>CM064527.1:44224555-44229555 GCA_032716605.1 Paralithodes platypus | reverse complement strand
GCAGGCTAAATTTGTACATTTTTCGATAGAAAAATTTCTCCGGCGAAGCCGGATTTCTTCATATAATGCTGGCTCGCTTTCGCTCGCCAGGAAGAAATCGACACCTAGATGGGGATAAACGTCTTAAAATAGTTGGCTGAATGGGGCCGAATGGATACAAGCCAGAGAAAGAGAGAAAAGGACAGAAATAACAAAAAGCAGGTCAGCCCCTTAATTAACTATAAATTCCCAGGAAAACAGATATACTAATGATAGAAAACTACTCCGAAATGAAAAAATGCCCTGAACCTGAATAATTCCATGAACTACAAATATCCAGAAATACAGTTATAATATTGGTCAAAAACAATATTTCAACAAGATATATACAGTATATGGAAAACTACGCCGAAATATTATACAAAATACCCCGAAACTGAATAACTCCATGAATTATAAACCATGAAAACTACTCCGAAATTAACCCTGAAACTGAATAATTCCATGCACTATTAACATCCATTAATACAGATGTAATGATAGAAAACTACCCCGAAATGGAACAAATACCCCGAAACTGACTAAATCCATGAACTATAAATACCCAGAAATACAGATAAAAAAAAAAAAACACATAAAATTAAAAAAAAACTACGATAAGATATGACAAGGGTGGCGAGATGCTGTTTGTGCCGACAGTGACATATTATACAACTTGGATTAATATTATAGGAAGCTGGTTCATTGTGATTTAGAAGTTTGTGAAGCTAATATAATATTATAATATACTTGCTCATGGTGATTAAGGGGAGATTTCCACTTGAGGGATTGTTTTCTGGACCCCTTTCTCCCTCATGTTTAGCCCCATTGGTTTTGAGATTTTAAGACGTTCGCCCCATTAGTTTGGCAATTTAAAGAACCCTCGCCCCATTTCTGTCAATTTTAAGACCATTCGTGACATTTAGGTGTCGATTTTTTCCTGGCGAGCGATAGCGAGCCTGTAATTTAAGGGGAACCGGCCTTTGGCCGGGACATTTTTCTATCGAAAAATGTACAAATTTATCTTGAAAGGGAGTCTATGGGGAGTAATTTTAAGCTTGATGAAAGTTTAGGGAATCAACTAAAAACCTCCCCTTAAGTGATTTGTGAAGCTAAGATACGTACCTATTCATTGTGCTTAGTAGTTTGTGAAGCTCATAAATAACTCTGCATAGTGATTTAGTATTTTGTGAAGCTAATATATAAACTACTAATGGTGATTAAGTTATTTGTGAAGCTAAAATACTTACCTGTTCATTGTGATTAGTAGTTTGTGAAGCTAATATAAAACCTTCTCATGGTGACTTAGTGATTTGTGAAGCTAATAAAATCCCTCTCATGGTGACTTAGAAGTTTATGAAGCTAATAATTATAAGAACCCGTTGATGGTGATTAGCAGTTTAAGAAGCTGATATAGAAACTGCTCATGGTGTTTAACTATTTGTGAAGCTAAACACAAAACTCGGTGGTGAAGCTAAGTTAGTGATGTGTTGACCCTATAACCTACCTGCCACCACCAACAACAACATGGACACTAACTTCTATATTCAGGTTAGTAAGGTTAGGAAGGTACTATATATTTTTGTATTCTTTATTATTGTGAGATGTGTGTGATATCTTTATGTTTTGTATCGTCTTGTTTTTCTGATGTGTTGTGATGTCCCTGTTCGGGTTCTGTCTCGAGTCGGCCACCCCCATAAAAAAAAAATAAATAAAAAAAAAGAAGGAAACTGGGGAAGGTGCCAGAGTACGTACATACATACATACATACATACATACATACATACATACATACATACATACATACATTATTATTGTACTGTATATGCAAGGATAACATATGGTTTATAGTTCATTATATGCTATGGTAATTTTCTTGTATTCCTTCTCATATGGTGGTGTACTGGTTTAGGTGCTTATCTTCTGGGTGTGGTGTCCCGAGTTCGAATCCCGGGAGGATCAAATGCTTTCATTAATTTATTCAAGTGTATTGGGGTTTGTAATGGAGGATTAATGTTAAGAACGGGGTGTTCTTTAAATTAATTCAAGTCTTCAAACAAAATTGCTCCGGTTTAACCCTATTAGGTGCAGGGCGGGCCAATTTAGAACCTCCCAGTTTTACTCCAGTAGCTTGGAGATTTTAAGACGTTTCATCTCATTAGTTTGGCGATTATATGATGCTTCAACCCAATAAGGTGTCGATTTTTCCTGGGCGAGCGATAGCGAGCCTAAAATTTGGGAGAAACCGGCCTTAGTCCGGGACATTTTTCTACCGAAAAATGTACACATTTAGCTTGAAGGGGGTCTGGAGGACGTTTTTTTAGTTTGAAGGGGATTTGGAGAGGCGTTTTTCCAAGTCTCGGGGTAAACTAAAAGCACATTGTTCGAAAATGTCAAAAACAATTAAAACTCTCAATAATAATACAACACAATACCGTAATGACCTCCAAGACGTTGCACCAGATAGTGTTAACACCCTGTGTATGGAAGCATACCAAAATGGCCACAATCATATAAAGCTTGGATTTACCATTTACCTTGAGTAGAATTGACCATCCTCCAGTGACCTCGGTTAGAGCTGCTCCCTCAGAGTCTGTTTGCGACCGCTTCTTGATAGACCAGACAATTTGAGGGTGCAGCTCTTCCCCCCGCGAAATTTTGGCTGATCAGGCACTGTTTTGAGATGGTTGTCCAAGACTCTCTTGAAGGCGTTAATTTGGCACATCCACCAATTTTCTTCACGGCAAATTAATCTCGAAAGGGGGTCTTTTTGTATTGTTTATATTGAGGTCTAGGGAATAAACTAAATCAAAACCCTTATGATATATTAAGGGGAGATTTCCACTTGAGGGATTTTTTACTGAACTCCTTTCTCATTCAGGTTTAGCCCCATTGATTTTGAGATTTTAAGACAGGTTTAGCCCCATTGATTTTGAGATTTTAAGACGTTCGCCCCATTAGTTTGGCGATTTTAGGAACTTTCGCCCCATTTCTGTCAATTTTAAGATCTTTCGAGTCATTTGGGGGTAAAAAAAATCCTGGCGAGCGATAGCGAGCCTGTATTTTAAGAGGAACCGGCCTTTGGCCGGGAAATTTTTCTACCGAAAAATGTACAAATTTAGCTTGAAAGAGGGTCTAGAGGGTGTAATTTTAAGCTTGATGGAGGTCTAAGGAACAAACTAGAAACCTCCCCTTAATCTAGGATTGGTTAGGATAATTTAGTTGAATTTAAATTAGTGTAAGTTAGGTCTGGTTATGTTTAGTTAGATTAATAAAAAAAAAAAAAAAAATCAAAAAGTTTCTTATGATGATAAAAACAAATTGGATACAGTATAATTATATACAGTATTTGTTTTAGTTAAATATGTCATTGTTTCATGGTCAAATTATTTAAGGTTAGGTTTGGAGACTGCGGCCGTCCTGGTCGTGGCCGTTTTGACTCCTAGGTTCTGTGGCTGTATTGGTCGTGGCCGTTTTGGAGTGACCTCCAAAGATCACAAGATAATTATTATAATAACTATGCCTCCAATAACTTGTGAGTCGGCAAGGTCTCTAATATAATCTCTCTCTCTCTCTCTCTCTCTCTCTCTCTCTCTCTGTATATATATATATAGAGAGAGAGAGAGAAAGAGACCCAAGCACTAAGGTGTGTTTATACAGGTGCCCTTATTAATGGCCGCTATGTACACCTATAATTGTAATATAGGCTATTATGGTTATATATATATACATGTATTAGTATGGCTTTATACAAAGGAGTACAAAGGAAATCAAGCAACAATAGTCTAATGACCCTTCTAGGCTGCTTGTCCTCCAAAACACTGAGGATCAAGTGTCCAAACAGTGGTTATACACACAGGGTTACAACATGGCTGACTTAATTAAGGGGGTAGTGGTTATTTTGGGCTCTGTTTATCTGCGTGTTTGTTTATTTTATTTATTTATTTTTATTTTTTGTTTATTTTTTTTGTATTCGTTATGTTGCCTTTATATTGTCTTTGTCCCAGTTTAGGTTTGTTTAGTTTGCAAGTTTTACATTTTAATAGTAACCTCGCTAGACCTCCATCAAGCTTATAAGCAAACACCCCTTAACTAGAGGCCGCTGAGGAGGCCGAAATAACTCAAGTAAACTCAAGCAAGTAAGTAAGTAAGACCCCTTTTCAAGATAGCGAGCCTGTAATTTAAGAGGATCCAGCCATCGGCTGGGACATTTTTCTATCGAAAAATATACAAATTATTTTTGAAGGAGGGTATTGGTGTGTGTGTGTGTGTGTGTGTGTGTGTATGTATGTGTGTGTGTGTGTGTGTGTGTGTGTGTATGTATGTGTGTGTGTGTGTGTGTGTTTTTTTTTTTTTGTTTTTTTTTTGTTTTTTTGGTAAAGCTTGGTGGAGGTCTTCCGAGGAAACTAAAACCATGATAAAAAATATACAATAATGAGTTAATAAATACGCCCCCCCCCCCCTTAATAGGAAGTGATGCAGGTGGGCTAGGTAATTAAAGTTTATACAGATGCGCTTATTAATGGCCGCTATACACCTAATTGTAATTATGGTATTATGGTATGCATATCAGTATAGCTATATATATACAGGGTTAAAAATGGCTTACTTATGAATAATGAATAGGAATGATTGGAGAATGCTTGTGAATAAATTAGTGATACCGCGGTTGTAGGGAGGGGGGGTCGGGCGCCAGTTGGACTAGATAATAGTCCGTCAGGCGCCTGGCCCGGGGAGCCGGTGTATGTTGTTAACCCCTTCATTACCGAGCATGACTTTTTTTTATTATTTCAAAATATTTAGAGGCTTATATATAGCTAAGGAAGGATCTGTGGTAGTTAAAAAGGGTGACTCGAGATACTTTGAAGCCTTTTACTTGCTTCATGTTCTAATCATAGCCAGAATACAATGAAAAAGACGACTTGGTAGTGAAGGGGTTAAGGGTCATGCCTGGAGGTAAGGTGGGCGGGTATTGTGGTGGT
>CM064527.1:44221407-44224455 GCA_032716605.1 Paralithodes platypus | reverse complement strand
GCTTCGCTGTGTGTCTGCCTGCTGAGACTGGAACCTCTCCGGGAGGTTTGGGACCTGTGTGTCTTTGCTGGGAACCCCAAATGGGCCTAAATCTCTGGGTCTTGTGGGCGACCTAGATGTGTGTGAATTTTGTTTATTTTGTATATACTTATTTATATTATATATATACAGTATATATATATATATATATATATATATACAGTATATATATATATATATATATATATATTGATTCACGTTTGGCTATAATGTATTGGTGTGTTATACCAAGGTGATAAATATATGTTAATTAATACAGGAATAGTAATGGTTGGTAATGGT
The DNA here is from genome assembly GCA_032716605.1 of Paralithodes platypus. Lineage (NCBI taxonomy): Eukaryota > Metazoa > Arthropoda > Malacostraca > Decapoda > Lithodidae > Paralithodes > Paralithodes platypus. Next base: position 44,224,134 of record CM064527.1, on the reverse strand, counting down.
CGTGGAGTATCAAATGGTTAGGGCTAAATAGTGCTTTATCTGGGAAGTGTGTGAGTGCGTGTGTTTGTGTGGTGTGTGTGTGTGTGTGTAGTGTGTGTGTGTGTGTGTGTGTGTAGTGTGTGTGTGTACGTTAGCGTTATACTAGGAGGGTGCAGGTAATGAATATATATAAATACCTGAATAGCAATGGTTTGTAACGGTCGTGCAGTACAAATGGTTTAGGGGTAAGTAATGCTTATGTGGGAAGTGTGTGTGTGTGTGTGTGTGTGTGTGAGAGAGAGTGTGAGTGAGTGAGTGAGTGAGCGTGAGAGAGAGATAGAGATCCTATAGTTATATTAGTTACTAACTTACTATAGCATCTCTAGAGAGAAAGAGAGAGAGAGAGAGCAAGGAGGAGGCTGTAGACACCAGCCGAACAGGGCGGTATTCCCGGGGAGTGCTAGGTGGTTGATATGGACAGCTGGAACTTCTGTTTCACCACCTGGCCTCCCTAGTTGATCATTTCTGGTGGGGGGGGGGGGGGGGGGGGCAATGCAATGCTACTCCTATTCTGTCCAGCTCACCAACCCAAGCATTAGCACATTTTCTCGGTCTTTCTTATACTCAACTTGTAAACTCTGGAACTCTGTCCCCCAATCAATCTTTCCTTCATATGATTTAGACTGCTTTAATCTTCGTGTGTCCAGGAATTTTGAACTCAATGTCTTGTGAAATTGGCTTTGGGAGAGACACTCATTACAGGCAGCCTTATGTGTGTCTCCTTCATACACTTAGAAATCTTTCTCTCTCTCTCTCTCTCTGTCTGTCTGTCTCTCTGTCTCTCTCTCTCTCTCTCTCTCTCTCTCTCTCTCTCTCTCTCTCTCTCTCTCTCTCTATACATATGTATAAAATGGAGTGTGCGTGAGTTAGTGTACGTCTGCGTGTGTATACTTATCCAAGAACATGTACGTGTGACTCGTGTAGGTGTATGTAAGAGAGAGAGAGAGAGTGCATGTTGCGTGTGTGTGTCTATGTACGTCTCCCAGCATGTGTACCTATGTGCGTGTGTGTATATATATCCATAATATTGCACATACCTACCCGAGAGCTAGACATATCTTCTACAAACAGTATTTCTTGCCACATACAGTATATATCTTCTACAAACAGTATTTCTTGCCACATACAGTATATATCTTCTACAAACAGTATTTCTTGCCACATACAGTATATATCTTCTACGAAACAGTTGATTCTTGCCACATACAGTATATATCTTCTACAAACAGTATTTCTTGCCACATACAGTATATTTCAAAATACTCCACGAAAATTGAACTTCTACCCCACAATATCACGAAGGTGTCAAAAGGTTTTATTTATGTTATTATATATTTATTATAGGTTTTATTTATGTTATTATATATTTATTATAGGTTTTATTTATGTTATTATATATTTATTATAGGTTTTATTTATGTTATTATATATTTATTATATATGTATTTATTAATATTTTAGTTTCCTCCCAAGACCTCCATTAAGGGGGGATGGTTCACTTTTTGGGCGATTTTTGCATGTATTCATTATTACTTTAGTTTCCTCCCTAGACCTCCATCAAATTTAAAAAAACATCCATTAGATCCCCCTTCTAGATTAATTTGTACATTTTTCGGTAGAAAAATGTGCCGGCCGAAGGCTGATTCTTCCAACATTACAGGCTCACTATCGTTCGCCAGGGAAAAAATCGACACCTAAATAGCACGAAAGGTCTAAATATTGACGAAAAAATGGGGCGCAAGGTCTTATAATCGACTAACTAATTGGGCAAACATCTTAACATCTGAAAACTAATGGGGATAAACATGAGGGAGAAAGCGGTCCAGAAAACCGGCCCATCCCCCCTTAACCCTTACAATACCGGTGACGTGTTTTTGTGTTTATTTCAGCTGGATTTAGATGATTTTATGAAGCTTAGGAAGGATGTGTGGTAGCTAAAAGGATGAATTGAGATAGTCTGTGATCTTGTAACGGATAGATAGCCTTCCTAAGCTGAATAAAACCGTCTAATAGTTGCCAGAATATAATGAAAAAGATTTCAACGGTACTGAATGGGTTAAAAAGAAGAAAAGAAAAAAACAGACCCCCCTTCGAGATAAATGTGTAAATTTTTTTCTCCCGAAAAATGTGTGTATGCGTATGTGTTTGTGTTTGTGTGTGGGTCTGTGTGTGTGGCTGTGTGTGTGTGTGCGTTGACTAGTTTGTGTGTGTGTGGCTGTTGTGTGTGTGAGAGTTTTTTGTTTGTCCTATTAACGCACACACGCATACACACACACACACACATTGAAACACATACACACACACACACACACACACACACACACACACACACACACACACACTGAAACACATACACAGTTACACACACACCATCTAAACCATGAATGTAAGCTATAAATATAACAATGATTAAATAGGTTTGCCAATATTAATATATCCAGTAGAATTAGGGAAGCCTACCTAGCCCACATTTGCAGATTGATAGACATTAGTGTGGTTTATACATTAAGGGGGATCACATGGTTTATACATTAAGGGGGATCACATGGTTTATACATTAAGGGGGATCACATGGTTTATACATTAAGGGGGGATAGGTCGTTTATACATTAAGGGGGGATAGGTCGTTTATACATTAAGGGGGGATCACATGGTTTATACATTAAGAGGGATCACATGGTTTATACA
>CM064527.1:44176407-44218907 GCA_032716605.1 Paralithodes platypus | reverse complement strand
ATACCCCCTCTCTCTCTCTCTCTCTCTCTCTTATTCCCTCGCTCTTTTATTTAATTTGAATACTCTCTCTCTCTATAGTCTTCGATTCCCTCGCTCTTTTATTAATTTGAACAAACTCCTCTCTCCTCTCCTCTCTATCGATCTATCTATCTATCTATTCCCTCGCTTTTTAATAATGTGAATTCCCTCTCTCTCTCTTTATTCCTCGCTCTTTTATTTATTTGAATAATCTCTCTCTCTCTCTCTCTTATTCAACATCCCTCATTAATTTGAATACACACCTCTAACTCTCTAAATATCTCTCTCTCTATATCCCTCTCTCTCTCTCTCTCTATCTCTCTCTCGCTCTCTCTCTCGTTTTCCTCGCTCTTTTATTAATTTTGAATAACTCTCTCAATCTTAGCTCTTTTATTTAATTTGAATACACTCTTCTCTCTCTCTCAATATCTCTCTCTCTCTCTCTCTTATTCCCTCGCTCTTTTATTTAATTTGAATACACTCTCTCTCTTATTCCCTCGCTCTTTTATTTAATTTGAATACACTCTTCTCTCTCTCTCAATATATCTCTCTCTCTCTCTCCCCCTCTCGCTCTCTACCTCTCTCTCTCTTATTCCCTCGCTCTTTTATTTAATTTGAATACACTCTTCTCTCTCTCTCTCTCTTATTCCCTCGCTCTTTTATTTAATTTGAATACACTCTCTCTCTCTCTCTCTCTTATTCCCTCGCTCTTTATTTAATTTGAATACACACTCTCTCTCTCTCTCTATCTATCTATCTCTTATTCCCTCGCTCTTTTATTTAATTTGAATACCCCCCTCTCTCTCTCTCTCTCTCTCTCCTACATTATTCATCCCCTGCCCATAATCCCCCCTCTCCATATGCATTATTCACACTCGCTTGCTTGCCCTCACCATGACTCACGTAGGTATCATTTAGCAAGCAGTTATTATTGACATTTATTTCGAGAGTTAATTGGTTTGTTTAGTATTACCGGCCTATTTCGACCCATTATGTTTGGCGGATCTAAGACGTTTTACTCCATTAGTTTGTAGATTATAAGACTTTTGCTCCATTAATTTGTAGGTTATATGACTTTCGTTCCATTAGTTTGTCGATTATATGACTTTTGCTCCATTAGTTTGTCAATTAAAAGTAGTTTCGCTCCATTCTGGTATCGTGTTTTTTTTCCTGATGAGCGGAAGCAAGCTTACAAATTAGAATAATCCAGCCTTCGGCAGGCTAAGCATGAGGGAGAAGGTGGTCCATATAAAAGAGTGAAATAAAACATGGGTGCGAAGATATTTTCTTGGCGAATGATAGCGAGCCTGTAATTGAAGAGGAACCGAAAAATGTACAAATTTATCTTGAAAGGGGTTCTAGTGTTTTTTTTTGTTTTTTTTTTTTTTTTAAAGCTTGATGGAGGTCTAGGGAGGAAACAAAAAAATAATCTATCTATTTATCTATGGCCATTACAATATATATATATATATATATATATATATATATATACCGGTATATAATAATAATAATAATACAAATATATATAAACGAGCAAATAAATACGCCCATCCCCCCTTAAATGAACACATATATATACTGTATATATACAATTCTGTCCAACAAATGCAGAGGGTATAATGTTTTGAGCGTGACTGTGTGTGAACTATTGATTGAAACTGTACCTGCATGTGTAATGTATATAAGGGCTTGGTTCTGGAGTGGCTTAATGGAGGCATAAGGATAGCAAATATGTAGGTGTATGTAGGTCAGTTGTGTGGGTGTGTAGGTATGTGTGGGTGGGTGGGTGGGTGTGTATGTGTGTGTGTGTGGGGGGGGGGGGGGTATGTGTGTGTGTGGGTTTTTTTTAGCAGTAAGGGAAGACAGGCAAATAAAATGGGAGTTCCAGTAACTCCTTATCACATGTCTATGAGGCCTCCCCTGGGTATTGCCTTACTCGATTAGTGCCTACAATGTCCCCAATACGAGTTTAGGTGTGTGTGTATGTGTGTGTGTGTGTGTCAAAAACATTTAAAAAATATGCTGGCTCGCTACCGCTCACCAGTAAACAATTGACACCTGGATGGGGATAAACGTCTTAAAACAGTAGGCTGAACGGGGCCAAATGGATACAAGCCAGAAAAAGAAAGAAAAGGAGAGACAAAAAGCAGGTAAGAACAATAATATTATTTTGTTTTTCTAGTTGGTCAGGTCAGCACTGTTAAGTCTAAGGGGTACAAGGCTGTCTGGACTGAAAACAACGACAGTAACAAACATGGATTGTGAGGAAGCAATGGCAGAGTATACACTATAATATCAATAGTACAACCATAGTACTGTACATAAACATCACCATATTTTGTGCACCCTTGCGAGCCAGACCCCAGCCAATCATCCATGCTCACCCGCCAGAAAAAGTGCATGGAATCAATAACGATACGTCTTGAGGGGGGGGGGGGGGGGGGGGCTTTTTCTGGACCACCGTCTCCCTCACGTTTAGCCCCATTAGTTCGGAGATTTTAAGATCTTTCGCCTCATTTTTTTGCCAATATTATGACCTTTCATGTAATTTAGGTGTCGATTTTTCCTGGCCAGCGATAGCGAGCCGGTAGTTTAAGAGGAACCGGCCTTCGGCCATGACGTACAAATTTATCTTCAAGAGAGGTATTTTATTTTTATTTATTTGTTATTATTATTTTGTGTTTAGCTTGATGAAGGTATAGGGAGGAAACTAAATAAAAAACTAACAGGATAAATGAATTAGTAAATGAGTTAGGACAAATGAATAAGTAAATAAATAGGCCCCTCCCCCCTTGAAGGTATCCATCCACCCACCCATCCACCCACCCACCCACCACAGACACTCACCACCTTACACGAACACCCACACGCGCACCCACCCACCCACACACCTCACGAAACACTCACCTCTCACACACGCACAGTACTTCTCACACGCACAGTTGCTTAGCTTATATAAGTTAAATAAAAGAGCGAGGGAATGAGAGAGAGAGAGTGATCTTATTCGTGAAGGTAAAATACACATATGATGGGATAAGAGTGTGTAGTTTTCCACAAGTTCCTGTTCTTCTCTGTGATATACATGTACCGGTAAATAAAATGCACATATGATTGGAATATGAGTGTAGTTTTCACACATAGAGTTGCTTAAGGGGAGGTCTTTAGTTTGTTCCTTAGACCTCCATCAAGCTTATAATTACAGTCCCTAGACCCCTTTTCAAGATAAATTTGTAAATTTTTCGGTAGAAAAATTTCCAGGCCGAAGGCCGGTTCCTCTTAAATTACAGACTCGCTATCGCTCGTCAGGCAAAAATCGACAGCTAAAAGGCACGAAAGGTCTTAAAATCAACATAAATAGGGCGAAAGTTCTTAAAATCGACAAAATAATGGGCTGAACGTCTTAACATCTCAAAAGCAATGAGGCTAAACATGAGGGAAAAGGGGGTCCAGAAAAGTATCCCTCAAGTGGAAATCTCCCCTTAAGCCGCTGTCACACGAGCGCTTTTTCCGTCAATTTTCCATGAGCAAGTTTTTTCTCGTATTATTTCGGGACTTTTTCGCACTTATAATATCGGTAACTAGACTAAAGGTAGATTATGTTAGGCGGCTGAATTCTGATAAACTGTAATTTTTGAAGCTGCCAGACCATAATTGCCCGTAAAAATTGCATGGTTGGATATGAGTACTTTTCACACATAGGGTTACCTACATAAATTTACGAGTGTAGTCCTGATTGTCGGTGGTTCGAACCCGGCTGAGAGTATAAAACATTTAGTAGCTCAGGTGTAGTTGTGAGATATACTTAACCCCTTCTGTACCGGCGACGCCTTTGTAAGATTATTCTAGCTATATCTAGACGATTTTGTGCAGTTTAAGAAGGATCTGTGGTAGGAAAAAGGGTTAAGTGAGATAGTTCGAAGCCTGTTAATTGCTGGAGGCCCTTTCTAAGCTGATTAAAAGCGTCTAATAGTAGCCAGAATAAATTAAACAAGACGTCGCCGGTACGGAAGGGGTTAATATTAATGACTATTATGTTTGACTAGACGAGAATTAAATATTATCACTTAAGGGGAGGAAGACTGTTTTTCTGGACCCCCTTCTCCTTAATGTTTAGCCCCACTAGTTTTGAGATTATAAGACGTTCAGCCCATTAGTTTGGCGATTTTAACACCTTTCGCCCCATTTCGTTGTCAATTTTAAGACTTTTCGTGTCATTTAGGAGTCGATTATTTCCTGGCGAGCGATACCGAGCCTGCAATTTTAAGAGGAACCGGCCTTCGGCCGGAACATTTTTCTACCGAAAAATGTACAAATTTATCTTGAAAGGGGGTCTAGGGAGTGTTTTTCTAAGCTTGATGGAGGTCTAGGGAGGAAACTAAAAAAAATATGAATAAATTAATTAATAGACCAAACAAACGGCCAGTCTCCCCTTAAGTGTAGCAGAGAGAGAGAGAGTGGGAGTGTGTGTGTGTCTGAGTGAGAGATATATATATATAGTTACATATAGTTACATAGATACACAGACTGCAAGACCTTGCGGTCGGTCCCTATTAGGCAGTCCGGACTTAATGCTAACATAGAATTTGCTACACAGTGGAAGGCAAGGATAGCAAAGCAGAAGGCAGAGAGTGAGAGAGAGAGAGAGAGAGAGAGAGAGAGAGAGAGAGCGAGCGTGTCAGACAGAAAGGTTTAACAGGCCATAAAAACAACAACAATGATTTATGTTTGCAAATGACCCTACTAACAGCTAGCAAATTATTAAGTCATTTAACCCACTCTCAAGCAAGTGCAATAATAAATTACACATAGCTTAAGGGGAGATTTTCCACTTGAGGGACTTTTTTCTTGACCCCTTTCTCCCTCATGTTTAGCCCCATTGCTTTTGAGATTTTAAGACGCTTGCCCCATTAGTTTGGTGATTTTAAGAATTTCCGCCCCATTCTGTCAATTTTAAGACCTTTCGTGCCATTTAGGTGTCGATTTTATCCTGGCGAGCGATAGCGAGCCTGTAATTTAAGAGTAACCGGACTTCGGCCGGGAAATTTTTCTACCGAAAAATTTACAAATTTATCTTGAAAGGGGGTCAAGGGGGTGAAATTTTAAGATTGCTGGAGGAGTAGGAAACAAACTAAAAACCTCCGAAGAGTTTACTTTCTGGTCGATTATTTCATATATTTATTATTATTATATATATATATATTTTTTTTTAGTTTCCTCCCTAGACCTCCATCAAACTTAAGAAAACATCCATTAGATTCCCATTCTAGATTAATTTGTTTAATTACAGGCTCACTATTGCTCGCCAGGGATAAAATTGACACCTAAATAGCACGAAAGGTCTTAATATTGACAACGAAATGGGGCGAAAGGTATTAAAGTCGCCAAACTAATGGGGCGAACGTCTTAAAATTTCAAAACTAATTGGGCTGAACAAGAGGGAGAAAGGGGACCAGAAAAGTGGTATAATTTAACCTTTTTACCTATGACATATGCTTTCGTTTTGTTATCTTTATTTTCCTTCGTATACCAGGACTCTTTATATATATATATATATATATATATATATATATATATATATATATATATATATATATATATATATATATATATATATATATATATATATACGGTATATACTGTATATACTGTATATATATATATATATATATATTTTTTTTTTTTCTTTTTTTTATCATTATCAGCATGCCAGGACGCTTTCTTTATTTTAGTTTGCGTTCTTTTTATCAGAATAACAGTATGTTTTTATTATTTTTTCTGATTTCTTCACTTTTCTTGGTATTAATTAAGGAACACCCCGTTCTTAACATTAATCATCCATTACAAAACCCAATTTACTTGAATAAACTAATGAAAGCATATGGTCCTCCCGGGATTCGAACTTGGGACACCACACCAGGATGTTTTCTTTATTATTAGCCTTATTAATTTTACTCAATTCGTTTAGTATCCTTGGGCGCTTTGTTTATATTGCTATTAGTTATGTCAGTACCCAAGGACGGTTTCTTTTATTTTAGTTTTCTTTGTATATATATATATATATATATATATATATATATATTAAAATTAACCCCGTCTGTACCGGCGACGTCTCTTTAATTTTATTCTAGCTACATTTAGACGATTTTATACAGCTTAGGAAGGATCTGTGGTACTTAAAAGGGTCGAATTGAGATAGTTCAATTTTGTTCTTTCTATTAATAGCGCACTCTGGTGGGACGTAGTGTACATAACATTCAATGTACTCTGGCATATGAAAGTGCATGTTGTGGTAAATGGAGTGTGCTAATATTTGCCTGCACACACGCACACAAACAGACACACACAGACACACCCACACAAACAGACACACACATACACACAGTTAGAGATTATATAACCTACACCACTTATATTATATTATCATACATGACCACACACACACACACACACACACAGACAGACAGACACACACACAGACACACACACACAAACAGACACACACATACACACAGTTAGAGATTATATAACCTACACCACTTATATTATATTATCATACATGACCACACACACACACACACACACAGACAGACAGACACACACACAGACACACACACACAAACAGACACACACATACACACAGTTAGAGATTATATAACCTACACCACTTATATTATATTATCATACATGACCACACACACACACACACACAGACAGACAGACACACACACAGACACACACACACAAACAGACACACACATACACACAGTTAGAGATTATATAACCTACACCACTTATATTATATTATCATACATGACCACACACACACACACACACACACAGAGACAGACAGACACACACACAGACACACACACACAAACAGACACACACATACACACAGTTAGAGATATATAACCTACACCACTTATATTATATTATCATACATGGAGGTGTAGCCTTGTACATACATGACTCACTGATATGTACTGAATTCCTAAATAACAGTAATGAAGTGGTGGAAATACTTGGAGTTAAAATAGAATCCCTAAATTTAGCAGTTATTGTTACATACAGGCCTCCAGACTCATCCCGAGAAGAATTCAAAACCCAGCTCAACAAAATAAAATCAGAAGTGGAAACCCTGGGGAACCCAACACCAAATATTATATGGCTAGGAGACTTTAACCTACCAAACATTAAATGGAGACAACTAGAAAACCAGTTAGTGGCAAATAACACCGGAGAAGCAAATACTAATACGAGAGAGCTTTTTGAACTTTGTGATTTTTTTAGTCTTACCCAACATATTGCTGAACCCACACGGGAAAACAATATCTTAGACCTGGTCTTCACTAACAACGACTCTCTAGTACACAGCATTAACATATCGGACACAACATACTCAGATCATAAATTAATTGAGATCAAAACAACCTTAGAAAGTGTACAGACAACCTCAGAATCGAGAACAAAAACCGGCCCCTTCAGTAAATTTAACTTCAATAACAAAAACATTAGGTGGGAAGAGGTAAATCAAGAAATGGAGGAAATAGACTGGGAAGATTTAATGGATAACCTGACACCAGCAGAATGTCTAGTCTTAATAACAGAAACCATGACCCAAATCTGTAGCCACCATATACCTGCAAGACAAACAAAACGAAGAAGCAAACAAGATCGGGAAAGGAGGAGGCTGTACAGAAGAAGAAAATTACTCACACAAAGACGCACACATCAAAATCTACAGGATAGGCAAAAGGTCGAAATAGATAGAGAAATTGTGGAAATTGAACAAAGGCTAAGAATATCATATGAACTACAACATATGGAAGAGGAGAGGAAAGCTATTGCAGGTATAAAGGAAAATTCCAAATACTTCTTTTCATACGCCAAACAAAAGGCTAAAAACAACATCAAACATCGGCCCACTGAGCAAAGGGGACGGCTCTTTCACAGGGGACAAAAAGGAAATGAGCGAACTCTTAAGCAGGCAGTATGAAATGGCATTCAGTGAGCCTGATGAAACAAAAGTCATCAGAGACCAAAATATATTTTTCATGGAAACCTCCCCCACGGAAACCCCTCAGATGCTGGATATTGATTTCGGTCCAAAAGACATAGAAGAGGCCATTTCCAACATGCCATCCCACTCGGCACCAGGCCCGGACTCTTGGAATTCGATCCTAATGAAAAAATGTAAGGAAAACCTCTCAAAACCCCTGGCTATAATGTGGAGAAGGAGTCTAGACACTGGTGACATACCAGATAGCTTGAAAAACGCAATAATTGCCCCACTGCATAAAGGAGGGAGTAAAGCACTACCAAAAAACTACCGCCCGGTAGCTCTAACCTCTCACATCATTAAAGTTTTCGAGCGAGTCCTGCGAAGCAAAATTTCAACATTCATGGAGACAAATGAACTACACAACACCGGTCAACATGGGTTCAGAGCGGGAAGATCATGTCTCTCACAACTTTTGGAACACTATGACAAAATTCTTAAAGCGCTAAAAGAAAAGAAAAACGTGGATGTCATTTACACCGATTTTGCTAAGGCATTTGATAAATGTGACCATGGTATAATAGCCCACAAACTGAAAGCAAAAGGTATAACTGGGAAAATCGGACGGTGGATATACAATTTCCTCGTAAACCGAAAACAATCGGTAGCAGTAAACCAAGTCACTTCTGAGCCTTCAGATGTCAAAAGCTCCTTCTGTTCCTCATACTAATTTGCGACATAGATACCAACACCAGACACAGTACGGTGTCGTCTTTTGCTGATGACACAAAATTAAGCAAGATAGTAAACACACAAGAGGACACGGGCCGACTGCAGGAAGACATGAATGTAGTGTTCCAGTGGACCAGGGAAAACAACATGCAATTCAATGAGGAAAAATTCCAATTAATACGGTACGGAGATAATAATGGTGTTAAAGAAATTACAAATTACTTAACAGAATCTAACCACATAATAGAACGGAAAGACAGTGTGAAAGACCTTGGGGTATTAATGTCTGAAAATATGGGTTTCAAAGTACATAACCAGGTCAAAGTGGCGGCTGCGAAACGTCTAACGGGTTGGATTCTGCGTACTTTTAAAACACGCGGTGAATTGCCTATGATAACGCTCTTCAAATCTCTAGTGCTACCGCGGCTTGAATACTGTAGCGTATTAACATCCCCATACAAAGCAGGTGAAATAAATGACGTAGAGAGTGTACAAAGAAATTTCACTTCGCATATAAGTTCGATAAAACATCTACACTATTGGGAGCGTTTAAGAGCACTGAATCTGTACTCACTGGAACGTAGAAGAGAACGTTACCTAATAATATACACGTGGAAAATCGCAGAGGGTTTAGTACCAAACCTACATACTCCGATAGTCATGAAATTCAGTGATAGGAGAGGCTGGGAATGCGAAATCCCCGGATGAATAACAGGGGTGCTATGGGCTCTCTGCGAGAGGGCTGGTTATCACACAGAGGCCCACGTCTCTTCAACAAACTCCCACGGTGAGTAAGAGACATGAGGGACATCTCGTTAGACAACTTCAAGAGAGCCCTAGATGTCGAACTGCAAAAAGTGCCAGACGAGCCCATCCTCGCAAGGGAGCGAGCTGTCGCTTCAAACAGTCTACTGCACCAAATCACCACCCATAACGAGGGGCGTCGCGCTCCTTGGTGCCGCTAGAGGAGCGGCGAACACATCCAAAGGTATCCAAAGGTATGACCACACACACACACACACACAGACAGACAGACACACACACACAAACAGACACACACATACACACAGTTAGAGATATATAACCTACACCACTTATATTATATTATCATACATGACCACACACACTTTTTTTTTTTTTTTTTTTTTTTTATTAAGGTGACAGTTACAAAGTGGTGTACAATCTATCTTATTCTAGTTACATTGTAGTTTATCTTATTGTACCAGTACCTCCCTACAATCAACCTAGGTGTTCCCCAATTCGTCCCTCCGACACGACCATTTCAAAGTCCAAGTCTCTCACTCTTGTCCTCTGTAGCGGGGAGGACCTTGTACCCCTGAGACATAGGAGTGCAAACCTGAGAAGAGAGAAAGAGAGCCGGCATCTCATCCAAGTTATGACTTGGCTTCTATGCTGGCACTTTTTCTCTGATATTTGTTCAGCTAATCTGGCATAGAAGACACTTGCAGAAGGTCCCATACCTCCCGACGATGAGAAGACCAGAGGAGTAAAGCTTCCTTGATCCCTGTTCAAAATTCTTTCTTCATAAGCGCGTTTTTTCTCACTTTCGTTTCTCAAGTATGCCGCCTTGTGTCCTCGCTCACGATATGTTTGTGCTCTTGGGTTGAAGATTCTGATGTCGAAAAAAGCCCATTGTCCCCTCGTCCAAAAACCTCGAGCACTTACGTCCACTCTTGCTTCATTTGAAGTATTTGCAGTATTGTGGGCCAAGCGCTGTCCGTCCATAGGCAGAAGTTCCGGTTCGATTCTGACATCATGGCACACCTCGTCCAGCATTTGTGCAGTGATGTCTCGTACTTCATCATGCCGGATACAGATGAATCCTCCTTTCTTACAGGTCATACAGTGGTCTGGGTTGTTTATTTCACCGCATGCACATTTCAGCGGCAGGTTCGAAACTGGCCACCCATACCTCAAGGCTACGGCATCATTGAATTCTTGTTTATTTAAGCTGAAGCCTTTCTCCTTTATTGGTAATGATGTGAGCCAATTTGAAGCCCCAGTGTCTTGTGCCATCTCAACTCTCATTTTCAGTTCTTCCCTACATCTGGTCTTAATTTGTTCTAGGCTATGTTTCTGTCTCTCTTCTCTGCTCTTTGTAATTTCCTGTCTTGCAAATTTTCGTTGTTCCTCTTCGTCCACCTCATCATTTTCATTTTGCTCCCGTATTTTTCTGTCAGAGACGTAGTAAGTTTAAGGGAATTTTGGTACTCATGTGGTGCCGCCTCCACTGGGTTTATGATCCCCATACCTCCGAACCTTGGCGGAAGAGCTAATAGATCTCTTAGCTCTTGCGTGACGCCTTCCATCTCTGTTAAAGCCGGTATGAATGTTCCTTTGATTGCTTCTTCCAGCAGTTGGAGCATCTGGCTAATGCCAGGCACTGTTCTCATAAGAAAGGTCCATCTGTGCTTAACACCATATGTGAAGGCAGTATATGCAGCATGTGGTTCAGATTTCGCAATGTCTGCCAGGGTTTTCACTTCCTTTACCCACTCCGCTACCTTTTTCGCACATAGTCTCTCTTGCATTCTTCTGTGCCTATTACTGCTCCCAAATGGCGTTGACCCTCCTTTGTAATCTTCACTCCTGTCCCATCAAAAGTCCGCACCGCTTCTTCATACTTGTTTTCTTTCACTATTAGTACAGATTTACTAGCATTCGGATGGTACCCAATGACTTCACCTACCGATTGTACTCTCCGCCACCATTCTTTGAGATCCCCTATTTTTCCTGCACCTGTGAGGTCATCTGCATACGCCACTTGTTTCACTCGGGTTACCTCATGTTTTATTTTCTGATGCAGAATTGATAGTGCCAGTGCGTACATTGCCATTGCCACTGGATCTCCTTGCGTTGTTCCTTCATTTGATTTGAGAATTTTCATTTCTTCCTTCTTTGTGCTTCCAACTATATACAGGTTAGCTGGCTCCTTATAAGTATTTTCTATGTACTTTGCGATTTGCATGACCACACACACACACACAAACAGACACACGCACACAGACACACACACACAGACAGACACACACAAACACACACACACACAAACACACCTACATACACACACAGAGACACAGACAGACACACATACATACACAGACACACGCACACACACACCCACACCCACACACACCCCCACACCTGTGGTTCCTGTGGTTGTAGTTGAGGGCTGTCAGTTAGCGCCCTGTGGTCCACGCCGTTGCGGCGCCGCCACTGTACATCCCATCTACCCTCCTCTGTGCCAGCTGGTCAAGAATGCTGTTGCTGGCAGCACGGAGGTAGTAGTGGGGTAGGATTGGTTGGTCTGGCAGTGATGACAGGAAATCATCCAAGTCCTTTTTGAATTTTTCAACGGTTGGGTAGTTTTGGTTTCTTATTTCTTTTGGCAGTGCATTGTAGGGCTTCGAACCCCGTGTAGCGAAGGCATTTTCTTTAAGTGTCTTAACTCTTGTCAGTGCTCTTGAGTTAATTGACCTGATAATACACATACGGCCCAGTCGTTGGTTTTCTTTTATCTCTATCAACTCCTTTTCTTCCTCTCCCAGCAGGTTTGGGGTTAAGTTGTTGAGAATTTTCCAGGTATAAATGATCAAGTATCTTTCTCGGCGTCGTTCTAGACTCTAGAGAGTACAAGTTTAGAGACTTAAGTCTTTGCCAGTAGTCTTCCTCCTTCACAGACACTATTTTACTAGTGAAGGAGCGCTGGATGCCTTCCAATGCTTGTTTCTCTCGTGACTTCCAGGGATTCCATAACTGGCAACAATATTCCAAGAGTGGTATTACCAAGGCCTTATACAGGGTTAACATAGGTTCGCTTTCACGAGTTCTGAAAGTACGCAGTACCCAGCCAACCTGGACTCATGTCTTTTGTACTACTGCTAGGATATGGGTAGTGAAGGTGGCATCATCACTGATTGTTACCCCTAGGTCTAGCACTTTGTTGTTACACTTTATTCTTTGGCCATCATGTGCCGAATAGTGGACTTCTTCTATTTTGTTTGTACCATATCTAACCAGTTCAAATTTGTTATTATTGAAAGACATATTATTTGTTTCGGCCCATGTATATAGCTTGGTAAGGTCAGATTTTAATTTGTCCACATCTGCCATTGATTTAGTTTCTTTCATTACTCTGGTATCATCGGCAAAAGACGAGACTTTTGAGTAGAGTGTACCTTGGTCAATGTCGGATATGAGTATGAGGAACAGCAGTGGCCCCAGTACAGAACCTTGAGGGACACCACTGTAGACATTTGAGTCATGGGAAATGACACCACCCACAGCAACACATTGCTTTCTCTCGTTCAGGAAGTTATGGATCCATACTCCAAGGCGACCTACTATTCCTAGATTGCGGACTTTATGTAATAGGATTCCGTGGTCCACCTTGTCGAAGGCCTTACTGAAGTCCAAGTAGATTACATCGATGTTGCTGCCATTCTCTAGTGTACTAAAAAAAAATTCATGATGGGCAAGGAGCTGGGACAAGCATGATCTACCTTGTCGAAATCCGTGTTGGCTATCATTCATTTTATTGTTTTGTTCAAGGTAGTTTGTAATATTCTTGACAATAATTTTCTCAAAAGTTTTAATGATATACAGTATACAGTATACAGTATATAACCAACACCATCTTTCCGTTAGTTTGGCGATTTTGAAACCTTTCGCCCCATTTCTTTGTCAATATTAAGACCTTTCGTGCCATTTAGGTGTAGATTGTTTTCCTTGCGAGTGATAGCGAGCCTCTAATTTAAGAGAGAACCGGCCTTCGGCCGAGGACATTTTTCTACCGAAAAATGTAAAAAAAAATATTAAGAGGGGGTCTAGGGAGTGTTTTTATTAAGCTTGATGGAGGTCTAGCGAGGAAACTAAAAAATAAATCAATGAATAAATATATAGATAAAAATACAAGCACTAACCCCTTAACCCTTTACCTGCGGGCTGTTTTGGGCTATTTAGGGCATATTTAGGCACTCCTGAATGATAAATCCAGCATCTGCATTAAATGAACTGTATTCTGCCGAAAACTAGGCGAAAATAACTTCAAAATGGGACCAGAACGGGCCTTGTAGGTGGCCTGGTTCACCCGCAGCGGTGCCATAGAAACGCGGGAAACCCGCTATTTGTTAGCACTCGCTCACTCGGCAACACTGTTGTGAGAGGCAGGGAGAGACCCGCGCGAGACACAGTCTACCTCAGTGAGCCGCTCGCTGCTCTGATGGTCGGAGGTGGGCCCCTCACGCTCCCGCCCACTGACACTCGATTGTTATGGTTTTTTCAGGCTTTTAAAGCCTGGAAATTGCTGCAAATTGCCAGGACGTTCCAGAACGTCACCCGCAGGGAAAGGGTTAAACATGGAATAGTTGAACCCTTTGTCTTGACGAGCCTCACTTGCTTCCTGGAGCGCGTCAACTGTTGCTCTTTTGTCTTTTGTTTTCGCTATAAAGGGGGGAATATTATTTTATTATCATTATTATACTTATGCATTGATCTACTTCATATTATTTGTATTTGTATTCTTATAATTTATTATTTCTATATGTATTCATTTATATATTATTATTTTCATTTTTCTTCTTCTCCTGGATAACCACCTACAGTAGATGTGTGTGTGTGTGTGTGTGTGAATGTGTATTGTGTTTGTGTGTGTTCATTGTTATCTGTTGTGTTTTGTGTTGTCCCTATTCTGGCTCTGTCTTGAGTCGCCCCCCCCCCCCAAAAAAAAAAAAGGAAAAGTGGGGATTGGGCCTGAGTATATAGATAGATAGATAGATAGATTATTTTACATTATTTATTACTTATCTCGGGTCAGGTCATGTGACGGGATTGAGGGATAAGCCTTTACAACGGCACCTCGTATCTACTTTTTGAATAGTGTTAAGAGGGGAGAAGGGGTCTTGGAGAGAGAGAGTGGAAGCTGTTGGAGTGGCTTTTGTTTTGTTTTATTCTTTGACTCCGGATAAGGGGTGTTGGAGAGAGAGAGAGAGAGGAAGCTGTTGGAGTGGCTTTGTTTTCTGTGTTCTTTGACACCGGATATGGGATGTTGGAGAGAGAGAGGAAGCTGTTGGAGTGGCTTTTGTTTTCATATACTTTGATTACGGATATGGGGTGCTTGAGAGAGAGAGGAAGCTGTTGGAGTGGCTTTTGTATTCTATATTCTTTGACTCCGGATATGGGGTGTTGGAGAGAGAGAGAGAGAGAGAGAGAGAGGAAGCTGTTGGAGTGGCTTTATTCATCCTTATTATTGGACTCGGGCTCTGCTACCATATGCATGACTCCATTATAGCGTCCATTAGCGCCACACAGAAGTACTCCAGCAAAGGTTTAAGGGGGGGGGGGAGGTTTGTGCACCCCCCCCCCTTCTCCTTCATGTTTAGCCACACAGAAGTACTCCAGCAAAGGGTTAAGGGGGGGGGGGGAGGTTTGTGCCCCCCCCCCTTCTCCTTCATGTTTAGCCACACAGGAGTACTCCAGCAAAGGTTTAAGGGGGGGGGAGGAGGTTTGTGCCCCCCCCCCCTCTCCCTTCTCCTTCATGTTTAGCCACACAGGAGTACTCCAGCAAAGGTTTAAGGGGGGGGGAGGTTTGTGCCCCCCCCCCCCCCCCCCCTCCCTTCTCCTTCATGTTTAGCCACACAGGAGTACTCCAGCAAAGGTTTAAGGGGGGGGGGGAGGTTTGTGCCCCCCCCCCTCCCTTCTCCTTCATGTTTAGCCCCTAGTTGTCAGATTTTAAGACGTTTGGCCCTTTAGTGTGGTGATTTTAAGATTTTTCGCCCCGTTTCTTAGTCAATATTAAGACCTTTCATGCCATTAAGGTATCGATTTTTTCCTGGCGAGCGAAAACGAGCCT
Source organism: Paralithodes platypus (assembly GCA_032716605.1). Taxonomy (NCBI): domain Eukaryota; kingdom Metazoa; phylum Arthropoda; class Malacostraca; order Decapoda; family Lithodidae; genus Paralithodes; species Paralithodes platypus. Next base: position 44,203,287 of record CM064527.1, on the reverse strand, counting down.
GTAATTTAGGAACCGACCTTCGGCCGAGAAATTTTTCTAGCGAAAAATTTAGAAATATATCTAACAGGGGGATCTTGGGGATGGTTGTTGTTTTGTTTTAGCTTGATGGAGGTCTAGGGAGAAAACTAAAAAAAAGTTCGAATCCTTGGAGTGCTGCACGTGCATTTGTTGATTTCATTAATTGAGTTTAGAGGTGAAGTTGGTTGGTGGAAAACACATAATGATAATAATAATAAGAAGAAAAGATGAATACATAAATCGAGCACTAGATAACCCGTGCCTCCCTTAAAGAAGCAGTGTGACCGTGTTTGTTTGGTCTATTAATTCATTTATTCATATATTTTGTTTAGTTTCCTCCCTAGACCTCCATCAAGCTTAGAAAAACACTCCCTAGACCCCCCTTCAAGATAAATTTGTACATTTTTCGGTAGAAAAAAATTCTGGCCGAAGGCCGGTTCCTCTTAAAATTGCAGGCTCGCTGTCGCTCGCCAGGAAATAATCGACATCTAAATGGCACGAAAGGTCTTAAAATTGACAACGAAATGGGGCGAAAGGTGTTAAAATCGCCAACCTAATGGACCGAACGTCTTATAATCTCAAAACTAGTGGGGCTAAACATTAGGGAGAAGGGAGTCCAGAAAAAACGGTCTGCCTCCCTTTATAAGACAGGGTTTTATTAGCTAACATATTATTACGTCCATTTATCAGTATTAACTCACTCGTAATACAGTATACAGAGAGGGCTGTTTGGCATCGATTATCACACTACTTAAGATGGTGATGGGTGTAGGAGATATTATTAGTGTGTGTTGTGTAGATGTGTGTGTGTTGTGTGTGTGTCTGTGTTGTGTGTGTGTGTGTGTGTCTGTGTTGTGTGTGTGTGTGTGTGTCTGTGTTGTGTGTGTGTCTGTGTTGTGTGTGTGTCTGTGTGTGTGTGTGTGTCTGTGTTGTGTGTGTGTGTCTGTGTGTTGTGTGTGTGGGTGTGTTTATGTGTGTGTGTGTGTGTCTTTGTATTTTGTGTGTTGTGTGTGCGTCTTTGTGTGTTGTGTCTGTGTGTGTGTGTCTGTGTTGTGTGTGTGTGTTGTTTGTGTGTGTCTATGTTGTCTGGTGTGTGTCTGTGTGTGTGTGTGTGTGTCTGTGTTGTGTGTGTGTGTGTGTGTCTGTGTTGTGTGTGTGTGTCTGTGTGTGTGTGTGTGTGTTTGTCGCAACTGAAGACTATGATGTATGTAGGACTTATTAGTGTATATTATGTATATATATACAGTATATGTGTGTGTGTGTGTGGGTGGTTTTTGTGTGTATGTTTCTCCGGCAAAGCCGCATTTCTTCATATAATGCTGGCTCGCTATCGCTCGCCAGGAAGAAATCGACACCCAGATGGGGATAAACGTCTTAAAATACTTGGCTGAATGAGGACGAATGGATACAAGCCAGAGAAAGAGAGAGAAAGATAACAAACCAGTTGATTACATCTATTAAGGGGAGGTTTTGGGGGGGTTTCTGGACCCCCTTCTCCCTCATGTTTAGCCCCATTAGTTTTGAGATTTGATGATGCTCGTCCTATTAGTTTGGTGAATATAAAACCTTTCGACCCATTTTGTGTTGTCAATATTAAGACCTGTCATGCCAGTTAGGTGTCGTTTTTTCCTGGCGAGCGAGAGCGAGCCTGTAATTTAGGACGAACTGGCGTTTGGTCGCTGTGTTTTTTTTATGTTTGATACAGGTGTAGAGATGAAGCTGTATGTATGTATGTATGTATGTATGTATGTATGTATGTATTTAGGCCTATGTGCGTATATACTCACGCACATACCCTTTACCTGCGGGTGGCCAACTAAATTGAATGAAACTAAACTGATGAAACTAAAATCTATTAATAATACGAATCAAAATATATAATATAATTAACCCCTTGAAGCTCTCACACCTTTTAGCAGTTTATTTTGGCTATCATTAAACGATTTTATGCAGCTTAGGAAGGATCTGTAGGGTTTAAAAGGGTAAAGACTATCTCAATCAACCCTCTGACTTCCATATATTCTTCCTAATTTGAATAAAATCGTCTAATAATTACCAGAAAACTGAAAAGAAATAAGTATTGGATCTTAAAAGGGTTAATGAAACTGCAACTTGAGGGACAGACTTAACCCTCTCAGTATACGATATACAGTATACCGTATATACAGTGTGTGCGAGTGAGAGAGAGAGAGAGAGTGTGTGTGAGAATGAGTGAGTGAGAATGAGAGAGAGAGAGCGAGAGTGAGAGAGAGAGAGAGAGAGCGCGCGAAAGAGCGAGAGAGACAGAAGGAGAGAGAGAAGCGAGAGCGAAAGAGACAGAAGGAGAGAGAGAGTATACAGTATATAAGACGGTCACTACCAAGATCTCGGTAACTACAACAGACAGACAGACAGACAGACAGACCGATAGATTTGGTGCCACTTAGGTGTCGATTTTTTTCTGGCGAGCGATAGCAAGCCTGTAAGTTAGGGTTAACCTACCGAAAAATGTACAAATTTATCACGAAGGGGGGTCTTGGTGGGTTTTATTTACGTTTGATGGAAGTCTAGGAAGGAAACTAAAAATATAGATACCTGTATAATAAAAATATAGAAACCTGTATAATAAAAATATAGATACCTGTATAATAAAAATATAGATACTTGTATAATAAAAATATAGAAACCTGTATAATAAAAATATAGATACCTGTATAAGAAACCTGTATAATAAAAATTATAATAATAAAAATATAGATACCTGTATAATAAAAATATAGATACCTGTATAATAAAAATATAGAATATAAAAAATATAGATACCTGTATAATAAAAATATAGATACTTGTATAATAAAAATATAGATACCTGTATAATAAAAATATAGATACCTGTATAATAAAAATATTGATACTTGTATAATAAAAATATAGATACCTGTATAATAAAAATATAGATACCTGTATAATAAAAATATAGATACCTGTATAATAAAAATATAGATACCTGTATAATAAAAATATAGATACCTGTATAATAAAAATATAGATACCTGTATAATAAAAATATAGATACCTGTATAATAAAAATATAGATACCTGTATAATAAAAATATAGATACCTGTATAATATAAATATAGATACCTATATAATAAAAATATAGATACCTGTATAATAAAAATATAGATACCTGTATAATAAAAATATAGATACCTATATAATAAAAATATAGATACCTGTATAATAAAAATATAGATACCTGTATAATAAAAATATAGATACCTGTATAATACAAATATAGATACCTGTATAATACAAATATAGATACCTGTATAATACAAATATAGATACCTGTATAATAAAAATATAGATACATATATAATAAAAATAATAATACATCAAATAAGAAAAAATAAAATACCTCTTTAATCTGTCTATTGTTAGGGGCTTGGTTCACTTTCTGGGCGATTTTTGTATGTATTCAGTATTTGTCTAGTTTCCTCCCTAGACCTCCATCAAATTAAAACAAAAATCCATTAGATCCCCCTTCTAGATTAATTTGTAAATTTTTCGGTAGAAAAATTTCCCGGCCGAAGGCCGGTTCTTCCAACATTATAGGCTCACTATCGTTCGCCAGGGAAAAAATCGACACCTAAATAGCAAGAAAGGTCTAAATATTGACGAAGACATGGGGCGAAAGGTCTTAAAATCGACTAACTAATGGGGCAAACATCTTAACATCTGAAAACTAACATGAAGAAAAAGAGGGACCAGAAAACCGGCCCATGTCCCCTTAAGAAGAACTCGACGGAGGTAGAGGGTTAATTGAGATAGTCTGTACGTGTTAGAACTCGTCGGAGGTAGAGGGTTAATTGAGATAGTCTGTACGTGTTAGAACTCGTCGGAGGTAGAGGGTTAATTGAGATAGTCTGTACGTGTTAGAACTCGTCGGAGGTAGAGGGTTAATTGAGATAGTCTGTACGTGTTAGAACTCGTCGGAGGTAGAGGGTTAATTGAGATAGTCTGTACGTGTTAGAACTCGTCGGAGGTAGAGGGTTAATTGAGATAGTCTGTACGTGTTAGAACTCGTCGGAGGTAGAGGGTTAATTGAGATAGTCTGTACGTGTTAGAACTCGTCGGAGGTAGAGGGTTAATTGAGATAGTCTGTACGTGTTAGAACTCGTCGGAGGTAGAGGGTTAATTGAGATAGTCTGTACGTGTTAGAACTCGTCGGAGGTAGAGGGTTAATTGAGATAGTCTGTACGTGTTAGAACTCGTCGGAGGTAGAGGGTTAATTGAGATAGTCTGTACGTGTTAGAACTCGTCGGAGGTAGAGGGTTAATTGAGATAGTCTGTACGTGTTAGAAACTCGTCGGAGGTAGAGGGTTAATTGAGATAGTCTGTACGTGTTAGAACTCGTCGGAGGTAGAGGGTTAATTGAGATAGTCTGTACGTGTTAGAACTCGTCGGAGGTAGAGGGTTAATTGAGATAGTCTGTACGTGTTAGAGGTCTTTCCTAAGCTGCATACAATCCCCTAATGATAATCGAGAGAGAGAGATTTACATAGATTTACATTGACATAGATACGATCCCAGCGAGGTGGTCAGGACTTAATTCTAGTAGAGATAGCTAACCCGAGAATAAAAGACAGTGGAAGGAAAGGATAGCAAAGAAGAATAGAGAGAGAGAGAGAGAGAATAGATGAGTAAGGAAGGCATTAAGGCAGGAATGTTGTCTGTCGATGCATTATGGAACCCAAGGATTTATGTGTGTGTGTGTGTGTGTGTGTGTGAGTGAGTGAGTGAGTGAGAGAGAGAGAGAGAGTAAGGAAGGCACTAAGGCAGGAATGTTGTCTGTCGCTGCATTATGGAACACAAGAATTTATGACTGAACAGGCGTGTGTGTGTGTCTTGTGTTAGATTATGTGTAGTGTGTGTGTGTGTGTGTAGGTGTGTGTGTAAGTGTCTTGTGTTAGATTATGTGTAGGTGTGTGTGTGTGTGTGTGAAGGTGTGTGTGTGTGTGTCTTGTGTTAGATTATGTGTAGGTGTGTGTGTATAGGTGTGTGTGTGTGTGTAGGTGTGTGTGTAAGTGTGTCTTGTGTTGTATAATGTGTAGGTGTGTGTGTGTGTAGGTGTGTGTGTAAATGTGTCTTGTGTTGTATAATGTGTAGGTGTGTGTGTGTGTGTGTAGGTGTGTGTGTAAATGTGTCTTGTGTTGTATAATGTGTAGGTGTGTGTGTGTGTGTGTGTAGGTGTGTGTGTAAATGTGTCTTGTGTTGTATAATGGGTAGGTGTGTGTGTGTGTGTGTGTGTAGGTGTGTAGGTGTGTGTGTGTATAGGTGTGTGTGTAAGTGTGTCTTGTGTTGTATAATGTGTAGGTGTGTGTGTGTGTAGGTGTGTGTGTAAATGTGTCTTGTGTTGTATAATGTGTGTGTGTAGGTGTGTAGGTGTGTGTGTGTGTAGGTGTGTGTGTGTATAGGTGTGTGTGTAAGTGTGTCTTGTGTTGTATAATGTGTAGGTGTGTGTGTGTGTGTAGGTGTGTGTGTAAATGTGTCTTGTGTTGTATAATGTGTGTGTGTAGGTGTGTAGGTGTGTGTGTGTGTAGGTGTGTGTGTAAATGTGTCTTGTGTTGTATAATGTGTAGGTGTGTGTGTGTGTAGGTGTGTGTGTAAATGTGTCTTGTGTTGTATAATGTGTGTGTGTAGGTGTGTAGGTGTGTGTGTAAGTGTGTCTTGTGTTGTATAATGTATAGGTGTGTGTGTGTGTAGGTGTGTGTGTGTGTGTGTAGGTGTGTGTGTGTGTAGGTGTGTGTGTGTGTGTGTAGGTGTGTGTGTGTGTGTAGGTGTGTGTGTAGGTGTGTGTGTGTGTGTGTGTAGGTGTGTGTGTGTGTGTGTGTGTGTGTAGGTGTGTGTGTGTGTGTGTGTGTGTGTGTGTGTGTGTGTGTGTGTAGGTGTGTGTGTGTGTGTGTGTGTGTGTGTGTGTGTGTGTGTAGGTGTGTGTGTAAGTGTGTCTTGTGTGTTTGTGTGGTAGGTGGTGTGGTGTGTGTGGTGTGTGTGTAAATGTGTCTTGTGTTGTATAATGTGTGTGTAGGTGTGTGTGTGCAGGTGTGTGTGTGTGTGTAAATGTGTCTTGTGTTGTATAATGTGTAGTGTGTGTGTTGTGTAGGTGTGTGTGTAAATGTGTCTTGTGTTGTATATGTGTAGGTGTGTGTGTGTGGGTGTGTGTGTAAATGTGTTGTGTGTGTGTGTGGTGTATGTGGTGTGTGTAGTGTGTGTGTGTAGATGTGTGTGTGTGTGTGTATAATGTGTAGTGTGTGTGTGTAGGTGTGTGTGTGTGTGTGTGTGTGGTGTGTAGGTGTGTGTGTGTGTAGGTGTGTGTTGTGTGTGGTAGGTGTGGTGTGTGTAGGTGTGGTGTGTGTGTGTGTGTAGGTGTGTGTAAGTGTGTAGGGTGTGTAAGTGTGTCTTGTGTTGTATAATGTGTAGGTGTGTGTGTGTGTGTGTAAGTGTGTCTTGTGTTGTATAATGTGTAGGTGTGTGTGTGTGTGTGTAGGTGTGTGTGTAAGTGTGTCTTGTGTTGTATAATGTGTAGGTGTGTGTGTAAGTGTGTAGGTGTGTGTGTATGTGTGTCTTGTGTTGTATAATGTGTAGGTGTGTGTGTAGGTGTGTGTGTAAGTGTGTCTTGTGTTGTATAATGTGTGTGTGTGTAGGTGTGTGTGTGTGTGTGTAGGTGTGTGTGTAAGTGTGTCTTGTGTTGTATAATGTGTAGGTGCGTGTGTGTGTGTAGGTGTGTGTGTAAGTGTGTCTTGTGTTGTATAATGTGTAGGTGTGTATGTGTGTCTTGTGTTGTATTATGTAGGTGTGTGTGTGTGTCTTGTGTTGTATCATATGTAGGTATGTGTGTATGTATGTATGTGTGTGTGTTTGAGTGTGTATCTTGTGTTAGATTATGTATATGTGTGTGTGTAGGTGTGGGTGTATGTTTGTGTGTGTGTGTCTTGTGTTGTATTATGTGTGTGTGTGTGTAGGTGTGGGTGTATGTTTGTGTGTGTGTGTGTCTTGTGTTGTATTATGTGTGTGTGTGTGTGTGTGTGTGTGTGTAGGTGTGGGTGTATGTTTGTGTGTGTCTTGTGTTGTATTATGTAGGTGTGTGTGTGTGTGTGTGTAGGTGTGTGTGTGTGTTGGTGTAGGTGTGGGTGTGTGTGTTGGTGTAGGTGTGGGTGTTGATCATCTTATTTTGTTTCCTCCCTAAACTTCCATCAAACTTAAAAAACAACATCCCCAAGACCCTCCTGGCCGAAGACCGGTCCCTCTTAAATTACAGGCTCGCTATCGCTCGCCAGGAAAACATCGACACCTACATAACACAAAAAGTTTGAATATTGGACCACCGCCACTAGCACACACACACACACACACACACACACACACACACACACCCCTGAGCGGTTGGCGTTTATCGGTACATATCAATTTGGTGCATGCTTACGAGTACATTTTTCGATTTTTAAACCTAAATTACACTAACCTAACCTAGCCTAACCTACCTAACCTAACCTAACCTAACCTAACCTAACCTAACTTACCTAACCTAACCGAAAACACTCCATTTCAGCGTATTTTAAAGAGGTGTGTACCGATTAACTGTCGCCCCAAACCTCATGTGCCTGTAAATCTACAAATATCCAGAGATTTGTACCAATAAACACACACACACACACACACACACACACACACACACACACACACACACACACACACACACACACACACACACGCACGCCTGTTCGGTCATAAATCATTGTGTTCCATTATACATGCTCAACCTCTATCACCTCTAGACGCTCACTTTCAATCACTCACTCTCTCTCTCACTCTAGAAGGGTCACTAGACCTGTTGTTGCTTGATTTCCTTTGTACTCTCACTCTCTGTCACTATCACTCACTCACTCACACACACTCTCTCTCTCTCTCTCTCTCACTCTCTCTCTCTCTCTCTCTCTCTCTCACACACACACGCTCTCATCATCACTACCTTGCTATTTAAGGGGAGGCAGTTGGTTTTTCGAGTCCTCCTCCTCCCTCATGTTTAGCCCTATTAGTTATGAGATTTCAAGACATTCGCCCTATTAGTTTGGCGATTTTCAGACCTTTTGCCCCATTTGTATTTGAAGAGGAATCGTCCTTCGGCCGGGAAATTTTTCTACCAAAAAATGTACACATTTATATCGATGGGGGTCTTGTGGGTGTTTTGTTTAAATTTGATAGAGGTTTAGAGAGCAAACGAAACCCCCTCCTTAAACCATTGAGCCGAACCAGTAAATTATGCTGCACAATACCGTCTGAGCTCCCTTCACTTATTGGGCGATGTTTGTATGTATTCATTATTTTTCTAGTTTCCTCCCTAGACCTCCATCAAATAAAAAAAACAAAAAAACATCCATTAGATCCCTCTTTTAGATTAGTTTGTAAATGTTTCGGTAGAAACATTTCGCCGCTTCTTCCAACATTACAGGCTCACTATCGTTCGCCAGGGAAATAATCGACACCTAAATAGCACGAAAGGTCTAAATATTGACGAAGAAATGGGGCGAAAGGTATTAAAATCGAGTAACTAATGCGGCAAACATCTTAACATCTGAAAACTAATGGGTCTAAACATGAGGGAGAAAGTGGTCCAAAAAACTGGACCATCTCCCCTTAATATTCCCACACCACACACAATGTTATCATTACACATTCATCAATTATTATCTCTCTCGTTAGTATATTCACACTTTTATCATAAATATATATCTCAACATTTATGATAATCAGATTATCAGACACACACACACATACACACACACAAAATAGAAGGTCCCACCCCTTTCTCATTCTTAAGTAAGCCATTTTAGATTTACAGAAGAGTGACCATTACTTGCATTACTGCATGTCCACAAACATTTCAGTAATGTAAGCAGGTTTCCTTCTATTTGTTCTTTTTTTTTCTTTTTCTTTTTATTAGGTGACAGTTACAAAGTGGTGTACAATCTATCTTATTCTAGTTACATTGTAGTTTATCTTATTGTACCAGTACCTCCCTACAATCAACCTAGTTGTTCCCCAATTCGTCCCTCCGCCACGACCATTTCAAAGTCCAAGTCTCTCACTCTTGTCCTCTGTAGCGGGGAGGACCTTGTACCCCTGAGACATAGGAGTGCAGACCTAAGAAGAGAGAAAGAGAGCCGGCATCTCATCCAAGTTATGACTTGGCTTCTATGCTGGCGCTTTTTCTCCGAGATTTGTTCAGCTAATCTGGCATAGAAGACACTTGCAGAAGGTCCCATACCTCCCGACGATGAGAAGACCAGAGGAGTAAAGCTTCCTTGATCCCTGTTCAAAATTCTTTCTTCATAAGCGCGTTTTTTCTCACTTTCATTTCTCAAGTATGCCGCCTTGTGTCCTCGCTCACGATATGTTTGTGCTCTTGGGTTGAAGATTCTGATGTCGAAAAAAGCCTGTTGTCCCCTCGTCCAAAAACCTCGAGCACTTACGTCCACTCTTGCTTCATTTGAAGTATTTGCAGTATTGTGGGCCAAGCGCTGTCCGTCCATAGGCAGAAGTTCCGGTTCGATTCTGACATCATGGCACACCTCGTCCAGCATTTGTGCAGTGATGTCTCGTACTTCATCATGCCGGATACAGATGAATCCTCCTTTCTTACAGGTCATACAGTGGTCTGAGTTGTTTATTTCACCGCATGGCCACCCATACCTCAAGGCTACGGCATCATTGAATTCTTGTTTATTTAAGCTGAAGCCTTTCTCCTTTATTGGTAATGATGTGAGCCAATTTGAAGCCCCCGTGTCTTGTGCCATCTCAACTCTCATTTTCAGTTCTTCCCTACATCTGGTCTTAATTTGTTCTAGGCTATGTTTCTGTCTCTCTTCTCTGCTCTTTGTAATTTCCTGTCTTGCATTTCGTTGTTCCTCTTCGTCCACCTCATCATTTTCATTTTGCTCCCGTATTTTTTCTGTCAGAGACATAGTAAGTTTAAGGGATTTTTGGTACTCATGAGGTGCCGCCTCCACTGGGTTTATGATCCCCATACCTCCGAACCTTGGCGGAAGAGCTGATAGATCTCTTAGCTCTTGCGTGACGCCTTCCATCTCTGTTAAAGCCGGTATGAATGCTCCTCTGATTGCTTCTTCCAGCGGTTGGAGCATCTGTCTAATGTCCGGCACTGTTCTCATAAGAAAGGTCCATCTGTGCTTAACACCATATGTGAAGGCAGTATATGCAGCATGTGGTTCAGATTTCGCAATGTCTGCCAGGGTTTTCACTTCCTTTACCCACTCCGCTACCTTTTTTCGCACATAGTCTCTCTTGCATTCTTCTGTGCCTATTACTGCTCCCAAATGACGTTGACCCTCCTTTGTAATCTTCACTCCTGTCCCATCAAAAGTCCGCACCGCTTCTTCATACTTGTTTTCTTTCACTATTAGTACAGATTTACTAGCATTCGGATGGTACCCAATGACTTCGCCCACCGATTGTACTCTCCGCCACCATTCTTTGAGATCCCCTATGTTTCCTGCACCTGTGAGGTCATCTGCATACGCCACTTGTTTCACTTGGGTTACCTCATGTTTTATTTTCTGCTGCAGAATTGATAGTGCCAGTGCGTACATTGCCATTGCCACTGGATCTCCTTGCGTTGTTCCTTCATTTGATTTGAGAATTTTCATTTCTTCCTTCTTTGTGCTTCCAACTATATACAGGTTAGCTGGCTCCTTATAAGTATTTTCTATGTACTTTGCGATGCTTGGGCATTTGATCTTGATGTTGTGAATAGCTGCCTCCCTATTAATGGTGTTAAACACACACACACACACACACACACACACACACACACACACCGTAGCCTAGTAGGTAGAGCTCTCGTCTCACACACGAGGGGTTGGGGGTTCAATCCCCGGCCGGGCGGAGACAAATTGGGCTTGTCTCCTTTCATGTGTTAGCCTCAGTTCACCTAGCTGTTAATAGGTACCTGGAATAAGTGGACGACGTTGTGACGTCCCATCTGGGGTTGGCAAAAATGGTACAAGGCGAGATGGGTATCATATGGTTCACCTAAGCTGATGGCTACCTAAGCCTTCGGGCGAGACGGTACCGTCTATAGTGAGAATGGTACCATACAGATCCACCCTAAGCCTTCATTTCCGATGTCGCCAATTGGCTAAAATACAGACTACACACACATCCACAGCCATTCCAACAGTACATAAAACACTTAACATGCATTTCACGCAATACATTCCCAGTTAAGGAGGCGCGATAATAATGAGCTTAGCTCGCATTGCGTGGATTCCCCTTGACGAACAAGTAACTGAGTAACTGAGTAACACACACACACACACACACACACATTCCCCATACATTACTTTCGTGGTAGGCCTACACATCTATTGACACGTCTCCACACATTCATTATTCATTATTACTGAGTACATAAATCATAGTGAGCGCGCAGACCCTCACACACCACCAGACACACACGCACCAAGATACATAGACTACATATTAGTCTATGTATCTTGACACGCACTAGCACACGCGCGCGCACACACACACACACACAATATAATATAATAATATATATATATATATATATATATATATATATATATATATATATATATTAAGTTACCAAAAATATAATTATAAGATAAATTATATAATTGTTTATATCGTTACTGGCCTCCTCAAATTAATTATAATAATGTATTGAAGTGCTACGATCGATAATTAATTAAATTAATGTGTAGATAATGCAATAGCTTGGAGTGGGATCAATCTGTTTACAAGACCAGACCCACGTAATTGATGGGGGGGGGGGGGAGGCATTAAGGGGGGGAGGAGGTTGCTTTTTCGCCCTCGTGTTTTTAGTCCCTTTAGCTTTGGCGTTTGAAGACGTTCGTTCCATTAGGTTAACTTTTAAGACGTTCGTTCCATTAGGTTGGCGATTTTAACACCTTTCGCCCAATTTCTTTGTCAATATAAAGACCTTTCGTGCCATTTAGGTGTCGATTTTGTCCTGGCGAGCGATAGCGAGACTGTAATTCTAGGGGAACCGGCCTTCGGCCAGGACATTTTTCTACCGAAAAATGTACAAATTTATCTTGGAGGAGGGTCTAGGTTGTTTTTTTCAAAGCTTGATGGAAATCTAGCGAGGAAACTAAGAAATATAGGAATACATGAATTAAGAGACCAAAAAAAAAAAACGGCCCATCTCCCCTTAACCTCTGTAACTAAAAATAAATAAATAATAAAATAAAATAAAATAAAATAAAATAAAATAAGTAAATATACCGAAAACTAACCCCCAACCCCCTTTAAGTGCTGAGCCTTGGTAAACACAATAGGTGATTGGCTAAGACGGTGGGAGAGCTAACAGTATAGTGGTCAGACGATATAACAAACCAGGTGTGTGCTAATATAACTAAGTGCTATGACCATTACTACTACTATTACTACTGTGTGTCTGGTGTATTAAAGGTACATACACACATATACACTCATATACACACATACACACACACACAGACACACAGACGATATAACAAACCCAGTGTGTGCTAATATAACCAAGTGCTCTGACCATTACTACTACTACTACTATATGCCTGGTGTATTATTAGTACGTACATACATATACACTCATATACACACACATACAGACACACAGACGATATAACAAACCCAGTGTGTGCTAATATAACCAAGTGCTCTGACCATTACTACTACTACTATTACTACTATATGCCTGGTGTATTATTAGTACGTACACACATATACACTCATATACACACACATACACAGACACACAGACGATATAACAAACCCAGTGTCTGCTAATATAACCAAGTGCTCTGACCATTACTACTACTACTATTACTACTATATGCCTGGTGTATTATTAGTACGCATACACATATACACTCATATACACACACATACACACACACACAGAAATTAATGGCACCCAACTCCATAATGCAGCGATAGACAACATTCCTGCCTTAGTGCCTTCCTTACTCATCTACTCTCTTTCTCTCTCTCTCTCTCTCTCTCTCTTTCTCTCTCTCTCTCTCTCTCTCTCTCATACACACCAGATGATCAGCGTAGGGGTGCAGATACTTTTTTGACCGAGTGTACATGTTCAGATTAATATGCAGGAACCGAAACTGCATAATGAATCGTAGGCTTGTGCATAATTCTTTAACTGTCTTGATAGCGTAATGCATAAATGCGCGGAATTTCGGTGAGAGTATCCATAGGTTCGAGTCCTTGGAGTGCCACATGTATTTGTTGATTTCATTAAGGGGGGATGGTTCACTTTTTGGTAGATTTTTTTCATTTATTTATTATTATTTTTTAGTTTCCTCCCTAGACCTCCATCATACTTAAAACAACATCCATCAGATCCCCCTTCTAGATTAATGTGTACATTTTTCGGTAGAAAAATTTCCCGGCCGAAGGCCGGTTACTCTTAAGATTACAGGCTCGCTATCGCTCGCCAGGAAAGAGTCGACACCTAAATGGCACGAAAAGTCTTAAAATTGACAACGAAATGGGGCAAAAGGTATTAAAATCGCCGAACTAATGAGCCGAACGTCATAAAATCTGAAAACTATTGGGGGGTAAGCATGAGGAAGAAGGGTGACCAGAAAAACAGCCCATGTCCCCTTAATTGAGTTTAGAAGTAAATTTAGTTGGTGACAAAATATGAATAGATAAACTGAAGAGATTTTTTTTTTTTTTTTACTAACTAACTTTTTTCACCTCTGACTACCTTATTGAACCAAATAATCGTGATGATGATGATGATGGTGGTGGTGGTAGTGGTGGTGGTGGTGGTGGAGGGAAGGTGTTGTGATGGTGATGGTGGGAAGGTGTGGTGGTGGAGTAAATGTGTTGATGATGCTGATGGTGGTGGTGGTGGAGGGAAGGTGTTGTGATGGTGGTGGTGGTGGTGGTGGTGGTGGTGAGAGAGTGCATATGTTGGGATGATGGAGATGGTGGTGGTGATGGTGTTGTGATGGTGGTGGTGGTGGTGGAGAGAAGGTGTTGTGATGATGGTGGTTGTGATAGTGGTGGAATGAAGGTGTTGTGATGGTGGTGGTGGTGGTGGTGGTGGAGGGAAGGTGTTGTGATGGTGGTGGTGGTGGTGGTGAGAGAGTGCATATGTTGTGATGATGGAGATGGTGGTGGTGATGGTGTTGTGATGGTGGTGGTGGAGAGAAGGTGTTGTGATGATGGTGGTTGTGATAGTGGTGGAAGGAAGGTGTTGTGATGATGGTGGTGGTGATGATAGTGGTGGTGGAGGGATGGTGTTATGATTGTTATAATGATGTATTGTCTAGGAACGTGACAATTGATGTTCATGGATGTATCTAGGCCGTGGGTGGGCTCTTTGTTCCACCCACACCCTCCATGCTTATTTCCCTCCATTAGTTTGGCGATTTCAAGATGTTTATTAGGTTTCGATTTTTCCTGGCGAGCAATAGCGAGCCTTCTATATGAAAGAAATCAGCCTTGGGCCGGAAATTTTTTCTACCGAAAAATGTACAAATAGATGTTAAAGGGGATCTGGAGAGCCACTACTCTGTGCAACTCTCCAACTCAAGAGTGAAACGATGCTCCCAATCTTTCTTCTGTTCAACAGTTGATCAGCTCTGAAACTCTCTCCCTGAATCCATATTTCCCTCATCCTATGACTTAAATTGCTTCAAACTCCGTGTGTCCAGACATTTTGGCTCGAACGTTCCTTGATTTTGGACCTGTCACTCTTTCAACTCTGGGGGAGGCACTTGTCACAGGTAGTTTTGCCCTGTGTCTACTTCATCCACATAGAAAAAAAATCATACGTACAGTATATACTGTATATATATATATATATAATTTTTGTTTTTTTATTTTTTTAGTATATCTCACAAACACAAATGAGCTACTATTTATTGCCCCGACTTTCTCCTAACCCGAAAATTGCATATGCTAAATTCACACTATTTTTTGTCAATTGGTTTCCTGGACGCATATATATTTTATGCGCATATATATATATATATATATATATATATATATATATATATATATATATATATATATATATATATATATAGAGGTATATATATATATATATATATATATATATATATATATATATATATATAGTAGTGGCAATAGATTCTCCTCGGGGGAAGCGGAGTCTTATAAGGGCAAGCAACACCAAGGTAAACACGAACATCTGTATTCTGGTACCGGTAACGTTTCGACATTAACATATGTCATCATCAGACCTAAATCAATAAGAAATAAATTTATTAATACATTATGTTGACATTTAAAGCAAATATATTTTTAATAATAATTTAGAAAAACATAAAAAGTTAGAAATCGCGAAAAAAGAGATAGAAACAAACACAAGCAACAGAAACAGCTAAACCATATGTGAACTACGTGTAGATATTGTAGGCTAAAATATACACAATACCTTAGAAACATAATAGGTTGGAGGAAAATTCGTGGGTGCCCAAGGTGGGCTGAAGATGGTGAGTGAGGAGGGACTCTGCTATTAACCGGGTGGTGTCACCAGAACAACTGAAAATTACTGAAAAATCTGTTTTTGTTAATGGAATGGCCTAAAGGTTCACAATGGTCTCGAATGGCTGAAAAGGATGGTTTAGAAATGGGAAGTCCAGTTCTATAAGATCGACCCAGGTGCTCCGCAACCCTCGTGTTTAAGTGCCGTTTTGATTGGCCTATATAAGTTGCATTACAGCAGCTACATTTATATTGATAAACAATAGAGGATTGCAGAACATCCGGGATACGATCTTTGAATTTGAAATGATGAGACAAAGTATTGGTAGGTTTGAATATTATTCTGAGGGACACTTGGGGATAGAAGCAACGAATCAATTTTGTGACTTTATGGCGTATCGAGTAACTTGATGGTCCTAAAAATGGCATAGTGAAAAATATTACTGCCTTTTTAGCAGTCGGTACGGGGCTCGTTGCTTCTATCCCCAAGTGTCCCTCAGAATAATATTCAAACCTACCAATACTTTGTCTCATCATTTCAAATTCAAAGATCGTATCCCGGATGTTCTGCAATCCTCTATTGTTTATCAATATAAATGTAGCTGCTGTAATGCAATTTATATAGGCCAATCAAAACGGCACTTAAACACGAGGGTTGCGGAGCACCTGGGTCGATCTTATAGAACTGGACTTCCCATTTCTAAACCATCCTTTTCAGCCATTCGAGACCATTGTGAACCTTTAGGCCATTCCATTAACAAAAACAGATTTTTCAGTAATTTTCAGTTGTTCTGGTGACACTACCCGGTTAATAGCAGAGTCCCTCCTCACTCACCATCTTCAGCCCACCTTGGGCACCCACGAATTTTCCTCCAACCTATTATGTTTCTAAGGTATTGTGTATATTTTAGCCTACAATATCTACACGTAGTTCACATATGGTTTAGCTGTTTCTGTTGTTTGTGTTTGTTTCTATCTCTTTTTTCGCGATTTCTAACTTTTTATGTTTTTCTAAATTATTATTAAAAATATATTTGCTTTAAATGTCAACATAATGTATTAATAAATTTATTTCTTATTGATTTAGGTCTGATGATGACATATGTTAATGTCGAAACGTTACCGGTACCAGAATAAAGATGTTCGTGTTTACCTTGGTGTTGCTTGCCCCTATATATATATATATATATATATATATATATATATATATATATATATATATATATAGAGAGAGAGAGAGAGAGAGAGAGAGAGAGAGAGCAAAAACAACGACAGCGAGATCGAGCTACAAGGAGTCACAAAGCATATTTACAGCCAATAACCCCTTAAGCTGTGTAAAATCGTCTAATGCTAGCCAGAACACACTGTCCAAACGCGTCCTAATCCTCAAAGGGTTAACAGTTGGCCTGATGAGATATATTATTGTGTCTGTCAAGGTGTATTATATTAGTGTTGAGGTTCTAAGACGTTCGTTCCGTTAGTTTGGCGATTTTGAGACATTTTGCCTCATTTATTATTCATTATTAAGACCTTTCGTACCCTTTAGGTGTCGATTTTTTCCTGGCGAGCGATAGCGAGCCTGTAATTTTTAGAGGAACCGGCCTTCGGCCGGGAATTTTTTCTACCGAAAAATGTACACATTTATCTTGAAGTCTAGGGGGTGTTTTCGTAGGCTTGATGGAGGTCTAATGAGGAAACTAAGAAATAAAGGAATACATGAATTAATAGAAAAACTCCAAAAAAGAATCGTCTATTGCTAGCCAGAATAAACTCTCCAAATGCGTCCTAATCCTCAAAGGGTTAACAATTGGCCTGATGATATACAGTATTATGTCTGTCAAGGTGTATTATTAAGATCTGTCATCTAGATTACTCCACCGGTATTCAAGAGTGGGATTGGGTATTCAAGAAGTGTAATTGAATATTCAGATGTGTAATTGAAAAGGTTATGGTGTATTGTTGATTGCATAATTATGTAGTTATAGATTTGTTCTTATATATATATATATATATATATATATATATATATATATATATATATATATATATATATATATATATACCGATATATATATATATATATATATATATAAGTTTAAAGACCGTTTTTTCCACAGAGGATGTGGTTACAGTCTCACGTCCTAAATGGCGGCTTTCCAGGGGGCCCTTTCAAGGGCTGCCTCTGTTGTCAAGTTCTTTATTTTGAGAAAGGAGTCCCCGAGCCCACGTCATTCTAGGTCCACCCCTATGCGCAGCTCCCCCCACATTCACTGTCCGGCATTTCTTATGTATATATACACTGGCCATGAGTGAGATAATAATTGCTATAGAGATTAACAATATATATACAGTAAAGGCTACAATAGAGCACTCCAGTTATATTATAGATTACAATGAGTCGTAAATAAGACTTATCCCAAAACCACTACTGGACTGGACTGGCCAGTAAAAAGCTACACAGAGCGCCCCAGTAATTTACAGCTTACAATAAGGCATATTACATTAAGGTCTACACAGAGACATCCAGTTACAATATAGATTACATACCAGCCCCCCAATTGGTATAGAGATTAACAATATATACATTAAAAGGCTGAAGATATTTAGGGATAAGCCTTTACAACGGCTACACAGAGCGTTTCAGTTACAATAAAGATTACAATGAGTCATATACTTAAAGGCTACATAGAACGCTCCTGTTACAATATAGATTGCATACCAGCCCCCCAATTGGTATAGAGATTAACAATGGCGTCGTTTGAGCAGGTTTCTTTCCAACACCACCAATCATCGTTTCTTTGTAAGTGTTGAATGGATCAATGGGCAGTGTGTTGCGGTCAATTAAGTTTTTTTTCTTCTTCTGGATCCCCTTCTCCCTCATGTCTAGCCCCATTTTTTTTTTTTTTTTTTTAAAGATTATAAGACGTGTGCCCTATTTTTGTTGGCGAGTTTAAGATCTTCCCCTCCCCCACCCCCCATTTCTTTGTCAATTTCTTAGACCTTTCGTGCCACTGAGGATTATGCTTACTCCTCTCCCATTCTCAGATACCCCCCCCCCTGTTCCCATACTTCACCCTCTTCCAATGTGTCAAACCGGAGCAAAAAAACAAAAAACAAAAATTAAAACTTGAATGCATATGAGGAGGAATACAAGTAAATTAACATGAAATAGCATCGTTTTTGTTAATTTTACCACTTCCAAAGACATAATTTGAACTATAAACCATAACTTCATTGTTCTTCCCTTTCACTAAAACATTACGTTATCCATAATGCAGTTGGGTCTAAATACGTGATTAGATTAATATCTAGAATTCGAAAATGGATATTAATCGTGATCGTGTACTTAGCCTTTAACTGTGTTGTTGGTGTAATAGTTTAGATGCTTATGTTCTGGGTGTGGTGTCCCGAGTTCGAATCCCGGGAGGATCATAATTATGCTTTCATTAGTTTATTCTAGTGCATTTGGGTTTGTGATGGATGATTAATGTTAAGATTGGGGTGTTCCTTAATTGACCACTTGCGAGTTTCAGGCTATAAGAAAGTTGGAGCCATAAACATCGATATTAAAAAGAAATACAATAACAATGTAGGTTTCTAATGGATAAAAGGTATGTTGAATTGGGTTTTATGTATTTATATAAACACTACAACCGCAATTTGGGTGATAATTATGTTAATTATCGATGTCTACGGCTCCAACTTCCTTATAGACCGAAACTCACAAGTGGTCAATTACATATACAATAATACAGACTAAAAGTAATGGAATCGGCCTCATTTGATACTCTGTCCCTACTGTAGGTCCCCATACCTCACCCTTTGCCTTCTAATTTGTTCCCCTCTATCTTCTCATATACATCCCCTTTCTCTTCGTTATTCCCTGTCCTCACTTCAACACCTTTCCCTTCCCACCTTACCTCCATTCTTCCCCTCATCCTCTCTTTCCCCTCTTATCTTCTCATATATTTCCCCTTTCTCTTCGTTATTCCCCTTCTCCACTTTATCACCTTTCCCTTATTACCTTAGCTCCCATCTTCCCCTCATCCTCTTTTCCCCCTCGCTTTTATTCCCCTCATCCCCTCCCCCAATTTTCCCCTCTCTGAACACCTCCTCTCCTTTCCCCTCGCTACCATACACATCGCTGTTAAGATATATAATTATACAGTACGTACTATAATGCATACGGTCTCTAAATATCTCGACCGTCTCCCCTCCCCCCCCCCCCCCTAGCAGCAGTAGTAGCAGCGGTGGTAGTCATTAATTGCTATAAGTTGACCCAGCTGGCCCCTCCCTCAGTCTTCTTAGTAGTAGTAGCGGTGGAGGTGTGTGGTGTGTCTTGGAGGTAAGCTGGGCGTAGTTGGTTAAGGGGGGTGACATCCCTTGTTCTATCCTTTTCTCTCCTTTTCTCTCCTTCTCTGGCTTGTATCCATTCGGCCCCATTCAGCCTACTGATTTAAGACGTGAATCCCCATCCAGGTATTTTCCTGGCGAGCGATAGCGAGCCAGCATTGTATGGAGAAATCCGGCTTCGCCGGAGAAATGTTTCTATCGAAAAATTTACAAATTTAACTTGCTGTCAACAACAAAATATTAACACCTGGATGTGGGTAAACTTCTTAAAACAGTAGGCTGAATGGGGCCGATTGGATACAAGCCAAAGGGTGAGGGAGAGAAAGAGAAAAAAAAGCGAGGTGGGTTCCCTTAATTGGTATAGGTTGAGTGGTTGACCCAGCTGGCCTCTCTCAGTCTTCTTCTTCTTAATAGTAGTAGTAGTAGTGGTGTGTGGTGTGGTGTGTCTTGGAGGTTAGACACACGTAGTTGGTTAAGGGGGGTCACCTGCGTCTTTCTCTCCTTTTTCTCTCCTTTTCTCTCTTTCTCTGGCTTATATCCATTCGGCCCCATTCTGCCTACTGTCTTAAGACGTTTATCCTCGTCCAGGTGTCGACTCCTTCCTGGCGAACGATAGCGAGCCAGCATTGCATAGGGAAATCCGGCTTCGTCGAAAAATTTACAAATTTAGCTTGTTGTCAAAAACATATAAACAAATATGCTGGTGAGCGGTAATCGACACCTGGTTGGGGATCGACATCTTAACATTAGGCTGAATGGGGCCGAATGGATACAAGCCAAAGAGAGAGAACAAAAAACGAGGTGGGCCCTCTTAAGCAAAAAAACAAAACAAAAAAACACGAGAAAATGGAGGCGCAGTTGTAAAGGCCTAGCTTCCCGCCTAACAACTGAACTAAACTGAGTGTCAAGATCAAGAAAGTACAGTCGGATGCCATAGTCTCTAGCCCACTCATAAGAATTCCTGGACCCCCTATGTTTGTCTTAATGCAATTAGCCTATAACTATATGGGATGTTTTTTGGATGGAATTATCTTTTCAATTAATAATATATATATAGTTTTGCAGTTGATGTACAGAGAGTAATATTCATAAATTTGGTTCCAGAGATATACTTCATAATTTGAAATAGGTGAAGTCCAGGAATATTTATGAGTGGGCTAGAGACTATGGCATCCGAGTGTACCTAACCTAAACTCTCTTGATCTTGGATAGTGTGTGTGATCGTCCCTGTCTGTTTGTCGGTTTGTCTGCCGGTTTGAAGCAGGATTTATCAAACATCATTGGATGGATTTATATCTTCGTCAGTACTTTAATTCATCTGGTACCATAATACAAACAATTAATATATTGCCAACAACCAATGACATCCTCTCTCTCTCTCTCTCTCTCTCTCTCTCTCTCTTCACCCA
This sequence comes from Paralithodes platypus, assembly GCA_032716605.1. Lineage (NCBI taxonomy): Eukaryota > Metazoa > Arthropoda > Malacostraca > Decapoda > Lithodidae > Paralithodes > Paralithodes platypus. The sequence continues at coordinate 44,181,942 of CM064527.1, read as the reverse complement.
CTAACCACTACCCCCTTAATGTTGAAGAGTGCACCCCCCCCCCTCGTTTTAGCAGCTACGTATTGAAATATTTAATCAATGAGGCATTTTATCACGCCATTTTATGATCACTATAATCGTTTTCTATGACCTGCAATTATGTTAATGTTCTCTCTTATGACTCACTTAAGGGCAGATTATTATATCTATGTTATTAAATCAGTTCTTGTGTCTGTTTGTCTGTGGCCGCAGTTTTGGACCTGGGTAGCTGAAACTTTGCATGTGGGTGTCAATTGACCTGGGTCAGGTCATAGAGGGGGCGAGGCCACGATCGGAGGTCGTTTCGAGGCCGAAATTGAAAAAAACGTTGAAAAAAAAATGGCCGTTTGGGGCAGGAGGCCTCCGATCGAAAAGGTGTATGGAACAAAAGTTGTTCGCAGCCCCCCAAAATGGGGGTACGGATGAGGTCAGATCCAAAATCGGAGGTCATTTAGCGGCCGAAATCGAGGTCGCCGTTTAATGAGGCACAGGGAGATCGAGGCCAGTGATTATGGTAGTAGTAGTATTGTGATGATTGTGGTAGTAGTGATTGATGATGGTGATTATGGTAGTAGAATTAAACCCGAGCAACGCTGGGTACCTCTGCTAGTATGTGTTTAAATTATTACCGGTATATATACTATATATATATATATATATATATATATATATATATATATATATATATATATATATATATATATATATGTATTTATATATATATATATATATATATATATATATATATATATATATATATATATATACCGGTATATATATACATACCGGTATATATTAATTGTTTTATTGATATAATTTATATTTTATTTTGTATATATTATATTTTTTTTATTGATTCCCCTCCCCCCCCCCCCCCTTTTCAGTTTCCTCCCTAGACCTCTATCAATTTATAAAGTTAACCCCTAAGGCCCCCCACCCCACCTCTTCGAGATCAATTTGTGCATTTTTTGGTAGGATATGCCCCGTCCAAAGATCGATTCCTCCTAAATTGTAGGGTCGCCATCGCTCGCCAGGGAAAAATCGACACCTAAATGGCACGAAAAATAAAAAAACTGACAAAGTAATGGTGTGCAAGGTTTTAAAATCGGCAAACTAATGGGGGCGAACGTCTACATCTCAAAAATAATCGGGCTAAACATGAGGGAGAAGGGGGTCCAGAACACACACCTCTTTAAGCTCACCCCCATCATCTAACTAATTCCTGGGCAAACAGCATTGATCCGTAGCGGGCCTGGGAACATTATCAATTATAATAATTTTTTTCTGGACCCCCTTCTCACTCATATTTAGCCTCCTTAGTTTTGAGATTTTAAGACGTTCGCCCCATTTGTTTAGCGATTTGAAGACCTTTCGCCTCATTTCTTTATCAATGTTAAGACCTTTCGTGCCATTTAGATGTCGATATATTCCTGGCGAGCGATAGCAAGCCTGTAATTTAGGAGGGACTTTTTTCTACCGAAAAATGTACAAATTTATCATGAAGGTGGGGGGTCTTAAGGGTGTTTATTTAAAGCTTGATAGAGTAGGTCTAGAGAGCAAAAAATAAATAAATCATTAATTAAATACATTTATAGAGAAAGAAAGAAAGAAAGAAAGAAATAATAAAGAATAAACATACAATATAATCTTAAGCTCACGGCCATCAACTAACTAATTCCTCGGCAAACACCATTGATCCGTAGCGGGCCTGTTTGCTTGGTCAGGGTAATAATTGTTCATGTTTATCTGGGCCCCCTTCTCATGTTTAGCCTCCTTAGTTTTGAGATTTTAAGACGTTTGCTCCATTTGTTTAGCAATTTGTAGACCTTTCGCCTATTTTTGTTGTTAATATTAAGACCATTCGTGCCATTTAGGTGTCGATTTTTTTCCTGGCGATCGATAGCGATCCTGTAATTTAGGAGGAACCGGCCTTCGGCCGAAACATTGATCTTCAATTTTTTTTTTTTTTTTTTTTTTTTTTTAAGCTTAATAGAGGTCTAGGGAGCAACAACAAAAAATCAATAAATGTATACATACATAAAGAAAGAAAGGAGCAAAGAAAGGGGAGTAACCGGCTTTTGTTTTTATCTTTCTCTCCTTTTCTCTCTTTCCCTGGCTTGTATCCATTCGGCCCCATTCAGCCAACTGTTTAAAGACTTTTAAAGAATAAACTTAAAATATAATCCATCATCTAACTAATTCCTGGACAAACATGATTGATCCGTAGCGGGCCTGTTTGTTTGGTCAGGGTATATTAGTATAAGTGGTGGGAACATTAATATACATTATTATTGTCGTCAACAGCGGGGAAATAGTTAACCCCTTCTGGACCCCCTTCTCCCTCGTGTTTAACCACCTTAGTTTAGACATTTTAAGACGTTCGCCCCATTTTTTTTTAGCGATTTGTAGACCTTTCGCCTATTTCTGTCGTCAATATTTACACCTTTCGTGCTATTTAGGTAACCCCCTCTGTACCGGCACCGTCCTTGTGGCTTTATCCTGGGCTACTTTTAGACGATGTTATTCAGATTCAAAAGGGTCTCCGGGCATCAGCAAGCCTTCGAACTATCTCACACACCCATTTTGACTACGACAGATCCTTCTTAGTTCACTTTTTGGGCGATTTTTGCATGTATTCGTTATTTTTCGAGTTTCCTCCATAGACCTCTATCAAATTTAAAAAACAAAAACATCCATTAGATCCCCCTTCTAGACTAATTTGTAAATTTTTTGGTAGAAATATTTTCCGGCCGAAGGCCGGTTCTTCCAACATTACAGGCTCACTATCATTCGCCAGGGAAAAAATCGACACCTAAATAGCACGAAAGGTCTAAATATTGACGAAGAAATGGAGCGAAAGGTCTTAAAATCCACTAACTAATGGTGCAAACATCTTAACATCTGAAAACTAATGGGGCTAAACATGAGGGAGAAAGTGGTCCAGAAAACCGGCCCATCCCTCCTTAAACTGCACAAAATCGACTAAATATAGCTAAAATATAATAAAAAGGACGTCACCGGTACAGAAGGGGTTAATGGGGGGGGGGTGTACTGTGGGTAATTAGGGGTTTAAGGGAGCCCACCTCGCTTTTTTTCTCTTTCTCTCCCTCTCTCTTTGGCTTGTATCCATTCGGCCCCATTCAGCCTACTGTTTTAAGACGTTTACCCCCATCCATGTGTCAATATTTTCCTGGCGAGCAGTAGCGAGCCAGTATATATATATTTTTGTTTTGACAGCAAGCTCAATTTGTAAATTTTTCGATAGAAAAATTTCTCCGGCGAAGCCGTATTTCGCTATACAATGCTGGCTCGCTATCGCTCGCCAGGAAGAAATCGACACCTGGATGGGGATAAACTTTTCAAAGCAGTAGGCTGAATGGGGCAGAACGGATACAAGCCAAAGACAGAGAGAAAGAGAAAAGGAGAGAAAAAAGCAGGTGACCCCCCTTAGTGGTAAAGAACCAGCCAGTGTAGGCGGAGGTATACGCTCTACCGAGTGCGCTGAAATTCACCCTATCCTATTATGGTAACAATTTATGATTTGGGGGAAAATGCCACTTTCAATACAATGAGAATTGTAAGTTTTAGAAAGAAAGTTGAATGGGCATTTCTTTGGTTTGAATGATCATCGAACATCTTCAAGATACTATTTGTGCAATCTAGAGATCTAATTGCAGACTATTAGAAACACATAAAGCAGTCAAGGGAAAGTAATGGTATCTTAAAATTACATAGCTTACAAACAAAGTTTTCGGCGAACTCTTGATATTGACTGTACTCTGACTGATTGTCTTGTTATAATCCTAACGAGTGTCATTTTTTTCAGAGGTGTGGGTGCCGGCATGACGACTCCCCGCCTGAAGGTTCGTGATGCCTGGCACTTGTTGGACCAACCCCCCAACACGACCACCTCCTCCACCACCTCCAGCACCCCTCCTGCCATGACCAACACTGCTGCCGAACATAGCACCAAGTCTGGCAACTCCGAAGTCAGTCCACCGCAGCTGCTACACGAAGAATCAGAAATCAAGGCACACCAGAGGGACTGTGAGCCGGTTCCCAAGAAACGACGGCTTTTGGAGGCAAGCGCTGAGGAATTAGACTTGCACGAGGTTGCTAAAGAGGCTGGAATAGAGGTAGTTTCACCAAACCTTGATTCTGAGGACATTCTGGCTAGAGTCTGCTCAGTGGTAGGTATTGACAGTGACCTGGTTGATAGTGTTGTTGAGGAAACCCCCGCCTCCCATCAGCCTCACTTAACCCCTCCACTTGTCAGCCGGGTACCACGACCTCCCCCACCAGGGTTGGCACCACCTCCTCGGGTGGGGCCGCCTGATATGCGTATGCACCCCAGCTTACACCCAGCTTATCGTCCAGGCCTTGAGGGCCCCTACCCAATGAGTGAAATGAGACACACTTTTCACCAGTATGTGCCTCGACATACTGATCCGGCACTTCTGGTGCCACGGAGGATGCCTCTTCATCCGAGGGATCATCAGTTACACCCTCACCCCCATCTTCAGTATCCTCCCAGGTACCAGTATATCCGTCAGGGCCACCCAGGATCTCAGCCTGTTGGCCGTCCTCGACACTTACCACCTCACCCTAGCTCCACAATCATGGTTCGCCGCTATCCGCCCCCGGCACTTGTCCATTCACCTCCTGGTCCTCCTGGTCGACAAGTAGATCCCCCAGTGTCTCCTACCAGTCCTCGAGCTATACCTCACCCTGGTGCTGTGCTATATCCTCCTTCAATGCCTTCTGGTCCACACCCAAGACCACCAACACATCCTGCCACACAACCTAGCTCCCGAGAGCAACTGGCGACAGGGCAAGAGCACAGAGAGTCACATACTCAGTTGAAGGGTCAAGGCGATGCACATTACTACCCAACATCCAATGTACCTGCTCATCACCCTGCTGTTGCCTCCTACCCATACTCCCACCCTCAATATCCTCCAGCATTGCACCCTCGAATTCCCGAAAGCTACCCCAGAGTACCACCTTACTCCAGGGAGACAGCAGCGTGGAATGAAGCAGGGAACCACCAAACTACTCGTGCTGTACCACCCACTCATCCTGGTAGCAGACATGTTTCTTCTCTCCCTCCCAGACCAGTCTACCCACCAAACCTTCAACCTGGATCAGATCACAGATGGGATGGTTCACAAGGAAGTGAACGGGTGCAATCAGAACGGACCCAGGGGCGGCGGTTGATAGAGCCACCAACACCTCATGTAGAACTTATTCCTCTCGGGCCCATGCCACCCAAAAAGCCAGAGGACTTACCCAAATCTACAGTTCATGCCACTCGAGAATTGCCTGATCACTCACAAAGCACTCTTATATCTAGACATGCACAATCTGAAGAGCAACACACAGAGTCTACTCTCCTGAGATCACGTCTAGCTTCAGAACAAGGCAGTGCACCTACACAGCCATCCAACACAGAGAGTATAAATAATTCAAGCAATTCAACATTTATAGAGCCAATATCCCCTGACACTGAACATACAA
>CM064527.1:43943907-44171407 GCA_032716605.1 Paralithodes platypus | reverse complement strand
TCCAGAAGCCCGAGAGGAGGTGGTGGGTCCGAAGGTGCAGCCCCAACACCCAACAACTGTCAACGGCGCTCTCTCTCCTTCATGATTACTACTGCAGTGTGTATAACCTATTCAGTACCGGGGACGTCCTTGTAACTTTAATTTGGCTGTATTAGTCGATTTTATTCAGTATAAAAAGGGCCTCCAGCAATTAACAGGCTTCTAACTATCTCACACAACCCTTCTTACTACCACAGATGTTTCTTAAACTACACAAAATCGTATAGTATAGCTAGAATTTGTTTTTGAAGACGTCACCGGTACAGAAGGGGTTAACCCTTAGAACATCCGATTACACCTTGCTTTTCTGTTTTCTGGCTATTATTCGACGATTTTCTTCAGATTAGGAAGGGTATATGGAAGTCAGAGGATTAATTGAGATAGTCTTTACCTTATAAGTCCCACAGTTCCTTCCTTTTTGTTTTGTGAAACCAGAAAACAAAGTCAAATTAGTATCGCGATAGGGAGTTAATCATGATCAAATTAGTTTATTTTTTGTATTCTTTGTTTTATTTTGTTTAACTAATTGAGGATTATGAAGCGTTTTGGCGGTTAATTATAAGTATTATGAGACGATTATATTTGGATTAGGAAAGGTATGTGGAAGTCAGAGGGCTGATTGAGACATGCTTTATCCTTTTAGTTCCCCCTGATCATTCTTAAGCTGTATAAAATCGTCTAATGATAGCCAAAATAAACTAGAGAATTCAATTTACCTTATGTTTTCCATTAGGTATCGATATATTAGGTGCTAAAGGATTCAATTTACCATCAGCTTTAAATAATCCGAAGAAGAAGAAGACGAAGAAAGAGCTCACTTATTAAAGTTTTGTTGGACACACATAGCAAAGCCACTCCAACAGCTTCCTCTCTCTCCAACTCTACACTCTTCACAAAATAGGAAAAGTAGAAAGTAGCTACGAGGTGCCTTTGTAAAGGCTTATCCCTCAATACCTTCACCTGACCTGACCTCACCTTCCCCATTGCACTGAAGTAACCCTAAAATTATGTAAATATTATAGTAGGCTTGTACAGTCGCGCTAATAAGTCATGTCTCGGCACCAAGTATCGTTTTGATCAATAATTGGTATCAGCAATATCTAAGCTTCATTTCTTCATATCGAGTGAAATATACAAACATGTTCCTACACTTATCCACCCTATTCAACATCTGACAGACATTAATACAGCACAGAGCAAGCCAAACGTAATGACAGCTGGGACATGACTTATTAGCGCGACCGTACTATTTATGTTCAGATGTTGCCAGCCGGGAGAATATGGCAATAGTTGACTTGTATACAACTCAAATGTATCCACTGCATCAGGATATTGTTGAAACTATTTTGTATTGTTTATTTAAGGGGAGACTGGCCGTTTGTTTGGTCTATTAATTCATTTATTCATATATTTGTTTAGTTTCCTCCCTAGACCTCCATCAAGCTTAGAAAAATACCCCCTAGACCCCCCTTCAAGATAAATTTGGAAATTTTTCGGTAGAAAAATTTCCTGGCCGAAGGCCGGTTCCTCTTAAAATTGCAGGCTCGCTTTCGCTCGCCAGGAAATAATCGACACCTAAATGGCATGAAAGGTCTTAACATTGACAACGAAATGGGATGAAAGGTGTTAAAATCGCCAAACTAATGGGCCGAAAGTCTTATGATATCAAAACTAGTGAGACTAAACATGGGGAGAAGGGGGTCCAGAAAAAACGGTCTTCCTCCCCTTAATGTTCCTACCTCTTCTCTGTACAGTATAATATTACGGTAATGTCTAACAAACTGTGGCAGATGTATGTTTAGTGACCGGCCAATTCAACCAATAGACCATATCAAGCAATAGATCTCAACCAGTGGACTATTTCAAACAGTAGACCATTTTCAACCAGTAGGCCATTTCAACCAGTAGGCCATATCGACCAATACATTTCAACCAGTGGTTCATTTCAACCAATAGATCTCAACCAGTAGACCATTTCAACCAATAGATCTCAACCAGTAGACCATTTCAACAAGTAGACCATTTCGACCAGTAGACCATTTTGACCAGTAGACCATTTCAACCAGTAGACCATTTCAACCAATAGACCATTTTGACCAGTAGACCATTTCAACCAGTAGACCATTTCAACCAGTAGACCATTTCAACCAGAAGACCATTTCAGCCAGTAGACCATTTCGACCAGTAGACCATTTCAACCAGTAGACCATTTCAACCAGTAGACCATTTCAACCAGTAGACCATTTCAGCCAGTAGACCATTTCGACCAGTAGACCATTTCAACCAGTAGATCTCAACCAGTGTCGACTCAACCAATACATACAATTAATAGGTACTAAACTTTTTGTTATTTTATATTTTACAATAGATGTAAATATGTGATGTATATAGTGTACAGTATGTTGTGTAATACATGTATTGAATACAGTTATGTGAGGTTAAGTTAGGTTAGGATTATAAGTTGGCACTGGTTTATGTTTCCTTATATTTTGTATTTATTTCTTAGCTTAAACAAAAAATAAAATAAATATAAAAACACCCCAAGACCCTCCTTCGAGATAAATGTGTATATTTTCGGTATTTTTTTTTTTACCGGCCAAGGGCCGGTTCCTTCTAAATTACAGGCTTGCTACTGCTCGCCAGAATCGACCCCCTAAATGTCACGAAAGGTTTTATTATTGACAAAAAAGTGGGACAAAAGGTCTTAAAATCGTCAAATTAAAATGGGGCGAATGTCTTAAAATCTCAAAACTAATTTGACTATACATTAGGGAGAAAAACAAAACAAAATCTGGTTGAGTTGATGGTCGATGGGTTAAATCCTGAAATTACAGGAATCGATACTCGGTTACAAAACAAATATAGGGTATTGAAAGGCTGTACAAAGATATATCAGGCTGTTAAGGGGACATGGGCCGGTTTTCTGGACCATTTCTCCCTCATGTTTAGCCCCATTAGTTTTCAGATGTTAAGATGTTTACTCCATTAGTTAGTCGATTTTAAGACCTTTCGCCCCATTTCTTCGTCAATATTTAGACCTTTCGTGCTATTTAGGTGTCGATTTTTTCCCTGGCGAACGATAGTGAGCCAGTAATGTTGGAAGAACCGGCCATCGGCCGGGACATTTTTCTACCGAAAAATTTACAAATTAATCTAGAAGGGGGATCTAATGGATGTTTTTTTTTTTTTTTTTTTTTTAATTTGATGGAGGCCTAGGGAGGAAACTAGACAAATAACGAATTCATACAAAAATCCCCCCAAAAGTGAACCATCCCCCCTTAAATGCTCTTTTTGTATACCCATTATTTTGTTGACTGGTTGAGATGTACTGGTTGAGATGTACTGGTTGAGATGTATATACTGTTTACCATTGCCTAATGGTTGAGTTGACCGGCATAAGCATGGTGGATAAAATAAAGGTTAGGGTAATTGATCACATACGAGTTTCAGACTATAGGGAAGTTCGGCCTGTAAACATCGATATTAAACACCAATACAGTAATTATGTAAGTTTCTGATGGATAAATAGTAGGTTGAATTTGGTTTTATGTATTTATAACATTACTAAAACTGTAGTATAGCTGGTTATTCTGCTAAATATCGACGTCTACAGCTCCAACTTCCTTATAGAACGAAACTCGCAAGTGGTCAATTGTGTCTGTAAAACAAGTGTATTTATTATATAAGACGTAATGAATGTAGGGTAATGTTAAGGGGAGATTTCCACTTGAGGGATTTTTTTCTTGACTCCTTTCTCCCTCACGTTTAGCCCCATTGCTTTTCTAATTTTAAGACGTTCGCCCCATTATGTTGACGATTTTAAGAACTTTCGACCCATTTCTGTCAATGTTAAGACCTTTCGTGCCATTTAGGTGTCGATTTTATCCTGGCGAGCGATAGGGAGCCTGTAATATAAGAGGAACCGGCTTTTAGCCGGGAAATTTTTCTACCGAAAAATGTACAAATTTATCTTGAAAGGAGCTCAAGGGGGTGCAATCTTAAGCTTGATGGATATCTAGAGACCAAACTAAAAACCTCCCCTTAAACTTAGCTCAGAGTATCGTCACAATAAACTGTACATATGTTTTTTTCCCGATGAATGATACAAAATAAAGTGTTTATATACGTTGTAATTTATGTCATCCTTTTATTTTTAACCTTTTCAAGATACGATGAGGTATAGGTAGCGCCAACGAACTTGACAATAATCTGGATCCCTGACCTCTCTGTAACTCGAAAGGGCCTAGAGCAAACTGGCTGTAAATATCCACACCTATTTCCTGGTGAACTCTTCCCTAATGATATAAACGTCAGCTCGATTGCTTTCATTCATTTCGAGTTATAAGAAGTTAAGGGGTCAAGATTATTGTCAAGTTCGCTGGCGCTACCTATAGTTATTCATTGTATTCATAATGCAGTTGGGATTGAGAACATGATTAGATTGATATCCAGAATTCGAAAATGGATATTAATCGTGATCTTGTACTCAACCTTTAACTGTGTTGGTGGTGTAATTAATGGTTTAGGTGCTTATGTTCTGGGTGTGGTGTCCCGAGTTCGAATCCCGGGAGGATCATATGCTTTCATTATTGTATTCAAGTACATTGGGGTTTGTAAAGGAGGTTTAATGTTAAGAACGGGGTGTTCCTTAAATGTTGCCTCTAATTACACGATTTTATATAGATTAGGAAGGATCTATGAGAGTTAGAGGGTTAATCCAGATAATTTTTACCTCTGATTGCTTAAGATCTTTCCTAAGCTGTTTAAAATCGTCCAATGTTAACCACAATATGCGTCATAATCCTTAAGGGGATAAATATAGCAATTTTGTACAACGGATTATTTACCCTACATGTATATCCTGTGTGTGTGTGTGTGTGAGAGCAGGATATGGTGACCTTTTGGTTATTCTATTATTGTAGTTTGACAGCGAGTCTACATACGGTAGATGTCATTCTGAATATATAAATAAACACATGATTAGTTATAAGAAGATTATATGTTAATTAAAATGTAAAACTTGCAAACAAAGCAAACAAAACTGGGACAAAGGCAATATAAAGTCAAAACAACTTATCAAAATCGCTATGTGGAAACAACGCTTACTAAAATAAAATTTATGAAATGAAAGAACACAATCATTATATGTTGTTGTTGGTGTTCCCCAAGCTGCCTGGCCGAACAGCCCCAACCAATTCCAAGGCCATAACCGAGTGCCCCCACAGAACCCTCCCCGCCGACCACAATAAAGCCTGGATGACCGAAGCCACTCCATGGCGGGGAGCTGAGGAGGGTGCGGAAACGCCCGGGAAACCAAAGCCCCACCCAGGGCCCTGTGCTCCTCAGCAATTATGAAGAGAAAGTTGAGGGGCAAGGGAAAAATGTGACGCTTTGGCTTCCAATCTTGGTAGATTGGGATGTCAATCCATGGAAGAGACGCCGTCACTTGAGATCTAGAAAATATATAAGTTAAAGGAACAGTCAGAGTAAGCTATGGGTATGGCAGAGATTGCTCAGCTCTCACTCTGATAGACCAGCCCATCACCACATGACTAGAACCCAATCCTCTCAGCATCAGCTAGGAAAGGCCCTAGAAAGCCGCCTTTGGCGGGGGGATAGCTCCCCTATTTCACCCGCCTATCATTATATGTAACCGAAGGTGGTGTTATTTTACTTCTATCCAGAATATTAACCCCTTCACCACCATTACGTAATTTTTATCATATTTTGGTTACCATTAGATGATTTACTTTAATTAATAATCTAACTCTACCGTGCTCTACGACCCAAATGGGTAAACACGATCTCAATAACCCCTCTTAATGATATAGGTCTTTCTTAAACTGCATAAATTATTCAATCGTCAAATTTTAACCAGTATCAAAGGTAAAAAGGCGTCATGGTGGAAGGATTAAGGGAAGGGGGTTACTTTCCTCCATAAACTGAAAAACACACACACACACAGACACACATAAATATACACACCCAAAATAATTTTGTAGAATTTGTTTTATATACAAATTTCCTGTCCGAAGGCCAGCTGTATGTATGTATGTATTATACTCAGGCACATACCCCATAGCTGGAGGTGGCTGACTCGAGACAGAGCCCAAACAGGGACAACAAGACACAACAACAAACAAACAAACAAATAAAACATGCACACATATCTAGATCGCCCAGGAGAAGACCCAGAGACTTAAGGCCGTGTCATACAGAGGCCGAACGTACTAGGACAAAGTCCCGAATAGGATGACTTGCACATTTTTACCGAATTAAGCCGAGGCCCTCCCGAATGGTAAAGTTTACGAACATGGCCCGAACGAGTTAAAAATAATATACGATAGTCAAGAATGACCTACGACAAAATCTCGAACAACTACCGAACATGAATCGAACTTACACTCGTTATGCAAAGAATTATTTTCGACCATACCCGAATCATCAGACACAGATCCGAATGACATTGGAATGCTTTAGGATAATTAACCGAACTTAACCGATGAGATGTCGACAAACAACCGATAGAGAAGAACATTATAATCCATCATCTCCAGACATCACCTTTTGCTCCCCAGAACTCGCCCCCACAACATCCTGGAGGGTGGTCAGAACCTTAGGCTCTGACCACCTCCCGATCATTATCACCACCAAAACCAGACTCACCCCAGCTAGCCACAAACACACATACACCAATTATAAAAGAGCTAACTGGGAAGCATTTACAAATGAGACAGAACAACACTTCACAACTCTAAACAGTACACCCATCACTAACATCAACAATGCTGTACACATACTCAATAAAACTATCCAAAACGCTGACAAGAAACACATTCCAAAAGGTAACAGAAAAAGACACAACCCCAACTTCACACCAGAAATTCAAAACCTCATCAGATAACGCGACACACTGAAACACTCCCCAGCACCCCACACACAAGACATCACACAACAAATTCAAGCACTCAACACCCAAACTAACAACAAAATACAAGAACAACAAAAACTAAATTGGAATAACTTCCTACAAACACTTGATCACAAAACAAACCCCAAAAAACTCTACAAAACACTAAACAGCATCACACTTTCCAACAGCAACACAACACAATCACATGCTGCAATCACAACAACAGACTCTACTCCTTCATGTAAACAACAAGCAAACACTCTCATCAATCACTTCTCACATGTCAGCCACCTAAAACCTCACAAAGACGACCGACGTGTCATCCGACGTAAGAGACAATTCCCCACAGACCCTGACTATACACCCTTCACCAATCACCAGACAAAGCATATCATCAACAATCTCAAGCACTCACCCGCCTGTGGCCTAGACAACATAAGCAACATACACCTCAGACACCTGGGACCACAAGGCATACAAACACTCACTAACATATCAAACTACAGCTATTCACACAACACAATACCAGACATTTGGAAGCATGGTATCATCATCACATTCCCCAAACCCAACAAAGACCCCACGCTACCCTCCTCGCACCGCCCCATCACACTCCTTTGCTCCCCCTCCAAAGTCATGGAACGCTTAGTATTACAACTAATTACACCCGACCTACCCCTAGCTCCAACACAACATGGCTTTAGGCCACTGCACTCCACAAACACTCTTCTCACAGACCTTACACAAAGAGCTTTTGACGGCATCAACTCAGCTAGACCACCACACAGATCACTATTAGCCACACTCGACATTAGTAAAGCCTTCGATGCCATCCCACGCCACAACCTAACAAACAAAATCTACAACACAAACATGCACAACAACACAAAAAGGTGGCTGGCCAACTTCCTAGCAGGCAGATGTGCACACGTATCTTTTGCCGGTCAGTCATCTAAAATCAGAAACTTTCCAAACGGAGTCCCACAAGGATCCGTCCTATCGCCCGCACTCTTCAATCTGTACATGCACGATATAACTACACCCAATACTCCCCAAATAAACTTAGCCTCCTATGCAGATGACATAACACTCACATGCACACACCATGACCCAAGAAGAGCAACAGATCTCCTTCAACCCTATCTCAACACACTACATGGCTGGTGAACTACTAACAGACTTAATCTAGCCCCAGCCAAATCCACCGCAACCCTGCTCACAAGCTGGACAGGTGAACACGAATACATCCCTCAACTCACCATAAACAACACATCCCTAACACATACACACACGCCCAAAATCCTAGGAGTAACATATGATACTCATATGACATTTAAACAGCACACCACAAACATTAAAAAGAAACTGACACCCAGACTTAACGCCCTCAGGTCACTTGCTCACACAAAATTTGGACACAACAAAGAAACTACCACCACAGTATATAAACAATACATAAGATCAGTAATGGAATACGCAAGCCCAGCCTGGGCTTCTAACCTAGCTGAAACACATCATAAGACCTTACAGACTATTCAAAACAAAGCCCTGAAGATCATTACAGGCTGCACAGCTACTACACCCACAGATCATCTACATCAAGAAACAAAAATCCTCAAAGTCAAAGACCATCTGGACATGAGAGGCACTCAATTCCTGGCAGCAGCCTCCACGAACCAAGACCACCCACTAAACTACATGGCAACACACCCACAGACACCAAGAAATATCAAAACAACACCCAGCACACGGTATCACACACAATTATTGTCCTCTCTCCCTCCCTGCCCACCCCGAACCAACTTCCAGAAGCACATCCATACTCATATCTCTCGCCAATCCATCCACTCACTCACAGACAACACGCAGCTGCATGCACGACCTCCCGAAATCCATCCTTCCGAATCCTCCCTCCCTCGCGAGGACAGAGTCCACCTGGCCAGGCTGAGATGCGGACACCATCCAGCTCTCCTGAGCTATCAGAAGAGACTGGATGACTCCGTTGTCGACGCCTGCCCGGGATGTAACACAGCACCCCATACCATTAAACACATCATAGAAGACTGCATTTCACACAACCACTTACGCCAACAACACAACCTACACTCAATGAGAGCTCTGTGGGAAAGCCCAATCGTGGCCATGGCCTTCCTCAGGGACTCGGAGCTGTTCGGCCAGGCAGCTTAGGGAACAACAACAACAACAACAACATTATGAGAACAACATCAGACTGTTTTACGACTGTAGCACCTCTGTCCCCAGTCAGTCGACGCCCCTCCCCCCAACCAGCGCACCGCCTTTGTTCATGTACAGTACTTCCTCACTCCATCCATCCACCTCTCATTCGTTTTCAAATACACCTAGACAAAATGTAGGCTATAATAACAAAGTATTGTAATCGAGTTTACTGTATTATAATGTACCACCTAACGTAAGACTAACGTAGCCTAACCTAATTATTGTCCTTCCTAATCTCAATAAAATCAACTAATGAAGGCCAGAATAACGATATACCCATAAATAATCGTAGTGTTCGAACCCAGAGGCAGAACAGAGGTACGGTACCGGTATCTATAACATGCTCACTTTTTCTGGACCCCCTTCTCCCACATGTTTAGCATATTCGTTTTGAGGTTTAAGACGTTCGTTCCGTTAGTTTGGCTATTTTGAGACCTTTCGCCTCATTCTGTTATCAATATTAGCCTATAAGACCTTTCGTGCCTTTTAGGTGTCGATTTTTTCCTGGCGAGCAATAGCGAACCTCTAATTTTAGAAGGAGGCTAATTCTACTTGTTCGAAATCAATTCGGATTTAATTCCTAATTAAACAAGATACATCGAGCAGACATCCTACATTATTCGTATATTTGTCTGAATTTTATCGTAACTTGTTCTGAAATATCGTAACTCGTGCGGGTTTTATTCTGGAATACGAGGGATTCATCGTGAATTTATCGAAGTTTTGTCGGGAATTGTTCGGGATTTGTTCGGGTAGTTCCTAACAAATTCGGCAATTGAAAAAAGTACCGAACAAGTCCCGATACAGAAGACCGAACTACGAATTAATCAGAACAACTTCCGAACGAGTTACGAATAATTCCCGACCAACATCCGACCATTTTGTAACGTTTTTTTTTACCCGAATGTTCGTGGAAATTTAGTGTAGCCACTAATTTTTTCCCGACTCTCCGGAATGTCGGCAACATACATGAACAACATCAGACCAACATCAGACCAACCAACGAATATCAGGAACGTATGCCGAATTGTGCAGAATATACCCGACCCGCCTGAAATTTGAATATTTTTTGCAAGTCATCCTATTCGGGACTTTGTCCTAGTACGTTCGGCCTCTGTATGACGCGGCCTTTAGGCCCATTTGGGGTCCCCAGCAAAGACACCCAGGTCCCAGACTTCCCGGAGAGGTTCCGGTCTCAGCAGCAGGCATGACACACAGCGAAGCCGACCACCACAATGCCCGCCCACCTTACTTCCAGGCATAGACCGACTCTCCGGTTAGGATTTTAGCTAGCAAATAAAATAATAATAATTTTATTACATTGAAGGGCCCTAACAAGATTTTAAAAGCTCTCTATGGTCCAATTCTAGGCATCATTCAATCAGACAAAAAAATATCGAACATGTGGCGTATGTGAGCACAGCTCATTAAAACAACTCTTACTATCCTCCAAGCCTCCGACCACATGTGCACAGACTAATTTTGACTACCCAGACTTATAATAGCTAGGCGCAGGGTTACTAAATCAAGTCCGCTATATAGTGAATAAATGCCGAAAATCGCTAGAATAATCCCATAAGCTATATAATATCGCTCTAAAATGGCTAAAATCTTCAGAATATCGCAAGAATTCATGTTGATAGATGTAAACATTTGTCGCTAGATTGCAGTAAATACCTCTAGATCTAGCAGAAAAAGTAGCTAAATTAGCAACACTGGCTAGGTGTCTTCGCAGCTGTATAGGCTATTAATTGTGGGGAGGGTCTGTACGCAGCCAGATACCTTACCTCAGGCCCCGCCCACTGCCGAAAATGTACAAATATTATATTATATTATATTAGATTAACCTAACTTAACCCAACCCTAATATAATATAATATAATATAATATAATATAATATAACACAAATAACAAAATAAAAATATACTAAACTTCGAGTGGGATCGAACACTGCAGGATTTCTGGATGCTAGGCGGGAGCTCTAGTGACTGTAGGCCTACTACAGAGCGAGCTGGCAGGAATGGTTTGAAGGGTTTATTTAAACGCGGGGAACGGGGGACGGGGCCAAGGGAGGCTTACATTTTCGCACATGCGTAGAGGGTAAGGTATCCGGCTGCGTACATCCCCTCCCTAATTGTGTGTTTGAGTCATGTGATAACTGGCTTGTAATGAGGCACAGGTGGATGTTATAATTGTTTGTTAACTATTGAAATCTTCAGCCTAAACTTGCTTATAAACAAAAACTGGCTATTGGTTAAATCAATTCTGAAATATAGCCTATCTTTGTTGTCAAAACATAGGCTATAGACAAATAGCTAGCCTGTCCCCTTTTACTTTTCTCTTTTCTACACATAGCCTATCCTCTGAACTAATTTGAGTAATTGAACTCTTTAGACCTCTCAGACCAAATTGACCTCTTGCCTCTTGGAGTATTTTGACCTTTCAGGCTAATTTGACCTCTTGGACAAATTTGACCAACTGTAGGCCTACTAATTCGACCTTTTGGACTTTTGGATAATGTCGACCACTTGGACTAGTCTGCTCAGATTTGACTGCAAGTTATTTGACTGGTCACTCCAATATAAAAACTCGAATCACCTCAAGCACTCAGACACTCAAGCTTTTCTGTATACTGTTTGTATCAATGAATCATATAGCCTAAGAATACATGAGAAAATAACAATCTGCAACAGGCCACTCCCTGAGCACTAACTTGCAACCCCAACACATGCATCTTTTGGATGGTCTCGATGAGCACGTGTACAGCATTTCAAGCTATTAGGAACATGATGTCCGAAATTGTCTATGAGCACAAGAAGGGTTTGGATTGCGCGGGCGCCAAAGCTGACCATTGTGTGCAATGCTTGTTGAATCTTTCCCGTGGTGTGCTGCGTCCACATACCTTCCTCTCGTTTACGCCACGGAGGTAATAGTGCAAGCAATACATTCCTTATCAGCTTATCACTGGCAGACAAGGGTCGTGTAAAACTTTCCAGTGACGTTTATCCATAAAGTCAAAGGAATAACCTGTGGAATCCATGGAATATATTATATTATGTCTTAATTTGAACATAAAATGAACCTGCTATGAAGATAGACGCATTTATAGGCCTATATGACAGTAATTAGGCCTAAATATAATAAAATAGTCGTGGGTAGTCATCACGACCACAACACAAAAATGCGGCATAAAATAAACAAAGCAGAAGACGCCAGGCGTTTCCACGTGTTGAATGGTCTTCAATTTATTTGCATTTATTCTAAAGTGTATGTAAATAATAACATATTATACACAGTCAATATAGTATAACTATATATCTAATATGAAGTGGATATCCATAAAGTCATGTATATATACTGCATTAGTAATACAATAGGTTACAAACGATGAAGCAACAAGTAGGTGTAACTTTGACCCAAGTAGCAGACACTGACGAAATGTATGGCCATCTGCTGAAATATACACTATATCCAATAGTAACTTGCTTTGGGGATACATATCGTTATACAGATTGCTTAGGGTGATTTGAATTAACATATAGAAGTTAAATAATGGAGAAAATAGCGTAGTTTAAAGGGTGTAAATTAGCGAGACGTGGCATCCTAGTGAGGGAGCCACCATCGCTCAGCAGAAGACAAGTGTCAAAAAGTCTGGCACAATGAAAACTCGTCGCAAGAATAGCGATTTATACATCAAAACTAAAGGTAAAGGTATATATATATCTTAGGTAAGCGCGAGATCTTTCTATGTGTGTAATTTACTACGGTATGCAAGGTATAACAATCTTTTAATGGTCAATAATAAAGTTTGACAATCTGGCGTCGGCTGCTATCTAACAATGGCTAACGCGCGAACTCGTGTCTAGCTCGAAAATCAAAGCTGGTTCTCGCATTTTCCCTTCCATTTATAACATGTACGCCTGATTTGAACCGCCGGAAGATCGCGAAAAGAATAGTAGGAGGTAAGAGAGAGAAGAGGATGTAGGGAAATGTAGTAGTTTAGCTCCATGGGGTAGGTTTGAGAGGACCTGTTGAAAGTAAACAACATGACATTTCTCCCCTAGCAGACGATATATTTCCCCATGTGTTTGTGGCGGGAGGGTACCTAGCGTATTCCCACCAGATTACCTGACCATTCATCACCTTCCACACCATCACACAAGCCTTAAGAGAGAGTATTAGAGTGAGTAAAGTGTGTGAAAGTGATATAATAAGCCGAGGTCAGCCACTTGTGTACGCCCCTTGTGGTGTGTTTGGCTGGGTGCGTGGCGTGAATCACGGAGTCCTGGGTTCATACTGGGTACGGACATTAAAGCTTTTGGCCAACAGTTTTTGCACTACTGCCAACTACAATCTACACTGACTCCACATACTCCTTCACGTCAAGGATGAATGGGTAAACTAACTTTATGGCCTACAAGATTTGCACCTTTGTTGCAGGATGTTGGAGGAAATGAGATGTGAGTATTGGCATAGGGCTAGTGGTTGGTTACTGGACTGGAGATGTCGCCCAAAAACAACTTGCCCTACATTTGTACGAGGAACTTGCCAGGTTTTGGTTAACTTAAATTTGGTTAGGTTACTTTAGGCCTAGGCCTATTAAAAAATGGTAAAATATAATCATAGGAGAGTTGTTTTGGGGGCAACTTTTCCAGTATTCTAGTGGTTTTCATGAGCTAGCCTAATAAATCCAGTTTTTGGTAGCATTCAAGGAGACGGTAATTCTGCATAACTACTAGGCCTACTCCTGCTATTTTATGTTTAATTTATTTTGTTTGTGTATGTTAATGCTTTGTAAGTGTGTATTTTCTATTTAGAAAGTGAGGAAAGCCCAATTTATTAGCATTTGTATTATTAATTAAGGCGGCAGTATGTGTGGAGAGTGAGCAGAGCGAGTTCTTTGACCTGAATGTTGGTTTGAAACAGGGGTGTGTGATGTCCCCGTGGTTCAGTGTGCCAAAATTCGCCCATTTTCTTCGTGATCCCGAACCTAACATTGAAAAAATATTGATACTGAAATAGGCTAAGAGCCTGTGACTGTCCCGGGGCGGCCGGGAGCCCCGCTAAACCTGCCATTCTATTTCTACATTACACTCATCAAACGATAGTTGCTTTGCTCTACACTGTACTCTACATTGGCTATGATCTTAGAACTATTATATATCACCTGTATTGAAGTCCAAATGCAGCTACTAATGTAAATATAGACGGATAAATCCAGAGCTCGAGTCATGAGAGCGATTTGTTTACACTGTGAAAACACAACTTGTTCGGTTCGGATGAGGTGACTGACTTTAGCACCAATATAACAAATATATATTACAATAAGGAAACAGCCATCGTTCATAGAACGAACTCCTGGATGGGAGAGTCCGCTAAAACAAACAAACAAACAAACAACCAATGTACCCCTACACTCCGATGTTATATTGCGCCGAAGGCTGAGTCAAGACGAGCACACCTACCGTAATTTTATTGGCACTCGAATGCTCAATAATATGTAGATTAAAGGATAATAATAGGTATTTATCTAAAACTATGTATATATTAACTAAACTACTCCATGTGTTTAATATATTGACTAAATTTCACTGAAATGAATAATGTAAAATATTAATTTAAGTTTGAATGTTAGTTTTCTGATCTAATCTGATCTTAATTAAACTCCCACAAAATACACGATATTTTTTCGTATGTGCTAATTTTATGGGGTCTCTAATTTCTTAAAAATAGTGAATGAATATAAATTTTATGTGTTTTACAAAGAGCGCAAGACCTTGAGGCATAAGGTAAGCTATAAATTAGTACGTTTTATGATGAATTATTGGTTTTTCAGGGGTATATATGTGGTTGGATTAATGGAAAACAACGAACGAATATCAGCAATGTTTTCCATTGTGGTGTTTCCGAGAATAATCCAATGATGACGTCAAATTAGCTTGCCGCCAATCAACTGTGGAACACTTGGAAATGTGTTAGCTGTTATTTACCGATATATTTGTGGAAAAATAGAGTGAATTAAGGGGCTGGAATATAACATTGACTTCATGTGAAGTGCGAGTGCCCTACACATTCTAAAATTGTGCATATTAATCTTGGGGAACTCATTATATATAAGGTATAAGTTCAAGGTGATACTTTGGATAAACCTGACTTCTAGCAAGCACCAAACAGCGATTTTGTAAGTAGCCAAGCATATTATTTTGTCAGATAAGCCTAGGCCTACTTGTATTAGCCTAGGCCTATGATGATAATGATGATTTGAAGCAGAAATGAGTAGCCTAGGCTGAGGCTAGGCATATTAGGCTTAGGATAACCCATTATCCAACAATCTTAGGACTGCCCCCACTAGTGGGGCTATGTATAATGTATTGATAGGCTAATGAAGATCAAGGAAGATTTGAGGTTAAAGACAGTAAAAAATAAGGTTAGCTAGGCAGCTGGGAATCTGGTTCTGGTAGGCTAAGACTCAGAGCCCACTCTTAACCCGGGAATGGCGAAGGTCCTCAATTATGGTAATTATTTAGAAGATGACCTTTTTTTCTAGTTATTAAAAACTTACTCTATGGTGTATTATATGATATATAGAAGCAATAGAACTGTTAAAATGACCTGGGAAGTGTATATTAAACTTAGCCTAGACCAACATTCCTGTTTTTTTTTTTTTTTTTTTTTTTGTAGCTAAGGCTAGGCTAGGCTAACCTAGCCTAGGCTACTCTTGAGTTTTGGAACACAGTAGGCCTAAGCCTAGGCCTATTTTAGATGTCTAACTTTTAAAATAATAATATAAAAATACGTAGGCTAGGCCTAGGCTAGGATTATTTTTTTTTATCATTATACAGAAAGTTGTATCACTAAAAAAAACAGCGTCATTCGACACCCTGGCTAGGCTATAGCCTATGACAATAACAGTTTGCCGTCATGCCGTGGGATTATAGGGGTAGACCTGTCACTGAAGAATACTTTCGCAGTCTTACCGTTTGTTTTTGTTTTCAAGGTATAGGCTATAGGCAGAATAGGCTACAGTAGTATCTTATCTACTGGTATCTTATTTTATTGTAGTTTATATTATGAGTGGAAGATTTGCAATAACTTACCCTAACCAAAGTCCAAACTTAGTGTCCAAAGTGGGATCTGCACCCTGCCTCTATGTTCTCATTTTGTATACCGGTAACTTTTTAGCCAGATTACCGGTACAATTTAATAAGTGTACAGCCAGCAGCTAGGCCTACCGCCTACAGTGCATTTATAGATTTCCCGGAATCCCGGCCATGACTTGGGTATCACTAAAGAATCTTTCCGCAGCCTTATGTACAATTGTTTGTTTTTATTTCTTCAAGGAATATAGTACAGTAGTTTATTGTTCAATTGTTTATCATGTTATGAGTAGATAATTTGCATTACCTTACCCTAACCTAACTTTACTTAGTCTTAGTGTCCAAAGTGGGGGCTGCCACTATCCCCACAGTCCACACACCCGCTAACTAACATATATTATTGGTATGTCTTGTCATTACTATAACCTGACTTCATGGGGGTAACGGAGACTTGATTGAATATTTTCGGAATTAGCCTCGCAGAATCTTGAGTCTTTTAAAGTTGTGAAAATTAAAGTAAGTTTCTACGTTCCTACTGATTGTACTTAACCCGAGATGGGAATAGCCTACCCAGGTATTTTTTACTCGGCCCAGGGAAAATAATAGACAAACAAATGTTCTAATCAAAGTTTATTCTTGAAACTTTGTACCGGTATGTATTTTAACCAGTACTCTATAGTAACTCATGTATCATATGAAAGGATATAAATTAAGTATGTAATAGTTCTTGGAATGCAACAACAAATATACATGAAATCTTTATTGGACAAAAGTTACAAAACTAAAACAGGGACTGCTAAGAATAATTTAAAAACCTGTTTTCAATGCCTATATTAGTGGACCTGAAGTGCATCTCTTTGAGACTGAAGTACAGGCAGCCAGCTCCCCTAGTATCCTGATTAAACACCAGTAAACATACATAACATCCCTTTTACTTACAATATTATTCATTCCTTTTAATAAATTTTGAGCATGTATTGTGCATATATTTACCTTCACATCTCAAAATTTCTCCGGCGGCCGGGGGGCTACGCCCCCCGGACCCCCTGTTATGAAACGGGGGGCTGTGCCCCCCGCAGACGCCGCGCAAAGTTGATCCTTGTAAGCTTAGAAAAATGATCCAGAACTGGATAATTTCTGTTTTGGCACCCTGCCGTGGTTGTTTACTGTATATATGGATGGAGTTATGAAAGAAATACTATCAAGAGCAGTGGATGTTGGTGTATCGCTGAAAAGGGAGGGAATTGAGTGGAAGATACCTATACTGCTGTTTGCGGATGATACAGTTCTGATGAGTGATAATGAATGGGAGTTGCAGGGTCTGGTAAATGAGTTTGGAACAGTGTGCGAAAAACGGAATTTGAAGGTAAATACGGGGAAGAGCAAGGTTATGGTCTTCGAAAGGGGTGAAGTCACAGAGTGTGAGGTGAAGCTGAACGGTCAGGCTATGGAGATCGTCAACTCTTTTAAGTATCTGGGCAGTGTGTTGAGTAAAGATGGGACTATGGATGAAGAAGTGCGGGAGAGGGTACAACAGGGGAAGAGGGTTGTAGGAACGCTAAAAGCAGTAACAAGAAATAGGGTGGTCAGTATGGAAGTGAAGAAGTCCTTGCATGACAGTGTGGTAATCCCGACACTGACTTACGGAAGCAAAGCATGGACGTTGGTTGAGAGACTCGGACCAAGAGTGAGAGCAGTGGTAATTAATTACTTAAGGAGTGTGTGCGGAGTTACATGGAGGGATAGACACTAATGAGGAAGTCAGAAGGTGTGGTGTGGAGGTAGATGTGCTGGAAAGTGTGAAAAGGAACAACTTGAGATGGTTCGGCCATATGGAACGTATGGAAAGTGAGAGAATGACTAAGAGGGTGTACGAGAGCGAGGTGGAGGGACAGAGAGGGAGAGGTAGACCGAATATGAGGTGGAAGGATGGAGTGAGGAAGTACATGAACGAAGGCGGTGCTGGTTGGGGGGAGGGGCGTCGACTGACTAGGGACAGAGGTGCATGGGGGCGGTTCGTTCGTGGCCACCCCTTCGGGGATCACGGCGTCAGGCAATAGATAGATAGATAGATTACTAATTGTAATTCTGATACCTCAACAATCTAGGGGAGAGTTTGGGAATGCGGGGTTTTGGGTGGGGTAAAAATAGGGGTATTATGGGAATAACTCTAAAAATGTAATAAATACAATTGAAAAAACCCCAAAATGTTGAAATCCGAGCCAAGTTTTGGCAAAAGTTGGCTCGGATTTGGCCAATTTTCAGAGTCCAAAAAGGGCAAAATTGGAAAACAAAATTGGCTCGGATTTCACCCTTTTTCAGCTGAAGAAAACCCCAAAGTGTTGACCAAACTTGGCTGGTGTTTGTCGAATAGTCCAAAATCACAGTAGGCCTAACCTCAATTTGAAAGTTGGCTGGGATTTTCTTGTTTTTCACTGTTGAAAAACTCAGTAAGGATGTGGTTAACATTAGCCTAACCTAACCTAGTATTATGGGTGGGGGCTGCCGCCCCCACACCCCCGCTAGATCCATGAAATCCAAGCCAAGTTTTGTCATTAACCTAACCAAATAACCTAACCTAGTATTATGGGGTTAACATTAGCCTAACCTAACCTAACCTAACCTAGTATTATGGGTGGGGGCTGCCACCCCCACACCTCCGATAAATCCATGATATCCGAGCCAAGTTTTGTCATTAACCTAACCAAATAACCTAACCTAGTATTATGGGGTTAACATTAGCCTAACCTAACCTAGTATTATGGGTTTTGCCCTTTTTGGACTCTAAAAATTGGCCAAAACTTGGCTCGGATTTCAACATTTTGGGTTTTTTTCAATTGTATTTATTACATTTTTAGAGTTAGGCTATTCCCACTGTCCACAATACCCCTATTTATACCCCACCCGAAACCCTGCATTCCCAAACTCTCCCCTAGATTGTTGAGGTATCGGAATTACAATTAATAATACAAATGCTAATAAATAGGGCTTTCCTCACTTTCTAAATAGAAAATACACACTTACAAAGCCTTAACATACGTGAGTGTGGGTGGGGAGGAGGGGGCCTGAGGATATGTCTCTATATAATGGGCGAAATTGGCCTTTTTGACATGGAAAAGACCCTGTAATGCAAGCCCTAAGGGCCTACTTACGGTTATATATTGAAGAAAAATAGCCATACTCGAGAAATACCGCCAAAAATACCCCTAAATGTGAGGAAAACTAACCTGGCATGAGGCCTTCCAGGAGGTTGTGTTTGAAACTGACGTCACACTTCACAGGCGAAGTGCATTGTGGGTACAAGTTAAAATGTATTGTTACAAATCGATATCCCAAAAACTAAATGTAGAAAAATTAGAAAGTAATAAATTCAGACAGTATGTAAAACACTGGAAGAGACAATTGTAAAAGATAATAATAATTTGTTGGGAAGATAAATCACTAGGTGAAGCTCGACTCTCATTGGGTAATGAACATCCGGGAACTTCTGGGAGGAGCCTAGCATGTAAACAAAGTGTTGTGAACTGGACTGGCCTGGCTGGACAAAACTAGGACTTAACTCTGAAAATTGTATAGGGGGGTGACAATGAAATTGACAAAATAAGAAAAGTATCCCTTATCCGCGCATCTGTAGGGTCCCTTGAGTAAGGTAAGATCAACAACAAATAATTACCTAAGACAGGAATCCCGTAATCGAGGAGTAGTAGTGGTGCAGTTAACCCAAGGAGACTACTGCAGGACTCTTCTTCTTACCTCTGACCGGGTATAGGCTATCCTAGTGTTTACTAGCCTATACCCCTTTGAAAGGACATTAGCCTAAAGTAACCTATCCTAGGTTGGCGGGTGCCCAACCCCGAAAGGGGTTGAAATAGGGGAGCTATCCCCCCTTTTCGGGGTTGAAATAGGGGAGCTATCCCCCCGCCAAAGGCGGCTTTCTAGGGCCTTTGAAATAGGGGAGCTATCCCCCCCCGCCAAAGGCGGCTTTCTAGGGCCTTTCCTAGCTGTTGCTGAGAGGATTGGGTTCTAGTCATGTGGTGATGGGCTGGTCTTTCAGAGTGAGAACTGAGCGATCTCTGCCATACCCATAGCTTACTCTGACTTTTCATTTTACTTACCGGTATATATTTTCTAGATCTCGAGTGACGGCGTCTCTTCCGTGGATTGACCTCCCAATCTACCAAGATTGGAAGCCAAAGTGTCACATTTTTCCTTTGCCCCTCAACTTTCTCTTCATATTTGCTGAGGGGCACAGGGCCCTGGGTGGGGCTTTGGTTTCCCGGGCGTTTCCGCACCCTCCTCAGCTCCCCGCCATGTAGTGGCTTCGGTCACCCAGGCTTTATTGTGGTCGGCAGGGAGGGTTCTGTGGGGGCGCTCGGTTATGGCCTTGGCCTTGCTCGGTGCCTTGGGGCTGTTCGGCCAGGCAGCTTGGGGAACAGCAACAACAACAACCTATCCTAGTATTATAGGTCGGGGCTGCCGCCCCCACACCCCCGCTTTGACTTAGATTTTTGGTGTGTGTGTCTGTGAAGTGGGTATTTTTCAATTTGTTGATAACGAAAATCCTCCATGCGGACTAGGCCTATATGGAGAAAAGTATGGCGAATCTATTGGTGCCTAGGTCCTATTTTCCCTAATAAATTGTTTCTCATAATGTCGCACTACAGTGCATTCATTCGACATATATCGACAGGCCCCGCCCGCTTCCACCAGCGCCGTAGACGAAGTAGAGCTTATCATACCGCAATCTCGGACAAGTCACTTGTCACCTTACCACGGAGCTGATAAGAGCTCCAAGTAAAATTAATTATACGATGTAAGAGCGCTTTAACCCTCCAGCCCCGGCTATGTATTATATATATATTCCTCGAAACCCGGGTGTTTTGGCCGAAAAAAGTCTAGGCTAGGCTACCGTATATTCATTAATCAGACTGCTTCCCGCATTCCCGCGCATCCCCAAGCGTAGCTGTGTTATTTACCTGTAGAATGGCATTAAGTAGAGCTCTCTAAGTCAACTGGTTGAGCTGTGATGATGATTTCATTGGAGATAACTTTATGGCCAAAACAGCCACTTTACACCACTTTTCGATACTTAACAACAACATACAGGCACACACGAACAAGCGACGCTCTCCTTCTTGTGGCCGGAGATGCGGAGCGTCGGTCCAGCCGGCTGTTGTTTACATGCGTCGGACCGACGCCTCGCACACCAAGCTCACAGGCTTTGACGTCATGGGTGTTTAAGAGCCCTTCCGGGCAGCTCGTGTATGCTTTTTTATGGGCGTTCAAGAGCCCTTCCGGGAACAGAGGGTTAATACATGCATATTTGCAGTTATTCTTTACTATACAATATTACCATATACCATAGTACAGATAAGTAAACTCCATTACCATTGTTACCTCGTCTACTTGGGGCAGAGCAAATATTAAGGCTAGGCTTAGCGAGCTCGACTGCGTTTGGGTGTATAGGGTACGGTACCGTAAAGCGTAATGCCTCTCCCTCCCTCCCCCCCCCCTCCCCTTTCTCTCTCTCTCTTCTCTCTCTCTCTCTCTCTCTCTTCTCTCTCATTCTCTCTCTCTCTCCTCTCTCTCTCTCTCTCTCTCTCCTTCTCTCTCTCTCTCTCTCTCTTCTCTCTCTCTTCTCTCTCTCTCTTCTCTCTCTCTCTCTTCTCTCTCTCTCTCTTCTCTCTCTCTCTCTCTCTCTCTCTCTCTTCTCTCTCTCTCTCTCTCTCTCTCTCTCTCTCTCTCTCTCTCTCTCTCTCTCTCTCTCTCTCTCTCTCTCTCTCTCTCTCCTCTCTCTCTCTCTCTCTCTCTCTCTCTCTCTCTCTCTCTCTCTCTCTCTCTCTCTCTCTCTCTCTCTCTCTCTCTCTCTCTCTCTCTCTCTCTCATATTGTGAAGTGATCAAAGTTGTCA
Organism: Paralithodes platypus; assembly: GCA_032716605.1. NCBI lineage: Eukaryota > Metazoa > Arthropoda > Malacostraca > Decapoda > Lithodidae > Paralithodes > Paralithodes platypus. Next base: position 44,149,210 of record CM064527.1, on the reverse strand, counting down.
ATGGTCCAAGTATGGGTGAAAGCCGTTGCTGGTAAACTGGTGAATGAAAGACTTTCAATCTTCCTGCCTTGAGTTCTGATCTTATTAATTAATGGCTGTGAAACTTTCGTTGCCTCAGAGGTTTTCTTCACCACCACATCAACTGGCTCAGTTTTCTCCTTATCAAAATACATGAATACATTCAAGACAATATTCCTGGCTTGACTGACAAGTCGGGGAGAACCAGCAGGTCTGCCAGGGGTATGGGCAGGAGACGCCATCTTCCCCCTTCAGAAGACAGGAGGGAACTGAACTGACGTTTGAATGGCAGCGCAGTGACAGTTGAAACCTTGAGAGAGAAGCGTTGCCAATGTAGCTTCCTTACCGCTAGATCAAAAAGTATTTACTTGAACAAGGGAATGGAGCTGATAAAGACAGGCTCCAGTCTTAACATTTCTTTCTCACTCGTTGATGTAGAAAGGTAGATGGCTTTGTAGGCCATATTTAATAATTTAAAATGATAAATAAATATTGACTTCATCTAGCGGGAAAATTTTACACCTAGCAATAAGAATGCTGGCTATACTCCGAATCTTTTAGCACATGTTATCAATATTGGAGTAATATTCTAGCAATATTAGGTAGGCATTTACTAGTTTGTATTCTTCTAGTTACATCTGCAAACAGATTAAATAATATTTTTGTGCTGATTTGGTAACCCTGTTGGACACCCGTACCTCGCACAGTCATGCCAGCCGTATGATAACGGTTAGGGAAGTGGGCGGGGCCTGTCGATATATGTCGAATGAATGCACTGTAGTGTCCTTGAATAGGGCCTATTATCAATTTTTTTATCAAGTAGGCTAGCCTAGCCTATTTTGTATTTTATTTTTCCTTGTTTTGGGGCTTAGGCCTATTAGCCTTGTGTGTTTTATGAACCCCATCAGAAAATGCAAAGGTCAATATTTACGAGCCGCACCACAGCTGGCACAGCTGGGATCTCATTTGTAATGGTAGTTTTGGGTTCCTATAATTTTATGCTTCATTGCTATATAATTTTTATCCACCGGAAAATACTTTTTTCTTGGCTCTAATTTTTTTTTTTTTTTTTAGCATTAACCTAACCAAAAAACCTAACCTAACCTAACTTAATAGCCCCCAAATACATTTAGGTTAGGTTAAGTTTAGTTTTTTGGTTAGGTTAATGCAAACAAATAAAAATAAATAAATAGGCCTAAAGCCAAGACAAAAAAAAATCATGTGAATAAAAATTAGGTACGATTTTAGTTACTGGACACCTATTTGACAGGTACCGCCAACGATTTAATACATATTTGTTTTCGGTTTCCACGCATCCCACACCAAGCTACACCTTTTTCTGGTGTACGAAACACTAAAAAAAGCAATGGGGGCACTTTAATAATGATAATATGAGACGAAATATAAAGACAACTCGGTTGCGTTCGTGGAAGTAGCGTCGCTTTGTTTACTTTACGCTCGGAGTGACTTCCCGGTCCCGCCTTGGCGGTCGACTTCAAATGGCTAAGCTTATATAACCAGTTGTTGGGTCCATTTTTTGATAAAGACTTGCGTTATAGGCCGTGGGATATAGGACAGGGTTGAGGGGGGGCTCTGCCCCCCCCTGAATTATAATAATCGTCATATATGTGGCCAGCAGGGCAAGTAAAACAGCTGGCCATAGTAACCTCGAGCGTCCTGGGTAAACAAACCGCGACGATCCGAAGCGACGACGGACTCCCCCCGCCGCCGATTTTCGGCACAAACGCCCCGTTTTATTCTCGTCGAAAACCACATTTAAAAAGTTATTATATCGTTTTCAATACTATTACCGGACCAGAAAATGGTGTAGCTTGGTGTTGGATACGTGGAAACCGAAAAAGAAAAAAATGTAATAACCCTCCAGCCCCGGCTATTGTATTCTATAATTTCCTCGAAACCCGGGGGTTTTGGCCTAAAAACATCTACGCTTAGGCTACCGTATCTTTGTTATTTTGACTGCTTTCGCATTCCCGCGCATCCCCAAGCGTAGATGTGTTTCGTACCTGTAGAATGATGTTGAGTAGAGCTCTCTACGTCAACTGGTTCAGTTGTGATGACAATTTCTGTGGAGAGAACTTTGTGGCGATATCAGCCACTTTTCACTACTTTTCACTACTTAACAATAACACACACCCACACACGAACAAGCGACGCCTCTCCTTCTTGTGGTCGGAGATGCGCGGCGTCGGTCCAACCGGCTTTTGTTTACATGCGTCGGACGGACGCCTCGCACACCAAGCTTACAGGCTTTCAAGCTGCCGGTGCCTCAGAGCCCTACCGGGTTCCGCGGGCGCATTTGTTATGGGTTTCTCAGAGCCCAACCAGGTCTGGTGGGTTAAATCCTCGGTGGTACCTGTCAAATAGGTGTCCAGTAACTAAAATAGTACCAAAAATGATATAGGGTAAGACGGGGTAATTTCACCGCAGCGCAAATAATTTGCATTCAAATGCCTATATCTCCGAAACTATTGCATGGATTTGGCTGCAGTATGGCTTAGGTTGTAGAGCAGTTTTGGTTTAGGTTGTAGAGCAAGTTTGGCTTAGGTTGTATAGCTAGTTTGGCTTAGGTTGTAGATCTAGTTTGGCTTAGGTTTTGTTGCAGTTTCGTGGGGCCTGGAGCCGGGGCTAGCGGCGCGTCTGACGGTATGGTCGGGTGTTTGTGGGTGGTTTGTACTTACACTAGTTGTATTTACGGGAGTGAGCATGCTCGTTAATTCCCGCCTCCTAAGATATGTTTGTCATACCGTGCTTTGAAACTATGCACTGATGGTGCAGACACTACTTCGGCTGGCAATTTGTTCCACCCACTAATCGAGTTGGTAGGAAATCTTTTACTTTTCAGATCAGATTTACTATTTAGCACTTTTAGTTTGTAGCTGTGACCTCTTGTCCTCTCACCTCCATCCCTCTCTATGAAGTTTTCTTGGTCGATTTTGTCAATACCTCTAACACATTTATATATCTGAATTTGCTGTCCTCGTCTCCTCCTCTGTTCCAGTGTAGGTAGATTCAATCTCTCGAGCCTCTCTTGGTACTCCAAATTTTCCAAACCTGGGATCATCCTCGTAGCTGCTCTCTGTACCCTCTCAATTTTGTGGATATGTTTCTTCAAGTGAGGGGACCACACTACAGATGCATATTCCATCCTGGGTCTTATTATTGCCGTTATTATTTGTTTCATGGTGTTTTCATTAAGATAATTGAAAGACATCCTGATATTTGCCAATAGTGCTAGTGATTCTCTCATTATCTTATTTACGTGGCTTTCTGGAGACAAGTTATCCTTAAATTCTATCCCCAAGTCTTTTTCTTTTTCTGCTTTGGGAATCACTTTGTTTCCTAGTTTATAATCTTTTCTAGGTCTGTACTTGCTTTTACCCATTTCTAGAGTCTTACATTTCCCTGCATTGAACTCCATATTCCATTTGATGCTCCATTCATGGATCTTTTGCAAATCTGCTTGGAGCTCAAGGCAATCCTCCTGGGTTCTGATCGTTTTAAGCAGCTTAGCATCGTCCGCAAACATGCTCATGTAGCTTGTTAGTCCCTCAGGTAAGTCATTTACAAATATTAGAAACATGATTGGGGCTAGGACAGATCCTTGTGGTACCCCACTCGTAATTTGAGTCCAGTTTGACGATTTCCCCCTTACTGTTGTTCTCATCTGTCTTCCGCTAAGTAGCTCTCCATCCATTTCAGCAGTTTGTCTCCTACTTTTCCCTCATGTTTTAATTTCCACAGCAATCTCTTGTGTGGAACTTTGTCAAATGCCTTTTTAAAGTCTAGGTAGGCACAGTCTACCCATCCTTCCCTCTTGTCCACTGTGTCTATTACTCTAGAGTAAAAAACTCAACAAGTTGCTTACACATGATCTGCCACCTCTGAATCCAAATTGTCGGTCAGTAATTAATCTTTTGGATTCCAGGTAGTTCACCCATTTGTCCCTTATTAATCCTTCCAGAATCTTCATGAGGATGCTCAATAGTGATACAGGTCTATAGTTCAGTGGTTTATCTCTGCTTCCTCCCTTAAATATAGGAATAATGTTTGCTCTTTTCTATTCTGTAGGTACTATCCCTGTGTCCAATGATTTGGTCATTATGTCATATAACGGTATACTCAGTTCCATAGCATTTTCTTTAATAATCCAGCCTGATACTCCGTCCGGTCCAGCGGCTTTGTTTGGATCCACCTTACTCATTTTGTCTATGAGCTCTGGTCTGTTAAATGTGACTTCCGGCATTTCCTCTGTACCTATCTCATTGGTTTCTGGTGCAATGAATTCTCCTTCTTTTGTAAATACTGATGCAAAATTTCTATTTAGTTCTTCCGCAATCTCTGTATCCTCTTCTATGATTCTGTTTCCACTTTTAATCTTAACGATCGTTGCTTTTATCTTCCTTTTGCCGTTTACAAACTTGAAAAACATTTTTGGATTCTTTTCATAGTTCTCCACTATCCCTTTCTCATGGTTTGCCTCTGACCTCCTCCTCCTCCTCATTTCTGTGTATTTGTTTCTCTCCTCTTTATACTTTTGCCTGTTATCTTCCGAATCCCAGTTTCTCATCTTTTTCCAGGCTTTGTTTTTTGCTTCCTGTGCTTGCCTACATTCGCGGTTAAACCATACTTTGCGATTACTTTTTTTCCTTTTATTAATGTACTTAGGGACAAAAGTTTTTATACCAGTATCATAGATCTCCATGAATGCCTTGAGTTTTTTGTCTACCTCACTTTCAGATAACACCTGATCCCAATTTTGTGACTTGAAAAAATCCCGTAGTCCTACGAAATCGGTTCTGGAATACATCCAGTGATTTTCCTTGTGCTTTTCCCTTCCCTTGGGTAGATTATACTTCAATAGTAAGTCTATGTCTAGAACTGCATGGTCGCTTTTTCCTAGTGGGCATAGGTACTGAATACTTTGAACCTCCTCCTCCTTCTTGTGAATAGAAGGTCCAATCTAGCTGGTTGATCACTTCCCCTTACTCTTGTTGACTCTTTTACATGTTGGTATATAGAATTTTCCATGGCCATACTTAAAAATTCATAGCTCCAACTTTCCTCCCCTGCTCCGGCTTCAAGATCTTCCCAATTCACTTCCTTGCAGTTAAAGTCCCCACACATGACTATTTCATCCTTTGAAGCCAAGATATTTCCTAGCACACTAATTGTTTCCTTACGCATTAGGCTATGCTCCTCCTTACCCCATGTCTTCGTCTTGGGAGGTACATACGCTACTATCACCACTATTTTTATCGTTTCCACCAATCTCTATTGCTAAAGCTTCTGCTGTTGAAGTTACTAGTTTTATCTCAGACACAATCAAATCTTTCCTAGTAAGGATGCACACTCCACCTCCATGTCAAAATTTTCTGTCCCACCTCCAAATCCTGTATTCAGACCATCCTAGCAAATTTATATCGAGGTCTTCTCTTAGTTTTGTCTCAGTTTGTCTTGTATGTGTGTTTGTTTGTTTACGTGTGACGCAGTGTTGGCAGTAGCCGTCAGCTGCTGCCTGGTACTTTGCACTAGCAACCTACACGCCGTACCCACACGAGACACGTCCACAACCGCACTAGACACGTCCACACCCGCACTACATGTCCACAACTCCACACCCGCACTAGACACGTCCACACCCGCACTAGACACAGTGGCGCCTGCCTACACGTGTGACACACCTGCATCTCTGCCCACCCTGTTCAGTTGTGTGTGCGTGCGCGTGCAACGTTTTTCTATTGGCATGTTAAGTGTCAGTTTGGGTTTGTGAATGTTTTCATTGGTTTTACCTGCGCGCTAGTGTTTTGTCTGGCCATTAATCATATAATGTTATCTAGTTTACTAGCTATATGATGCGTAAAATAGGTCGCGGCGAAATTACCCCGCCGGGCGGGGTAATTTCGCCGCGAGAGTGACTTTTTCAAAAATTCGGCAGCATGACCAAAACTTTATATATTTTTTTAGTTTTTTGGGCATCTATAGCAGAAAGGCTGAATGTATAGATAAAAGATAAAAAATTTAAAAATTCCATTTGTGGCAGTTTCTATTCGTCAAAATATGCGATTTTCGCCGAAATTACCCCGTCTTACCCTAGCAATGAACCATAAAATGATAGGAACCAAAAACTTCCATTAGAAATGAGATCCCAGCTGTGGTGCGGCTCGTAAATATTGACCAATGCGAATAATCCATTATCCATCAATTTTAAGACACAGCCCCTTAGGGTAAGTTGAGTGGGGGCCCTCTTCCCCCCATGACTTATTGAAATCAGCATCTACTGTATGTTGCTGGTAGGGGCCTAATTAGGTTTTGAGGACATGTATTGTAGGTCATGTATGGCATTATAATTGTCTTTACCGCTGCATATTAAAACAAAAAAATAAAAATACTTAGTGGGTTAGGCTAAATACGGGTGGAAGAGAAAATAGCGGCCATTTTGGATCATGGGATAACTAATTGTTTTTCACCGTATTTTTAGCATTTTGTCACCCAGCGGGCTGTGGGGATCCCCAGGTTGAGTTAGGGTAATGACAAAATATGTTTTTTGGGGGGGCATGTTTTCTATATTGCTAAATACCCATAATGGGATTGAATGTATTTGCAGAAGGAAAACACCTTAAAACACTAATTATTGAAAGAACTGATGAGTACAAGAATTATAATATAAAAAACACATATGTGGCCTAAAATACATATTGACCGGTTTTGGCATAAATCAAAGAAGGAGGTGGGGCGAGAGGTGTGGAACCTGCACCAACGCATCAAAAAATGGTGATCGGGTGAGAGTTGCGAGATCTAGGGAATTTTTATTAGCCTAGCGATTTAGGGATTAAATTGGGTAAGGATGGTGTTAGCGGGCGTACTGTCCGCCTTATGTACAAGCCTAAGTCGCACGCTCGCAGTTACGTTCGCGTCTAATTTGACTTTTATTATTTTTTGTTTTTTACGAAATTATCCCTTGGCCAGCTGTTATTTGCTGGTAATACTGTATAATGATAATGATAATAAGTCATGGGGGGTGAGGCGGGCAAACGTTGAAACCCACCCTCAACCTGATACCGGGTATTGTATCCCATGGCTGGTAGGAAAACAATTTACCTAACAGCTGACTGTGGGATAAAATAATAGGTTGAGGGGGGGCTTTAGGCGAGTCTCTCCTCCTCCAGATGCCACTCAAGGTAACACAAATAATAGGCCTAAATGTCCTAGGACGTTCCCTGGAGTGCAGAGGTTAAGAATAGGGCTTGAATGTTATTTAAATAATGGGAATTTGTGAGGTAAAAAGCACTCCACAGTGTAGCAGGACTATAATGAAAGATAACATTGGAAACAAGTGAATGAGAGCGAGGGGGAAAAGAAGGGAGGGGATCGAGGGTTTGGCAGGATAGTGAGAGAGGGATAAAGATATGGAACTCGTTGGTCTTAGGCTAGTGTGACATCATATTATCTTTGGCACATCTTAACCCTTTATATTGAGTCCTGTAGAGGCCATTGGGAGTAAAGTTAAGAGAGAGAGAGATAATATGAATTTTGGAAATGAATCATTGGAGCTGGTGAATAAGTTTTGTTACCTAGGAGATACCATCTCTGCTGGTGGTGGGGCCGAGGCTGCCACTGTTACTAGAATTAGGTGTGGCTGGGGGAAGTTCAGAGAACTGCTGCCAATCCTGACCATGAAAAGAATGCCTCTCCCCCTGAAGGGAAAGGTGTATGCCTCATGTGTTAGAAGTGCAATGACGTATGCCTCAGAAACATAGGCCGTTAAAGTAGAGGATGTCAACAGAATGGAACGTAATGAGATGAGAATGGTGAGATGGATGTGTGGGGCCAGGCTACAGGATAGAATAACAAATGTTGAGCTGAGGAGACGTTTAGGTATAAAGAGTATTAGCGAGGTGATGCGTACAAGTAGACTGGGATGGTATGGACATGTGGAGAGAATGGATGAACAAAATTGGGTGAAAAAATGCAGGTCTATGATTGTGGAGGGAGCTGCATCAAGGGGTGGACCGAGGAAGACTTGGTATCGGACTATACGTTTCGATCTCAAATCCAAGAACTTGACAAGTGAAGCAGCCCTTAACCCTTCAAACTCGGATGGTACACGTGTGTACCATTATGTTTTGCCCCCAGGAACCCGGGTGGTACAACATTGTACCATTGCTTGAAAGCCTGTGAGCTTCGTGTGCGAGGCGTCGGTCCGACGCATGTAAACAACAGCCGGCTGGACCGACGCCCCGCATCTCCGGTCACAAGAAGGAGAGCGTCGCTTGTTCGTGTGTGCCTGTATGTTGTTGTTAAGTATCGAAAAGTAGTGTAAAGTGGCTGTTTTGGCCATAAAGTTATCTCCAATGAAATCATCATCACAAATCAAGCACTTGACTTAGAGAGCTCTACTTAACGCCATTCTACAGGTAAATAACACAGCTACGCTTGGGGATGCGCGGGAATGCGGGAAGCAGTCAGCATAACAATGATACGGTAGCCTAGCCTAGACGTTTTTCGGCCAAAACACCCGGATTTCGGGGAATATTTATGTAATGCGTAGCCGGGGCGGGAGGGTTAACAGGGTTGCCTGGAACGCCGCCATTAGGACAAGAGACTGAAACTGCACGTATGTGTGGAACACTCGGTCTTAAAATTTTATGTACGGTATGTAAAATTTTATGTAGAGAGAGAGAGATGGGGTGGGGGGGGGGGGGGGGGTTGATATACTGTAGTTACATATTATAATACAGTATGCACAATGCATGATCATAGAGAAAACTACTACTGTATATTTTGATGATGTAACTAGGGTGAAAATGGGTCCGATGAACAAGAAGACTCCTATCATTTCTTGTTCACTTACACTTCTCTTACTTTGCAGCTCGACAACACAGGATTTAGCTGTATCCTTGGTAAGGTGAAAACAGGCTCACTATCGTTTGCCAGGATTTTTTTTTACACCTAAATAGCACAAATTGTTTTAACATTATCAAAGAATGAGGTTAAAGGTCTTAAAATCGACAAACTAATTGGGCTAATATCTTAAAATCTGAAAACTATTGGGGCTAAACATGAGGGAGAAGGGGATCTAGAAGAAACTACCCATCTTCCCATTAAACTGCCTTTTTAACCAATAAATCAACAGATGAAAACATTCATATTTCAATTATATGTAAACCGTGATTCAAAAGTTCTCTGACATGAAACACATTATCTTGAATTTCTCTGTTAGTTTCCTTGTCACTGAATGAAGTACAGTACAAGGACGAGTAGTGGATACCTTACCTTTGGATGTGTTCGCCGCTCCTCTAGCGGCACCAAGGAGCGCGACGCCCCTCGTTATGGGTGGTGATTTGGTGCAGTAGACTGTTTGAAGCGACAGCTCGCTCCCTTGCGAGGATGGGCTCGTCTGGCACTTTTTGCAGTTCGACATCTAGGGCTCTCTTGAAGTTGTCTAACGAGATGTCCCTCATGTCTCTTACTCGCCGTGGGAGTTTGTTGAAGAGACGTGGGCCTCTGTGTGATAACCAGCCCTCTCGCAGAGAGCCCATAGCACCCCTGTTATTCATCCGGGGGATTTCGCATTCCCAGCCTCTCGTATCACTGAATTTCATGACTATCGGAGTATGTAGGTTTGGTACTAAACCCTCTGCGATTTTCCATGTGTATATTATTAGGTAACGTATGTTAGAGTATCCCTGGTAAGGGAAGGAAATGAGTACAGTATATACTGTTTGCGGGTGATACAGTTTTTTCGAGTGGAAGTTGTTGGGTTTGGTAGGAAACGAAACCTAAAGGTCAATGTGACGACGGATAAGGCTATGGTCTATGAGAGGGATGCAGTCACAGAGTGTGAAGTTAGGTGAAATGGTCAGGGAATGGAAAGTTTCAGATTGAGTAAAGATGGAAAACTGGAGGATGAAGTGCAAGAGAGGGTACACCAGGGGAGGTGGGTTGTAGGAATGCTGAAAGCAGTGGTAAGGAATAGGATAGCGTTTTTTTTTTTTTTTTTTTTTTTTTTTTTTTTTTTTTTTCTTCTTCTTCACCACACCATTCTCAAGAGCTAAGCTAGGGTGGGTACCTTGGTGTTTCAAGGACTTAAATGGACAGTTGCCACAGCTTGCTAAACTGTGCTGTCCACGACAGCACTGTTGTCTGCCAGTAACACACACTGGCTGGTCCGAGCCTCGACCTCTCGGTTTGCAGGCTAGTGCTATACCAACAGCACTACGACCTGTGGCATACAAGTAAAAGAGTCATTACATTATAGTGTGGCAATCTTGATGTTGATGTTGTTGGAGAGACATAACCAGGAGTGAGAGGTGTGGAGGAAATAAGTGCGTGTGGATATACATGCAGATATAGATAGATGAATGAGGAAATGTGAGAGCGATAACATAAGAAAATGGGAGTCTGCAGAAAGCTGATTGGCCCACACAAGACAGATCCCTCTCTTGTGTGGGTCAATCAGCTTTCTGCGACGGTGACCGGTCAATTCAACCAGTAGACCATTTCAACCAGTAGACCATTTCAACCAGTAGCTCTCAACCAGTACCAAATCAACCAATGCGGTTAGGTTAGGTTAGTACCGGTACTATATTTTGGCACTGGTTTGGTTGGTCTGGGTTAATTTGGCACTGGTTGAGAGCTACTGGTTGAGATGACATGGAACCTTCTGCGACATGAGGGTGTGCTGGATAGTGTGAAGAGGAACACCTTGAAGTGATTCTGAATGTAGGGTACAGTAAGTTCAAGAAAGATAAAGTGAGGTGGAAGAGCAGACCAAGAGTGAGGTGGAAGAATGGAATTGAGAGTTATATGAGTGAAAATGGTGTAGATTGGGAAGAGGGGCGCTAGTTAATGCGTGACAGAGAAGCATGGAGCCAATTAATTTATGGCCACCACCTCGGGGATCAATGCATCTGGCAATAGATAGATAGATTTTTAAAAATTTGCCCTATTGAATTGTCATAATATTCTGGACGTTGGTTGAGAGACTCAGACGAAGAGTGAGAGCAGTGGAAATGAATTACCTAAGAAGTGCGTGCGGAGTTACATGGAGGGATAGACAGACTAATGAGGAAGTAAGAAGAGGTGTGGTGTGGAGGTAGATGTGCTGGAAAGTGTGAAAAGGAACAACTTGAGATGGTTCGGCCATATGGAACGTATGGAAAGCGAGAGAATGACTAAGAGGGTGTACGAGAGCGAGGTGGAGGGACAGAGAGGGAGAGGTGGAAGGATGGAGTGAGGAAGTATATGAACTAAGGCGGTGGTGGTTGGGGGCAGGGGCGTCGTCTGACCGGGGACAGAGGTGCATGGGGGCGGTTCGTTCGTGGCCACCCCTTCGGGGATCACGGCGTCAGGCAATAGATAGATAGATTAGTTTTTCATTAAAGTTATTGGCAAGCTTCAATGTGGATGTAATAACACATGTTCTGTTTTTATCCTAACCAGTGAACATGGCGGCCAGTCCAGAAGATCCGCCAGCGTTGACGTCCCCTCGTCTCCGGTCCCCTGTGAAGGGTGTGAGGACGGGCGGGACCACCTGTACCGGCCCTGATGCTCTCTCTATGCTCAACATGTTGGCTGAGGTGGCCTCCGTCACACTACACACAGACCCAGCCGTTTCTAATACTCCGTCACCGCCTAGTATTAAACTACCAGTATGTATAGTACTCCAAGGTTTCAGGGGAACTCAATCAGGGTCATTTAATCCAATTCCAAATTGAAATCCTATCTAATGTATCTATCTATAAACACGGGCACATCTCCCCCCCATTTTTTTAAGGTTAAATTGAAATCCTAACTAACCTAATTTGACATGACTTAAACTAACAATACAGTACTCCTTGAGTTATCTAGTCAACATATGTGTGTGTATTATAAATTAAGGAAAAGTTTCAGATATCTGATAATAGCTTTCTATAGTCACTGTGGTTCTAGATACCGGTATCTGATAAAAAAAAAAATCGGTAAGGATGTAGTTACCGGGTGTACCACTACCGACATACAACATAAATCATCTATAAATACTTATAATAAAATAAATACTTATAAATCTATAATACTAGGTTAGGTTTGGTTAGGGTAATGTATTTTTGTATCCAAAGGCAGTCAAAATAGACGGGAACATTATGGGGTACGCCCGGTAACTACATTCTTGCCAAACTTTCTGTAGCCTCTGTATTTGTATGTAGATTCATTACCATTTTTAAATAACTTGGGAAGATCGAGATAAGTTACTATCGGTAGCACATTTAGTTTCATGTCGTGGATACTGGATGTCAAAATAATATCTTTTTCTTTAGATATCACACTAATTATCAGCTAAGCTTTTGGCTAATATTTTATTTTTACATGTTGATCCCAGTTTTTGCTATTCTGAAAGCCCCTATTGTGTCCTATAGGGAAACAGCAACAGCAGTGGTAGCAGCACCAGTAGCACCTCCAACAGTCGCAACAAGTCCAGTGAATACGAACTGTTGACGCTGGAGCAGGTGTTGGGCATGACTGACAACCTCCTGCTCAAGCTGTTTGCGGAGTTCCAGTCCAATGAGATGTGGCGCCGCTTCACTTACACCTGTGGGATGCTGCCAGCTGCCTGCTCCAAGTACTTCCAGAGCTTCGGCAGTGAGCATAAGGCACGGGCGGGCATGAAAGCTCACCTCCACACTCACCTCAAGAGCCTCTGTGACGTCCATTGCAGTAAGCAAACCTTATTACCATGTTCACCCTTTCAGAATACATTATACAGTACTGTACTTTAACCCTCCAGCCCCGGCTATTGTATTCTATAATTTCCCCGAAACCCGGGAGTTTTGGCCGAAAAACTTCTATGCCTAGGCTACCGTATCTTTGTTTGTTATTTTGACTGCTTCCGCTTTCCCGCGCATCCCTAAGCGTAGATGTGTTTCGTACCTGTAGAATGGCGTTGAGTAGAGCTCTCTAAGTCAACTGGTTCAGTTGTGATGACGATTTCCGTGGAGAGAACTTTGTGGCGATATCAGCCACTTTTCACTACTTTTCACTACTTAACAATAACACACACCCACACACGAACAAGCGACGTCTTTCCTTCTTGTGGTCGGAGATGCGCGGCGTCGGTCCAACCGGCTGTTGTTTACATGCGTCGGACGGACGCCTCGCACACCAAGCTTACAGGCTTTCAAGCTGCCGGTGCCTCAGAGCCCTACCGGGTTCCGCGGGCGCATTTGTTATGGGTTTCTCAGAGCCCAACCGGGTCTGGTGGGTTAATAACAAGAGCATATTGATTTTATTGTACAGTACTGTACTTTAAAAATATTTTAATGTATTGTTTTTGTTGTGAAAGAATAACTTTATTACAGGTACAGACAGCCAACGCAGTTACCTACTTGAGTCCGTCCCAGCTAGAAAGCGTCGATTATCACAGCCAGCAAACCCAAACCCCAAGAAGCGCAGCACAGCTGTGCAAAATCGCAACAAACCTACAGCTCCCAAAGTTCATTCTCGTAGTGGTGACCAGTCCACCAAGATCAAAAGAGTGGCAACATTCATCCCCGAAAAAGAAAATGAAGCTCTGAGAAAGCATGTCCCTGTGAAAGATAACAAAGCAACCCCCAGTACCGAATCCTCCCACTTGCCCGAGAGCCGAGCGGTGGCGGACAGCTCTGGTAGAGACCCAAAGACTAAGAGGAAGCTGGAGGTGAGAGAAGAGTACCGTGTTCGGACTAAGAAGGTCAGAGTGTCTGACTCCAGGATCATGCCGGCAAGAGAAGACATTAACCATGACAATAACAATAATTCTGATGTCAAGATGGAGGTAAAGGTGAGACATTATTCTCAGTATAGTACATACCTTTTGGATGGAATTACTTTGTTTTATGCTTACATAAATTGTATATAATGTATCGGAGAAAAATATCAATGGGATTCGAACCCCAGACTTTCAGATAGAGCAAGCTTATTCTGTATATTATAGCAGTAGTAAGGCCTTATAAGAATGGATTGTTATAGCATGATATACAATAAATTTCCTGTATATATTTTGCAAGTTTTACATTCTAATTTATTGAGTTGATTTATCAGTAATAAATACTTCCCTGCAGGAGGAGAGTGTTCCCCCCATGCAGCAGCTGGTATCCCATGACCACGGGTACCTAAAGCTCTCACCACCACCAACACCACATCAAGGGGAGCAACACAGTCACCACCACCAGGACTCCACACAAGAGGATGACACCACCAATGATGTCAGTCACCACAGGAACAACACTCACATCATTCCTCAGGTACAAAGTCTTTTTTATTTTAGTAAGCGTTGTTTCCACATAGCGATTTTGATAAGTTAATTTGACTTTATATTGTCTTTGTCCCCCTTTTGGTTTGTTTAGTTTGCAAGTTTTAAATTTTAATTGATAGCCTAGTGCTTAGTGTGCGGAATTTCACTGTGAGTATCCCAGGTTCGAGTCCTTGGAGTACCACATGTACCGGTATTCATTACTTTCATTGATTTCACTAGTTGGGTTTATTTGTAAATTAATTGGTGAGTTTGTGAAAACAAATATGAATTTGTGTTCTTTTATTTCAAAAAATTTGTATATTTGATTAAAGCGTTATTTCCACATAGCGAGTTTGATAAGTTATTTGCCCTTTATATTTTCGTCTCATCCCTGTTTTGGTTTGTTTATTTTGCAAGTTTTATATAAATATAAATTATATTGGATTTACAAAATTGCTTTTTACAAGAACTTCATTCTGGGGCTCTCATTAGTATCTGCAACTTGACTTAAAGGTGAACTACAGGGATGAACGAAAAAACAAAGATTAATGCAGGGTCATAACTTGGCATGAATATACTGTAATATGTATATGGGCAATATCGATATAATTCCATTAAACTCCAGAAAAAAATACTAGTTTATCATGTCATTGGCAACTCGGCGATCAGCTGGACCAGTTCAACGGCTCGGGAGTGACGCCATTGTATGGAGAGCCTAGTTTGTAAACAAGAGATGCAGTCCTGGACTGTCCGGTCTGTTTTTCGTAATTAATATCTTTCAATTCAATACTCAAGCTCTGCAAACGATCGAACAACGTCCTGAAGATTTGGTGCACATCAAGAAATAATCCCATCTCTCCAACATTAAACATACAGCCAATGTTTGTGAGTGTTTTAGCCTGGTCCAGAGTTGAGGCAGGTAGGTTCTAAGGCCTATTTCGTGATGATATCGTTTTCTGTTCAATTTATATATCGCTGTCCCTTGACCAGACAGTGGTGAAGCGAAATGTTGAGCTGTAAACATGCATATAAATTATTAGAGTTTCTCACATAAAAAAACACACAGATTCACCCATTTCCCATGTCGAGAGTTCCCGCCATTGCACAAAGTGACGTCATGGTAAACACGCCAGTTCGCGCCACATAAAATAACTTAGATAAGCTATATTTCTGTTGTTAAAACAAATTGATGAAAGTTCTTCAGTATCATGTACCTAAAACCAAGCAGATCCCAATGGACATTGTAGTTTGAATAAATTTCATCCCTGGAATTCACCTTTAAGGCTTATTAACTTATTATCTTCATAACTGAATTTGAGTTGGTATAAAGTTCAGTTCATGAGTTGCCAAAAAAAAGAAGGGGGGGGGGGGGAAAGGCGGTACGTTTGTGCTTTGTTTTCATTTTTGTCTGCTTTACGTCGGCCATGGTTGTGGAATGGAAATTCTACTTGTAAAATTGTTGTTTACATATTTGTTCAATAACTCCAAGGGTTGCGGAGTTGGTCGGATTCTGAAAATTTGTCGGAATAGAAATACAATCACCGACTCCAAAACAATAGTCTTGGGCCCAGAAGAGTGTAGAAAAATACTTTGTTCGTTCATCATCATCTCAGTGTGTAGGCCTATATATCTTTTAACCCTCTCCGACATATGACGCGATTTTGAGCCTATTAGGGATACTTTAAAGCCTTTGTTACCATCAGGGGTATTTAGAAACCTTAAGTTTAGTTACTTCAACCTCTGCAGTTGTCTTTTAGTTAGCTGTGGGCAGAAAACTAATTTTGGAGAGGTAATTATAAGAGTGAGAGAACTCTATTTCTTATTGCTAATCTGGCAACCTCTGAGTCATATGTGCGTGAAAGGGTTAATAGGATGGCTATGGCAGAAAGTTGTATCTGCTACATTACCGATACAGAAGTATTTTCCTAATGCGATAGATATTACTTTTACGTTTTCATGCACCTCTGACTGGGGACAGAGGTGCATGGGGGCAGTTCGTTCGTGGCCACCCCTTCGGGGATCACGGCGTCAGGCAATAGATAGATAGATGCATTTTATAGCTGTACAGTATAATTATACAGTATATTGATTCTCCAATATTTATATAATTTAAAAAATTGAAAGTTGAAAATTAATGCAGACTTAAATACTCCTGACTACTATCTATTTTCATCAATGGTGTTCTTTTTTTCCCACAATTTACATTGTGTAACAGCATACAGCCTTTTTACTTCTTATTCTATACTGCTTTTTGTCGTCAGGATCTTTTGTATCTATCGTTGTAAAGACAGTTCTAAATTTGACAATATTAATTAAAATGTAAAACTTGCAAACACAAACAAAGTCAAACCAAAACTGGGACAAAGACAATATAAAGTCAAAACAACATATCAAAATCGCTATGTGGAAACAACGCTTACTAAAATAAAATTTATGAAATGAAAGAACACAATCCACCACATAGGGTACACATCACAACATGAGCAAGTTAATCTGGTTCCAATAAAGCAGAGTTTTTCCCTTGTAGGTTGTTGATGGTGGTGGTAGTGGTGTGGAGGATTCTACTGTGTACATCATCAGTAAGGACGACCCCCAACAGGACCACTCCACACTACTCCACCAACATATGAACCAGGAACTACAGGGAGGAATGGTAAAATGACCTTCACAGTATTTAGTGTTTCTGTGGAATATATAGATAGTCACCTTCATTCTTCCCTAGACACATTCAGCAACTTGAATCATGTGAAAGAAGCCTCTGAATCCTTTAAACCATACAGTGGTCCCTTGCATTTGGCGATTTAATTAGTCTAGCCAAACCATCGCCAAAAGTGTATTTCGCCAAACTTAGATAGTACTTTAAATGGGAAAATTATCCATTAGTCTTTAACGAGGCCCGAGTTCACCCTTTTCAAACCGCCCGCCATGCGCATCGTCGATCACCGACACACTCGGCGCCGTCTGCTTACTCTGTTTTTGCTAGAAGACATAGGCCTAGCTTATATATCTCCACAAAGAATTGACCTAACCTAGGTTAGATGTATATCAGGCAGCAGAATTCATTGTTATCTTGTGAATAGTCTTATTGATAAGGAATAACCACATAACCTTAGCAACAAGTTGCTAAGTCACTAGCTAGCCAGACCAAGAAATGGTCTAACCTAGCTTAGATATATATCAGGAGGCATAAATCACTTTTACCTTGTGAATGGTGAAGACTTGAATTTTCTATACCAACTGATTTTCGATTGAGCAAAATAATGAAATTGGTTTTGGATCCGTGGTCACTTCTTTGATTAATTATATTTATCGATTGGGCCCCTGAGTCAGCTGATGCGCGCGTGTGTGTTTGTGGATCGCGGACTGTTCGGCACAATAAACAAAGCAAAACACGAGATATGAGGTTCACAAATCGGTTTGGTCAAGATTACTCCGTTAATATACGTTTATGAAATATACCTGGGATATTCTCGCTATCCAAGCAGCTCAGTTAGGGTTTTGTGAGTAGGCCTAAGCCTATCTATAGCCTAGCCTCGGCCTAAGAGTAACTCTCAATACGGCGCTCTACTGTCGCCTACATGAAACATTAACAGCAATAAAAACGACAATAGATAACAGATTTTATTTACCATGAATTATTTAGAGTTAGGCCTGGTGAGACGAGCTTGCGGGCGGCGCATTCTGGGCCGACGCCATTCCGTGACGTCAGCATTCTCGCCAAAAGTGTATTTGAAGCGCCAAATTCGGATTCTGGTACCATATCCAACCTATCGCCAATACTGTGTTTCGCCAAGCTGAAACCCGCTAAACGCGAGGGACCACTGTACTATGAAATAACTTTATATGACTTGCATTTGGCTCCATTGAAGTGTCCAGGTTTTATTTAGCGGTACTGTACATTCACAAACACTCCCACTCCATCAAAGTATTGCTATAAAGTGCATGTGCATCTATACGAGGTACAGTATACAAATTTACATGGTCCGCTTATGGATGAACCAGTCCTGATTAGGTTACTATGGTGATGATAATGATGATTTTATTATATTTTTAGATGGCCCAGGAGTGTGGTAGTTCCGGGACACCACTACCAGTTGTTGGTTGTGAGGTAGACTGTACACCGGACCAACAGTACAAGCTCAATCACTCAGGTAAGTTACACACTGCAGTAGTTTATATCATGTTCAAGGTAGTGTACTATAGTCTATTCGCTGTAAGTAGGCGAAAAATCTAACCTGAATACAGTGAAAAAACTAACAAGTGGTTAGAATTGTTTAATTGACAAGCTATTGAACTGACCAAACAGCTATTAGGCTATATTGTATCATTATCATCTGTGATTTGTTACATTGTAACTAATTATGTGTTTATTTACAGGAGAGCTCCCGGTGGTCTACGATCACAACAATCCCAACGGAGACTCCCACCCGGTAGCCAAGATCATTGAGAGGGACGAGTACAAGGTGCGCAAGAAGCCTAAAGGACGTGCTAAATTTATTGGACAAAGCAAGGTAACCCAACTACAGTACCATGTTTGAGGGAATATGGTTATCCTAAATTTAGGTTAGATACAGTAACTGCTCACAATAATGAACAGTATATGCCTGACTATTACATTTTGATTGGGAAATTTCATTCTAGAGACAAACTACAAGTTTATAACGGACAAACATGAGTCTTGTGATGGCACACCGCATTGTATTGTATTGTATTATTCTACGGTATTTACAGTGCACTCCCCGTATCCGCGCCTAAGTCGTACCACGTATTTTCCAAGGATACGCGATTTCGCGGATACGTGGGCAGTGTTTAACATAGGTTTCAATGGGAAATAGAGTTAGGTCATACCAAGCTCACCCATCTTGGACCCTCAAATACACTATTTTGAGAGGGATCTGCCTTGTGTTATGGGGAGCTGCCTTGTGTTAGAGGGATCTGCCTTGTGTGGGACATTCGTCTTTTTGCAGTCTCCCATATTCTTATGTTCTTATATTTTGCCTTTCTTCGTTAATGGCAGCACTGCTTTCTTCCTCGATCGAGTGAAAATCCGCGGATAACGCGTACTTTTTCGCGGATAATCGCCGGTAACGAGTAATGGGATATTTAGGGGTGTCCGCGGATAGCAAGGATCGCGGATAACAGGAGTGCACTGTATGAGGATTGTGATGATTGTATTGTTTTGATGGTGTCATGGTTAGAGCGTGTAAGTTCTGCATGTGATATCCTAGGTTCGAATCCTGGGAGAATCTCATGCTTTCAATCATTTCATTTGTGGTGTTATTGGTGTTAAGAACGATGCTAAAAAATATTGCTCTTTTTGTGTTTGTCTAGGCTGAGAAAGAGATGGCCCTGAAGCTGATCAGTGATATTCGGTCCCAGTCCGTGATGGCTCTGGAGACCCTGGAGTGTAAGATCTGTGACCCACCAAGACTATTTACTGCTCCGTCCACCCTCCTCTCACACTACCGCAGCCATGCAGGTAAATACTTCATCACAATTATTACTTGATATGCTATACTATATTCGCTGTAAGTGGGCGAGAAATCATGACCTCTATCTTCTGTTAAGCGTTATTTCCACATAGCGATTTTGATTTGTTCCTTTGCGTTTATCTTGTGTCGTCCCAGTTTTGGTTTGTTTATTTTGCAAGATTTATAATAAACTCAAAGACGACTAGAGTAATCAAGCTATTATTTCTACCATTTGGGAAGAGTCAGTCAAGGAATAGATGTGGAAATTTACAGCCAATTTGCTCTAGCCCTTTTTGAGTTACAGAGGAGAGAGGTCATGATTTCTCGCCTACTTACAGCGAATAAATTATAGTCTGTCACAAGGTCAGATCCTTAGTGATTTGTGCCTCATTTCTTGTTCTTCCCTTTCTCGCACAAACATTACGCTATTCACAGTGCAGCTGGGTCTGAGTACATGATTAGATTGATATCCAGTACAGTGGGCCCCCACAAGGGTGCGGTTACCTTAGTCCGAGACATGCGCGCACCCTTGTAAAACGCACCCTTGGAGCTTAAGAACCTATGGGAAATTCACTATGTAGTCCGGGGACTCTTCAAACTTACCCTTTTTTCGCCCAATAACCCCTGAAAAACATGAACTCCCACATGATTCACCCACACCAAAATGTCTACCCACATTTGCCTGTTTCTCACCTCTAGCCAACATGTCTAGTAACTTTTTTTTCTGTTCTAAATCAAGAACTTTCACTTTTGTTTTGGTGGGTAACACGATCGCCCTGGGCGGTGGGTTAGGGGCAGCAGGTGGCTACCCCAGCCACCTGCTGGAGGGGCTGGAGGGTCCATTGTTCACAAAGAATGCGGAAGAGAATTGCAAGGCTGCATCAGGGTACGCTTACACACGAGTCACTGAGTCATCCCGCGCGCTCTGACGTCACAAACATGGCCGCCCGACAAATGCGCATCCAGTTCCGCACGCTTTGCTTTTTTCGCACCCTTGGATTATAAGCACCGCACGGACATCTGCCGCACGGTTGGAGAATCGCACCCTTTTATTGCGCACCCTTGCGGGGCCCACTGTATTCAATAAATGGATATAAATCGTAGTAATTTACTCAATCTTGAACTATCTTAGTGGTATAATGGTTAAAGCGTGTAAGTTCTCTATGTGGTATCCTGTGTTCGAATACCCTGATGATCATATGCTTTCATTATATTGGGGTTAGTTAGTTATGTAGAGCAGATTAACCAGACCACTGAGCTCCATACGGTTAAGGCCTTGGGTACGAACAAAAACACAAACAAATTTAAATTTCTATGAAAATATTTTACATTGATATTTGGTATTGATAAATACGCTCAATGTAATGAATGATATTAGTTTATAGGGTAAGATGGGGTAATTTCTCCGCGGCGCTAATAATTTGCATTCAAACGCCAATATCTCCGAAACTATTGCATGGATTCGGCTGCAGTATGGCTTAGGTTGTAGAGCAGTTTTGGTTTAGGTTGTAGAGCAAGTTTGGCTTAGGTTGTAGATCTAGTTTGGCTTAGGTTGTAGATCTAGTTTGGCTTAGGTTGTGTTGCAGTTTTGCGGGGCCTGGAGCCGGGGCTAGCGGCGCGTCTGACGGGTAACTGAGTGACGGTATGGTCGGGTGTTTGTGGGTAGTTTGTATGTGTGTTTGTTTGTTTGTTTGCGTGTGACACAGTGTTGGCAGTAGCCGTCAGCTGCTGCCTGGTACTTTGCACTAGCAACCTACACGCCGCACCCACACGAGACACGTTCACACTCTCACTAAATACTTCCACACCCGTAGGCCTAATAAATACGTCCACTACCGCACTAGACACGTCCACACCCGCACTACATGTCCACAACTCCACACCCACACTAGACACAGTGGCGCCTGCCTACACATGTGACACACCTGCATCTCTGCCCGCCCTGTTCAGTTGTGTGTGCGTGCGTGCGTGCGACGTTTTTCTATTGGCATGTTTAGTGTCAGTTTGGGTTTGTGAATATTTTCATTGCTTTTACCTGCGCGCTAGTGTTTTGTCTGGCCATTAATCATATAATGTTATCTAGTTTACTAGCTAGATGATGCGTGAAATAGGTCGCGGCGAAATTAACTTTTTTCAAAAAATCGGCAGCATGACCAAAACATTAAATATTATTTTTTGGGCATCTATAGCAGAAAGGCTGACTGTATAGATAAAAAAATAAAAACATTTAAAATTCCATTTGTGGCAGTTTCTATTCGTCAAAATATGCGATTTTCGGCGAAATTACCCCGTCTTACCCTACATTATAGTTTGGACATTTTGTATATATGTTTTGTATCCGTATATTGTTCCTTATTCAGGGTGCCATATCTGTGACACCCAAGATAAATAGTGTTAATTTTGATTGGTCCTATTTTAAGAGGGCCCACCTTGCTTTTTTTCTCATTCTCTCCCTCTCTCTTTGGCTTGTATCCATTCGGCCCCATTCAGCCTACTGTTTTAAGATGTTTACCCCCATCCAGGTGTCAATATTTTCCTGGTGAGCGGTAGCGAGCCACCATATATATATTTTTGTTTTACAGCAAGCTAAATTTGTAAAAAAAAAAATATATAAATATTTCTCCGGCAAAGCCGGATTTCTCCATACAATGCTGGCTCGCTATCGCTCTCCAGGAAGAAATCGAAACCTGGATGGAGATAAACGTCTTAAAACAGTTGGCTGAATGGGGCCAAATGGATAAAAGTCAGAGAAAGAGAGAAAGATAAAAAAAAAAAGCAGGTGTCCCCCCTTAACCCTCACAGACCGGCTTCGCATTCTATAAGATATCCCTGAAACCCGGGGGATTTGGCCGAAAAACGTCTCGCCTAGGCTACCGTATCTTTGTTATTTTAACTGCTACCGCATTCCCACATCTCCAAGCGTAGATGTGTTTTGTACCTGTAGACTGGCGTTGAGTAGAGCTCTCTAAGTCAACTGGTTCAGTTGTGATGACGATTTCCGTGGAGAGAGTTTTGTGGCGATGTTAGCCATATGACACAATTTTCACTACTGAAACAACAACACACAGCCACACAAAAACAAACTACGCCTCTCCTTCTTGTGTTCGGAGGTGTGCGGCGTCGGTCCAACCGGCTGTGTTTATATTCGTCGGACGGACGGCTTTCAAAACAAGCTTACAGGCTCTCAAGCTTCCGGTGCCTCAGAGCCCATCCGTGTTCCTGGCCCTACCTGTTATGGGTGCCTCAGAGCCCAACCGGGTCTGAGGGGTTAAACTTACCTGATCTTAGTCCTATCCTAATCCTTCTCTCAAATCACCCACATATCACACTGACCAATAACAATCCTCTGTGGGTAAGAATAATTATTATGTTTTTAACACCAACCCACTTCACATCTAAACTCAATTAATGAAATCAACAAATACATGTGGCACTCCGAGGACTCGAACCTAGGATACTCACATCAAATTTCCGTGCGCTATGCATTACGCTATCATTATGCTAGAAGCGCTCTGTGGGTCCCTCGCTACTTCTACTACTACAGTACAGTAAACTCCCTTCTATCCAAAATCTGAATATCCAAGAATTTCAATTAACTATCCATATTTTTCACTAGTTTTCACTTATTTAAGCCTCTCTGGGTGCTTAATTGCATCAATTTAACCCCTCTGAAGTAGATTTAGCTTGAATTAGATGATAATTTTAAGTTAAGACAGCCTAGAAATGCTTTTAAATGCATTGAAAACAGTATCTTTGGCTATTTGTACCATTATCTAGCTCTATATAGAGTAACTCGTTTATCCGTAAAAATCGCTTATCCAAAATTTCAAGACTGTACTATGTTATATGTTCCAGGTATCCGTCCATACGAGTGTCGTATCTGTGAGGCTGTGTTCACCCGTCAGCACTCCCTCAACTACCACATGTTGATACACACCAACCAGACCCGCTTCACCTGTGTGGACTGTGGTCGCAAGTTTAGACACCCCTCGCACTTCAAGGAACACCGACGCAGACACACTGGGGAGTCGCCTTACCAGTGCTCAGACTGTCTCATCAGGTAAAACACTTGTATTAAAATGTAAAACTTGCAAACCAAACAAACCAAAACTGGGACAAGGACAATATAAAGTCAAATTAAATTATAAAAATCGCTATG
This sequence comes from Paralithodes platypus, assembly GCA_032716605.1. NCBI lineage: Eukaryota > Metazoa > Arthropoda > Malacostraca > Decapoda > Lithodidae > Paralithodes > Paralithodes platypus. Next base: position 44,125,293 of record CM064527.1, on the reverse strand, counting down.
TGGAAACAACGCTTACTAAAATGAAAATTATTAAATAAAAGAACACAATCCACCACATAGGGTGTACATTACTACATGAGCAAGTTAATCTGTTTCCCAAGCAAACTAATCGCACATATAACAACGCACTATCGTCACGTTAAAGGAATTAGTCAAGTTTGGGAAGTCCGGGACGTTCTGGTAAAATTTTTAATAAACTCTGCATGAATAAAGAAACTACATGTTAAATGTCAAAATATTATTTAAAATCAAATTTGCAACATGACAAGACATTAACAATAGTACAAAATACAAATATTGATAAGATATCTATACTATTACAAAATAATATATATAATACAGTACAGCACTCACTAACGATAGTATTTACCTAATTGTATTTACCTAATTGTAGTTTACAGGAGTTGAGCTAAGCTCGTGTTGTCCCGTCTCTCAGTCTACTTTTTATCCAATTTTTTCTTGAAAATATGGATGTTCCTTGCCCCTACCACCTCCTCCTCCAGCCCATTCCATTTGTCAATACATCTATAGGGGAAGCTAAACTTCCTGATATCGTTCTTGCAGGTAGGTCTTTTTACTTTGTAGCTGTGGCCTCTAGTTATTCCTGTATCCATAATTAATATATCCTCCCTATCCAGCCTCTCCAGCCCCCGGGTACATTTGTACATCATTATCATGTCTCCCCTCTCTCTCTCTCCTCTCTTTTAGACTCGGTAGATTTAATTTGTCTAGCCTCCCTTCATATGGCAGTTCTCTGAGACTTGGAACCAATCTAGTGACTGCTCTCTGGATTCTTTCTAACTTGTGAATATGCTTCTTTAGATGCGGGGACCACACCACTGCTGCATACTCCAATCTTGGTCTAATCATACTCTTCATAATTTTCGCTACCATGGTCTCATCCAAATAGTTCAGAGCAACTTTCATATTCCCGGCCATTGCATACATTCCGCTAAAGAGCTTGTTAATATGTTTCTCTGGCGACAAATTATCTTGTATAATCAACCCTAAATCTTTTTCTTTTTCGGCCTTGCTAATTTTATTATCTCCCATCCTGTACTCCCAATTTGGTCTATTCACACTTCTTCCCATATTTAACACATGACATTTACTTATATTAAATTTCATTTTCCACTTGGTGCTCCATTCGTATATTTTATCTAAATCCCCTTGCAGCTCCTCACAACTACTTTTATTTGTTATTTGTCTCATAATTTTTACGTCATCTGCAAACATTGACATGTAAGAGTTTATGCCTATCGGCAGGTCATTCACGTACATAAGGAACATAAGAGGTGCCAACACAGATCCCTGCGGCACACCACTCAACTTTCCGCCACGATGAGTAAGTTCCTCTAATGTTGGTCCTCATTTCCCTATCTGTTAAATAGCTCTCCATCCATTTCAGCAAACTTCCCCTGACACATCCTAGCGTCTCAAGCTTAGATAACAATCTCTTATGTGGTACCTTATCGAATGCTTTGGAAAGGTCTAAGTAGACGCAGTCCACCCATCCGCCTCTTTCTTGGAGTACATCTATCACCCTACTGTAATAACATAGCAAACTGGTAACACAAGATGTCCCTTCTCTGAATCCAAATTGCTTTGGGGTTATTATTTTCTTTCTCTCCAACATTTTCATCCATCTCTTCCTAATTAGCTTTTCACAAATCTTGCATACAATACTAGTAAGTGAAACTGGTCTATAGTTTAGAGGGTCCTCAGGGTTTCCATTCTTGTATATCGGAATGATATTAGCTCTTTTCCATTCAACAGGAACCTGTCCTTTATCTAAGGAAGCTTGAATTATGTCCCTCACTGGCTCCACTAATTGCTCTGCACACTCCTTTAAAACCCAGGCAGACACTTCATCCGGTCCCATAGCTTTCCTTACTTCAAGTCCTCTCATCGCAGATAACAGCTCATCTCTAGTTATTTCAATCTTACTAAGACCACTCTCCAGTACTCCCGCCTGTGGTTCGTCAAAACCTTCCTCTCTAGTAAAAACTGACCCCAATTTGTGCTATCGGGTAGGTACCTGTAAGCATAGCATGCCTCAAGTGACTCCTATCAATAACTACCCTACAAATAACCTACATTTATCGCACAAATAAACTAAGGAAATCGCAAAAGCAAGCAATTGATACTATCGACAATGAATACATATAATATAAAGACAAATAATTGCAAAATATGAATTAACAACAGATTCAAACAAAGAGTACTCTTTTAACAAGAACAATCAATTTAAAAAATCATCAATATTAATATTAATAATAGAAAAAGAAAAAGATAAACAATAAATACAGACAAAAAATAATAAATACAGACAGAGTGAGCAGAGGTTATACAAGAAACTTCAAGTTAAAAATGCTTGATTAAAATTATTGATGTCAAATTTTAGAATACAGTCACAATAATTGACCCTAAAAAGATTAAATTTATGGAACAATTTATTTGCCTCAAAACCTCTGTCTACTAAGAGTCTGTATAGTAACCTAGCTCTAGCCCAAAAGTCATCTACTTTAGTGCAAATTTTACAAAATCTTATTAACTGGGAATAAAAACAATTATAAGTTATTTTACTATCGATATTACTACTAGGGAAAGGAAATTTTATTACGTTAAAATTAAAATCATCAACTTTGTGATATACTTTAAGTATGCACTGTTCATTAACCCGTTGAGCCCCGGCTAGTTATAATATTTTGTTCACCCCAGTCCCAAGCCATTTTCACTTATTTTTTTTGTTTGCTAAAATGGAAGACAAGGATGAGAAATGAAAAAAAAACAAAAAAAAATCACCTCTGACATTTTTTTTTGGGGGGGGGGGGGGGGGCGGGGGGGGGGGTGGGGGGGGGGGAGCTTCAAAAAAATGTGTTGAGCCAAAATGGAAGAGAATGGTGAGAAATGAACACACAAATAAAAAAAAAATCATTTCGGTCATTTGGGGGGTGGGGGGGGGGGGGGGGGGGGGGGGGTTTCAATAGTTCGTCTCCCCCGCATGACCACCCGCCCGGGAGCACTAGGGTAAAAACTGAGTATGGAATTGTACGGCATACATCCTAAGGAGTATCTCACATAAATCTCAAGCCTCTAGCTCCCATACGACCGGAGTAATGAAGGTTCAAAGTGGCGGTAAACTAGGGGTGTAAACTATCCCCACTAAGCCCACCACCACCAGCCGCGCGGCTGTCTCGGCCCGCTCACACCTACTGGCCCGGCTCCCCCACACACTACGGTACCTCCCCCTCCTATTCTCCCACCATTTCCTACCTTACGAGCCACGTAAGTGTTTTTTATGTCGGACGCACGTGATGCGTCGCTGGGAGTTGGTGATCAAAGACTGCCGACGCAACACGTGCGACGCTGGGTCTCAACGGGTTAACAATCTCTATATTTATATCAAGAAAATTTTCAACTTTATAATTTACGTTACATTGTGTGAGGGGAATAGAATTAGGGTAAATAAGTTGTTGTTGTTGTTGTTGTTGTTGTTGTTGTTGTTGTTGTTGTTGTTGTTGTTGTTGTTCCCTAAGCTGCCTGGCCGAACAGCCCCAAGTCCCTGAGAAAGGCCATGGCCACGATCGGGCTTTCCCACAGAGCTCTCATTGAGTGTAGATTGTGTTGTTGGCGTAAGTGGTTGTGTGAAATGCAGTCTTCTATGATGTGTTTAATGGTATGGGGTGCTGTGTTACATCCCGGGCAGGCGTCGGCAACGGAGTCGTCCAGTCTCTTCTGATAGCTCAGGAGAGCTGGATGGTGTCTGCATCTCAGCCTGGCCAGGTGGACTCTGTCCTCGCGAGGAAGGGAGGATTCGGAAGGATGGATTTCGGGAGGTCGTGCATGCAGCTGCGTGTTGTCTGTGAGTGAGTGGATGGATCGGTGAGAGATATGAGTATGGATGTGCTTCTGGAAGTTGGTTCGGGGTAGACAGGGAGGGAGAAAGGACAATAATTGTGTGAGATACCGTGTGCTGGGTGTTGTTTTGATATTTCTTGGTGTCTGTGGGTGTGTTGCCATGTAGTTTAGTGGGTGGTCTTGGTTCGTGGAGGCTGCTGCCAGGAATTGAGTGCCTCTCGTGTCCAGATGGTCTTTGACTTTGAGGATTTTGGTTTCTTGATGTAGGTGATGATAATTCACTTCCATGTATATTCTTACACCTCCATAGTGGGAATTACTAAAACATATCTTCCTGTAGTATCCATTATATTCACTTAGAAGTTGACAAATTCAAATGATGCAGTTCCCTCCAAAATGGCTCTCTGCTAACTGCCAGTTACAAAAACAATAACATGAGCATCTGAACAGAACATTTAAATTCAAATCTATCCATACATAGATATAAGGTAAACTAGTATATACAGTATGTATATGTAACACAAATAAATAATAATACAAATTAATAATTGTTAACATTTGTATTATTTTTATTAATCTCACCACCACACCCCCAATGAAATTAATTAAAGTATATATGATCCACCGGGATTCGAACCCGGGTTATCACACACATATTTATGCCACCTTAACCATTACACCACCAGGACGGTTAAAGGTTTATGCACACGCCTACTATAGCATATTGGTACTGTATAGATACAAACATAATACAGTAGTACAGTACAGTAATTAAGAAAGCAAATATCTTAACATATATTCCTCTTAATTTTTTAGTTTTCTTCTTTTCTTTTGTAGTCTTAATCTAATGTCCTCTTATATCTATACATCCTTGACCTAATATACTTATTAGGTTTCTGCTACATGCACCTCTTTTTGTCATACAGTCGGCCAACTGACTACTTGACTCGACCCAGTGAATACAGTTATTTAATTTCTTTCCAGCATCTGTTTTATATTAGCAATGTCTATGCGCAGACGTTTTTCTGACACACTTTTAGTAGAATGTACATTATCACACAATGATCTGTTGTCAACATGACATTTTACATTTATGTCACCTCTCTGCATAATTTCTGACAGAATATGCTTAAGATACATACATACATCAATAGCATCTACTAACGCTAAAGTTTCAGCAGCTAATGTACAGTAGGGTCTCACATAAAACGAGTTTATGGTCGATAAACGAGGGCGTTTTATGCGATTTCGTTTTATGTGAACACAGCATTTTGGTGGCGCAATATCGTCAATGTTCACTGTAAGCGAAAATTTTCGTACAAAGCGAACGATATTTTGTACGTTTTGTACGATATTTCGGCGTTCTATATGAAAGCGAACGATATTTCGTACGTTTTGTACGATATTTCGGCGTTCTATATGAAAACTCCTAGGATTTGCCCCACTTTGGCGGCGGACTCGTTTTATGTGATCACATTCGTTCTGATCGAAAATTAAATATTAATATTTTAGGTCGGTCGTTTTAATCGAGACTCGTTTTATGCGAACACGTATTATGCGGGACCCTACTGTACTTTTAACTACTCTTCTTATTTTCTTTGAGCCCCAAGCTAGTGGACAACTTTTACCATTACCATCAGCAAGAAAGATCACAAAACCTTCAGCACTTGAATAACCATCGGGTAGATTTGCATGAGATGCATCACAATAAACATGAAGAGAAAGTCTTGAAGTACTCTGTAAGCATGGAAACTGAAGAACACAATCATAATTTTTTAACTTTTTCAAACATTTGTTGGCCTTCAATAGGGTGCTTCAAGGAATTGCTCAGTTCTAATACTTCATAGCAGGCATCTGGTCTTGTTTGTATACATAGCCAGTTAAGTTGTCCTATGATACTCCTGAAATACTTTACTTCATCATGTTTTAAAACATCTTCCTTACAAAGAGACCTAGCATATGAGATAGGAATGGCTTTTACAGAGTCTAAATATTCATTCTGGCTTAAAGTTATCTCAGAATTATTTTGGTTAATTTCTAATCCTATGTATCCCCGCCGTTGGGGAGCCACCTTGTCGTGGTGGCGGGGCTCGAAGCGGGGTCGCTGTCATCCACTCTTCGGAGCAGGGATTACAGCGGCGTCGTGGACGAAGTACCCCCCCGTCGTCTTTGGGATAAGCGGAACCTTCCGGTGACGGCGTTTTTCTGGTTCCCGATTTTGACCTCGCTTTAAGGAGGGTTTCCTCCTCCTTTTTCACTAAATTGTGCCGGCTAGGCTCAAGACGCCTTCCCTCGCTGAGTGGGGAGTTCTGACTCCTCCCCGTTTACAGGGGCAGTGGCAGCTAGCTCACTGCACGTGGGGGTTGGTACCGGGGGCGGCGGCACGGTCGCCCGTGCTGTCGCTCCATGGACCGCCCATCAGTGAGGCCCGGTCTCGGTTTCCGGGGGTCCGGTCTCCCTTCCTGGTGGGTTTCCTGGCTTCTGTCCGGCTGCCCTCCATTACGTACAGATTGGGGATGTTTGCAATTCATTTTGCCCTCAGTCCCAGTATAGCGGTTTTGCCTAAGCTAGGCCTCTCTGTACGTAGTGGTGCTATCCCCCCTTGTCTAGGGGGGTAGGGTATGGGTTTGAACCCCCTAGGACCTGTCCCTGTTTGTGCCGTCGGTGTGGGGGTCGGAGCTTCCTGCCTCGCGACAGGGGGCTCTGTTAGCTCTTATGGTACGCTCTTTATTTTTGCTGTGTTTCTGATTTTTCTTTTCTTTTTCTTTCTTTTTCTTCCCCTTGGTTAGTTTTTCTTTCCTTTTTCGTTTTCCGACAAACCGAAATTAGAATAGTAAAAACAACTTGGGTCATCATGGTCCGTCCATACAACCCCACTACCCCGGACCAAGCTAAGGCGCACCCTGTCCCCGTCCCACGCGATCTCACGGACTCTCCACCTGACCTTTCTCAACTCTCTGGGGCTTCCGCCCTCGACGCTTCCGTACCTACTAGTACCGTCCCAGCTCAAACCTCTGACTCTCTCCTCATTGACCGCTCTCCGGCGCCTTCCTCAGCTTCGACTTTGGTAGGCGTGGAGTGTGTCACCTCTCTTTCCGATTCTTCATTAGTTCAGCCTGCTCTTTCTTCTACAGCTTCCTCTTCCTTATCCCTCCCCGCTCCGCCAGTTCAGCCCTCTTCTCTTCCGTCGTTTGCTATCCCTTCTACTGCATCTGCCACTCTTCCTTCCTCCATTGCTTCTTCATCTCACATCGTCACTTTCGAACCATATTCTCCTTCTTTTTCTTCTTCTTCAGTTCCTTCGCCTTCGGTTCCATCTACTTCAGTTTCTTCTTCTGCTCGCCCTCGTTCTTCTATTCTTCCTCTCTCCGATCTCTTTGCCCCTGCCGATTTTGTTAAATTCTTTTCTATCCCCGCCTCAGCCCCTCTTGCCGGGGATGACCTTCTGTTCCACCTCAGTCTCCTTCAGAGGGTGGGCAAGGATGTCACTTTCCACTCTCGTCATGATCATTCCCGTCTAGTTACAGTGCAAAACGAGAGTCAGGCTGCTGCTATGGCGGCCTTTGCAGATCCCAACGGTACTCCCATCCCTGCTTTTAAAGACCAAAGAATGAACTCGTGCACAGGTACTGTCCTGATCCCTTCTTATATCCAACTCGGTGATCGGGACTTCAAAGATTGTGCCGACCTTATTGGGAAGGCCGTTGTTGCACAAGACCATGTTGTAATTAATATTGTCTGTTACACTATCCAACCTCGCCACAATCGCCGCTATCCCTCTAATATCGCTAAAATAACGTTCGATGGTAATATTCTCCCTTCTCACGTTATTGTCGGTGGTACTCGCATCGATGTCTTAGAATCCCTTCCCCGCCCTCAGCAGTGCAGGGGTTGCTGGCGTTTTGGCCATCCTGTGAAATACTGTCGCTCTCTCAACCCCGACTATCCTACATGCCCGTACTGTGCGCAACCTGGCCATATTGCTGATGACTGCCCGTCTACGACCCCCTGCTGCCTCAACTGTAAAGCCTCCCATCCTGCCTATTCCCATGATTGCCCCGTTTACAAATTTGAATCTGAAGTTACAATTCTTAAAGCAAAACAAGGCCTTACTCACTCTGCTGCCCGTAAGGAAGCTCTTCGCCTGGGCTTCTCTCCTCGTCCGATTTCTGCACTTATCTCTCACCCTCCTGTCTCTTCTTCCACTCCCTCCGTTCCGCTTCCCTTGTCCTCGTCCTCCTCTTCCTCTGTTCCGCTCTCTGTCCCTTCTTCCCTTACTTCTACGCCTTCGGTTTCTTCTGTCTCCACTCCTCCTATTCCTGTCTCTTCGTCTTCTATCCCTTTGTCTAACTCTTTCTCTGTGCTTGACTCTTCTACTCCTACTTCCGTTTCTTCTCCTTCCACTTCCTCTCCTCGCCCTCGCCCCTCTTCTTCTGGTTTGGCTCAACGCCCCACCCGCCAGCGGTCCCATCCCAAGCCTTCCTCTAGTTCTCCTCCTCCCTCGTCTCGTGGTTCCCTTTCCTTCCGGTCTCCTGTCTCTACCAAACGTATTTCCAAAATTCCTTCCCGTACCTCCCGTTCTCCCTCTCCCCACTCCTCTTCTAAACGCAGGGACTTCCACCGTAATGTCCGGAGTCCGAGTCCCGGTGAGAAGAAGAAAAAGAGGTTGCCTCCTTCCTCCACCCCTCCTTCCTCCTCCTCTCCATCTCTTTCTTCTTCTTCCCCTGCTTTCGCCCTCCCTCTGACTTAAACATGTCCTTTGAGTCCATTCCCAAGATTCGAGCCTTTCTCGATTCTTCTCGTCCCCCGCCTCTTACCGTTTCTGCTGACATTCATCCCGTCCCCTCTACACTGCCCCTTACCCCTCAACCGCCTCCTCCTTCCCCTGTCCCCCCCTCTTCCGTCTCTACCCCTTCCCAACCTTCTTCTCTTCCTTCTGTCTCTCTTTCGTCCTCTGCCCTTCCCTCCTCTCATTCTGGCCCTCCTCTTTCTTCTTCTCGTTCGCTGTCAAGCCTCCCTATGCCCCCCGGTTTTCGGTCCTCCCCTCTGCCTCCTTCTCTTCTGTCTCCCCGTTAACCCATCCACCTCTTCATTGTTGTACATAAGTGTGTATTTTTTCCCTTTATCATTATTTGTATTTATCGGTCTCCCCGTTCGCCCATCCGCCTCTTCATTGTTGTGTATAAGTGTGTATTCTTCCCTTTCTTTTTTTTTGTTGGCTTTTGCCTCCTTTTAATTCTCCACGTTATCCTCATTCACCTTTTCTTAGTTGTACATAAGTGTGTGTGTTTTACCTTTATTGTTATTTGTGTATATTTCTTTCCTTCTCTGTGTGTCCTTCCTCTTTTTCTGTGCGTTCTTATTTTCGGTGGCTTTTGCCTCCTTTTCTGGTTTTCTTTTGTCTGTTTTCGTTGTTTTCTTCGTCCTTTAGTCTCCTCTTAGTTTCTTTTTTCTTTTTCTTTTATTATGTCCATTTTGCAGTGGAATCTTCGTAGTCTTAATGCTCAAAGGATTGACTTACGTTTTCTTCTTTCTCTTCACTCCCCTAAGGTCGTTTGTCTTCAGGAGACTCGTCTTTTCTCTCCTCCTGTTCCCTTTCCTCATTACTCTTTTTATAGTTCTCCCCACTCTCTCCATGATACTTGTCTTCTTATTCATCGTTCTGTCCCTTTTGAAGAGCTGTCCTTTTCTACTCATTTCCCTTGCACCTTTGCTAGAGTCTATCTTGACCGCTGGTTAACAGTGGTTTCTGTGTATTTGTCGCCTTCTCTTCCCATCGATTTTCCCGAATTCTCCGAGATTTTATCTAAGTTGCCCACTCCATTCTTAGTCCTTGGTGATATTAATGGTCGGCACACCTTGTGGGGTGACAATGTTATTTCACCCCGGGGTCGTCGGCTTGAACCTTTTCTCTCGGACCGTCATCTTTTTCTCCTTAATTCTGGTGCTCCTACTCATTTTGATGCTCGGACTCGTACGTTTTCCTGTATCGATCTTTCCCTGTGTTCCCCTTCAGTTTCCCTTGATTTTCATTGGTCAGTTCTCGAGAATTCTCACAATTCCGACCATTTTCCCATTCTCCTTTCTCTGACTACCTACTCTCCTACTCCTAACTCCCCTCGTTGGTGCTTCCAGCGGGCGGACTGGTCTTCTTTCGCTTCCCTTACTGTTCCTTCTTTGCTTCCTCCTCCTTTCTCATCGGTCCGTGTCATGCTCTCGTTTTTTCTGGATCTGGTTTTCGGTGCTGCTTTGACGTCCATTCCCCGGACGTCTCGCCCTTTCTCGTCTAAATGCGTCCCTTGGTGGTCTCCTGAGTGTTCCAGGGCCCTCCGGGTTAAACGGGCGGCTTGGAAAAGCTTTCGCCGTAAGCGTCTCACCCCTGCTTCTCAGGAGTCGTTTTTTCTCTTTCGCCGTGCTTCTGCTCTTTTCCGTCGTACTACCAAAGCCGCTAAACGCCGGAGTTGGGAGTCCTATGTTTCTTCTATTACGTCTCGCACGCACTCCTGTCGCTTCGGTTTGGAAACGTATTCGTAAGATCTCTGGTAAACATCTTCCCTTCCGTGCTCCAGTCCTCCGCATTGATGGTGTTTCTGTGGCAGACTCCGAAACAATTGCTAATCGATTGGGCTCGTACTTTAGCTCAGTTAGCAGTGGTTCTCACCTCTCTGCTGAGTTTCACTCGCTTAAAGTCGTTGCGGAAAGTACTCCAATTACTTTTAGTCTTTCCTCTGACGAATCCTATAATGCTCCTTTTTCCTCGACTGAGTTACACACACCGCTCTCCGTGCCTGTAAGAACACTTCTGAGGGTCCTGATGGTATCCATTATCTCATGCTCAAACATCTTTCCTCGCAAGCTCTGGTCTTCTTGTTAGCTCTCTATAACACGATTTGGTCTTCTGGTGTTTTCCCTCCCTCTTGGGGTACTGCCCTGACCATACCTTTTCTTAAACCTGGCAAGTCTGGGTTCTCGCCACAGGACTATCGCCCTATTGTCCTTACCAGTTGCCTGTGTAAACTCTTTGAACGTATGATTAACGCTCGTCTCATGTGGATTCTTGAGTCGCGCCATTTGTTGTCTTCTTCCCAGTTCGGGTTCAGACGTGCTCGTAGTACGCTTGACCCCCTCATTCGCTTGGAATCTTATATCAGGACGGCTTTTGCTCGTCGTCAAACTGTCATTGCTGTTTTTTTCGATCTCGAAAAAGCCTATGATTCTACTTGGAAGTACCACATTTTGCGTCAGCTCCGTTCTTGTGGCATTTCCGGTAATCTAGGAGTCTTTATTCAGAATTTTCTTTCTTCTCGGTCCTTTCGTGTCAGAGTCGCTTCCCACTTATCTCGTCTTTACCCTCAGTTGGAAGGTGTCCCTCAGGGTTGTGTCCTGAGTACCGTCCTTTTTCTCATTGCTATCAACGGTATCGTGTCTTCTCTTCCTGTCGGGGTTCGGTCTTCCTTGTATGTCGACGACTTTACGATTTACGCAGCCGACTCAGATATTGCCGCTTTACATCTTCTTATCCAATCCGCTATTCTGGCTGTTTCTTCATGGGCAACCCGCCACGGGTTCCGTTTTTCCACCTCCAAATCCTGCGCGATGTCCTTTACCTCGTTGCCATTCTATTCCTCATCCTCCTCTTACTCTTTATGGTACTGCCCTCCCTTATCGTTCCTCTACTACTTTTTTGGGTCTTACTTTTGATTCTCGTCTTAATTGGTCCGCTCATGTTTCTTCTCTCAAGGTTGCTGCCTTACTCCGCCTCCGCCTTCTTCAGTCCTTGTCCCACCTCACTTGGGGTGCTGATCGAGCGCTTCTTCTTCGGCTTCATACGGTTCTTGTCCTCTCTAAGTTGGATTATGGCTGTCAAGTTTACTCTTCAGCCTCTGATTCTGTTCTCCATGCTCTTGATTCTGTTCATCACTCTGGTCTTCGTCTTGCCCTTGGTGCTTTTCGTTCCTCTCCTGTTGAAAGCCTCTATGCTGAGTCTGGTTTCCCTTCTCTTTATCGCCGTCGGGCTCTCCTGTCCCTTCGTTCTTACGCTCGCCTTCAACAATTCCCATCTTTCCCTTCCCCCTTCGGTCGTTGCTACTTTTTCGTCTCACCCCCGTCTTGGTTCTCCGTTTTCTGTCCGCATGCTCTCGCTGCTCGCATCGTGCTCTTTCCCTGTTTCTAACGTCCTCCCTTTCCGCTTTTGCTCTTTTCCCCCCTGGCTTTTCCCTCGTCCTTCGGTTTGCCCTTCCATCCTCCCTTGTTCCAAGTCCTCTACTTCTCCCCTCGTTCTTCGGTCTCGTTTCTTAGATCACCTCTCTCTTCACGCTACAACCACTCCCGTGTATACTGATGGCTCCAAGACGTCGGTAGGCGTGGGGTTTGCCGTCCTTTTTCCCACTTGCTCGTATCAATATTCTTTGCCTCCCGTTGCCAGTATTTTAACTGCTGAACTTTATGCTATTTTTATTGCCCTCCGTTTTATGTGTTCCTTCCCCTCCTCGTCCTTTACTTTGTTCTCTGATTCTCTCAGTGCTCTACTTCTCTTACAGTCCTCCCCTGCTCTACACCCTTTAGTTCTTTCCATTCAGGAATGGCTTTTCCGCCTTTCCGTCCGCAAAAAGCTTGTACATTTTTGCTGGGTTCCCAGTCACGTTGGCGTTTGCGGTAATGAGCGGGTTGATTGCCTTGCTCGTTCTGCTGCCGTGCAGGGTACCCGCTCCTCACTTGCTGTCCCGGCCTCTGATTTCTTCCCTGCCTTGTCCAGGTTTCTTTGGTCGAGGTGGCAGACTCAGTGGTCCACTATCTCCGTTAATAAACTTCGTTCTGTCAAACCGTCCGTTTCTGGGTGGTCTGATCCCTCCCACCGTAATCGCCGTTGGGAGACGGCTTTGGCCCGTCTCCGCATTGGCCACACCAGACTTACCCATTCGTTTTTAATGTCCCGTTCTCCTCCGACTCTTTGCTCGCACTGTACCGTTCAGCTTTCTGTCTCCCATCTTTTCCTCGATTGCCCCTTATTTTCCGTTGCCCGCACGCGTTTCTTCCCTTTTCTAGCTCTCCTCCGCCAGCCGCCATGTCTTGCAGATTTTCTTTCTGAATCTCCCTCGTTTTCTATCTCCCGTATTATGTCCTTCCTTCATCATGTTCGAGTTCTCGATGATATTTAGTTAACTTCCTTCCCGTCTTTCCATATTTCGTGCCATATGGCCTTTGTCGCCTGGTGCGTTGCCTTCATTAATGTAATGTAATGTAATCCTATGTATTTGAACATAGTATCATCTTGGGTACTGATTTCAAATTTCTCTCTAACTTTACTTATTACATTTTCCTCAAACTCTTGTGTACCACCCCAGAGAAAATCATCCACATGCATCAAAAATATTCCAGCCAACTGGTTCTGTGACAATAACATCTCCTGCTCCCCAATCCCCACCCCCACCTCACCCATCCCAACCTCCAGCCCCTCCCTCACCCCCACCCCATCCTCGTGCAGCAGCACCCAACATACATCGTGCACATAACATTAACATTCTCCAATTGAACATAGATGGCATTAACACAAAGAAACACGAACTCTCACACTTCATCAAACAACACAACATACACATTGCCATCTTACAAGAAACAAAACTCCGCACATCACAAAAAACACCCACATTTCATAATTTCACCACCATCAGACAAGACCGGGCTGTCGGCGGGGGCGGTGGACTCATCACCCTGGTACACAATGAAATATCATACATAGTAACCAGTGTACAAACCAAATCCCTCCTCCCCCCAAATGATAACACAACAGAAATACAATCAATTAAAATACGCACTGGCAACAAATCCAACATAACCATCATAAACACATACATCCCTCCCCAAACATCCCCTACAGTACCAAATGAATACAGACCACACTTACAACACATCACAAACACCCCACACATCATCCTGGGTGGTGACTTCAACGCCAAGACGTCGGCCTGGTTTGTCGACAACCCCGACACAGACAGAGGGCTGGTACTACAAAACCAAACAGATAACCTCATCATCCTTAACGACATCCATCAACATACCCATATTCCTCACCAAGCCCTCTATAACCCATCATCTCCAGACATCACCTTTTGCTCCCCAGAACTCGCCCCCACAACATCCTGGAGGGTGGTCAGAACCTTAGGCTCTGACCACCTCCCGATCATCATCACCACCAAAACCAGACTCACCCCAGCTAGCCACAAACACACATACACCAATTATAAAAGAGCTAACTGGGAAGCATTTACAAATGAGACAGAACAACACTTCACAACTCTAAACAGTACACCCATCACTAACATCAACAATGCTGTACACATACTCAATAAAACTATCCAAAACGCTGACAAGAAACACATTCCAAGAGGTAACAGAAAAAGACACAACCCCAACTTCACACCAGAAATTCAAAACCTCATCAGACAACGCGACACACTGAAACACTCCCCAGCACCCCACACACAAGACATCACACAACAAATTCAAGCACTCAACACCCAAACTAACAACAAAATACAAGAACAACAAAAACTAAATTGGAATAACTTCCTACAAACACCTGATCACAAAACAAACCCCAAAAAACTCTACAAAACACTAAACAGCATCACACTTTCCAACAGCAACACAACACAATCACATGCTGCAATCACAACAACAGACTCTACTCCTTCATGTAAACAACAAGCAAACACTCTCATCAATCACTTCTCACATGTCAGCCACCTAAAACCTCACAAAGACGACCGACGTGTCATCCGACGTAAGAGACAATTCCCCACAGACCCTGACTATACACCCTTCACCAATCACCAGACAAAGCATATCATCAACAATCTCAAGCACTCACCCGCCTGTGGCCTAGACAACATAAGCAACATACACCTCAGACACCTGGGACCACAAGGCATACAAACACAAACTAACATATCAAACTACAGCTATTCACACAACACAATACCAGACATTTGGAAGCATGGTATCATCATCACATTCCCCAAACCCAACAAAGACCCCACGCTACCCTCCTCGCACCGCCCCATCACACTCCTTTGCTCCCCCTCCAAAGTCATGGAACGCCTAGTATTACAACTAATTACACCCGACCTATCCCCTAGCTCCAACACAACATGGCTTTAGGCCACTGCACTCCACAAACACTCTTCTCACAGACCTTACACAAAGAGCTTTTGACGGCATCAACTCAGCTAGACCACCACACAGATCACTATTAGCCACACTCGACATTAGTAAAGCCTTCGATGCCATCCCACGCCACAACCTAACAAACAAAATCTACAACACAAACATGCACAACAACACAAAAAGGTGGCTGGCCAACTTCCTAGTAGGCAGATGTGCACACGTATCTTTTGCCGGTCAGTCATCTAAAATCAGAAACTTTCCAAACGGAGTCCCACAAGGATCCGTCCTATCGCCCGCACTCTTCAATCTGTACATGCACGATATAACTACACCCAATACTCTCCAAATAAACTTAGCCTCCTATGCAGATGACATAACACTCACATGCACACACCATGACCCAAGAAGAGCAACAGATCTCCTTCAACCCTATCTCAACACACTACATGGCTGGTGCACTACAAACAGACTTAATCTAGCCCCAGCCAAATCCACCGCAACCCTGCTCACAAGCTGGACAGGAGAACACGAATACATCCCTCAACTCACCATAAACAACACACCCCTAACACATACACACACACCCAAAATCCTAGGAGTAACATATGATACTCATATGACATTCAAACAGCACACCACAAACATTAAAAAGAAACTGACACCCAGACTTAACGCCCTCAGGTCACTTGCTCACACAAAATTTGGACACAACAAAGAAACTACCACCACAGTATATAAACAATACATAAGATCAGTGATGGAATACGCAAGCCCAGCCTGGGCTTCTAACCTAGCTGAAACACATCATAAGACCTTACAGACTATTCAAAACAAAGCCCTGAAGATCATTACAGGCTGCACAGCTACTACACCCACAGATCACCTACATCAAGAAACCAAAATCCTCAAAGTCAAAGACCATCTGGACATGAGAGGCACTCAATTCCTGGCAGCAGCCTCCACGAACCAAGACCACCCACTAAACTACATGGCAACACACCCACAGACACCAAGAAATATCAAAACAACACCCAGCACACGGTATCACACACAATTATTGTCCTCTCTCCCTCCCTGCCCACCCCGAACCAACTTCCAGAAGCACATCCATACTCATATCTCTCGCCAATCCATCCACTCACTCTCAGACAACACGCAGCTGCATGCACGACCTCCCGAAATCCATCCTTCCGAATCCTCCCTCCCTCGCGAGGACAGAGTCCACCTGGCCAGGCTGAGATGCGGACACCATCCAGCTCTCCTGAGCTATCAGAAGAGACTGGATGACTCCGTTGTCGACGCCTGCCCGGGATGTAACACAGCACCCCATACCATTAAACACATCATAGAAGACTGCATTTCACACAACCACTTACGCCAACAACACAACCTACACTCAATGAGAGCTCTGTGGGAAAGCCCGATCGTGGCCATGGCCTTCCTCAGGGACTCGGGGCTGTTCGGCCAGGCAGCTTAGGGAACAACAACAACAACAACCATGTTTCACCAACACTACTTTACCGTCTCTACCAATTACTTTACCTGGACCTTTCCATTTATTGCTGTCCTCTCTCTTATAATACACATAATCACCATCACATACAAACTCTTTGTTCTCACGTACATTATGCCTTTGCCCTTCTTATTCTTTCTTCAGACTCTGACTTAATAAATGCTTGTCTACTAGAATGCAAAGAATTCATATGTCTAGCGAATGTGTAACATATGGTTGTACCTTCTAATGCAGGCAACTCATCATTCAAGACAGAAGGCAGTTTAGGGTTACGGCCAAAGACTAACTGATAGGGGCTATATCCTTCTACCATTTGTAAGGAATTCTTGGCATGTACAGCCCATGAAAGAGCTATTGACAATGGATAATTAGGGTGGTCCTCCAAAATTGTCTTAACCATATCATCTATGACAGCATGATTCCTTTCACATAGGCCATTGCTGAATGGACTTTCTGCAGCTGTATGTAACACAGTTATGTTCAGATTTTCTGCCATGTCTTTAAATGTCTCATTTGCAAATTCTCCACCATTATCAGCTAGAAATCTCTTTGGACATCCTAAACCTGTACCTATCCATTTCTCCAAAATGTTATCAACAATGACCTGCTTTTCTTTCTTGTGAATTATTGTAGATATGCTAAATCTAGTTGCCATATCAATAAGATGTAAGAACCATATGTTCTTTGCCTTATCCCATTCTTTTAGATCTAATGCAACTACTTCATTAAAATCTCTAGCAAGTGGAAGACTCACAACTGGTCTACTGGGCGTTTTCTTATATTTACGACATACATCACAATTTTCTGATATCTGATCTACCAAGTTATTATAATCAGAGTCATTAATTCCAGCATCTTTGAGCAACAACTTCAGACGCTTGGCTGATGGATGAGCAAATTGTCTATGCAATTTAAGTGCAACCTTCAATTTATCTTCCCCACCATCCATTGTCAACAGTACTTTCACAGCATTATCATCTCTAAAAGGCAGCAATGGCAAGTAATAATGACCTGTGGTTGTACAACTCAGCTTAATCCTCTTACCAAAAACAACAAGTGTATCATTTGCTAAATTTAGTTGCATTTTGGCTTTCTCCATAGATGATTTTCCTAAAAGTAGGGGAATGTCATTAGGAACAACATCAGCATTAATCAAACACTGTTCATGAGCTATAGTACAAGGAATTTTAACTCTTTTAAGAGACTGTACTTTGACACCATCCCCAAATTTAAACCATGTGGAACTTTTCATCTCCTTGACTAATGCAGATTTATCATGATCAATGGACTGAATGTAACAATTATACCAATCAACTCCACATACTGTTGTTGTACAACCACTGTCTAACACAGCACAGTTGAAAGATTCAGACATCAATGTTTTCATTTTGTTGCCATCAGATGTATTACATTATTTACATATATCACTGTTCAACATAATTTGATGGCATTCCTTTAGTTGTCATATTTCACTTGTTACCTTGTTTTCTTCTACTTCACCTACTGCTGGTATCCTTTGTTCTTTGTCGGGACACTTGTATGCATAATGGTACTTTGAGCCACATATCCGACAACGTGTAGGTTTTCCGTAGGCATCTGTTGGGTTTTCTTTCCTTAGAGTGTTGTATGCTATCCTCTTGTCATCTGACTGATGCCTCCTCGTATACTGCTGTGATGGCACATTTCTTCCTTGTTTGTAATTCTTGTTTCCTTGATTGTAATATGGCATCTTCTTGTGATGATTTGTATAGAATACCGGGTCAGGAATACCAGCTTCACTGTCTTCTGAACCTCTTGAACTACCAGGATCTTGTATTCTGCTGCCGTCAACATTACTGGTTCACTCTTCACTTGAATGGCTGATTTGCTGAAACTGCTGTTATTTAGTACTAGATTACTAAAGAATTTGAGCAGAGACTTGACCATCTGTTCAAATATTTTATCTTTGACTGAATAATCCACTCCAGTGAACACTAGTTGTTTATCTTTGTGAGACAGATTTGAACTTTCCAATATTTGAAAGGCAAGTACTGGGTCTGGAAGTTTGATATCATATTTTACTAGTTTCTTCTGCAATCTTTCAAAATTTCTAACATATTCTTCCATTGTATCTGCAGGTCCTTTTGTGAGCTTGTGAAATTGTGACCATGATTCATATGCTGCAGTTAGGTCATCCTTTTTATAGACACCATCCAGGAACTTCACTAGTTTGTCTAGGCCATCATCACAATCCAACAGATCCAGATCTAATTCATTAAATACCTTATCTCTGGTCAAACTTCCCTCTGGAAGTGATAAGGCCACAGCTATTCCTTGTTGCTTCTTGTCAACTCTAGTAATCTTCCTCCAAAATTTGATTTCATTCACCCATCTGTCATAGGGCTTACTGTCACTGAAGATGGGGGGAACCTTGTAGCCTGCACTGCTCTCATTTCCAGACATCTTGAAGTCTTCAGAGGGAACTACGCTCTGCTACCATGATAATTCACTTCCATGTATATTCTTACACCTCCATAGTGGGAATTACTAAAACATATCTTCCTGTAGTATCCATTATATTCACTTAGAAGTTGACAAATTCAAATGATGCAGTTCCCTCCAAAATGGCTCTCTGCTAACTGCCAGTTACAAAAACAATAACAAATGAGCATCTGAACAGAACATTTAAATTCAAATCTATCCATACATAGATATAAGGTAAACTAGTATATACAGTATGTATATGTAACACAAATAAATAATAATACAAATTAATAATTGTTAACATTTGTATAGCATATTGGTACTGTATAGATACAAACATAATACAGTAGTACAGTACAGTAATTAAGAAAGCAAATATCTTAACAGGTGATCTGTGGGTGCAGTAGCTGTGCAGCCTGTAATGATCTTCAGGGCTTTGTTTTGAATAGTCTGTAAGGTCTTATGATGTGTTTCAGCTAGGTTAGAAGCCCAGGCTGGGCTTGCGTATTCCATCACTGATCTTATGTATTGTTTATATACTGTGGTGGTAGTTTCTTTGTTGTGTCCAAATTTTGTGTGAGCAAGTGACCTGAGGGCGTTAAGTCTGGGTGTCAGTTTCTTTTTAATGTTTGTGGTGTGCTGTTTGAATGTTTGAATGGGTAAATAAGTTTAGCAACTTGATTAAAATTTAACAAATTGCAAACGAGAATATCATCAATATATCTACTATTATTACTTAACAATTTAGCAAATGCTAATTTTTCTGGGATTTTATTTTTCTTGCTACTGTCAACTAAGTCTTATATATTTAAATTCTAAAGCAAGCAAGAATAAATCTGCAATTAAAGGGCTAGCATTTCCACCCATAGGAATTCCTAATATTTGTTTGAAAATGTAAGGCCCAAATCTAACATAAGTATTGAAAAGGAGGAATTTAAGGGCATCTTTAAGTTTAGTTATTTTTCAGACTAATCCAGGGGAGACCATGTCCTCCTATGTATCTATATACTCAGGCTCATATCCCCTTTCCTTTTTTTTTTTTTTTTTTTTTTTTTTTTTTTTTTTTTTTATTAAGCTGGGGGTGGCCGACTTGAGACAGCCCCCCCCCCCAAAAAAAAAAAAAAAAAAACACACAAGAACAAAACAAATTCAAACACATCTAGGTTGCCCAGGAGAAGACCCAGAGACCAGGGATCACTAAGGGCACTCAAGCACTCCCCCGGCCCCTGACCTTTCAGAGAAGTTCCGGTCTCAGCAGGCAGACATGCAGCGGAGCAAACCACAATGCCCGCCCAACACGCATCCAGGCGTACCCTTCCTTTATACCGGCTCCCCGGGCCAGGCGCCTGACGGACTATTATCTAGTCCAACTGGCGCCCGACCCCCTCTCTCAAACGACCGTGTTTTCACTCATCTATTCACTAGCATTCTCCATTCATTCCTGTTCATTACTGAAGTGTGAACTTTCTGTTAATGTGACACACCTTAGACTTTCTGAATTTAACCTTAATCTTATGAATTTTTATCCAAAGATCAAGACCAGATATCAGGTGTCTATAGATATTTACTTCCAGAGATAATTAAATATCCAGACTGAATACCGTCCATTGTTGAGACATGTGGCTCAGGTTTTCAGACTTATTGTTGTTGTCTTCTGGTCTCTGTTGGAAGAGGGAGGTTAAGTCAGGACTGGATACTTAGTCAGAAGGTCGTGGGTTTCTAGAAAGAAGGGACCTGTAGTATTTAAATGCCGGGTATGTCTATATTTTTATTAAATTTACAGAAAGTTTCATGGCTGACAATGCATATTACTGTACATGTGTGAAAATATGTTATTAAAAATACTGAATTATTATTAACCCACAAAATCCGGGGGGGCCTCATATGATCCTGATCAGTGTGTCCGGGGCCCTTTGGGTAAAGGCAAGCTTCATAATTCAGTAGCTACTGATTGAGCACCTAGAGCAGTCAATTCAAATTGTAGAACTTTTTTATGTCTGTAAACTGCCGTTGAGAAGACATCACTACGACAAGTGGTTGCCGTGTTATGATGATTTTAGTGGCGCTTTTTAGCCGCGTATTTAAGCCTCATATGAGGCCTCCCGGATTTTGTGAGTTAAAGTGCGTAACTATGTAAATAATTGTAATTGTAGAACAGGGAACAACTTTTCAACCAATACCAATTTTATATTTTATTATACAGGTTCAAAACCCGAAACACATACAAGCGTCACCTGCGGACCCGCCACGGCAAGCTGCTGACGACCCAGGGTAGCATAGTCGTACTGTCTCAAGAAGAAGCAGACCGCATCAAGAAGACTCAGGGACGTAAACCGCGCCGTCCACGACAACCTCTCAAGATCATCTCACCCGAGGCCGCCGCTCAGATGGAGGAAGAACAGGTATGGACAGATTTTGAGGAGGGAGATCGCGAAGAGGAGGAGGAAGATGAAGATGATGATGAGGAGGAGGAGGAGGAGGAGGAGGAGGAGGAGGAGGAGGAAGGTGCAGAGGAGGTTCCTCAATTAAACATGTTCCAGCCAAATAAGCTTGTTAATGTTAGATCTCAGGTTCCCTCGGGGAAGTTTGGTGTGGCTGAAGTCCTGAAAGCCAATGGCAAAACTGGCCTCATTGTTAGGTCAAAGAAAGTTAATATTATTAGTCGGGATCACAGTGTAGAAGCATTGAAGCACTGGGATGCCAACCTGCTCACCAGCCTTACCAGTGGAGTAGAAAACACAGGTGGATTAAAAGGTGAGATTGTGGAGGAGGAAATAGTTACCGATGACGTTACCGGCGACATGCGTACTTTCGTCTTCCACCCCCCGCCCGAACACAACTCCCTCCCTAAGGTCAACATCCGGTCATCCTGGAACACCATCAACATAGACCTCAAGAATTTAGAGATGGCCTCGGATACAGCATCCTTGGAAACCACCAGTAAAGTTAGTGTAGCCCAGGAAGTCGTGGTTAACGGAAGAAAGGAAGCACAGACACAGAATATAGCCACCAATGAATGCACAGTGTTAGTCGGCGAGCAGATATCCCCAGAGGAAGTGATCACCATATGTGCTCAGGATAGTGACTCACAGGGCATCAGGCAACAACAGGATAGTAGTACACTGGTGGGTAATAACGACTGGTATACCGTTAAGAAGCCGCTCAAGTGCTACGGCAGGTCTGGACATAGCGAACCAAGCGATAATGTCACCTACGCTTCAAACGATTCCGTGGCCTATGGTTCCAGTTCCAATGAGTGTGTTGAACCAGATGCCAAAACTGACAACCAGGGCCTGTACGTGGTGGAATACGTTCACGGGGAAGATGGTCGACTGGCCAAGGTTTATCGAGCTAGTGCTGCGCTGGTCACTAAAGCAAAACAACAACAACAGATGGTAGTAGATGGAACTCCTACCACTTCCACTACTGCTCAGTATGTTTGTGGTAGTACTTATGTTAGTAGTAGTAATGGTAGTAGCGATGGATATGTTATTAATAGTGGTGTTCCAAATGCCATCAGTCCAGTAACGTACATCAACCCATCGACTACCTCGGGAACGGTCACTACTTTTATGTCAAAATCAATGCATAGGCGAGATGTGAGCAATCAAAACGGGATCATCGCTAAGGTATCGAGCCCTTCCATCGCAGCTATCACCTCGGAAAACGGGGGAGCAGTTATAAAAGAG
Organism: Paralithodes platypus; assembly: GCA_032716605.1. Lineage (NCBI taxonomy): Eukaryota > Metazoa > Arthropoda > Malacostraca > Decapoda > Lithodidae > Paralithodes > Paralithodes platypus. Next base: position 44,102,601 of record CM064527.1, on the reverse strand, counting down.
CAGGTTATGAGTAACGTGGTCGTCAACAACCACGTGGTAAAGAATGGTAGTGTTGTGAGTTTGAGAGAGGCCGAGGGTGGTACGGTGAAGCTACAGTCATCACCATCAGTAATTGTGACCACGGTACCTCACGTAATGGAAGTAACACAACTGAATGATACGTCCACCGACTTCCTGCCTTGGTCGTCACAAATCATCCACGATAACGGCAATAACCAAATCAACCAAGTTAACCAACACATCATCACCCAAAACAACCAAATTGAAATCAGCCAGTACAACAACCACATCAATTCCAACAGTAACCATGACAACCACATAGACCAAAGTAGCCACATCAATCACGAGCCCAACAACAACCACCACCACATCACTCAAATCAACCACGTCAATTCCAATATCAACCAATTCAACCACATATCGTCCAACAACCATATTAACTCCATCAACCAAATCAACCACACATCGTCCAACAACCACCATATTAATTCCAACGTCAACCAAATCAACCACACCTCGTCCAACAACCACCACATCAATTCCATCAACCATATAGCGTCCAACGGTGAGGTAGAGATCGACCAAGCCAAGGGCGATATGATAGCCCCCGTGGACGTCAACAACACAATGACCTACCCCTCCATCATGAACCAGGAAGTTGACCAGCTCCCGGTAGTCGACATACGGGACAACATATTACTGGAGAACGTGGAGATTGTGGAGGGCTTTGAAGTGGGGCAGAAAGTGGTGTCGGTGGATTGTTGGTAAGAGTGGACCTTGAACTTTGTGGAGTAAATAATAATAATAATAATAATAGGCATGTGTTTTCTATTTTTACAAGCGCCAGTTCTCTACATCAGCAATTGTTAGGCAGTACCGGGTAAGTGATAATAATAATAATAATAATAAATAATAATAATAAATGATAATAATAATAAAAAAGCTGGTGGTTTGTATCATCATAATCACCAATTCTGCACATCAGCGGATATAATAGCGCTTACATAGTACAGTAATCCCTCTACCTGATCTTTTTGGGGTGAAGAGGAAATAATAATCCTTGCATTTATTGTAGACAGAAATACAAATAATAGTATTTTCAGCATAAGGTTGTTGATCCTGTATTAACAAATTTACCTCAGCTCTCAAACTGCCCCAAATAATATCAAATACAGTGGAGCCCCCATCTTAGCTCCTAATCGATTCTGCAGAAATCGAGCTAAGATTGAAACAGCCAAGATCGGGGCACTGTTCTTATGGGGAAAATTCTAATCGGTTCCGTGCTCATTCTAAAAGTTGCACTTTTTCCCAGTTTTAGCCTATGAAAACATGTTTTTTGTCTACATAAAGTAGGCCTAAATCTTATGCATTGTAAATAATAATGTAGACATGGCTAAACAACAGTCCTAACCATAAAACTTAGGTGCATTATAAATACTGTAGATTGGGATTGTTTCTATCATGGGAATTTTTTTAGGCCTACAGTAGGTTCTAAATTCGTCCAGTCACCTCTCAAGTACCCATTACACCCCAAATACATCCAATAAATACATATTATGAGGAAAATATGTATAAATACATATTAGATTACTTACCACACAGACTTTATTTCAAATCATTGTCATATTTAGCCTAGCTTAACATCGTCTCAGCATTTCCACCTCTTTCGTTCATGGACTGGCCTTTGCTCTGTGTTTTGAGCATGAATTTCCTTCATTGCTACCACCAGGCCCACCATTCCTATCACCAGATGTACTAGAGGTTATAATAAACGCGAGAGATAAGGGATTCAGGCACAAAAAAGCTTGCAAACTTGTTTTTTCCAACACAAATACGAGTAGACTGTAAGCGTCTGCCTAGTGATGACGTCGTACAAAGATGCGGCATCTTGCGCATTTGACGAACGGATTCACTCGGATTTCGGCAAACATCTGGCAGATTCTTTTAGTTAAATTAAACTTTTTATTGTTTTTGTTTGTTTTCTAGTTTTATGTCGAGTTTTTCATTATTTTTGCTCTTTTTTCGGGTTTCAACTGGGATTTTTGTGCGAAGATTGAAGCTAAGCGAAAATGGAAATTGGGAATATTTGGTGTGTACCGCGAAATTTGAAACCGAAGACTGCTGTGGCGAAAATGGGGGCTCCACTGTACATATTTTATTACAGCTTGTAATATTTTTACACTCTGAATTCTGATAATGAAGTTGGGCAAATGCTTGACGTCACAGCATCAACTACGCTAACTTGGATTTACAATACCCTGTTCCAAATTAGTAGTCCAGAAATCGTGAACCCTAACCTCTGCAACTCAAAAAGGGCTAGACAAAATGGGCTGTAAATTTCCACATACATTCCTTGACTGGCCCTTCCCAAATTGTAAAAATAATAGGAGGATTTCTCTATTCGTTTGCGGGTTATAGAGGTAAATGTTCAAGAGTTATGTTCCTACTTACTTGGAATAGGGTATAGTAGCCACCGTGTATTGGACTCTTATTTACTTATTGCAGTGGAGTCTAGCGTATATTTTTCTATATTTACACACTATTAAACAACTGGTAGACATTTTTGTATGACATAGTACGCCGAATATGCTGACAATTGTGACGGCAGACATTTGTGGATAACATAGTAAGCCGATTATGCTGACAATTGTGATGTGACTATTTTGTTACCATGTAAATAGCGGTATAGTAAGGCAAATACTGTATGTTGACAATTGTGACGTGACTATTTTGTTAACATGTAAATAGCGGTATAGTAAGCCGTATATGTTGACAATTGTGACGTGACTTTGTTAACATGTAAATAGCGGTAGGCTATAGTTAGGCAAATATGCTGACAATTGTGACGTGACTATTTTGTTAACATTTAAATAGCGGTATACAGTAGTAAGCCGAATATGCTGACAATTGTGACGTGACTATTTTGTTAACATGTAAATAGTGGTATAGAATAGATAGAAGGAAGGTCAAAAGGAACACATAGTACGAACTGCGAAGCATAATTTTATCTCGACATACTTGATGATAGTGACTACAAAAGAAGGGACTCTGTTTTAGGAGTGGTTTTGAGTAGCCTCTCATTTAACCCTATTTGGTTCAAGCTTAGGGGAAAAACTAAAATACATTGCTCGAAAGTAGCAAAGGCAAGCAAAATCCTCAATAGTAATTAAGGGGGCCCACCTTTTGGCTGAACTGGATAAAAATAAAGTACTGTATTTAATAGTGGTCCCTTCATCATTGACGATGTTGCCTATTAGTATAATAGTCTCCATTCAACATCCACGTCAGTCGTTTGAATCAACCGCCGCGAGGAAGAATAAGAGTCATTTTCATAAGTGCAACGCTACTTCTCTTATGGTGTCGTCACAGATTGGGTACCCACTACGAAAAAACTTCGTAAAAAATAAGAGAACAAAAAAGGAAAAAGAAGTTTCCACTTTAACACTGTTATTCACAAGCTTCCCACATTCGGTGGATTTTCTTGTGTTGTGGCTTTTTACCGCCTCTCGCCAAGCGCAACCATTCTTCCTTCTCTTCCTCGCGGGCCAACCGTCAACACTAGTGCCCCCGAGCTCCGGCTTCATTCGACGTTCGTTTTCCTCTAGTGAGTCCCTACTCATTTGTATACATCTGGGGGATAGTGAGCAAGGTTTAGATTAGCTAGCACGGGTTGTGTGTCGTTAGCCCGCAGGAAGTGTTAAATTAGGGTACTTTCAGGCGTTTACTTGTGTTCATTCTTGTTACCACACGCGTGGTTTTAATTGTTGCTATGCGCCTTAGTTTTTGCTTTTCCTTTAGTTAGAAGGCTCCCTTTTTCATCGCTAGCTGTTCCTTTGTCCAGCTTTGGGTCTTGGGACCCCGTCTTTGTCTTTTTAGCAGACGCGCCGGGTTAAGGTTGTCACACGTGGTTGTGGGACCTTCCGGCGTTCGGTGTCTGCCGGGAAGTCCCGTTTGGGGGCTTTCCCTGAGCCTTTGTTAGTTCTTTTGCTTTCACTTTAGTTAGGAGGCTTTTATTCATCGCTAGCTTTCCTTAGTTCAGCTTTGGGTCTTGGGACCCAGTCTTTGTCTTTTAACCCGTTGAGCCCCGGCTAGTTATAATATTTTGTTCACCCCAGTCCCAAGCCATTTTCACTTCTTTTTTTTGTTTGCTAAAATAGAAGACAAGGTTGAGAAATTAAAAAAAAAAAAAAAAAAAATCACCTCGGATATTTTGGGGGGGGGGGGGAGCCTCAACAAAATTTGTTGAGCCAAAATGGAAGAGAATGGTGAGAAATGAAGAAAAAAAAACTCACCTCGGTCATTTAGGGGGGGGGAAGTTCGTCTCCCCTGCATGACCACCCGCCCGGGAGCACTAGGGTAAAAACTGAGTATGGCATTGTACGGCATACATCCTAAGGAGTGTCTCACACAAATCTCAAGCCTCTAGCTCCCATACGACCGGAGTAATGAAGGTTCAAAGTGGCAGTGAACTAAGGGTGTAAAGTATCCCCACTAAGCCCACCACCACCGGCCGCGCGGCTGTCTTGGCCCGCTCACACCTACTGGCCCGGCTCCCACACACACTACGGTACCTCCCCCTCCTATTCTCCCGCCATTTCCTACCTTACGAGCCACGTAAATGATTTTAATATGCCGGACGCACGTGATGCGTCGCTGGGAGTTGGTGATAACAAACTGCCGACGCATCACGTGCGACGCTGGGTCTCAATGGGTTAAAAGACGCGCCGGGTTACGGTTGTCACACGTGGTTGTGGGACCTTCTGGCGTCCGTGTCTGCTGAGAGGTCCCGTTTGGGGGCTTTCTTACAGTAGATCCTCTGGAAAAAAACAAACTAGGCCTGTGTATCCAGCTCAGTACCAGTACTTGCACTGCTGCGGTCGTTCACGGTTTTGGCGGCGGCGGTAACAGACGCAACATTTTTACTATTCTGTATTTTTGTTTTATAATCAAACTTCAAATCTTGTCTTCCCCATGCTTTATCAAGATTACTTTCAAACTCCCTTATTGATTCGGAATCGACTACATACTGGGGCAGTGCGTTCCACTCATTTACCACTCTATCACAAAATGAGTTCTTTGCCTTCTCAAACCTATTTCTTTCTTTGTAAATTTTCTTAGTGTCCTCTCGTTCTTGTTCCCTCCCGCATCAAGAAGATACCTTCACACACATCCTCATCGTACTTTCCTGACACTATCTTAAAAGTCTCTATCATATCCCCTCTCTTTCTCCTATATGCCAGTGTCGGAAGCCCCAGTGTCCTCAACCTCTGCTCATAGCCCGCGTTCTTCAACGTTGGTACCAGCCTGCTAGCTCTCCTCTGCACTTTCTCCACTGCTTCTATATCCTTTACCATATATGGAGCCCACACCTGGTTCGCATATTCCAGGTGCGGCCTAACCAGCGCTGTATAGAGATTCCTGAAGATTTCTTCGTCAAGTGACACAAATGTCCTCCTTATCAGCCCTACAATTCTATTGGCTTTATCTTTTCCGCTAAATGTTCTGAAAAATTTAACTTATTGTCTATCACTACTCCTATATCCTTTTCTGCATTCACTTCCTCCATCGCTTCATACATACTGTATCCTACCTTGTCTATCTTGCTTGTCCCAATCCGCATGTACTTGCATTTTTTTGGATGAAAAGGCATTTACCAATGCTCAGACCATCCCTTCATGCCCTCCACATCTCCTTGAAGCAAACCTACATCTTCTTTACTCCTCACTCTTCTATACAGCTTAGTGTCATCCGCATACAGGTATACCTCACTTCCATTAGTTATAACTTCAGGTAAGTCGTTGATAAATATTACAGGGGAGGTGTGGTGGAGTGGTCTTGCCACTGGCCTGGTAATCCAAAGGTCCCGGGTTCAAATCCCGATGTATCAATGGGAAGATATTATTGGGATGGAATTTGTGCTGTACCTAGTATCAGTGTATTACCACAAGCCCACCGAAACGTCAATAAAATACCCTCATTGTTCCCTGATTAAATAGCACTGTATGAATATTCCCATATTCAAAATATGCTATAGGGGTGCAATGCCTGGTGAGTTATCTGCTCAACAGGTGGCGTTGTGTGTGTGTAAGTGTGAGAGTCCGAGTGTAGGGGGTGAGACGGTGAAGCACGGGAGCGGGGTGGCTTCAGAGATGGGGTTGTTTCGGGCCATGAGTGAGCACAGTGCCTCATGTGAGGGCAAGATGGCAGGTGCTCGTTGTGCTCTACGTGCTTCACATGTCTCACTCCCTAGACTGGAACAAGACCTCACGGGCTTCACTGTTCATTGTAAAGCGGTGAATGTTAAGGCTCTCAGCCTATGCCCGAGAGGAAGTAAGTTGGAAAAAAAAAAAAAAAAAACAGTGGTCCCAACACAGATCCCTGAGGTACCCCACTTGTAATTTCCCTCCACCCCGAGCCTATTCCATTCACCAGTACCCTCTGTCTCTGATCTTTCAGGAAGGCTTCTATCCATTTCACACATTTTTCCCCTATATTATAGCTTCTAACTTTCTCTATTAACCTTTTATGTGGGACCTTATCGAAGGCCTTCATAAAGGCCTTTCTCTGAGCCCTTTGCTCTGCTTTCGCTGCTCTTTTGTGTTTATTCATTTTGAAAGTTATTTTCTCATGTTTAAGCCTTTAGGTTAGTTTTTGGGGGGGTATATTTAATTTTTCTCTGTGTGTGCATTATTTTGTGTCCCCTTTTCTTGCGCTCCCTGTGGGTTAGTGTTGCACACTTCCCGGGAGTCCAAGGAGACGTCCTTATGTCAGGGTTGGTTTGAGAGTAGGGTGGTTTTCTCTCGTTGTTGTGCTTTTCACAGAGTGAACTCCTCTCTTGACCCGCCGGCCTCGGTTCTGCGACCCTAGTTTCAGTGCCGGCGTGTGGTTGTGTTCCTCTTTCCCCCTGTCTTGTGATCTTTGTGGTGTTTCCCTCCTTCCGGCGACCTGGTATGGCTGGCGGAAGGAGATATGTCCGGCAAAGATAAAGATTTTGGCGTGCCGCCCGGCCCATTGTTGTGTTTACCCCGTCTTTTACGGCGGGGAGGTGTATTTACCTAATTGTATTTACCTAATTGTAGTTTACAGGAGTTGAGCTAAGCTCGTGTTGTCCCGTCTCTCAGTCTACTTTTTATCCAATTTTTTCTTGAAAATATGGATGTTCCTTGCCCCCACCACCTCCTCCTCCAGCCCATTCCATTTGTCAATGCATCTATAGGGGAAGCTAAACTTCCTGATATCGTTCTTGCAGGTAGGTCTTTTTACTTTGTAGCTGTGGCCTCTAGTTATTCCTGTATCCATAATTAATATATCCTCCCTATCCAGCCTCTCCAGCCCCCGGGTACATTTGTACATCATTATCATGTCTCCCCTCTCTCTCCTCTCTTTTAGACTCGGTAGATTTAATTTGTCTAGCCTCCCTTCATATGGCAGTTCTCTGAGACTTGGAACCAATCTAGTGACTGCTCTCTGGATTCTTTCTAACTTGTGAATATGCTTCTTTAGATGCGGGGACCACACCACTGCTGCATACTCCAATCTTGGTCTAATCATACTCTTCATAATTTTCGCTACCATGGTCTCATCCAAGTAGTTCAGAGCAACTTTCATATTCCCGCCATTGCATACATTCCGCTAAAGAGCTTGTTAATATGTTTCTCTGGCGACAAATTATCATGTATAATCAACCCTAAATCTTTTTCTTTTTCGGCCTTGCTAATTATATTATCTCCCATCCTGTACTCCCAATTTGGTCTATTCACACTTCTTCCCATATTTAACACATGGCATTTACTTATATTAAATTTCATTTTCCACTTGGTGCTCCATTCGTATATTTTATCTAAATCCCCTTGCAGCTCCTCACAACTACTTTTATTTGTTATTTGTCTCATATTTTTTACGTCATCTGCAAACATTGACATGTAAGAGTTTATGCCTATCGGCAGGTCATTCACGTACATAAGGAACATGTGTAAACGTACCGGCACCTGCTAGCACTTTTTCATAATAGCACGCAGATACCCGCCTCCAACTGGCCTAAACAATGATAACTCATGTTATAGAATGGCAACCCCGTCTTCTGTGTGAACGGCCCTTTGTTGTGTTTACCCCGTCTTTCACGGCGGCTAGGTGTGTAAACGTACCGGCGCCTGCTAGCAATTTTTCATAATAGCACGCAGATACCCGCTGCAAACTGGCCTAAACAACGATGCCTCATGTCATACATTGGCATTCCGTCTTCTGTGTGAAGTCGGCACCTCTAGATAATTTTGGACGGTTTTACCGGCGTTTTTTTCTTAGCAGGGCTGCCGGGTTCTATTTTGCAAATACAGTAAACCCTCGCCATCTCGGACCTCTAGAGGTCGGAAACCTGTACTAGCCGGACTGGCTACGGCCTCTCGGACATGTACTTCCGTATTTTGGACATTTCCGTCATCGTTCCGACAGTGTCCGACGTTGTCGGATGACGCCCTCACGTCACCGGGCAATAAGGGTGAATATCCGACAAACAGAAGGGACGTCCGACGCCATCTACATCCGGGGCAAATTTTTGTTGCGTGAACTATTAGTTATATGGAATTAATTAGGTTAGGTCCGAACCATCAGGCATATACAGTCTGGCCTGCCAATACGCGAGAATATGGGCGACACGCGAGGGCGCGGAATGAAAATTCGCGTATTAGCAATAGAGTATTATATGGGAATAAATCGATATGGGCGGCACTGACTCCAAGTTGTCTACTTTAGGCCTATTTATCTCCGTCAATTGCCACAAAAGGTACATATATGTATACATAAACATCCAAATCATAAGAAAATATAACAATAATAATAAACTCGCCTTAAAATTAACAGTAAATGTCCAACACGAGTCGGACAGCTGTTGCGCGAGCATGGACTGAGGGTAGACTGGCGTATCCCACAATGCCCTGCGTGCCTACGTAACTGGCGCGGAATGGTGGGGGGCCTCGCGTATTAGCTGAACTCCCCGGAATTGCCCTTATATCGGGCCCGGATTCGCGTTTTAAAGGTACATCACGCGTTTTGAAAGTTTTGGGTATGATTCGACCCCCTCCTCGCGTATAAGGTGAATCGCGTATTAAAAGCTCGCGTATTGGCAGGTCAGACTGTACCCCTATACTGTTCGTAAACACCAAATAAAAGTCATAATAAATAAATTGTTATAATTAATAAATGATATACAGTAAACCCCCGCTAACTATAAGGGTTGTATTTGTCATTAACCCGTCCAGCCCCGGCTAGTTTTGTAATGTTTGTTCACCAGAACCCGGCCGGTTTTCAAAAAATGGTTTTATTCCAGAAACAATAGCGAATGGGTTAGGAATGAAGGAAAAACCACGAAAAACCGCTCAAAACGCTTAAAGAATGGTCCTACAGAGCCCCCGAAAACGTATTTTACAAGAGTAAAAAATTTAAGGCAATTACCCCCAAAAAACCAGGTTATTGCGCGCTCACGCGCACGCACGTGGACTTTGAGAGTTTTCAACCATCGGCACGGTTGCGTGGGATACGTACACAGTTCCCATACAAATCTGAGCCCTCTTGAGTGGCTACACCTGAGGTTACGGTCGGCGCAATTAGGGTGACGCGCCAGGCGCGTCTCTGGGGCTTAGCGTTACATACATCGCCGACGCGTCAGGCGCGTCGCTGGGGCTGTACGGGTTAATATGATAAATTTCACATGAAAAAAAAAAAAAAAAAAAAATCCCCGCGCTGTAGGCCTAATCCCTCCCCTCCCTATCCCAAGCCTCAACTCCGACCCCGTTACTGTGATGATGTTGATAAGCCTATCTTATTTATTATTTATCTATGTGCTGGAAGGATATTATATTTTTCAATTCCATCACATTAGAAATGATTCAAAGATTACAAAAAGTCCAAATAAGACATAGTTATGTTAATGTATAAGGGAGTTAGGTAGATGAATTAGATAGATAGAAAGAGAGTGTATATCGAGGGAAAAAAACAAAACAAAAAATCTATCAAACGTAAATCTTCCGTCTCTGCTCGCACGGAGGGGAGGGTTGAAATATTTTGACTATCTTATTTATTAATTATCTATGTGCTGGAAAGATATTATATTTTTCAATTCCATCGCATTAGAAATTATTCAAAGATTACAAAAAGTCCAAATAAGACATAGTTATGTTAATGTATAAGGGAGTTAGGTAGATATGCAGTAGAGAGATAGATAGATAGAAAGAGAGTTGCAGAGGGGGAGTGAGCGATTTTATGTGGAAAAAAGCTAAAAATACCCTGGCAAAAAACTTCCGAACCATCGGTAAATCTCGGTAAAAAATTTGTAAAGTTGAGCCAAAGTGTTTGTTGTGCGGGCAAGGGGTAGTACTATGCAACCTTCGTTAAAGTGAAAATTTGTTGCAAGATTGTTCGTTGTGCAGGGGTTTACTGTACTGTGTTTTGTATTACAGATTATAGGTTTCGAATAGGGTTGTCTTCGTTTTCTAGGTTGACGCGGACGTCTCTCTTGAGGTCGAATTTTTTCCGTAGTCTCCGATTTCATTGTTGTCTCGAACGGACATTGGTTAGGTCGGATTTTATCCTCTATTAGGTCGGACACAAGCTGGACTCCGGACATCTCGGATTTTCGGTCATCTCGGACTGGGTCTCCCCCCCCCCCCCCCCATTAGTCCGAGATAGCGAGGGTTTACTGTAGTTAAAAAAAACTCTGAATGTCCCGGCGTGTGGGCTTTCATACATGCCTCCCGACGGGAAGTGCTACTTATTAAAGGGCCCCTGTGCTCGGCCCGCCGAGGGAATTCGCCCTGATCGTTAGCCGAGCGCAATAAGACTTACCCTCTCTGACATGACACAAGTGTGAGCCCGTTTCACGGGCAACCTCGGGTGTCATAAAAGGGCTAATCGCTCAGCGATTCCGCCATGGTGAGGGAGTCTATATACCCAGGACCTCCGGCTTCATCGCCCTGCGGCGATACAGTTAAGAAGGACAGATTATATGCTATAATCTACACGGTTCTTGGGCCAGTGACACTAGTCACAGGTAAGCATTTTCTACACCAAATTATTCCACTATTTGACAGAATCAGGTCCGGTCGAAGGTTAGACTAATAGTGGATATTTTTCTAACTTTCCGGCGGACTTGCACTAGCATGTTATTAACACCTCTCAGGTTATCCTTATGAGCATTGATTCCTGGAAATTCTTTCCAGATCAGCATGGTAGGGGACCATCCCATTCCCGATGTGGGGAAGGGAGAAACGGGGGGGGGGGGGGGTTCAGTCAAAATTTTCACTTTTGCCTCCACACGGACCTCCCATTTTGAATTTTTACATTTTAATTACTTGCACTCTAAGATTACGACAGGCTGCGTCTAAGTTTGCTGCTGGAATTCTCAGCAATGCCCGGCGGGCATAGATCCTGGTGCGGATTGGGTGAGTTTTTGTATAGATCATTCGGGCCTTGCGGCCATGATCGATAGATACCTAATTGGTCACAGTATGGGAATTGTTTACAGTTGCTAACTTTCAAAACAAAATTTCCCAGAATCAGGGATAACGTTAAATCTAGGAAATCAATCCTCACCACTTAGCTGAGCAATGAGCCATTGGTTATGACTCAGACCCAGTGAGGTAACACCTGACACCCCCCCCATGCACCCACCTGATACAAGAACCCTCCAGGCTTTGCCGGACATCGTTCTAGATTGACACTCCCGAGTAATGGAACCTAGGTCTCCAACTAGGGTAAGTAAATTTTTCTTTCCTTAAAAAATCTAAGTTAAGAGAAGTTGATCAATATCTTGGTTAATGGTTCTTGCGATTCATTACACCAGTCATACGGCTAATAATTGTCAACCAATTAGGCCGACGAGATGGCTCGATTGTTTACGCTAAACTTCAGCCGGCGAGACGTCTCTCATCCTACAATGAAGTAAAAAGATGCAAACAAATTTTTACCTTCTTTTGTTCACGAATCTGTGTTAGGTTACGAGATCTTACGGATAACGAATTTGGATGCATTCAACGGTAACTTAACGACATAACTTTTACAAGTACAATATGTTATTTTATACTGCCGGGGTATGGACCGTTTTACAAGCTTATCTATAGACATCAGCTTGCTGGGTATCTACATTTTTTTTTCCTATTATAGGTACTTGAAACTGCACGGCTCCAGGCCTAGTGGGAACAGTTCAGGTTCATCCCAACACACTATGTATAAGTGGCTGATCGTGGCGGGTTGGAGATCTAGTGTTAGTCTAACCCTTCTGAATTGAGTTGGCAATGGTGTACACGGTATACCTAGTAAACTTTTTCTCACTTATTCCATAGATTAAAGTCTTGTTTTGTTTTATCATTCCAGCCCTCCCGGCGCTTTCGCCCCGTGTTAGGCATAATTACAAATAAATCATTACGGACTCAGTAAAGCCAAAGTGGATGTTAAGTCAGAGGCATAAGTTCATTACTCAATGACCTCTAGCTTTCAATCTCACTTGAATGTTGAAATCGAGGAAGGATCCTCATCTATTTCGATAATTTAGGACCGGTAGTGTGAGGGGAATATTTTCTCTCACTATAAACTCTAGGGACTTAGCCCGCCGGAGTTCACCCGCCGGAGTTCACTGTCTCCCGGTCAACATACCACGAACGGATGGGCGTTCTTGGTAGCATCAGTTCAATTTTTTTTTCTCAGATCGACTCGATAGTAGTACAATCGATCATCTCAGTTTTTATCCAATGTTGTTTCCTAAGCCTTAAAATATCTCCCAAAAAATTCTCGACATAACATATGCCATGTCCCTATGCCGGGAAATAGAAATATTTTCGCTTGGACGCTAGTTGTCAGGATCAGGAAATGGTATTACGGCGGGACAACACATACCCGGAATACCCGCCGGATAAGCGGTCAAGTACTTGCCTCCGGTCGCTTTCCCACCTCATCCAATTCTGGGTGAGGTGGGCGATGGACCATGGGTAATGTGGGATCAGGAACTTTAACAATTTGCGATAGTTTTTCCATCCAACCCTCTGTCCCCAGTTCCCCCTCCATTATCGAGTTTGACTGGCTAATACAACGACCGGGAGGGGTCCCCCTCCCTATTTTGATTTTTTCATCGCCCCTCATTTAACTGCAGAGGATTTTCCTTTGCCCCTCATTGCTCCTGAACCTCTTGAACTCCAAAGGTAATTTTCTCGTCAGAGATAAGGCCCACAGGAAGTTTTTTAGCTTCCCGTGTCCTAGGGATACGCCCCCACGGCGGAAGGAGGAATTAGATAAGGCTTCTCAACAATATCTTCTCCTTTCCCCGGCGAGAACTTTCACAGAAATCCGGACAGCCTTATTTGAGGCAGTCAGGTCACGACAGCTCCTCAGACTCGGTAAGGCTCAGGGGTACCTATGAATGCTTATTATAGGATTTGGTTCTCTCCGGTCTTCACCGCGAAGCTCATGATTAGCTAGACAGAGAGACGTGAAGGTAATGATGATATCGAATGTAGGGAACCCCCATTAGGTCTCCCCGAAGGCTCCAAGCGGCCGACGGACGGTTTCCCCTCCCACTATCTAGTCCATTTAAAAAATGCTTTAAGGACTGGTTCGTGTGTCCTCCCTCCGTCCTCCTCTCTCCCTCGGCAGTGCTCGTGCTATAGGGTTCCGAGGTTCGACGAGGTGTTAGTTCCTAAGGGTGGCTGCGCCACCTTATCTCTTCTGCGCGACCGGACTGCGCCGGTCACCGCAATGTGCTCGCCAGAAAGGAAGTCACGCGACTTTGCCTCACCTGGCGTTGCAGAACAGAATGATACAACCCTCTGCATAAGGGATGTGATACCTAATCATTACACAGAAGAGGGAGACACACGATCCCCGGCCCAGGTCTGGGGTGCGAACGCCGTTAAACCTGCGGCGGACACACACCAGGAGGGGCCGCCTCTCTCACACTAACTTGGGTTATAAGCCAGACAACCGTCCGCCGGCAAGCGGCTACCAGGGTGTCTTTAGGATGATGTACTACTAGACAGTAAATCTGGAAGGGTTGGAGGACGGTATCCACAGGGGTCTCTACTAAAGTTACAATTGTCAATTCCCCAGGATGTCCCTCTGTTTACGTTACGTGCGGTACACCGCGAATAAGTATTCACTCTCGCTAAGCTCACTTCATGATTACCATTTTTAAGCCCTCAGCAAGCCTTGTTGGAGTTGTCCCTTTTTGGGACGAGTCCCACCGCGGGGGGCTGGAAGTTCGTCCCGACGGGATGTTATTCCCATCTCCAATATTATAGGGGACTTCTTCCTCTTTCCATATGCTTATTCGAGCTGTGCGCACGTACCGAGATGTTTTACCAGGGTCAGGGACGGCTCAGCAGCAGGTCCCAACTTTTACGATAGCCACTTAAGGCCGAATCAGTTATTTACTTTCCCCCCCACTTTTCTTCTTAAATGTGATAGACGAAAACCGTTATGGGCTCTCTCGCCTTTATTTTGTTCCATATGAAATTACAGCCACGTTCTCCTTACACACGGCCAGTAGAGCGGCTTATATTGATCTGGCAAAAGCGTGTGCTTTTCGTTACTTAGGCTTATACTTTCAGTAAGGCCTAGCGATAACTTAACGCTGTTAGCAGTCCTTACGCACCAGAGATCTCTCTATGTCAGTCTCATCCTTAGCCTTCCAAACATATCAGCTCTCTTAAATTTTTCTGTAATTGCCGTGAACAATCACTCTTCAAAGGTGACAGTTTTCCCCTTCAATCCCAGGGTCCTTGTTTTCCCTCCTGCTTAGACTAGAAGCCTGTCCCTCCTTAATATATGGCCAGCCGCGCTGAACCGGAGCTTTCTCTGACCTCTAAGTAATCGTGAACTGTTTTTTAGTTGTACGAGACGAAATAAGTTCAGAATGAGTTATATTTACCGCCGGGGGAAGCCGGGGTCGGGGCCATTCAGGTCCTACGGCTCATGCCCCCCAGGTATCTTGCTCGATCCTTTTAGACTAGATTTTTTTTTACATCCCCCGGCGGACTAACTGATATAGCCAGTTGTTGTTCTAGCTCTCTAAGTTTTTTCCAGGATCCTACATGTCCTCGCTCCACACCAAGTGGGCAGAGGACGTGGTAGTCACAGGAGGCGCCCTCGGTGCAGACTTTTTTCTTTGCATGTGTTTTTTCCCTTTTTGGTTACAAATTCGGTTTTCTATTACGGCCCAGCCCATTTTCTTATGGTCTGCACAAGGTCACACTCCTTCTGTTTGTTTTACTTGTAATTCCAGCCGTTAGTACTGTGATGTGTACGCCCAATAGGGGCTTAAGAAAAGGGGGGGGGGGATGTGGATCCCAGTACAAGAGATGAAACCCCTTCCACAGGATTACAAGTTAATGCAGGGCAAGCTAGGTGTTATTTACGCCGGGCCAAGCCCAAATAGATATGCACGAGCTAAGAAGCTCGGGAACATTTGTTTAATTATTAAATCTGATGTATTCATTTTAGGTTTGCAAAGCTTAATTAAAGCTCATGTAGTTTACAAATAATAAAAGATTGTATTACACTACTGTTCATTATACTGTATATGTTAATTTCAGGTTTCTTTGCTAGTTGCACTAGATTAACCCTTGTCTAGCGGGGTGTTTTGGGCTCATTTGGGCATATTCAGGCCCTCCTGAATGATCAATCAAGTATCTGCATGAAAACAAATTTATTCAGCAAAAAACTAGGCGCTAAAAGCTTCAAAATGAGACCAGAACGAGCTACGTAGCACTCGTGGTTCTCTTGCAGTGGTGCCACGAACATGGGAGTTTAGCGTATAGCGATATATTTTTCCCAGCTATGCTCACTACTGGCTACACTACCGGCCTCTCGAGAACACAGGGAACATGAGTTAATGGGCGGCGGTAAGCCCTGGGAGTCGGCTGTCTGGCCCGCTGCGCTCCCGGCCATTTGCACTCTATTTTAACCCTTTAAAAGCCTTAATAATGCTCCTAACTTGCTGCAAATTGGTGCACGACTTATGTAGTTTACAAATAATAAAAGATTGTATTACACTACTGTTCATTATACTGTATATGTTAATTTCAGGTTTCTTTGCTAGTTGCACTAGATTAACCCTTGTCTAGCGGGGTGTTTTGGGCTCATTTGGGCATATTCAGGCCCTCCTGAATGATCAATCAAGTATCTGCATGAAAACAAATTTATTCAGCAAAAAACTAGGCGCTAAAAGCTTCAAAATGAGACCAGAACGAGCTACGTAGCACTCGTGGTTCTCTTGCAGTGGTGCCACGAACATGGGAGTTTAGCGTATAGCGATATATTTTTCCCAGCTATGCTCACTACTGGCTACACTACCGGCCTCTCGAGAACACAGGGAACATGAGTTAATGGGCGGCGGTAAGCCCTGGGAGTCGGCTGTCTGGCCCGCTGCGCTCCCGGCCATTTGCACTCTATTTTAACCCTTTAAAAGCCTTAATAATGCTCCTAACTTGCTGCAAATTGGTGCACGACTTAAGTCGAGCGCCGCCAATAAGGGGTTAAGAAAGGTTGGTATTGGTCAAGGTGACTCGAGATGTTCATTATTGCTATATATGTAAATTTCAGGTTTCTATGCTAGTTGCACTAGATTACGAAAGCTTGGTATTGGTCGAAATGACTCAAATACATGTTCCAGCCTAGTTTGCACTAGATTCACTAAGTTTAGTATTGGTCGAAGTGACTCAATAAATGGACCTAAGGACCAAGCTGAGCTCAGCACAGGGGCGCGTTCGGTAGACCTATCGTTTAGGGCCGATAGCTCTAGCGAACGCGATAGCCGACGATTCGACGAATCGGCGATCGAAAACGATTGCTGTTTTAGCTATCAGAGCGATCGGTCCTCGGAGGTCGATCGAATGATCGACGAGAATGTAAACAAACCATTTAAAGTTATTATATTGCTAATAATATAGATTGCGTATCGTGTTTACCCTTCTTGAATACAATTTATGTAAATATTAAATACACTACGAAAAATAGGCGAAAAATAAACAATTCTTTTTGCGATGTCTTCTTCTTCTTCTTTCTTGGGTCAAAGGGCTATTGTTATTGTTTACAAAGCTCTGGCAGACCGATCGGCGATCTGTGTCGTTCGGTAGTGAAATCGAAACACCGTTCTATCAAGCGCTATCAGACGAATCGGCGATAGGTTTACCGAACGCGCTCCAGGTTACAGGTCGAGGTGATGATTTTTTTTTGCATTTAACTCTGTGTCACACGGTACAACAAATACCTCATGGAAGAGGACTCTGTTGTTGGAGCAGGCTTCTTTGAAGCAGCGCACTGCTCCCACTCTTTCGTATTTTATAATGTTGTATGCACAACAAAACAATTAATATTTCTTTTTCCTGTTATAAGATTTCTTGACTTAACCATGCGGTTATTGTGAGTTTGATATTTACGAATGTCCCCCTCCAGTCTTGGAATTCAGACAACATCGTCAATGATGAAGGGGCCACTATTAAATTATAGGTTTGATTCCCGAAGGGAAGTAGAGAAAACCTAATATTTAGTAGGGGCCCTGGAATCATTGGCGACGAAGTCCCTCCCAGCCATCCCCTTCCCATTCGCTGATATTTTGAATTTATCTTGGTATATCATTGAAGGAAGAATTGTTGCGCTTGGCGAGAGGCGGTAAGAAGCCACAACACAAGAAAATGCACCGAATGTGGGAAGCTTGTGAATAACAGTGTTAACCCTCGGAATTCGGGAGGCCTCATATGAGGCAAACAAAAATATTGGCAGGAATCTGGGAGGCCTCATAGGAGGCAAAATCGCCGCTAAAATCATCATAACTCGGCAACCACGCTCATAGCGATGTCATCTCAACGGCAGTCTACAGACAACAAGATGTTCTACAATTTGCAAAAAAAAAATTACTGCTCTAGGTGGTCTCAATCAGTAGCTACTGAATTATGAAGCTTGACTGTACGAAAATGGCCCCGGACACAGCGATCCGCCTCATATGAAGGCCCCCGGATCCGGAGGGTTAAAGTGGAAAATTCTTTTTCCTTTTTTGTTCTCTTATTATTTACAAAGTTTTTTCGTAGTGGGTACCCGATCTGTGACGACACCATAAGAGAAGTAGCGTTGCACTTATGAAAATGACTCTTATTCTTCCTCGCGGAAGTTGATTCAAACGACTGACGTGGATGTTGAATGGAGACTATTATACTAATAGGCAACATCGTCAATGATTCCGGGGCCCCTACTAAATATGAGGTTTTCTCTACTTCCCTTCGGGAATCAAACCTATAATATGTACAGTACAGTAATATGGTTCTGTTCAAAGCAAAGTGTTAAATATTGTGTTATATATAAACTAATGTCGACTTGCTGGTCTGATATGTATCACCGTGTATAATCTCTGCTATGGATTAAGTTTAAATGAATATCCTTAACCCTTTGAGGATTATGACGCATTTTATCAGTTTATTGTGTATATCATTACACGATATTATTCAGTTTAGGAAGGAATTGTGGGAGTCGGAGATAAGTGAAATATTTTTTACTCTTTTGACTGCTAGAGGGCCTATGGGGGTGGCCTGTAGCGACATTGGTAGAGCGCTCGGTTTCTAACCGGGAGGACCGAGTTCGATTCTCGGCAGGTGGAGATGTTTGTGCAATCTCTTTACACCCCTTGCCTGTGTTCTGATCGCCTAACTGTAAAATAGGTCTAAAAAGGTTCCGATTAAAATTGTCTAATGATAGCCAGAATAAACAGTCAAAACGTGTCGTTATCCTCAAAGGGTTAATAAAGTTTGTATATGATGATAACTTTCTTCATTGTATTCTGGCAAAAAATTGGCTATTATTCAGCTACTAAAAAGTACTGTATGTGGCAGTCCAGTGCTATTTTAGATCATCTGTTCTTTTGATTGATGCAGTTTTTACTACCATGCACATCCTGCTCAATAGCTGGGTTAACCCTTTGAGTACTAGCGACGTGTGTTATATTATATTTCTAGCTATATTTAGACTATATTATGCAGCCTTGGACGGATCTGTGGTAGTTAAAAGGGTTGGTTAAGATAGTTTGAAGCCTTATTATTGCTAGAGGTCCTTCCTAAACTGAATATAATCGTCTAATAGTTGCCAGAATATGATTAAAGAGACGTCCCTGGTACTCAATGGGTTAAGGTGGGTGCCCGATGATCAGATTGCTAGACCGCACCGTCCACCACAGCACTGGCATCTGCTAAATAGCACACTGGTTGGCCTGAGACTCGAACCCTCGACCTCATGGTGTTTGTAGGCGAGTGCTCTACCAACTGCTCTACGGCTTGTGGCTATAGTCTATTCGCTGTAAGTAGGCGAAAAATCATGACCTCTATCCTCTGTAACTCAATAAGGGCTAGAGCAAATTACAGTAGCTGTAAATTTCCACATCTATTCCTTGACTAACTCTTCCCAAATGGTAAAAATATTAGCTCGATTACTAGTCGTTTTTTAGTTACAGAGGTTAGAGGTCATGATTTCTCGCCTACCTACAGCGAATAGACTATAGAAGCTGAATCCAATCTTTCAAAATAAGAATACAGGGAAAATAGCTTCATCATGTATTAAAGAGGTCAAGTACATTTTCTTGCTAATATCTGTAGACTATTTGAACTAACCATATTTGTTATGGTTAGTTAGTTAGTTATGTAGAGCAGATTAACCAGACCACTGAGCTCCATACGGAACTCTCATAGGTCTGGCCATATTTTTTATGGTGCACTGTTACTTTGTTACTTACCTTTAACCCTTTAAGGATACTAGGACGCAACCTTTCATTATATTCTGGCTATTAATAAACGCTGTACGTGCAGTTTAGGAAGGAACTCTAGGAATCTAAGGAGACAAAACCAACACGATTATTTCTCGAACACTCACAGATCCTTCCTAAGCTGAAGACAATGGTCTAATGATAACCGGAATAAACAGCTAAAATGCGTAATAATCCTCAAGCAATCCTCAAGGGGTTAATTACTCTATACTCTCTCTAAAGCTACGGCAGTCATGTAGCAATCTTACAACGCCAAAGTTTACGTAGATATTCTATATTTAGTTTATTAATGTTACTAATTATAAAGTTTGCATTTAAAATTGCGACTGAGCGAAGCAACTTATGTTTTTGCCGTTACCTTGTACAAGTAAGTTACTAAACCATCAGTTCCGTCATTCTTCTTTGATTATGGGGTTAATTACTCTATATTAATTACTCTATTAATTACTCTATATTTTACAGTTTAATGGATAACGTTAGATGATTTTATGGAGCGCAGGAAGGACTTCTGGGAAAACAAAAATAAAAAGGAACTTGCTTCGTTTCAAAAGATTTATCAAATTCCTTTTTATCAACCCATGTTCTTCCAAAAACTTATAAAATTGTCTAATAATAACCAAAATAGGCGACGTTGTATACTGTACCGTAAATACCCTCTAGATATTGTTTCTGAAAGTAAAGTATCGGTTGACAACTTACATGCAGGAAAGTTATGTATTATAAAGTGATCAGTACAGTATTGGCAAACTTGTTTGGAGATGAAAGTGATGTGATGATCTGATTACAGTAACTGGTTCAATAACACATACGGCAGGTGACCCAGGCTTCCAAGTGTAACCTACAGTACCAATTGACAGTACAATATTAGGGATTACTTTAATAACAATGAAGTTGCCACCTGTCCTATAAAGTGACCATAAATATGACTTGTAGTGGAGTGTGTCTTGGAGTCCCACCCGTGGAGACGGGCTAGATCCCAGCTCAAGGCTCAGAATGTTTTTCACAAGGACCTTTTATAGTGGCACTGTCTCCCTTGAGCAAGGGTATGGGGGTAATATAGAGCTGGAGTCACAGGCTGAATAAGCGTTCTAGGAAAACCTGTGAGAATTGCGAGTTTAGACTGATTCGGGGGACTGTATGACCACAGCCAACTCGACCCTCCTCTTATTCCTGGGAAGATGACACCATAAATAATTCTCCCTACCAGAAATTCTTGGAGTTACCGCACCAGACACGTTGTTTTGTACAGTAAGCGACCTGGGCCCTTTAAATGGCGATATCCCGCAGTTCTTCACTCTCCATCAATCTTTCTTTATTATAAGCTATGTCTCGTACTTTCTATAGCTGACACATTACCCCCACAGCTACCATACTATATAAGCACTTAGTGTAGCCATCTAGTATATAGTAAAAACATGCAGAATCGTAATAAACTTTGCATAGCCTAGGTGTTGAGTATTGTTTATGTCGACAGACGTAGCTCTGGCGCTACTTCGGAAGCTTCCACCAGAAGTCTCCGGTGAATTCCTGGTAGGGAGAATTAACTACATAGTGTTGCTTATCAAGATATAATGGACAATTATAGGACAGGTGGAGACTTACCTAATACTGACATACAATTTTGTATGAAATGCTTTCTAATGGTGATAAAAGCACTATAGGTATTTGAGGATTGGCCTCTATCATGAGTGTTTCACTTTACAGCTTGTTCAGGACAAACTGAAGAACCTGTCAGCGGAAATACTCGGTCATAATATAGGCCCATCATCACATGCTGTTTATATCACCATTATGTCCTTGCAACTACACATGCTTTCCAATATTATAAAAAACAAAAACTAATCAATTATGTATTGTCTGACACCTTCACTTAAGCTTATACTTTCTAGAGGTCTTTGGGATCAATAATGCTATAAGATTATTAATTTTTATAATATATAATAAAGATAGGCTACCCACTGACTGAATCCCTGACACTTTACTATCGTCTATGTCTGTACTTCTCTTTGATAAACCTTTGCATGTTTACAATGTGTACATATGATGTACAGTATGTAGTGGCGTTGTACTAAAGTATATATTACGTTACCACAGCAGCAGCAGCAGCTATTATTAATGTTACTATAGGTAGCGCCAACGAATTTGACAATAATCTTGACCCTTTAACTTCTTATAACTCAATATGAATGAACGTAATCGGGCTGAAATTCCTCTCATTTGGGAAGAGTCCACCAGGTAATAGGTCTGGATATTTACAGCCAGTTTGCTCTAGTCCCTTTTGAGTTACGAAGAGGTCAGGGATCGAGATTTTTGTCAAGTTCGTTGGCGCTACCTATAATTAGACTCTATTGTGAGGTTCTCTCTATTAGTTCATAAGATTATGTAGAGGGCGGCGTCATCTTATACGCACACACACACACAGATGCACAACCAAGTGACTATGTATTTATCGGTACAAAATATCTAGAGGAAACTTAACCTAACGTAACCTAAAACACTTTCAAAATATTTTAGAGGTGTGTGTACACTTGTTGCCCCAATCCACATACACGAGGGAGAAGGGGGTCCAGAAGAAGCGCGTACTTCCCCCTTAATATTGTTGAAGACGATACATTTTTACTTTGTGACGCCGCCTTTTCTCACACACGCCTCATAACCCCCCCCCCCCCTTTCTCCCTTATTATAATCTTATATTCTTTACTTTAGCTACTTTATTATAGTGTTTATGATTTTGTTTGTATGGAGAAGAATCGTGCTCTTAAGATTAGGCAAACATTTTCAACCTGTGCTACTTACTGGGCAGTATTTTAAAGTTGTAAATGTTCTTCTTATAGTTTCTTACAGTAGATCCTCTGGAAAAAGGCAAACTAGGCCTGTGTATCCAGCTCAGTACCAGTACTTGAACTGCTGCGGTCGTTCACGGTGTTGGCGGCGGCGGTAGCAGACGCAACATTTTTACTATTCTGTATTTTTGCTTTATAATCAAACTTCAAATCTTGTCTTCCCCATGCTTTATCAAGATTACTTTCAAACTCCCTTATTGATTCGGAATCGACTACATACTGGGGGCAGTGCGTTCCACTCATTTACCACTCTATCACAAAATAAGTTCTTTGCCTTCTCAAGCCTATTTCTTTCTTTGTAAATTTTCTTAGAGTGTCCTCTCGTTCTTGTTCCCTCCCGCATCAAGAAGATACCTTCACACACATCCTCATCATACTTTCCTGACACTATCTTAAAAGTCTCTATCATATCCCCTCTCTTTCTCCTATATGCCAGTGTCGGAAGCCCCAGTGTCCTCAACCTCTGCACATAGCCCGCGTTCTTCAACGTTGGTACTAGCTTGCTAGCTCTCCTCTGCTTCTATATCCTTTACCATATATGGAGCCCACACCTGGTTCGCATATTCCAGGTGCGGCCTAACCAGCGCTGTATAGAGATTCCTGAATATTTCTTCGTCAAGTGACACAAATGTCCTCCTTATCAGCCCTACAATACTATTGGCTTTGTTTATCTTTTCCTCTAAATATTCTGAGAAATTTAACTTATTGTCTATCACTACTCCTATATCCTTTTCTGCATTCACTTCCTCCATCGCTTCATACATACTGTATCCTGCCTTGTCTATCTTGCTTGTCCCAATCCGCATGTACTTGCATTTTTTTGGATGAAAAGGCATTGACCAATGCTCAGACCATCCCTTCATGCCCTCCACATCTCCTTGAAGCAAACCCACATCTTCCTTACTCCTCACTCTTCTATACAGCTTAGTGTCATCCGCATACAGGTATACCTCACTTCCATTAGTTATAACTTCAGGTAAGTCATTGATAAATATAACGAACAGTAGTGGTCCCAACACAGATCGCTGAGGTACCCCACTTGTAATTTCCCTCCACCCCGAGCCTATTCCATTCACCAGTACCCTCTGTCTCCGATCTTTCAGGAAGGCTTCTATCCATTTCACACATTTCTCCCCCATATTATAGCTTCTAACTTTCTCTATTAACCTTTTATGTGGGACCTTATCGAAGGCCTTCATAAAATCGCAATATACCACGTCTATTACATCACCATCCTCTAGAATTTGCATCCAATCATCTACCACCTTAATTAGCTGTAGTACCGTCGACCTCCCCGGCAAGAATCCGAACTGTCTCCCACTGAAAAGTTGGTTTGATTTCATATGCTCCATTATTCCTTCTCTAATTACCGTTTCCATTAGTTTACACACAACACTTGTCAAACTGACTGGTCTATAATTTCCTGGGTCATTTCTCTTTCCCTTCTTAAATATAGCTGTTATGTTCGCCTCTCTCCAGTCCATCGGGATTTGTCCTGTATTAAACGATACCTCAAATCAAATTTTCAATGGCTCTACTAACATCTCACCTCCTTCCTTTATGATTCTTGGGTGTATCCCATCCGGTCCCGGGGACTTACTTCTGTTCATTTTTTCTATAGCCCTTCTTATTTTAGCATGGGAAAACTATTAGTTCTAGTGCCGGTGCCTGTTTGATGGGAATAGTAGGCACTGCATCATCCGACTCCACTGTTAGTACCCCCCCAAGGTATTTCCCCAGCACCTCTGCTTTCTCCTTATCAGTCTTCACTCTACTCCCATCATCCAACCAACCCCCCTACCAGCTCTGGGATCCCTACTCTTCTTGTTAACTTTAACTGAATGTACTAACATAATATTTTTGGATTATCCTTCACATTTCTAGCAATCTCTCTCTCCCTCTCCTTCAACCCCCTCCTTGTCTCCCACCTTATTTTCTTGATCATTTAACTTCTACTTACACCTTATATAGAATGTGGCCGGTTTAATTTAGTAAGCATTGTTTCCACATAGCGATTTTGATAAGTTATTTTGCCTTTATATTGTCTTTGTCCAAGTTTTGGTTTGTTTAGTTTGCAAGTTTTGCATTTTAATTTATATTAAATTAAAATATAAAACTTGAAAACTAACTCAAAAGTTACTGTTAAAATTAATATAACAAACTCATTAAAATTAAAAACTATCGAAACAACAACACACTAAACATAATTATATACAAACATTTAGCTTCTATTTACACCTTATAAAAAATTTGGCATGTTTAATTGATACTAAAGTTGGTTGGTGGAGAGAAGATAATAATTGAATATATGTATATACAGTATGTGTGTGTATTGTACAGTGGGGACCTATTCTCTGCTTCATTTCAACTGACAGTAAATTAAATCCCTTGTCAGCTAATTTCTCGTTACCTAATGACAAAATTTTAAACTTTGCTCTGCATCTTATTTAGACCAAGTTTATATAATTTACACAAAATTTGAAACTCATGTCTCTGCATCATATTTAGACCAAGTTTATATAATTTACACCATATTTCACTACAAAATTACAAAATAATCAAGAAATCTTGATGGGAACTTTTCCATTTACCGTCAGTTGAAAAGAAACGGACTACAGTGTATAGAAATTAACCTGGTACATGAGCTTTGAAGATGTTGAATTTATTAATTTACCATACCATTCTGCAATAATTTAGTAAAGCATTTATACGTTTATTCATTCACAATAACTATCTATCTATCTATATGCTCAGGCCCAATCCCCATTTTTTCAATTATTATTTTATTTTCTATTTTCCATGTTTTTTTTTTTTTTTTTTTTTTTTTTTTTTTTTTTTGGGGGGGGTGGCCGACTCAAGACCGAGCAAGAACAGGGAAAACACAAAAACACCATAAAACAACAAACAAACACAGATAAAAACAAATTCACACACATCTTCACAATAACACAAAGTATTATACCCTTGTGTTAGTCAAATGCAGCCAGCCCTCCACACAACATTTACAGTAATTTCAATTAAAGTTATAATTACGTTCCTGTGTAACAAGACTATAAATTCCATATATATTCCCCGAAATCCGGGGGTTTTGGCCAAAAAACGTCTACGCCTAGGCTACCGTATCTTTGTTATTCTGACTGCTTCCGCATTCCCGCACATCCCCAAGCGTAGATGTGTTTCGTACCTGTAGAATGGCGTTAAGTAGAGCTCTCTAAGTCAACTGGTTCAGTTGTGATGATGATTTCATTGGAGATAACTTTATGGCAAAAACAGCCACTTTACACTACTTTTCGATACTTAACAATAACATATAGGCACACACGAACAAGCGACGCACTCCTTCTTGTGGCCGGAGATGCGGGGCGTCGGTCCAGCCGGCTGTTGTTTACATGCGTCGGACGTACGCCTCGCACACCAAACTTACAGGCTTTAAGCTCATGGGTGTTTAAGAGACCTTCCGGGTAGCTCGGGGTGTGTTTTTTATGGGTGTTTAAGAGCCCTTCCGGGTCTGAAGGGTTAACCCGGGAACTGCGGGGAGACTCTTAAGAGTTCCCCCGGCGGACTGCGGGGAGACTCTTATGAGTGAGTGAAAAAAAAAATCAACTTTTGACATCGAATTTTTTATTTTTTATTTTTTTTTTTTATTTTTTTTTATTTTTTTTTTGGCCCCTGGGCCATGCAAAATCTCAGTCCTCTACCTCCCCTCCTTCCCCACTTTCCTCCTCTCCTTCAGTTATCACCTATTTTCCCTGTTATTCCCTTATTCTGAGGTATATTTTCGTGCTAACATTAGCGAGTTGCAAGCAGGGTGTTGTCATCACTGATGGCAAGCGAGTGCAAGAGAGAGAGAGAGTATCGATCGACTGTGTCTCAGTGGCCTTGGGGGAAATTGGCGGGAAAGCAGATTGCCTCACCCATACATTATACAACTCGCGGGCTATATCTCCGATTTTGACCATCCAAACGCTGTTTTCACTAGTTTTATTGTTGTTTCAGGTTAATACCTTTATAATCAACCCATAATAGGCGCATATGGATAAGTATTAATGCTATTAATGGCACAATGAATATTTTAGTGACGGAAACACCTCAAATACGTCAGCACAGGGGGACGTTTCCAATTACCCCCATGCGCACTTCAGAGGTTAAGTGAGGCAATTAATTTGTTTTCATTTTCTTGTATTGCAGCATTTTTGTCTGATATATGATTTAACCCTGTCGCATTTACGACGCAAATCGTGTATTCACTGACATATTTAAAACTGTATTATTTAGTCAGACTTAAACTCCTGACGTTTTAGATAGACGCGCACTGGAAGAAACCGATTTTAGAAGGCTACCTTAGCTATTTTTCTACATATTTAACTCAATGACTGTGGGCTGTTATATAAATACGATAAATACGGTCATCACTGTGGCACTTGTCATATGACAATTGCCAAATATCTGCCTTGAACAAGGCCTGGGAGGCAGGTGAGTGAGTATAAGCAGCGCGGGTCCGTCCCATCCATTGCCAGCTGTGTCTGGGCAGACACTAGTGGCAGTGGGAGACATCTTCAACTCCCTTACAGACTTGGGGATAGCAAAAACCGCTCAAACTCGCTATTTTTACCGATTTAGCGTCACATGTGTAATATTGTTGCATGGCAACCAGTGGGCGTACAGACAATGATTCAGGTGTCATTGGAAAGATCTATTCGTCTGCTTTCAGGGATATATCATTGAAATACGTTGTAGCTCTTGTTTATACATGAAAATTTGCAGGGAATGAAGGTCACTTTTAGTCAAAAACCCCCGTATGGTACAGTGGTGACCAAGCAATTGTCATATGACAAGTGCCACAGTCATTGCGTTAAATATACATTGTTGATAGCTAGTAACTGGCAACTGTGAGACTGAAAGGATTAATAATAAAGCATGATAACTTAATGCTAATTTTGATCTATAATGAACAATGCAATGACGAAACCACTTAAAATGACGAAACTAAGTGAAAAGTGCCGATACCAGGTTTGTTTATCCCCAACTGTGCTTGTGTGTATGTTAGTGTATTGTACGTGCATGTATATTGTCCATGTGTGTGTGTGTACGTGCATGTCCGTGTCATTCCAGTAGATAATGTGGAGTACCTGAGTATTATTAAGCCAAATGTTTGAATATATTACCACACACATTATATAATCTGATAGTTTATTATTTTGTGACCTTTACTTATATATACTTAAGGGCATTTTTTTTTTTTTGGTGGTTTAGCCTCCCTAGTTAACTGAAAACTTTTAATGCTGCGACACAATTTTTTATTTTGGCTATCATGCATAAATATATAAACTTTAATTTAACATTTACTGTACCAGAGGATGTTACCATAAATGTACCCTCCAGTACCAGGCAGTGTGGCCAAAATGGCTTCAGAGGCAAGGGAGAACATCCTCCCACCTCAAAAATTGGTGAATCACTGGCCCAGACAGCCTGTGGAGGCTTGCAACCAAGCTGAGAAGTGTTGCCAACTCCTCAGAGCAGTGTTTTAAGTCATGGTAGCCGCTACCGCTCGATACTGGCAGTTACAAGAACTGCATATTATTGACGGACATCGTCCGTATCTGGTACTGACTAGTGACGTTTTTTTACTGATGGACAACCGTCGCTGGTATTGAAGAGGTTAAACATTTATTGATTCATAAGTGATACGATTTCAGTCTTGTATTCTAATTGATGGACTAATTTACTTTGCTTCTGAAGGATATGTACTAGCCTGAAAGTTAATAAGAGATATTTTCTAGCCTTTCAAGTTTTAGGAGGGACTTCCTTAAGCTTAGTAAAATTGTCTAATGTTACCCAGAATAAAATTAAAATACGATTGTATTGAAGAGGTTAAGTATATCAGTACGGTATAAATTTTCTGAGGGGCTATTGGTTTCTTAATTTGAAACTATGAACTACTGTATAAAAGAAACATATGCTATGTAAATTATTTAACATTTACTATACACTGTTCATCTTGACTAGACATAACCTAGGAACTAATTTTCTAACACAATTTCAGAAAAAAAAGTGCTATAGTTTTTGCTTCATATTTAGTTTTTCTTAAATTATATTCTGACTTGGTGGTCTCGTAAAATTACAGTATGTTATACTACTGAACTAGTATTAGTACATTAATTGACAAATAATTTCAAAGTGATCTTTACTTCATTTTAACAGTTTTTCTTAATGGACTATTTATGATTACTAATAACATCACAGCTCAATAGGCATATATACTGTACATACATAATACATAGATAACTTAAAAGAGTGAGTGCTCCACACGAAGGCAAGGTAAGGATATGACATAGTATCTCTCAGCCAAGATGAACAGAGACAAATAACATCTCTCTTGTACAGTGTATGTGTTCTGTCAGTCATGAGCACTAATAGGATTATACCCATTTGAATCCTGGAACCTTTAAATCCTGTTAGTGAAGTATCTAGGATAAAATAGTCATTGTATCATCATCATAATCAAATTTGACGCCCCATTTCCAGAGGAAGCACCCCAAAAGGGATGGCCATGTCAGAAGCTGCCTCCAGGCTCCCAGACATGCCTCCACTGACCCACTCCACAGTACCATTTCCACTAAGTGGATTATGACCCTTAACACTGAGGGAGCAGACCCAGAGCAGTCCCTCACCCGGATGGCAGTTCCACCACTGTTTTGCTATTATTTACCCCAGTGGGGCCTGGCTGGAAGCATACCAAGCACAGGAATTTTCTGAAGATAGGAACCAGTGGTTCACTGCTCCAGAAGCTGAGTGCACCACCAAAGTGGCGGGCGGTGGGGTCGCAGCATCCCTACACCATCGTATAATCTTGTTAGGATTCAATACTGATTCAAATGGGTTTACATACATTAGTGGTCACATTTGTACACGCTCTCTATTAATATCCCTTCTCTAATGTATTCATATTAGACACTTTTTTCTTCTTTTCCTTTCATATCAGACACTGATGCTGGTTTATATATTAGTCTAATATTAGATATTGGGTCATAATTAGTAATATTACCACAATACAATGTTAGTGCTGCATAAACATTAGCAATATATTTGATCAATTTATTAGTACCAGGTGCACAATTAATTTAAGTAATGAAATAGACAATTGGTATTTTCATATCTTATTGTTTGACCAACTGTATTTAAGGGGGGGTCACCTACTTTTTTTTCTTTCTCAGAGTTGTATCCATTCTGCCCAATTTAGCCTACTGTTTTTAGACTTATCCCCATCCAGGTGTCGATTTTTTCATGGCGAGCGATAGCGAGCCAGCATTGTATGAAGAAATCCAGCTTCGCCGGAGACATTTTTCTATTGAAAAATTTACAAATTTAGCCTGCTGTCAAGAACATTTAAAAATAATATGCTGGCTCGGTATCGCTCGCCGGGAAAAAATAGACACCTGGATGGGGATAAGTCTTAAAACAGTTGGCAGAATGGATACAAGCCAGAGAGAGAGAGAGAGAACAACAAATAGCAGGTCATATCCCCCCCCCCCTTAAGAATATACTCTGGCACCTTCCCCATTTTTTTTTTTTTTTTTTTTTTTTTAAGCATGGTAAAATACACTTCTAAAGAGGATGTTTCACTTCCATTTTTACATGTTCATAATTATTATTTATTTTTATTTTTATCCAACTATTACATTGGAGATTCAAAACAGTCTTATAACCATTTATATTATAATTATACAACTACAATAGTAAGTTTTTTATAGTCCATAATATATATTTTTATATTTCCAAATTCATGCCTTGCATAAGTAAAACCTTCTCCCTTTATTCTATAGTTACAATAGCCTCCGATAGTGCAGTTGGAATGAATGTACATGCTAAGATTGGTATGCAGGATTCGAAACTGCATAATAAATTGTAGGCTTGTGCATCATTTTTTAACTGTCTTCGTGGCGCAATGCAAAAGTGTATTGATTTTCGGTGTGAGCGTCCTGGGTTCGAATCCCCGGACTGCCACATGTGTTTGTTAATTTCATTAATCGAGTTTATGAGTAAAGTTGGTTGGTGGAGAGAACATAACAATTAACTGAAGGTCATTGTTATTTATATATTTATTAACACTCTCTGTACCAGTGACGTCTGCTATATTTTGTTGTAGCTATATTTAGACTATTTTATGCAGCTTAGTTGATTTGAGATAGTTTGAAGCCTTATAATTGCTAGAGATCCTTCCTAGGCTGAGAAAAATGTATTAGTAGTCGCCAGAATAAAATTAAAAAGACGTCGCCGGTACAGTACGGGTTAATAGTAAATTGAGACAGATAATATTAATTTTCAAGTGGAGTTAAGTTATAGCTTAATTACCAATACGTTCTCTCTGGCAACTCAGCTCAAGTACAACAACAATTCCTCTTGGCCAATACAACATAAAGGGGGATCACCTGCTTTTTTTCTCTTTCTCTGGCTTAAATCCATTCAGCCAAATTCAGCCAACTGTTTTAAGACTTTTATCCCCATCCAGGTTTCGATTTCTTCCTGGCGAGCGATAGCGAGCCAGCATTATATGGAGAAATCCGGCTTTGCCGGAGAAATTTTTCTATCGAAAAATTTACAAATTTAGCTTGCTGTCAAAACAAAGATATACATATGCTGGCTCGCTACCGCTCGCCAGGAAAATATTGACACCTGGATGGGGGTAAACGTCTTAAAACCGTAGGCTGAATGGGGCCGAATGGATACAAGCCAAAGAGAGAGTGAGAGAAAGATAAAGAAAGCGAGGTGGGCTCCCTTAATGATAGAAAAGTAAACTAATGCGGTGCCTTTTATAATCCCCCCTCCTCCCCCCCCACTCGACCCGTCCTAGTGCCTTGTTGACAATATAGCCAGTGTGTATAGGTAGGTTTGTAAAGTTATGTGTAATATAAGGTACGGTCGCGCTAATAAGTCCTGTCCCAGCTGTCATTACGTTTGGCTTGCTCTGCGCTGTATTAATGTCTGTCAGATGTTGAATAGGGTGGGTAAGTGTAGGAACATGTTTATATATTTCACTCGATATGAAGAAATGAAGCTTAGATATTGCTGATACTAATTATATTGATCAAAACATACTTGGTGCCGAGACATCACTTATTAGCGCGATTGTACAATAATAACTACTGCCTCATTGTAGTAATGTATCCAGAGGTTACCATATTATTAACCCTTAAGGGGGGATGTGCCGGTTTTCTGCACCACTTTCTCCCTCATGTTTAGCCCCATTAGTTTTCAGATGTTAAGATGTTTGCCCCATTAGTTAGTCGATTTTAAGACCTTTCGCCCCATTTCTTTGTCAATATTTAGACCTTTCGTGCTATTTAGGTGTCCATTTTTTCCCTGGCGAACGATAGTGAGCCTGTAATGTTGGAAGAAGGCCAGGACATTTTTCTACCAAAAAATTTGCAAATTAATCTAGAAGGGGGATCTAATGGATGTTGTTTTTTAAAATTGATAGATGCCTAGGGAGGAAAATAGAAAAATAATGAATACAAGCAAAAAGTGAACCATTCCCCCTGAACAGGTAGTCATAATTTGTGTATAAGCAGTACGCTATACTGTATATGTAACTTTGCCACCTACTGTATTTACTAGTGTTTCTGCTGACTCGTGACTAATGAAGGCGTTGAAATCTGTGCATGTGTATTGAGTTGAAACTGCCCCCTCCTGCCGTGTGATCCAACAGTTTAGTGGATTAGTTTTTTCCGCAACTTGAATCTGGCAGCTTCTCATTTACACTTTAATAATTCTACCCCTTGAACTAATCTACCTCGAGTCTAGTTGCCGACACTAGTGTAAAATAGGTCCCAAAATAGTGCCACAATGAAATTGTTCATCAAAACATGCTGGATAGTGTTTGTGTAAATTCACCTTTAGAGATACAGTACGTCTCTCACTTAACCCCTTCAGACTCATATGACGCAGAGGTTGCCAGATTAGCAATAAGAAATAGAGTTCTCTCACTCTTATAATTACCTCTCCAAAATTAGTTTTCTGCCCACAGCTAACTCGAAGACAACTGCAGAGGTAGAAGTAACTAAACTAAAGGTTTTTAAATACCCCTGATGGTAACAAAGGCTTTAAAGTATCTCTAATCGGCTCAAAATCGTCTCATACAGTATGTCGGAGAGGGTTAACAACCAGTATGAATGATATATGCATGTCATAATTGTACAACAACTTGGAAACATTGTAATTTATACCATACAGTGGAGCCCCCATCCTAGCTGCTAATCGGTTCTGCAGAAATAGAGCTAGGATTGAAACATCCAAGATCGGGGCACTGTTCTTATGGGGAAAATTCAATCGGTTCCGTGCTCATGCCAAAATTTGCGTCTTTTTCTATTTTTTGCCTATGAAAACATGTTTTATTGTACACAAATTAAATGTTATGCATTACCGGTATACTGTATCATATAATACACCATAGAATAAGTTTTTAATAACTAGAAAAAAAAAGGCCCAATATCTAAACAATTACCGCACTTTTTCCCAGTGTTAGGCTATGAAAACATGTTTTTTGTCTAGGCTAAATCAAGTAGCCTAGGCCTAAATCTTATGCATTGTAAATAATAATGTAGACATGGCTAAATGACAGTCCTAACCATAAATACTGTAGATTGGGGCATTGTTTCTATCATGCGAAATTTTTTAGGCCTAGCCTAGGCCTAGGTTCTAAATTCGTCCAGCCACCCCTCAAGTACCCATTTCGCCCCAAATACAACCAATAAATACATATTATGAGGAAAAGACGTATACATACGTATTATGAGAAGATTACTTACCACACAGATTTTATTATAAATCATTGTCATACAGTATTTAGCCTAGCCTAGGCTATCATCGTCTAGGCTAGGCAATTCAATCGCTTTCGTCCGACATGGACTGGTCTTTGCTGTGTTTTGAGCATGAAATTCCTTCATTGCTACCACCAGGCCAACCATCCCTATCACTAGATGTACTAGAGGTTATAATAAATGCGAGAGATAAGGGGTTCAGGCACAAACAGGCTTGCAAACGGTTGTTTTGTCAACACAGATACTAGCTAAACTGCAAGCGTCTGCTTAGTGATGACGTCATACAAAGATGGCGGCATCTTGCGCATTTGACGATTGGATCTCGGATTCACTCGGATTTCGTCTCTAAACGGCAAGCTACTGGCAGATTCTTTCGTTATGTTAAAACAAAATTATTGTTTTTGTTTGTTTTCTAGTTTTATGTTGAGTTTTTCGTTATTTTTGCTATTTTTTCGGGTTTCGGCTGGGATTTTGATGCGAGGAATGAGGCTTTTGGCGCGAGAATTGAAATGGGGAATATTTGGTGTGTGGTGCGAGAATTGAATCAACGAAGACCGGTGTAGCGAGGATGGGGGCTCCACTGTACAGTATATTATTTAGAATATTTCTATCATGATCACCTCTGGCCGTTGTCACAGTGACTTTGGTTCAAGTGAACCTGGTGGGTGGCCAACCTGCCTTTATAGGGTTTAAAGTCCAGCCAGGCACAACCCGTCCAGTTCAGGGTTTATCGGGGCGTACGGACCTCACAGCAAATAATTGGGGCCTCGTAAAGTAATTGATTAAATATTACTGTGATAATATTAATCATTTATAAGTTAGTTATACTTTACCCAATCACATAATTAAATATAATCTTACATGTATAGCCTACAGTAATACAAGTGATTATGAAGAATTGATGGAAATATATAATGTCGTCAAAGAGTAGAAAATCTACTATCCTTGATTCTCAAACTTCCCTCAGAAGTTGTAAATAGCTTATCAATAGAGCAAATTAAAAATACTGTAGATAGAATTTTCACACTGTGCAATGAGTACCGGTAGTTCACTACACAAGCTTTCTTCTTTTCAAAATTATCTCCTCAGACTGTACTGCAAGGTCTTTGAGATACAGGTCTCCCTCGATTTACGATTGGGTTACGTTCCTGAAAACCCGATCTTCAATAGAAAAATCGTATAGTGAACTCTAAAATTGATGGGGTAAATGGGGATACGTTATAAATAGACAATAAATAAAAATAGGAAAAGTGGGGATTGGGCTTGAGCATATTGATAGATAGATAGATAGAAATGGGGATACGTTCTCGGACCAGCCAAAACACAAACACTTAAAAACTTAAAATAATATCGTAAATCAGGGCATCGGATAGTGAAGGAAAAACTTATAATAATATCGTAAATCAGGGCATCGGATAGTGAAGGAGACCTGTACAACTATGTATAAGAGGTGAGTAATCTCCCAAGCCCTAAGAAAATCCAGTTAACCCTTTCACGACATTGTCACTTAACCCTCTCCGACATATTACGCAATTTTGAGCCTATTAGGGATACTTTAAAACCTTTGTTACCATCAGGGGTATTTAGAAACCTTTAGTTTAGTTACTTCAACCTCTGCAGTTGTCTTTGAGTTAGCTGTGGACAGAAAACTAATTTTGGAGAGGTAATTATAAGAGTGAGATAACTCTATTTCTTATTGATAATCTGGCAACCTCTGCGTCATATGAGTCTGAAGGGGTTAAATTTTATTTTGGCTAATGATAGTTGAATGTATTCAGCTTGGGGAGATCATGTGGAAGTCAGAGTTAGTGGGAGATTATTTTGCCCATTTGATTTGTAGGTCCAAGCTGCATAAACTGAAATATTATTTAAATTTTTCCCAAATTATTGAGTGTGTTAAGCTATGTGAGGCAGGAAATGCAACACCCGTCTGGATGGCTTTGGTCTACCAGACTCTGGACAGTTCAGACAGACAGTCTGGGGAACTACAACAATAATAATAACACCCATACTAGTAGGACAAACACTGCTAGATGAGTTAAATAATTTTGATATGCTGAATTGACCACTTGCGAGTTGTGTTCCATAAAGATGTTGGAACTGTAGACAACGATATTTAACAGAATTTACAGCTAAAATACGGTTGTAGTACATATATAAATACATAAAACCCTATTCAACATACCATTTATAAATACATAAAACCCTATTCAACATACCATTTATCCATCAGAAACTTATATTATTATTGCATTTCTGTTTAATATCGATGTTTACGGCTCCAACTTCCTTAAAGCCTGAAACTTCCAAGTGGTCAATTGACTTGTCCCCATCGTAATTTACTACTTAACTATTACCCGGTATATTGTTTTTATAGCCATACATGGTGTAAATTGTTACAACCTGGCATTGATACAATAAGAGATATACCGTAAAGTGGGGTAACTTCGTACTGCGGTGATAACTTCGGACATCGGCGATAATAAGTAATTAGCCATTGTTATTATATAATGGAAACACTTTTTATTTTTTTTATTTTTTTGTGGGGTCCGTTTAGAGAAATGGCAAAGGAAGAGCATGTAAAAGTCCTAGGGAACTGACATGAGTATATGTACACTAAAAAAATATTATATATATATGACGAAAATATGTACATTTTTCGTTACCCTGCCAAACTTCTATCACCCTGAAGAAATTTGTTTGTATGAATGATGTGACTGATATAATTTTGTAGTAACATTACCAGAGACAACATCCACCAAAGGAAATTTGTTACACTTGTATGACACTCTAGCTAGAACACTATCATTTAACCGATTGTGTTTACAAAAAAAAAAACATGCTAACTTCGGACATGGAACAAAACAATCGTTTGTTATTATTTGCCCTATGAAAATCATTCATAATACTTGTCCATCATTAACATGGTGGTAAAAGATCAAATAATCATTCTCCGAGTCCAAAAACCCATAAAAATATAATAATATGCTAACCGATTTATGTATTTCGGATAATTCTGGATATATAATATATATAAATTAGGAGAGGCATATATCTTGTCCAAAAATGTTTTTATCTGTCTTGAAAGAAACACCAACAAATACGTTATACCTATAAAAATGCTCAAATTCATAGAAGTGTATATGCAGTGATATAGTTTACATACCTATATATTTTCACTAGGCCTAGTTAATTTTAGAGTTATTGATTAGACAGCATTGGTTATTTTTCCTGCTCAATATTTTCTAAGAGTGAGCTCAATGCCTAACGAGAACAGATCCAAACGGAATATATGTTAAACATTGTATAGAACCCCCTCCTATACTGATTATACAGGCCTAAAAGTATTGACTGTGCATTTTCCACTAAAACATCGGACAGGAATAAGCAGCAATAATAAAATAGTAGGAGCCGAAAAATTAATGAAATAAGGCCACGAACGTACGTCCGAAGTTCTCCTCCGTTTGTCCGGAGTTATCCCAGCTTTCTTGGCAATCATTTACCATAAGAAATCACCGTATGTCCGAAGTTATCCATACATGTCCGAAGTTTTCAACTTTTCAAGAATACTTCGGACATCATTTAGGATAAGGATAGCTCTCTTATTATGGGGGATAATTTTAGGAGGCTTCCTGGATTACGGCGCACTATCACCATACTGTACATCACTTGACCTAGTTAAATCTCTATAATGTGTTTACACTCACGAGAAATTGTTAAAAAAACTCTAAAAATGTCCGAAGTTACCCCATTTTACGGTAGTACAGGTAGTTTCTTATTTTCCCATTAACCCTCGTGGCCCGGGCTGCCTTTCTAAATGACGGAGGTCGTATCCGGGCGATCTGGCCAAAAAACGTCTAGGCCTAGGCTACCGTATCTTTGTTATTTTAACTGCTAGAAATTTCCCACGCACCCCTAAACGTAGTGTGGTTTCCAATCTGTAGACTGACGTTGAGTAGATTTCTCTAAGTCAACTGGTTCAGTTGTGATGACGATTTCCGTGGAGCGAATTTTTCCGCGATGTTGACAATATCGGAGCTTTTCAGACACTAATTTCGTCATATCATACAACAACAACATTGATCCGACGTCTCCTTGTATTCGGAGGTGTGGTGACGCAATGAATGGCTTTGATTACATGCGTCGGACGCACAGCGTTCAGACCAAGCTGAATAGGCTTTCAAGCTTACTGTCTATTAAAAGGACACCCGGGTACCGGCCCATCTGTCGCGGTGTCCTTTTAAAAGGACACCCGGGTTGGAAGGGTTAATTATCAAGAAATCTGCTGCTAATAAAATAAATAACTTGCCAGGTTATAATGCAAAATAAAGCGTATAGATTACATTAATTTTGGAGTGAGAAAGAACTTTAGGATGCTCTAAGAGTTCTAGACAAAGTTGTTAGAATATGAATAATGAAAGCCAGACAAATATATAGTGTTTTCCAGAAACTATCCTCATATGTCCATGCATGATAAAGGTTTCAGGACTTAATTACACAACTATGCATAATTGTCTCGGGAAGTATGTTTAATATTATTTTTTGTTTGTGATATTTGCTTTAACCCACCAGACCCGGTTGAGCTCTGAGAAACCCATAACAAATACCCCCCGCGGAACCCGGTAGGGCTCTGAGGCTCCGGCAGCTTGAAAGCCTGTAAGCTTGGTGTGCGAGGCATCCGTCCGACGCATGTAAACAATAGCCGGTTGGACCGACGCCGCGCATTTCCGACCACAAGAAGGAGAGGCGTCCTTGTTCGTGTGTGGCTGTGTGTTATTGTTAAGTAGTGAAAAGTAGTGAAAAGTGGCTGATATCGCCACAAAGTTCTCTCCACAGAAATCGTCATCACAACTGAACCAGTTGTTGTTGTTGTTCCCTAAGCTGCCTGGCCGAACAGCCCTGAGTCCCTGAGGAAGGCCATGGCCATGATCGGGCTTTCCCACAGAGCTCTCATTGAGTGTAGATTGTGTTGTTGGCGTAAGTGGTTGTGTGAAATGCAGTCTTCTATGATGTGTTTAATGGTATGGGGTGCTGTGTTACATCCCGGGCAGGCGTCGACAACGGAGTCATCCAGTCTCTTCTGATAGCTCAGGAGAGCTGGATGGTGTCCGCATCTCAGCCTGGCCAGGTGGACTCTGTCCTCGGGAGGATTCGGAAGGATGGATTTCGGGAGGTCGTGCTTGCAGCTGCGTGTTGTCTGTGAGTGAGTGGATGGATCGGCGAGAGATATGAGTATGGATGTGCTTCTGGAAGTTGGTTCGGGGTGGGCAGGGAGGGAGAGAGGACAGTAATTGTGTGTGATACCGTGTGCTGGGTGCTGTTTTGATATTTCTTGGTGTCTGTGGGTGTGTTGCCATGTAGTTTAGTGGGTGGTCTTGGTTCGTTGAGGCTGCTGCCAGGAATTGAGTGCCTCTCATGTCCAGGTGGTCTTTGACTTTGAGGATTTTGGTTTCTTGATGTAGGTGATCTGTGGGTGCAGTAGCTGTGCAGCCTGTAATGATCTTCAGGGCTTTGTTATGAATAGTCTGTAAGGTCTTATGATGTGTTTCGGCTAGGTTAGAAGCCCAGGCTGGGCTTGCGTATTCAACTGAACCAGTTGACTTGGAGAGCTCTACTCAACGCCATTCTACAGGTACGAAACACATCTACACTTGGGGATGCGCGGGAATGCGGAAGCAATCAAAATAACAAAGATACGGTAGCCTAGGCGTAGACGTTTTTCGGCCAAAACCCCCGGGTTTCAGGGAAATTATAGAATACAATAGCCGGGGCTGGAGTGTTAAAATCAAACCTGACACATGACTCTTAACTCTGCATAATATTGTAATTCCAAAGTTCAATCCTGTATGACTATTCATAGCCAATTATTAAACCCCTTTACGAAGATGGCATCAATAATTTATATTTTGGATAAAAAAAAACTAGTTTGTTTGGCTTAGGAAAACAAACCAATTTACTCTTTGATTTGCACACGTATTAATTAAGTATTAACTACAGTATACTGAAATCCTTCGGGCCATGTCTATGAGAGTTTTGTTCGAAACTCAAGTAATCTGGTTAACTAATTTTTACAATAACAATTAAACTGAAAATAGAATAGTTTAAGGGGGTCACCGTCTTTTTTTTTTCTCCCCTTTTCTCTGTTTCCCTCGCTTGTATCCATTCGGCCCCATTCAGCCAACTGTTTTAAGATGTTTATCCCCATCCAGGTGTCAATATCTTCCTGGCGAACGATAGCGAGCCAGCATTGTATGGAGAAATCCGGCTTCACCAGAGACATTTTTCTATCGAAAAATGTACAAATTTAGCTTGCTGTAAAAAAAAAAAAAATATATATAATTATATACTGTATATATATATATATGCTGGCTCGCTTCCGCTCGCCAGGAAAGTATTAACACCGGGATGGGGGTAAATATCTTAAAACAGTAGGCTGAATGGGGCCGAATTGATAGGCTACACGTCCGAGGGAGAGAAAGAGAAAAAAAAGTGAGGTGGGCTCCCTTAACCCGGGAACTGCGGGAAGACTCTTAAGAGTTCCCCCGGCGGACTGCGGGAAGACTCTTAAGAGTCAGAGAAAAAAAAAATCAACTTTAACCCTTCCTACCCGGTCTGCCTTAGGTAAGGACAGCACGAAAGAAGGGCCGCTACCCGGTATGCCTTATCTAAGGCATGAGCTTATAGCCTAATTAAGCTTGGTCTGAACGCCGTGCGTACGACGTATGTCAACAAACCCAAGCGTTCGTCACCGCACCTCCGAAAACAAGAAGGAGAAGACTCCTCAATGTTATTGTTCTGACGTCATGACGAAATTAGTGTCTGAAAAGCCCCCATATTGGCAACATCTCTGCAATATTGGCTCCACTGAAATCGTCATCACAACTGAACCAGTTGACTTACAGAGTTCTACTCAATGCCAAAATACAGATTAAAAACCGCACTACGATTATAGATGAGTGGGAAAGTTCTAGCAGTGAAAATAAACATAAATACGATAGCCTAGGCCTAGACGTTTTTCAGCCATATCGCCCGGGTAGGGGCGACCGTCATTGGGTAAGACAGCCCGGGGAGGAAGGGTTAACCCTTCCTCCCCGGGCTGTCTTACCCAATGATGGTCACCCCTACCCGGGCGATATGGCTGAAAAACGTCTAGGCCTAGGCTATCGTATTTATGTTTATTTTCACTGCTAGAACTTTCCCACTCATCTATAATCGTAGTGCGGTTTTCAATCTGTATTTTGGCATTGAGTAGAGCTCTGTAAGTCAACTGGTTCAGTTGTGATGACGATTTCAGTGGAGCCAATATTGCAGAGATGTTGCCAATATGGGGGCTTTTTAGACACTAATTTCGTCATGACGTCAGAACAATAACATTGAGGAGTCTTCTCCTTCTTGTTTTCGGAGGTGCGGTGACGAACGCTTGGGTTTGTTGACATACGTCGTACGCACGGCGTTCGGACCAAGCTTAATTAGGCTATTAACCCTTTGGTGCACCTATAGTTTCCAATCAAAGTTTTTCCCACTCCCAAAGTATATCTCAGGTCACTCAGAGCCAGTTATGTGCCCGGCGATAATTTGTTTCTGTTACGTTGTTATCCACCAAAAAATCCTTGTATTTGGATTAATGAGGTACCATCGGCTTCGTTATTGATTGAACTTGAAGATAAGCGAATAAAACCATAGAATAAATACAAAACAACCACATTGGGGCACTCCGAAATAAGAATTGTAAAAAAAAAAGTAAATACCTTCTCTCCAACTCGCGCTAGCTCAAAATTTTGCCTGCAACATTTTTGATTTGCATTCATATATGGAAGCAGAATTTAATGAGGATTCCACTGGTAACTTCAGAATTACTATAAACCAAATAGTTACTGAGATACACAAATAAACGTGAAATTATCGAAACACAGACTGAGCTGTACTCTGCTCCCTTCCCAGCCAGCCGTGAGTAAACGGTTAAACTGAGGGGGTTGCCAATTGTACCCATTGAACTAGACTTAATACTTAATATCTATGCCAAATATGACGCGCGTCAGACGAAAACTTAATTTTCGTCGAATATTTTTAAGTTTAATGACTTAACGAGTCATCGTGCGCCTAGGAAAAAAATACCTAATGACTCTGAACGAGTCATCGTGCGCCAAAGGGTTAAGCTCATGCCTTAGATAAGGCATACCGGGTAGCGGCCCTTCTTTAGTGCTGTCCTTACCTAAGGCAGACCGGGTAGGAAGGGTTAAACATTTTTTTTTTTTTTTTTTTGCCCCTGGGCCATGCAAAATATCACTCCTCTACATCCCCTCGTTCACCACTTTCCTCCCCTCCTTCAGTTATCACCTATTTTCCCTGTTATTCCCTTATTCTGAGGTATATTTTCGTGCTAACATTAGCGAGTTGCAAGCAGGGCATTGTCATCACTGTTAGCAAGCGAGTGCAAGAGAGAGAGAGAGAGAGAGTATCGATCGACAGTGTCTCTCCAGCCTTGGGGGAAATTGGCGGGAAAGGAGGTTGCCTCACCCATACATTATGTAACTCCCGCCCTGTATCGCCGATTTTGACCATCCAAACGCTGTTTTCACTTGTTTTATTG
This sequence comes from Paralithodes platypus, assembly GCA_032716605.1. NCBI lineage: Eukaryota > Metazoa > Arthropoda > Malacostraca > Decapoda > Lithodidae > Paralithodes > Paralithodes platypus. Next base: position 44,060,568 of record CM064527.1, on the reverse strand, counting down.
TTGTAACAGGTTAATACCTTTATAATCAACCTATAATAGGTGCATATGGATAAGTATTAATGCTATTTATGGTAAAATTAATATTTTAGTGATGGAAACAGCTCAAATACATGCGCACAGGCAGAGGTGTCTAATTACCCCCATGCGCACTTCTGAGGTTAATAGCCTACTGTATATGAAGGGTAGAAAGGTGCCATCATATTTAAAGGGTTGAGATCACATTATGAGGAAGTGACTCGTAAACTAATTCCGTCGAGGTGAAAAGTGTTCAGACTTTTATTTATAAATTATTCATGCTGTCGTTGGTATATCGGAACTCAGTGGTCTGGTTAAACTAATGAAAAAATAAAAGTGTAGTTGGTATATGGAGAGCAAAGAAGCTGTTTCATTGGCTACATTTCGCCAACACATTTATAGTCCTGTATATTGTTTGTAATTAGTGACTAGCTTTAGTAATGTACTTTATATACATTCTTAAACCTCTTCTGTATGCCATGACATTCTTTTATATTCTGATTTGTAATAGTTGATTTTAATCAGTTTAGGAAGGGATGATTGGATTCGGAAGGATACAGAGCTCACATGAATTTGTATCCATTCAATGAATTTATGAAAGGAATGAAATATTATATAATTGAATTGACCTCTAGCAAATTTCTGGCTATAAAGAAATTGGAGTTATAAGTATCGATATTGAGCTGAATTACTCGGTTCTAGTGCATATATGAAAACATGAGTAAACTTCAAAACTTTTTATACCCATCTCAAGCTCACTTAAGTTTGGTAATTTCTGCTAAATATCTGTCTACATCTTTAACTCCCTTATAGCCCGAAACTCGCAAGTGGTCAGTTAGAGTACGGTCGCGCTAATAAGTCGTGTCCCAACTGTCATTATTTTGGCTTGCTCTGTGCTGTATTAATGTCTGTCAGATGTTGAATAGGGTGGGTAAGTGTAGGAACATGTTTGTATATTTCACTCGATATGAAGAAATATAGCTTAGATATTGCTGATACCAATTATTGATCAAAACATACTTGGCGCCGAGACATCACTTATTAGCGGGATTGTACAGTACACAGTAGCCTAGTTAATTCATATAAGAATATAAGATCGCGGGAAACTGCTAAGGCCATGCGACCCACACGAGGCAGCTCCCATTATCAATCAACAGTTTTATAGCATATTTTCTTGTAAATCGTATTAATCTTCCTTTGATACATGGATACCAATTCATTTGAGCTACTGTAACTCATTAACCTTCTGACTCCAACCATTTCCCCTTCTATTCCTCAAGGGCCTTCTAAATCTGAGTAAAATCAACTGTTAGCCAGGCTATAATGAAAACGAGCGTGATGGTACAGAAAGGGTAAATAATCATATACTGAATAACTGTACAGTACGTATGTGTGCAAACAAATTATGTATGTATGTATAGTATGTATAAACAAAATATATACATAAACAATGGTGTATGTGCCAGAGTATTATACAGTACATACATACTGTACATACATACTGTACATACTGTACATATATACCGGTACATACATACATACTGTACAGTCCATCCTCCTATAACACGAGCTCCTACAAAGCGATTCTCCTTCAACACGAGGGGGGGTCCCGAATTACCTAAACCTCTTATAACCCGAGCCGAAAACATATAACGCGAAATGGCCTTGCCGAGTGCTTCAAATCCGGCGCCTCCTCTTACTGCGCGACCCCCCCACCCCACCTACAGCGCGACGGCAAGAGAGCTCGGAGCTGGCCCAGCTGGGTTGACAGCAAGCTGAAACATCTCACTCAACATACTGTTTCTTCATTCTAATTTAATTCGGTATATTTGTTTATCCAAACATGATCTTATAATTTACTTGCCTATTATTAGGAAGTAGAGTAATAAGAGCCCACAGTAACGAATATCCAATTTTTGATAATAAATTAATGTCGGACAGTACGTTTAGTTAGATTTTGTCCACGAAACAACAACAAACACCAGCTGTGAGTATGCTTGGCGGTGAATGTTATTCCGATGAAATGGAAGTTGTATAGCCTAGCCTATATATTTATTAAGCTAAAAAAATATGGAAAAGTGGCAAAATTGGGGGGCCCAGTCCCATATAGAATTATCTCCATTTAAAGTGTTATTCCTACAACGCGAAATACCTACAACACGAGGGGCAGTGCCGCCCCTAAACTCGCGTTATAGGAGGATGGACTGTACATACATACATACATACATACATACATACATACATACTAAATAACACATATGAGTGAACCAGGTCAAATGGTTTTTGTAAAACACAATGCATGGCTTGCTAATATTATATTTAATAGTGGCCCCTCCATCATTGACGATGTTGCCTATTAGTATAATAGTCTCCATTCAACATCCACGTCAGTCGTTTGAATCAACCGCCGCGAGGAAGAATAAGAGTCATCTTCATAAGTGCAACGCTACTTCTCTTATGGAATCGTCACAGATCGGGTACCCACTACAAAAAAACTTCGTAAAAAATAAGAGAACAAAAAAGGGAAAAAGAATTCCCATCTTAACACTGTTAATCACAAGCTTCCCACATTCGGTGGATTTTCTTGCGTTGTGGCTTCTTACCGCCTCCCGCCTCTCTTCCTCGCGGGCCTGCTGTCAACACTAGTGCCCCGCGCTCCGGCTTCATTCGACGCTCGCTCTCCTCTAGTGAGTCTTTTCTCATTTGTGTATATCTGTGAGATAGTGAGCATGGTTTAGACTAGCTAGCACAGGTTGTGCTATTATTGGCCCGCAGGAAGTGTTAAAATTAGGGTATTTTCAGGCGCTTACTTGTTGTGTTCATTCTTGTTACCACGCGTGTGGTTTTCATTGTTGCTAGCCGCCTTAGTTTTTGCTTTTCCTTTAGTTAGGAGGCTCTTTTATTCTTCGATAGCTGTTCCTTTGTCCAGCTGTGGGTCTTGGGACCCCGTCTTTGTCTTTTTAGCAGACGCGCTGGGTTAAAGTTGTCACACGTGGTTGTGGGACCTTCCGGCGTTCCGTGTCTGCCGGGAAGTCCCATTTGGGGGCTTTTCCTGAGCCTTTGTTAGTTCTTTTGCTTTCCCTTTAGTTAGGAGGCTTTTATTCATCGCTAGCTGTTCCTTAGTTCAGCTTTGGGTCTTGGGACCCTGTCTTTGTCTTTTAGCAGACGCGCCGGGTTACGGTTGTCACACGTGGTTGTGGGACCTTCTGGCGTCTGTGTTTGCTGAGAGGTCCCATTGGGGGCTTTTGTAGGAGCCTTTTGCTCTGCTTTCACTGCTCTTTCGTGATTTTTCTTTTTGAAAGTTATTTAAGATTAAGCCTTTAGGTTAGCTTTTGGGGGGAGATCTTTTAATTTTTCTCTATATGTGAATGATTTTGTGCCCCCTTTTTTCTTGCGCTCCCTGAGGGTTAGTGTTGCACACTTCCCGGGAGTCCAAGGAGACGTCCTTACGTCAGGGTTGGTTTGAGAGTAAGGGTGTTTTTTTTCTCGTTGTTGTGCTTTTCACCGAGTGAACTCCTCTCTGGCCCCGCCGGGCCCTGTTCCGAGACCGTTCAGTGCCGGCGTGGGGTTGTGTTCCTCTTCCCCCCTCTGTCTTGGGATCTTTGTGGTTTTTCCCTTCTTCCGGCGACCTGGTATGGCCGGCGGAAGGAGGGATGTCCGGCAAAGAAAAAGATTTCGGCGTGCCGCCCGGCCCATTGTTGTGTTTACCCCGTCGTTCACGGCGGCTAGGTGTACTCACCTAATTGTAGTATACAGGATTTGAGCCTAAGCTCGTGTTGTCCTGTCTCTCTCTCTACATTTATCCAATTTTGCTTTAAAAGTTTGGATATTTCTTGCTCCCACCACCTCCCCATCCAACTTATTCCAACACTCAATGCTTCTATACGGGAAGCTGAACTTTCTTACATCAGACTTACATATAACTTTCCTCAACTTACAATCATGACCCCTGGTTCTTCCCTCGTCCCTCACCACAAAATCTCCCTTGTCGATCTTCTCAAAACCTTTCACACACTTAAACATGATGATCATGTCACCTCTCTCTCTCCTCTCCCTCAGCGTTGGCAGCTTTAGCCTCTCCAATCTCTCCTCATAAGGCAGGTCTCTAAGGCTAGCTATCATCTTAGTGGCAACTCTCTGAACTCTTTCCAGTTTTTTATTATGTTTTATAAGGTGTGGAGACCACACCACTGCTGCATACTCCAGTCTTGGTCGTATTATTGTCCCTATTATTTTTGCTAACATCTCTTCATCTAAATAATTCAGAGCTATTCTCATGTTAGTCAACACTGCATAGGTTTCACCAGTTATTTTATTTATATGCTGTTCAGGTGACAAGCTGTCTGCCACAACTATCCCTAGGTCTTTTGCTTTCACAGCTTTACTAATTATTTCATCTCTTATTTTATATCCCCAAGAAGGTCTATATTTACTTTTTCCCATCTCAAGAACCTGGCACTTACTCGTGTTGAATTCCATTTTCCAAGTTTGACTCCACTCATATAACTTATCTAGGTCTCTCTGTAATTCTTCACAACTACTCCTACTTGTAATATGCTTCATTAATTTTGCATCATCAGCAAACATAGATATATATGAGCCTATTCCCATTTGAAGGTCGTTGATGAAAACCAAAAACATGATTGGGGCCAACACCGATCCTTGAGGCACTCCGCTTTTTACCCTTTTCCATGAGGAGAACTTTCCTTTTATTACTGTTCGCATTTCCCTCCCAATTAAATAGTTTTCCATCCACTTTAATAATACTCCCTCAACCCGCCCCACAGTCCTGAGCTTCCACAACAATCTCTTATGAGGCACCTTATCAAATGCCTTCTTGAAATCTAAGTAAATACAATCTACCCACCCCTCCCTCCCTTGTACAATGTCAATTACCCTATCATAGTAACTCAACAAATTTGTGGTACACGAATGACCTTTTCTGAACCCGAACTGCTTGCTTGAAATTATTTCCCTCTCCTCCAACATACCCACCCATCTTTTTCAATAATCTTGTAAACACCGGCGCCTGCTAGCAATTTTTCATAAAAAGCGCGCAGATACCCGCCGTCAACTGGCCTAAACAATGACTCTTGTCATAGGATGGCACTCCGTCTTCTGTGTGAACGGCCCTTTGTGGTGTTTACCCCGTCGTTTACGGCGGCTAGGTACACGTTCCGGCGCCTGCTAGCATTTTTTTCTTTTGCACGCAGATACCCGCCGCCAACTGGCCTGATGACTTCGGTCATAGATTGGCATCTGTGTGAAGTCGATGCCTCTGCACAATTGTGGATGGTTTTTCCGGCGGTTTCCTTTACTTAGTAGGGCCGCCTGGTTCTACTTTACGAATAGTTGACAAACCCTCCGAATGTCACGGCGTGTGGACTTTCCTACATGCCTCCCAACGGGAAGTGCTACTTATTAAAGTAATTAACCCGTCGAGCCCCGGCTAATTATTAATAAATGTACCACCAGAACCCGTCCGGTTTTGAATTTTTTTTTTTTCCAGAAACAATAGCGAATGGGTTAGGAATGAAGGAAAAACCACGAAAAACCGATCAAAAAGCTCAAAAAATGGTCCTACAGAGCCCCCGAAAACGGATTTTACAAGAGTAAAAAATTGAAGACAATTTCCCCCAAAACACATGTTTTTGCGCGCTAACGCGCACGCGGTTGGACTTTGAGAGTTTTCAACCATCGGCATGGGTGCGTGGGATACTTACACAGTTCCCATACAAATCTGAGCCCTCTAGGTAGAGCCACTCTGAGCCTAACGACTGAGCTAAAAGGGTGACTCGTCAGGCGCGTCGCTGGGGCTGTGCGTTACATACATAGGCGACACGTCAGACGCGTGGCTGGGGCTGGACGGGTTAAGTATATAATTTAATATAAATGTTATAAATACAAATTATATTTTTACTTAACTCGGCCCTCCAAGGAAATTTACCCAGTTTGTTAGCCGAGCAATAAGACTTACCCTCTCTGACATACGACACGAGCCCGTTTCACGGGTAACCTCGGGTCAAATAAAAGGGCTAATCGCTCAGCGAGTCCGCCAGGGTGAGGGAGTCTATATACCCAGGATTTCCGGCTTCATCGCCCTGCGGCGATCCAGTTCCGAAGGTCAGATTATAATATGCTATAATCTACACGGTTTTTGGGCCAGTGACGCTAGTCACAGGTAGGCTTTTTCTACACCAAATAATTCCAATATTTGACAGACTCACGTCCGGTTGGAGGACTAATAGTGAGTTTTTCTAACTTTCCGGCGGACTTGTACTAGCATGTGATTAACTCCTCTCAGGTTATCCTTATGAGCATTGATTCCTGGAATTTGTTTCCAGATCAGCACGGCAGGGAGAAAAGGAGGGGGGGGGGGGTGTCAGTGGTTTAGTCAACATTTTACTTTTGCCCCCACACGGAACCCCCAAATTTTTGCATCTTAACATTTGAATAGTAAAACCCCGCCCATCCGGCCCCCTCCAATCCGGAATCCCAAGACATCCGGACAGGCATTCGGGTTCGGACACATGTCTCAGACATCCGGACAAGTCCGGATGTCGGGGAGTTTACGAGGCTTTATTCGGTCAACAACAACCTTTATATTTGGCCATATATCCCAGCCATCCGGACAAGGCCGGATGGCAGAGAAAAAAACACCGGACCAAAGACCGAACAGCATTGTAGGTAAGTTTCCATTTGCGCCAAAAGTATTGTTTACGTCTAGTCAGGTGGTCCGCCCCAAGCGTCGTGCTTCATCTGGATATTATCCCCATGTTTGTGCTATTATTTCTACTCGCCTGCCCCACCAAGATGGATAGTGATGTTGTGATTACTTCCAAGGAAGCAGAGAGTGGAGAGAAGGCTGGTGAAGCTTGTGAGAAGGTTGTTGACCCCTTCACCACCAATAAGTAATTTTCAACATAGAATATTCTGGTTAACATTAGACGATTTTCTTTTGCTTATAATCTACCTCTATGACTGAAATGGGTAAATACGATCTCAATAAACCCTCTGAATAACATAGGTCCTTCTGAAACTGCATAATATCGTCTCTGAATAACATAGGTCCTTCTGAAACTGCATAATATCGTCTGAATAACATAGGTCCTTCTGAAACTGCTTAATATCGTCTAACTTTACCCTGAATAAAGGTAAAATTACGTCATGGTGCTGAAGGGGTTAAAAGTTGATTAGGCTAAGTTATGCCTCAATATCTGTGGTAAGAAAATAAAAAGTTCAGTTCTGTTTTTAAGTGGCAAAAAGTGTTCAGTGTTCTAATGTGTTCAGTACATGAAAAATGTGCTACAGTTGCAATCATTGTTTTTGTATGGCACCTCCACTACCGCCCACTCCACCCTACACTCTACTCCACCTTCACTGTCCACTCCACTTACAATACAGGTCAGTAAGAAAGAGATAGGTTCTTATTTTATGTACATTACACTAATTTCTTTTTTCAGATCCAGTTTATTTAGATTAGGAAGGTACTGGACAGTACAAAGTTAGCAATCCGGACCTCATTATATCTGTCATCCGGAGTAGTCCGAATTAGAGAACCGGACATAATTATCTCTGACATCCGGAATTGTGCGGTTCATAGGGGTTTGTGTGGGACCTATCCGGACCTCGCCAGATCCGGAATTTTGGCACTTCCGGACAGGGTTTCCCCCCAATTAGTCCGGTTGGGAGGGGTTTTACTCTTGCACTCTAAGATTACGACAGGCTGCATCTAAGTTTGTCTCTGGAATTCCCAGCAATGCCCGGTGGGCATAGATCATGGTGCGGATTGGGCGAGTTTTTTTAACAGTATACAGTTTCTTACAGTTTCTTACAATAGATCCTCTGGAAAAAGGCAAACTAGGCCTGTGTATCCAGCTCAGTACCAGTACTTGCACTGCTGCGGTTGTTCACGGTGTTGGCGGCGGCGGTAGCAGACGCAGCATTTTTACTATTCTGTATTTTTGCTTTATAATCAAACTTCAAATCTTGTCTTCCCCATGCTTTATCAAGATTACTTTCAAACTCCCTTATTGATTCGGAATCGACTACATACTGGGGCAGTGCGTTCCACTCATTTACCACTCTATCACAAAATGAGTTCTTTGCCTTCTCAAGCCTATTTCTTTCTTTGTAAATTTTCTTAGAGTGTCCTCTCGTTCTTGTTCCCTCCCGCATCAAGAAGATACCTTCACACACATCCTCATCATACTTTCATGACACTATCTTAAAAGTCTCTATCATATCCCCTCTTTTTCTCCTATATGCCAGTGTCGGAAGACCCAGTGTCCTCAACCTCTGCTCATAGCCTGCGTTCTTCAACGTTGGTACTAGCTTGCTAGCTCTCCACTGCTTCTATATCCTTTACCATATATGGAGCCCACACCTGGTTCGCATATTCCAGGTGCGGCCTAACCAGCGCTGTATAGAGATTCCTGAATATTTCTTCGTCAAGTGACACAAATGTCCTCCTTATCAGCCCTACAATTCTATTGGCTTTGTTTATCTTTTCCGCTAAATGTTCTGAGAAATTTAACTTATTATCTATCACTACTCCTATATCCTTTTCTGCATTCACTTCCTCCATCGCTTCATACATACTGTATCCTACCTTGTCTATCTTGCTTGTCCCAATCCGCATGTACAGTACTTGCATTTTTTTGGATGAAAAGGCATTAACCAATGCTCAGACCATCCCTTCATGCCCTCCACATCTCCTTGAAGCAAACCCACATCTTCCTTACTCCTCATTCTTCTATACAGCTTAGTGTCATCCGCATACAGGTATATCTCACTTCCATTAGTTATAACTTCAGGTAAGTCGTTGATAAATATAACGAACAGTAGTGGTCCCAACACAGATCCCTGAGGTACCCCACTTGTAATTTCCCTCCACCCGGAGCCTATTCCATTCACCAGTACCCTCTGTCTCCGATCTTTCAGGAAGGCTTCTATCCATTTCACACGTTTCTCCCCTATATTATAGTTTCTAACTTTCTCTATTAACCTTTTATGTGGGACCTTATCGAAGGCCTTCATAAAATCGCAATATACCACGTCTATTACATCACCATCTTCTAGAATTTGCATCCAATCATCTACCACCTTAATTAGCTGTAGTACCGTCGACCTCCCCGGCAAGAATCCGAACTGTCTCCCACTGAAAAGTTGGTCTGATTTCATATGCTCCATTATTCCTTCTCTAATTACCGTTTCCATTAGTTTACACACAACACTTGTCAAACTGACTGGTCTATAATTTCCTGGGTCATTTCTCTTTCCCTTCTTAAATATAGCTGTTATGTTCGCCTCTCTCCAGTCCATCGGGATTTGTCCTGTATTAAACGATACCTCAAATAAAATTTTCAATGGCTCTACTAACATCTCACCTCCTTCCTTTATGATTCTTGGGTGTATCCCATCCGGTCCCGGGGTCTTACTTCTGTTCATTTTTTCTATAGCCCTTCTTATTCTAGCATGGGAAAACTCTATTAGTTCTAGTGCCGGTGCCTGTTTGATGGGAATAGTAGGCACTGCATCATCCGACTCCACTGTTAGTACACCCCCAAAGTATTTCCCCAGCACCTCTGCTTTCTCCTTATCAGTCTCTGCTCTACTCCCATCATCCAACCCCCCTACCAGCTCTGGGATCCCTACTCTTCTTGTTTAACTTTTCCTGAATGTACTTCCAGAATATTTTTGGATTATCCTTCACATTTCTTGCAATCTCTCTCTCCCTCTCCTTTACCCCCCTCCTTGTCTCCCACCTTATTTTATTGTTTATTTGTCTACGTTCCAAATCCACTGCTTTAGCTTCTATACTAGACCCCCTGTTCTTTTTTAACACTTTTAATCTATCCCACAATCGTTTCTTCTTATCAAAGTCCACAGCTTTCTTTTCATTGGTAATTCTGGGTTCGTTCTTTTCCTCAATTTTGTTTTATCCTTATATTCCCTTACTGGTACACATTTGGATATAGCATCCTCCAGTTTGACTCTAATCTTCCTCCACATTCCTTCAGGAGAGTGGCGAACACAACCTAAGGTAACCGTTCAAGTATTCCCCCCAGTCAATGTCCAAACAACTTCTCAGCAGCTCATAATCTGCTCTGTCATACATGTATATTTTTGTATTGCTTCTATTATCCCTCTCTGTTTTAATATTGCAACTAAAACTTATACAGGCATGGTCACTACGACCTATAGGGCTATCCACATTGACATGTTCCACTATATCCTCCTCATTGCTAAAAATTAAATCAAATACCGTACACTCCCCTGCTTCCCATCTCTATATCTTGTCATCTCTGTAATATGTTGCGTTAAAAAACAATCTCTCACTTTCTCTATAAACTTGTTTTCCAGGCTACACTGTCCCGCTGGAGTAGTACAATTTGCCCAGTTGATCCGTGGCAAATTGAAATCTCCAATCAAAATCTTATATTTGTTCTCTCTATTATCTATTTCCTCCATTGCTTTCAGTAGGTTATCATCATCTTCCCTACTATTATTTGGGCTTCTATATATAGAGGCAATTAGAATTGATCCTCTTGCACATTTTACTTCAATACACAAATACTCACAATACTGCTGTCTCATATCCACCTCATTTACCTTGAGCTCTTTTCTTACATAAATAAACAGTCCTCTTCCAACCTCTGCTCTAATAGCAGTCCTCTCATATAACTCAAAACCCTCCAAACTATACTCCATCAGTTCCCTTTCAATTCTAGCATTTTTTGGTCTTACTTCCTGTAAGGCTATGACATCAGGTTTTTCCTCTTCATCCTGCAACCTACATAGCAGTTCTCTTTTCTTGTCCTGGGTAAACACATCCACATTACTAAACATAATCCTTAATCCATCTACCATTCCTTCCGCAACTACACCATCCCGCTCCTCCTGTCCGTACCCTACTCCCCCCTTAGCACTACTGGGTCTGCAGCTTTGTCTCCTGTCTCTCCCTGTGACACCTCCACCCTGTTCTCCTCCTCCGTCACAACAACTATCACATTCTCTTCCCTCCCTGATCTTCCCCTCCCTTCTATTCGTATAAACCACTTCTTCAATTTCCCGTCCCTCACTCTCTAGAAAAAATTCCTCTTATCCTCCTCACCCAACTTTCCATTATTTTCATCAGCCTTTTCTTGTAATTCCTTTATTTTTTTCTTTGTTCTATGCTCAAATCCTTCTTTAGTCTTATATGTTTCAGTTCTTCATTTGTGTTTAGCCTCCAACTAAAATTTGTCACTGTCTCTGCCACTGCCCTGGTTTTAAACTGTATTCTTATAGGTCTCATCTCTCCCCTTTTATATCTACCTATCCTACTGACTTCCTCCACCTGCCCTTCCCATCCATCTCCGTCCACATCCACACCTTTCATGACCTCCTTCACTTTCTCCATATCCCTCACTTTTTTCATTCCATTATCATTCATATGAGCCTCTATATCTCCATGCATAGATCAATTGGGCCTGGCGGCCATGATCGATAGATACCTAAATGCCCACAGTATGGGAATTGTTTACAGTTACTAACTTTCAAAACAAAAAATTCCCCAGAATCAGGGATAATGTTGCATCTAGGCAATCAGTACTCACCACTTAGCTGAGCAATTAGCCATTGGTTATGACTCAGCCCCCATGCACCCCCCCCCCCCCCCCCCCCCGATACAAGAACCCTCCAGGTGTCGCCGGACAACGTTCTAGATGGACACTCCCCAGTAACGGAACCTAGGTCTCCGGCTAGGGTAAGTAAAATTTTCTTTCCTTCAAAAAAATCTAAGTTAAGAAAAGTCGATCAGTATCTCGGTTAATGGTTCCTCCGATTACTTAAGCCAGTCATACGGCTCATAATTGTCAAGCACTTAGGCCGGCGGGACGGCTCGTTTGTTTTAAGACTGAACCTCAGCCGGCGAGGCGACTCTCATCCTTAACCCTTCCAGCCCGGGTGTCCTTTTAAAAGGACACCGCGGCAGATGGGCCGGTACCCGGGTGTCCTTTTAACAGACAGTAAGCTTGAAAGCCTATTCAGCTTGGTCTGAACGCCGTGCGTCCGACGCATGTAAACAAAGCTGTTCATTGCGTCACCGCAGCTCCGAAAACAAGAAGGAGACGTCGGATCAATGTTGTTGTATGATATGACTAAATTAGTGTCTGAAAAGCTCCGATATTGTCAACATCGCGGAAAAATTCGCTCCACGGAAATCGTCATCACAACTGAACCAGTTGACTTAGAGAGCTCTACTCAATGCCAGTCTACAGATTGGAAACCGCACTACGTTTAGGGATGCGTGGAAATATATTTCTAGCAGTTAAATTAACAAAGATACGGTAGCCTAGGCCTAGACATTTTTCGGCCAGATCGCCCGGATACGAGCTCCGTCATTTAGAAAGGCAGCCCGGGCCACGAGGGTTAAACAAAAATAAATTTAAAAAAAAAGAAAAGAAACAAAAAATGAATGAAGAAAACCAATGCAAACAATGTTTACCTTCTTTTGTTCACGAATCTATAATAGGATACGAGTTCTTACGGATAAAGAAGGGGATGCATTCAGCGGTAATTTAACGACATAACTCTTACAAGTACAGTGGAATCTCGCATCTAACGCATTTTGATCTAACGAATTTGCATCTAACGACCCTATTGGAGCTCTACCCGATCTCAATCTAACGAACCAAAATCCATATCTAACGGCAATTATTCTGGGTGCCCGGTATCGAATTTACAAATTTCCCGCCAAATAGGCCTACCGTACTGAGCTAAGTGGCGTCCCTCCCTCCTCCCTCCCTCCCCGTCACTGTCGTCAGTCCAGTCCGCGCCACGCCTTAGGCCTACATTACTCAACCCAACTCAATCTTTTGTTGTGTTACTCGCCCCATCCTTAAGCTTTTGTTGTGTTACGCCTTTTGTGATGTCGACCCAATCCTCAGGTACTGGAGAGGGGAGTGGTGAGAATGGAAATATGCATGAAAGAAAGACAAAAGTACCAGTGAAGAGGGTTATGCGTGTTGGAAAAAAAATGAATAAATATACGGCAGAGGATAAAGCGAAAGTGATTGAACTAATTGAAAAAGGCCTCAAGAACTGCGAGATAGTGAAAATAACTGGGTTTCCCGAGGGGACAGTGCGTAACTTTAAGAGTCCGAAAACTAAAATTAAAGCCAGCCTATCTGTTGCAAAGACGTGTTTTAGTGGCAATGTTAAGAGAGGGAGGCGGTGGTGGAGGTGAGGAGGTGCGCGGCGCATCCCAGTTAGTCTAGCTTCCCTGCTCGGATATCTTCGACATCGTCTAACCTACACACTTCATTATTCACTCACAGGTTGGTTTATTATTAATTCTTCTTATAATTAATATATTACATGATTTTAATATATTTGATGTCACAAAATAGCACTCGGAAGGGCAAAAATAGGTAAAAATGGGGACTCTGTCTAAATTTTGGCACCAATTACCATTTTTCCCATTAGTTTATGTATTCATATCTAACGAATCTGGATCTAACGCGATTTTTTCGGCACCTATTATTCGTTAGATACGAGATTCCACTGTACGATGTGTTATTTTATGCTTCCGGTGTATGGACCGTTTTACAAGCTTATCTGTAGACATCAGCTTGCTGGGTATCTAGATTTTTTTTTTCCTAGTATAGGTACTTGACATTGCACGGCCCCAGGCCCCGTGAAAATGGTTCAGGTTCACCCCAAACCACTATGTATAAGTGTCTGATCCCTAAGGGTTGGCGATCTAGGATTAGTCTAACCCTTCTGATTTGAGTTGGCAATGGTGTACACGGTATACCTAGTAGACCTTTTCTCACTGATTTCTTGGATTAAAGTCTCGTTTTGTTTAATCACACCAGCCCTCCTGGCGCTTCGCCCCGTGTTAGGCATAATTACGAATAAATCATGACGGACTCAGTAAGGCCAAAAGTGGATGTTAAGTCAGAGGCCTAAGTTCATTACTCAATGACCTCTAGCTTTCAATCCCACTTGAATATTGAAAGCGAGGGAGGATCCTCATTTCTTTCGATAAATTAGGACCGGTGGGGTGAGGGGCAGAATGGCTCTCAATATGAAACTCTAGGGACTTAACCCGCCGGAGTTCACTATCTCCCGGTCTACATACCACAAACGGATGCTCGATCTTGGTAGCATCAGTCCCAGGGGTTGTTTATCAGATCGACTCGATAGTAGTACAATCGATCATCTCAGTTTTTATCCAATCTTGTTTCCTAATATCTCCCATGTCCCTATGCCGGAAAATAGAAATATTTTCACGTGAACGCTAGTTGTCAGGGTCAGGAAACGGTATTGCGGCGGGACAACACATACCCGGAATACCCGCCGGATAAACGGTCAGGTACTTACCTCCGGTCGCTTTCCCACCTCACCCAATTCTGGGTGGGATGGGCGATGGACCATGGGTAACGTGGGATCAGGAACTCCCACAATATGCGATAGCTTTTCCATCTAACCTTCTGTCCCCAGTTTCACCTCCATTACCGAGTTTGACTGGCTAATACAACAACCGGGAGGGGTCCCCCTCCCTATTCTTAATTTGTCATCGCCCCTCAATTAACTACAGAGGTTTTTCCTTTGCCCCTCTTTGCTCCTCAAGAAATCCGGACAGCCTTATTTGAGGCAGTCAGGTCACGGCAGCTCCTCAGACTCGGTATGGCTCAGGGGACCTATGAATGCTTATTATAGGATTTGGTTCTCTCGGGTCTCCACCGCGAAGCTCATGATTAGCTAGACAGGGAGATCGGGAAGTAAGGAGGATATTGAATGTAGGGAACCCCCATCAGGTCTCACCGAAGGCTCTAAGCGGCCAACGGACAGTTTCCCCTCCCACTCTCTAGTACATTTCAAATAAAATGCTTTAAGGAATGGGCCGTGTGTCCTCCCTCCGTCCCCCTCTCTCCCTCGGCAGTGCTACTGCAATGGGGTTCCGAGGTTCGACGAGGTGTTACTTCCTAAGGGTGGCTGTGCCACCTTATCTTTTCGGCGCGACCGGCCTACGTCGGTCACCGCAATGTGCTCGCCAGAAAGAAAGTCACGCGACTTTGCCTCACCCGGCGTCACATAACAAAATTATACAACCCTCTGCGTAAGGGATGTGATACCTAGTAATTACACAGGACACACGATCCCCGGCCCAGGTCTGGTGTGCGTACGCTGTAACCCTGCGACAGACACACACCAGGAAGGGCCGCCTCTCTCACACTTACTTGGGTTATAAGCCAGACAACAGTCTGCCGGCAGGCGGCTACCAGGAGGTCTTTAGGGTGATGTCCTACTAGTCAGTACATCTAGATGGGTTGGAGGACGGTATCCTCAGGGGTCTCTACTACAGTTACCCTTGTCAATTCCCCAGGATATCCCTCTCTTTACATGCGGTACAACGCGAATCGGTATTCACTCTCGCTAAGCTCACTTCATGATTACGCAATTTTAAGCCCTCCGCAGGCCTTGTTGGGGTGGTCCCTTTTTGGGAAGAGTCCCGCCGCGGGGGGCTAGAAGTTCGTCCCGGCGGGATCCTATTCCCATCTCTAATATTAGAGAGGACTTCTTCCTCTTTACATATGCTTATTCGAGCTGTGCGCACGTACCGAGACGTTTTCCCAGGGTCAGGGACAGCTTAACGGCAGGTCCCCACTTTTACGATAACCTCTTAAGGCCGACTTAGTTATTTACTCTCCCCCCACTTTTCTTCTTAACCCTCTCCGACATATGACGCGATTTTGAGCCGATTAGGGATACTTTAAAGCCTTTTTTACCATCAGGGGTATTTAGAAACCTTTAGTTTAGTTACTTCAACCTCTGCAGTTGTCTTTGAGTTAGCTGTGGGCAGAAAACTAATTTTGAAGAGGTAATTATAAGAGTGAGAGAACTCTATTTCTTATTGCTAATCTGGCAACCTCTGCATCATATGAGTCTGAAGGGGTTAAATACATACATAACATTTTAAGACTGAGTGTTCCACACATAAGTGCAGTTTCAGTCTCTTGTCCTAACGGCGGCGCTCCAGGCAACCCTGTCAAGGGCTGCTTCACTTGTCAAGTTCTTGGATTTGAGATCGGCGCGTATAGTCCGATCCCAGGTCTTCCTCGGTCCACCCCTTGGTGCAGCTCCCTCCACAATCACAGACCTGCATTTTGTCACCCAATTCTGTTCATCCATTCTCTCCACATGTCCAATGAGATAGATGAAAACCGTTATGGGCTCTCTCGCCCTTAATTTGTTCCATATGAAATTACAGCCACGTTCTCCTTACACACGGCCAGTAGAGCGGCTTATATTGATCTGGCAAAATTGTGCGCTTTTCGTTACTTAGGCTTATACTTTCAGTAAAGCCTAGCGATAACTTAACGCTGTTAGCAGTCCTTACGCACCAGAGATCTCTCAAACATATCAGCTCTCTTAAATTTTTCTGTAATTGCCGCCAACAATCACTCTTCAAAAGTGACAGTTTTCCCCTTCAATCCCAGGCTCCTTGTTTTTCCTCCGGCTTACACTAAACGCCTGTCCCTCCTTAATATATGGCCAGCAGCACTGAACCGGAGCTTTCCCTGACCTCTTAAGTAACCATGAACGATTTTTGAGTGGTATGTGGCAAAACAGTTCAGACTGAGGTACTTTTACTGCCAGGGGAAGCCGGGGTCAGGGCCATTCCGATCCTACGGCTCATGCCCCCCCAGGTATCTTGTTCGATCCTCTTAGACTAGACAATTTTCGACATCCCCCGGCGGACTAACTGATATAGCCAGTTGTTTTTCTAGCTCTCTAAGTTTTTTCCAGGATCCTACGTGTCCTCGCTCCACACCGAGTGGGCAGAGGACGTGGTAGTCACAGGAGGCGCCCTCGGTGCAGACTTTTTTCTTTGCATATAATTGTTCCCTTTTTTGGTTACAAACTCTTTCTTTTACGGCCCAGCCCTTTTTTCTTATAGTCTGTACATGGGCACACTCCTTTTGTTGTTTTACTTGTAATTCCAGCCGTTAGTACTGTGATGTGGACGCCCAATAGGGGCTTAAGAAAAGGGGGGGGGGGATGTGGATCCCAGTACAAGAGATGAACCCCCTTCCACAGGATTACAAGTTAATGCAGGGCAAGCTAGGCGTTATTTACGCCGGGCCAAGCCCAATTAGATATGCACGAGCTAAGAAGCTCGGGATTTTTTTTTAAATTATTAAACCTGATGTATTCATTTTAAGTTTGCAAAGCTTAATTAAAGCTCATGTAGTTTACGAATAATAAAAAATTGTGTTACACTACTGTTCATTATACTGTATATGTTACGTTCAGTTTTCCTTGCTAGTGGCACTAGATTACGAAAAGTTGGTATAGCTCAAGGTGACACTGGATTACAATAGGTCCTAAGGGACTCTGTAAATATTTTCATTCTAACTGTCCAACTTATGTTGTTTTTATGAATAATAAAGAATTATTTGCCCTACAGTTGATATAATTTTCAAGTTTCCAGGCTAGTCGCACTAGACTCAGGAGATCGATAGACATCAGATGGTGACTCCGATATGTTCCTGGCTAGCTACACTAGTTCCAGTAGGTTTGATAATTGTCAATATGACTGCCGGGAACCGAGCTGAGCTCAGCATCGGTTCCGGCCCAAGGGAATGAAGGGTTATGCTTTTAACTCTCTCACCCAATACAACAAACACCTCCTGTATGAGGACTCTGTTGTTGGAGCAGGCTTCTTTGAAGCAATGCACTGCTCTCCCTCTATCAATATTTTGTAACTGTGTTGTAAGCACAACTACATATACAAATAGCTTTTCCTGTTATGAGGTTTCTTGACTTAACCATACGGTTATGAGGAGTTTTAATACTACTACGAATGTCCCCCTCCAGTCTTGGAATTCAGGCAACATCGTCAATGATGGAGGGGCCACTATTAAATTATAGGTTTGATTCCCTAAGGGAAGTAGAGAACACCTAATATTTAGTAGGGGCCCCGGAATCATTGACGACGTCCCTCCCAGCCATCCCCTTCCCATTCGATGATATTTTTGAGTTATCTTGATATATCATTGAAGGACGAATCGTTGTGCTTGGCGAGAGGCGGTAAGAAGCCACAACACAAGAAAATCCATCGAATGTGGGAAGCTTGTGATTAACAGTGTTAAGATGGGAATTCTTTTTCCTTTTTTGTTCTCTTATTTTTTACGAAGTTTTTTTGTAGTGGGTGCCCGATCTGTGACGATTCCATAAGAGAAGTAGCGTTGCACTTATGAAGATGACTCTTATTCTTCCTCGCGGCGGTTGATTCAAACGACTGACGTGGATGTTGAATGGAGACTATTATACTAATAGGCAACATCGTCAATGATTCCGGGGCCCCTACTAAATATTAGGTTTTCTCTACTTCCCTTTGGGAATCAAACCTATAGTTGGCACATTGTTAAAATTTGTGAACCTTAATTAAATACATTTGCCCAGTGTAATATGAGAAAATATGTCTAGTCCATATTAATGATGTTTAATCCGTCAATCATATGATGCCAATTTTGTCATGTTTTTTTTTAGCAACCTCCTGACAAATTTATTAAGCTTAGGAAGTATCTTGTGGTATGAAAGTGATAAAGACTTGGTCTTTTAAGTTAAATATATTTGTCAGAAGGTTGCAAAAATACAACCCAAATTGCTATCCTCTGATAGAAAGCTTGACATTTAAAATGTTGATGTCATAAGTAAGTCTTTTGATCTATTTATCTATCTATCTATCTATTTATTTATCTATTGCCTGACGCCGTGATCCCCGAAGGGGTGGCCACGAACGAACCGCCCCCATGCACCTCTGTCCCCAGTCAGTCGACGCCCCTCCCCCCAACCAGCACCGCCTTCGTTCATGTACTTCCTCACTCCATCCTTCCACCTCTCATTCGGTCTACCTCTCTGTCCCTCCACCTCGCTCTCGTACATCCTCTTAGTCATTCTTTCGCTTTCCATACGTTCCATTATGGTCGAACCATCTCAAGTTGTTCCTTTTCACACTTTCCAGCACATCTACCTCCACACCACACCTCCTTCTTACTTCCTCATTAGTCTTTTGATCTTTTGATACTGACTAAAAATAATTGTGACCCCCTAGCCTCTTGTGCCGTAACTCGATAAAGGCTGAAGCAAATAGGCTGTAAGTGTCCACACCTATTAATTGGTTGACCCAAATTATATAAATACCAGAATAGTGCAAACCATTTTTGAGTTACGAGTGGTTGGGATATACTGTATATAGACTCGACTATGATTAAACTATAGACCCAGGGTTACAACTACCTACAGCATCAAACTTTGGTACAATTACACCAAAGTGCCAAAATTCTTCACATGTAACAGGGATAGTATTTGTTCAAGATGAAAGATATATTCAGAAGTGAAGCCTACTTCTCAGACAGCAATAATAGGTTATGGATGTACCATGATATCTATATAAAATCTTATATTTTGTACTTTAATAAACATTATTGCCAAACATATTTTTATTTTGGCCTAAGACTACCCTAGTTATACTGTATAATTGATTTAGCAAAGAATGCAGATAAAGTCCAGCGAAAGAAGAGAAAAAAACGTTTTTCTGATGAGTTATGATGTCCCTATTCGGGCTTTGTCTTGAGTCGGCCAACCCCATTGAAAAAAAAAAAAAAAAGGGGGGGGGGGGAAACTGGGATATGTGCCAGAGTATATACAGTACATACATCCAGGTAGTCAAAATCATATCCTTGGAAGCATTGATATTAATTAGTGTGAAATCTAAAGAGGGACAGTAACTTGACATTTCTACAACATTAAATAAAAGGTACTACTGTAGTCAAGCTATAATAAACACATACGGACTGTCAATAACTTTGAATTAGCCTACAATTGATGGACAAGATTTTTGAAAAACCTAAATTTAATAGGGCCCCTCCATCATTGACGACTTCGCCTATTAACCCTTGTCTAGCGGGGTGTTTTGGGCTATTTTGGGCATATTCAGGCCCTCCTGAATGATCAATCAAGTATCTGCATGAAAAAAAAATATTTAGCAAAAAACTAGGCGCTAAAAGCTTCAAAATGAGACCAGAACGAGCTACGTAGCACTCGTGGTTCTCATACAGTGATACCAGTAATATGGGAGTTTAGCGTATTTCGGCATATTTTTCCCAGCTATGCTCACTACTGGCTACACTGCCGGCCTCTTGAGAACACAGGGAACATGAGTTAATGGGCGGCGGTAAGCCCTGGGAGTCGGCTGTCTGGCCCGCTGCGCTCTCGGCCATTTGCACTCGATTTTAACCCTTTAAAAGCCTTAATAATGCTCCTAACTTGCTGCAAATTGGTGCACGACTTAAGTCGAGCGCCGCTCTTTAAGGGTTAATAATAATAGTCTCCATTCAACATCCTGCACCAGCATTTTGAATAGCCCGCGCGGAAGTATCGTGGAGTACTCATCATAAGTGCACACTTAATTCCCTCATGGGATCGTCATTTTGATTGGGTACCCTACAGAAAAAACTCTGTAAAAAATAAAAGGAAAAAATAACTTAATATCTGTTATCATATGACTTTCATATTCGTGGATTTCTCATGCTTTGTTTCCCTGACACCAGGCCCCCTAGCGGCCATCTTCGTCCTTCCTACTTCCGCGTCCCTCCCGACAACAGGGCTCGCGCCGTGTCCGCTTCATTCGACGTTCGCAGAGCTTCTAGCGAGTCCTTACTCATTTGCATATATCTGTGTTGTAGTAACAAGGTTTAGATTAGCTAGCACGGCTGCCAGATTGGTAGGTCCGCAGGAAGTGTGTGTTAAAATAGGGTACCATTGTCACAGGCGTCTACGAGTCCCGGATGGGTGTACCGCGTGTGTTGTTTTTGTGATACGCCTTAGCTGTTGTGTTTACTTAGCTAGAAGGCGACCACTCTACGAGGCATGATACAGACTGTCAATATTGAGGAAAGTACATGTCATTATCTTCAGATATCAGCAAAAGCTCTGGTTTAAGGGTGTCTAAGGGTGCTCCACCTTCCAGGGTTCGTGTTTTGCTTAGGCCCCTTGGGTGGGCCTCCCTCTTCATGGTGCGGCTGCTGGGTGCCGGAGCGTCGTCTGCTGGGATGTTTTTCGGTCCACGTGGTCGGCCTAGTTAGGGGTCTCCGGCGTAGGCTTCAGGTAATTTAGGTTTCTAAATTTTTCTGTTGTTATTTTTGCCTATGTATGCCCCCTTTTTTTGGTTCATGCATGCGGGCTTGTTCCTTTGGGGGTAGGGGAGACGTCCCTATATGTCATTATGTATATTATATATATGTGTGGGACTGCAGGAAAGGAGTTGTGCCAACCCCGTTTCCCGGCAGTTTTTGTCTGTTCCGGCGGCCCCGTGCGGTGGGTCCAGATTATCCGTCTCTGACGGGTAGGAACATTCTAAAGATCCCGACGTGGTTTGGCTGAACCACACTCTCCCGGCGGAATTACATTCCTAGCAGGGCCACAAACTAGGCCCGCCGAGTTAACTCGCCCTGACTGGCCTAGTGACACGTTAAGACTTTATCGCCTGCGGCACCACCAGTCAAGTGTACACAAAGTGATAAGATTAGTTTTGCACACTTTGTGACGTCTACCAGCGTTGGCAGAATCACCTCTCGTTAGCCACTAGCGCTCGCCAGGGACATCAAAATGGGCTAGTTATCAGAGAATGTTGTTCTTTCTTTCCTAGT
The DNA here is from genome assembly GCA_032716605.1 of Paralithodes platypus. Lineage (NCBI taxonomy): Eukaryota > Metazoa > Arthropoda > Malacostraca > Decapoda > Lithodidae > Paralithodes > Paralithodes platypus. The sequence continues at coordinate 44,038,846 of CM064527.1, read as the reverse complement.
AATCGCATTGTCACAGACAGTCCAGTGGTGGTCTTTGTTTTCGTCTGTGACAACGGGTTATATTTGTTATCAATAGTAGTGATGATAGTACCAGCGTGGGAATGAGAGAGACTTTCAGAGCGAGATGGTAGTGAGTGTCTGTAGGTGCGGGAGCATCCCTGCCTCTCGCTCGCTATTGGCCGGCGTGTCTGGCTGTGTCACGTGACACCTGCTGTCTTGTGACGTATCGGCCCGTGATTGGCCGACCATCGCGCTTTGCGGGTTCCTGTGTAACTAACCTCCTGCACGAGAACTAACCTCCTGCACGAGGGTCCCCAGGAGCTGTCCTCGTCAGGACAGGCTTGGCGCGCGTGCTTCTAACATCCCTTTGCATACTCTCCCCCGATCACCACCTTTATCAGTTTCTCTCTCTGAACTTCTTTTCCATTACTTCTCGCCTTTATTCAATTACTTATCCCCTTGGGTTCTGCATATGGTTTCCATAGCCATTGTATTGCATGCGCCGTCCTCAGAGATATTTACATGTACTTAGAATAGGTTTGAGGGTTCTTAGTTAGTATAGGTTAAGCACTCTGTGTGTCTCCATTATTGATTTAGTGTCTCTGCTCTTTTATTTAATGCTAGACTGGGATAAGGTAACTGTAGTCATTGTCTTCGATGTGTGTCTATCTATCTATTGCCTGACGCCGTGATCCCCGAAGGGGTGGCCACGAACGAACCGCCCCCATGCACCTCTGTCCCCAGTCAGTCGACGCCCCTCCCCCCAACCAGCACCACCTTCGTTCATGTACTTCCTCACTCCATCCTTCCACCTCATATTCGGTCTACCTCTCCCCCTCTGTCCCTCCACCTCGCTCTCATACACCCTCTTAGTCATTCTCTCGCTTTCCATACGTTCCATATGGCCGAACCATCTCAAGTTGTTCCTTTTCACACTTTCCAGCACATCTACCTCCACACCACACCTCCTTCTTACTTCCTCATTAGTCTGTCTATCCCTCCATGTAACTCCGCACGCACTCCTTAAGTAATTCATTTCCACTGCTCTCACTCTTGGTCTGAGTCTCTCAACCAACGTCCATGCTTCGCTTCCGTAAGTCAGTGTCGGGATTACCACACTGTCATGCAAGGACTTCTTCACTTCCATACTGACCACCCTATTTTTTGTTACTGCTTTTAGCGTTCCTACAACCCTCTTCCCCTGTTGTACCCTCTCCCGCACCTCTTCATCCATAGTCCCATCTTTACTCAACACACTGCCCAGATACTTAAAAGAGTTGACGATCTCCATAGCCTGACCGTTCAGCTTCACCTCGCACTCTGTGACTTCACCCCTTTCGAAGACCATAACCTTGCTCTTCCCCGTATTTACCTTCAAATTCCGTTTTTCGCACACTGTTCCAAACTCATTTACCAGACCCTGCAACTCCCATTCATTATCACTCATCAGAACTGTATCATCCGCAAACAGCAGTATAGGTAGCTTCCACTCAATTCCCTCCCTTTTCAGCGATACACCAACATCCACTGCTCTTGATAGTATTTCTTTCATAACTCCATCCATATATACAGTAAACAACCACGGGGACATCACACACCCCTGTTTCAAACCAACATTCAGGTCAAAGAACTCGCTCTGCTCACTCTCCACACGTACTGCCGCCTTTGCACCCTCATACATGCTCTTCACTGCTTTCAGCAACTTGCCCTCTACTCCGTATATTCTAAGTACTTTCCACAAACCTTCTCTATCCACTCTGTCATAGGCCTTCTCCAAGTCCATAAAGGCAACATACACCTTTTGTTTCTTCTCCAGATACTTCTCCACAACACAATTCAGGGTAAAAATCTGATCTACACATCCTCTTCCCTTCCTAAAACCTCCCTGCTCGTCGCCTATCCATTTCTCCGTTCTCACTCTCACTCTCTCAATCACTACCCTACTGTATACTCCCTACTACGCTTAGAAGACATATTCCTCGGTGGTTACCACACACTCCTCTTTCCCCTTTGCCCTTATATAGGGGCATCGATGTGTGTACGGTTTGTTTATACAGTACCTACACGACTTCGACCGGTCCTGTGGTAGCCTGTGTTGTCTTTTCGGCTGTGTCCTTTGCGAGTGCAGCTTTGTGTTGACTGAGGGTTTTGGCCTGTACCAGTTCCTCACTTTGCTGCCTCTTTGCTTGTCTTTAGAGGGTCGCCAGGATAGAACCAGATACTTGTGATCTGGATCTATCGAGAGAGCACCCTAGTCAATTAACGTAACTTAAAGGATGCAGTCTTAAGGACATCGCTAGGCTACGAGCCTGTCATGCTCAACCCCAGTTCCTTACCTAGAGTATCCCAGCTAGACATTATTAATTGAGTAGACACTTGTTAGTATTTAATATAAGCTCTTTGATATGTGCACATTATTATTCACAGCATTTATTAGTCTAGGTTGTTGCTGAGCCGCACAACCATAGCAGACTGTTTCGTTGATGAGGAAGTACTTCTTTTAGTGTCGAGCATTGCTACCGTTGCGCATTTATAGTATTCTCGTGTCAGTTAACATTATATGTCCTATCTTAGTGTATTCGATTTACATGTGTGGTGTCCTGCCTCCTGCCTTTATATAGTTTAAGATACGAGCATCTTATGAGCATCAGACTTTCTTCAGAAGTTTCCAGGTCTATGCTGTAGGACTATACTTCACTTTCTTTCAGATAGGAGTGAAGAGTTTATTGTTGTTTAGAGTAACTGTATTGAAGCATCTTTTTATTGTATTAAATCTTGCAGTGATTTATTTGATCTTTCCATAGATTCCTGTTTATGCATTTTAACATAACTTGCATCCTGTTTGTTATCAGGCTATACCAGTGTCGGTTAGCCTGAAGTAGAGTACATTTATGCCCAGTTAAGGATACCCCGCTATCGCAGATTAACTCTGGAGGGTGTAGGTGTTTTGTTCGCCGGCATATAAGTTCGAGGGTTTGGATCTAGCGTACCGTTGTTGCATAGTACCCTATTACTAGTCCAATCATTAAGTGCCCTTGTTTTATTCGTAGTCCCGGTCGTAACAGTTCAGGATGATCACAACTTACAAGGTCATGGGACCTGTGTCTCTTGTCACAGGTAAGTTATTCAAAGTCAGCTAGACAGATCCGGCAGAAGGTTAGCGAGGTGGTGCACTCTCGCTAATTTTCCGGCGGATTTGGGTTAGGATGTTTAATACCTCGCAGGTTATCCTTATGAGCATTGATTCCTGGAAACTTTCTTTCCCGGCCCCAGACTACTTCTCCGGCGGAGGGGGGGACCCTCTCAATTACGGCACCATGCCTAGGTTTGAACTTTGCGCTACGCCTACTTGTTCCCTTTTACCCGTTTTTGCTCATACTCTTTGCATTAAATGTGTGAAGTGTTTAGATCGCTCCCGAGGTGTGTGGTTGTCTAAAAGGTGCGCCATCTGCTCTGAATTAAAATCCGCCTTGCTGGCGAAGAAAGACCTGTCATGTTTAGAAGCCTTGCATGAGATTAAAGCGGCATTCAATTCTTATGCTAAGGACACAGCCCATAAGGCACTCCAATGTGACGACCAAGTACTATGGGAAAAACTAATTATCAAGTCACCTTTAGTAAAGCCCGGATCCTCCAAATCGGTCAAAGCTAAAGCCATCAGCAAGGAGGTTATCAGTAGCGGTAGTGAGAGCGACATCTCTGAGGTCCCCTCCTCTGACCGTGCCACGCGGCGGAAGTCGAGGTCCAGGTCAAAGTCTCCCCGGAAACACTCTCACCACTCCACCTCGAACTCTTCCCGGTCTCACAAGCGCCGGAGAGAAGAGTATGACACATCGAGCAGCCGGCGAGAGACTCATCAGCCGCCACCTCCCACACCTCCCTCTGACATCCATACACGTGATTCAGGGGAGTCGGAAATAGGACCTGAGTTGTTAGCAGCTACACCTAGTCAGGAACATTCTGTGCATGTACCTCCTAATGTGACTTTTGCCATACCAAAATTAACTGTAGTTCCACGGGGTGTGAGGTCGACCAGCCCGAGTAGGGTGCTAGCCGACCAATTTAGGGGTTATCCGGCGGGGCCAATTCAGCTCACAGGTGACTCATGACTCCCAGCCCATAGCGGCAGGGGGGTACTGGCGCCATTCAGATTCACCTCTTAATGTCATTCCAGGACGGACTGAGGATGGCAACATCAACGTGTTGCCATTGTCAGTGCCAGATTTGTCTTGGCCCCTGGCGGATAATGAGATAGACTCACAAGAGATAGAATCACAAGAGACCTTGGAGCAGAGTGAGGAGCCGGCGGATGGAATGTTCTCCCCGGCTCCTCAGTCTCTCCCTAGTAATTATTCGGAGGCTAGCTCACATTCATCCAAAGACCCCTCTAGGAAATGGAAACTTCTGATCAGGTAAATTAATTATTACATAAAGTAATACAGCATTATCAAATCCCTGCCTCGTCGGATTCCCCGGTTACTCTCTCAGCTGCACCTCCTAGCACTTCTGTGATTAGACCTTTAGAACTCCCGACATTCACTACTTCTTGCCCAACCCCGTTGGTGGCAGCTACCCCAGGCCCTACAGTGCCGGCGGCGCTAGCAATGTCCAACCTCAGGGTTATTACTGATGTCCAACCTCCTCCTTTAGATAAAGCGCCTCTGAAGAAGGGCCCCATGCCCCTCCTCTATGGTACTGATTGATCTTGGGTACCTGCAGTACCAGAGAATCCCCTTATAGCTCAACCTTCGGTATCAGGGGACCCACCAGTTCCCGGTGAGTGGTCCATCGAGATCAATAAGAACCGTTAATTTAGGGCCAAAGACGAGACAGGGAGGGTATTAGATGTACTGATTAAGGGTGTCCCAAGTTCCCTTAACCCGGCATATTTTGTGTATTCAGCCGCGCCGGCCGTTCCTTCCGCCGTATCTGCACGACTATTTGCTGACTGATCGAAGACTGATGGCATCAATGATGTCAAAGCCTTAAATGCTCTTACGCCGGAGTTGGCTACAACTCCGGCTCTGGACCAAGCTCAGACTCCGGTACTGCAGATGCGGCAGCTGGGAGTAGGCCCGTGGGTAGATAGGGAGATAGAAGCCCAAGTATTTTCCACTACTATCACATCAAATTCCCCCAGAGAATCATACTTACTTTTCCCTACCAGTAGCCAAAGCAGAAGGGGTGTCCCCAGCCTTACTAACATTTCTGGCGGCCCCCCAAAAGTGTCATTACATGCTCTGGATGAACCTTTCTCTCTCTCTCTCCCCCCCCCCCCCCCGCTGCTCACTTGGAACGAGATTTTAAGTTACGCAATAAAGCCTACCGGATGTTCTCTCAGTACTTGGTGAGTCATCAAGTAGCCGCCTCTCTTGCACGCACGATCTCGGCCATCACTGAACCCCAAATTAGAAAAGCTATTGAGCTGTCGCGTAGACTTTTGCTACAAAATGCCATTGTCCCTAGGAGACATTAGAATTGCAATCTTGGAGGCGGTTCGAGCTCGCCAAGATCTGAGAGTCCATCTGGTGAGGAGGTTGCCGGCGGACATAGGTCGCCGGGTAACTCTCTCCCCGGTTCTTACTGCCACCCTGCTTAACTCTGAAACTTGGAGTTTAGTTTTTAATATGGTGAATGGGTGGAAGGAGGTTACCAAGCTAGGAAGGACCCACCTAAGAAACCCTTTCATAAATCAAAGGGCGGTAACAAACCGTTCGAACCCCAATCTAAACAGGCACCAAGAGACCCCAGACCACCTCCTCAGCAAGGAGGTAATCAGTACAAACCCAAACACGGTAAACAGCACGGGTATAAGGGTAAGGCCATAGGTGGGCACTAACGCGATAAAGTAACGCGATAATGTAACGCGTTAACGATTTCGGGTTAACGTTTATCGGATAAAAAAAAAATCCAGCTTTAACGAATTAACGGTAACGTCGATACTTTTTGTTCCAAAATAGGGATAATCGTTAATTAATTGCCAAACAGGCAGAAATCCGCAGAATAGTCAATAAATAGGTAAACTAAAAGCCGAACCGAACCCTCGTAATTTCTTCTCCACCCATGCGGGCCGCTTGGGGGGTCACGTGACCACGAGTCCACGACGCACCCTCGTTCCTCCTCACTCTCCAAGCAGCTCTCGTTGCAGTAACATCTAGCAGTTCCCCGTCTCGTATACTTTTGTGTTACAGTGTTCAACGTGTTTCTCGGCTTGCTCCTTCACATTATTTATTATTATATTTGCATTGAATCACTATTACTAGTGATCATGTCGTCGCAAGATACTGTGTCGCAGTCGGTGCCCGCATTGAGCGGATCGAGCCAAGATTTAGAGTCTAATGACTCTGAGCCTGAGGTGACGCCAATGGTGACTGACGAGGCTCGGTCACCCGACTCACCCTGGCCATTCCTTGGCAAGTGGGTAGCCTATAAGAGGTTGTGTAAATCATCAGTAAATCATGTAAATGTAAATTATCTTCTAAGTTCTACTAAATCATATATCAATGATCATAAATAATAAATGAAGTGTCAGGAAATAAATATCCATATGAATAATTTAATATGAATTATATGATCCATATGATCCATATGACATATCTTCAAATCATCCAGGAGAAATGCCTAGAGATCCAGCTTAGACATCACTAAATCTGAAAATCATCTAAATGATCTACTAAATCAAATGAAGTGCCAGGTGTTTTTGTTTTCTAATAAAATAATGATAGCATTGCTGCATTTAAGATTTTTTATTTAAAATATGATAAATATCCATATCTTCGATAAATAACGATACTAACGAAGTAACGATATCGTTATCGAAAGGATCGGATTTAGCGATTTAACGATTTAACGGTTAACGAGCGATAAATGTATCGCCGGTTAACGGTTAACGATGTTATATATATATTTTCGTTAACGAAATAACGGTTAACGAAGTTAAGGTTTTTGGTTATCGTGCCCACCTATGGGTAAGGCCCCATATAAAGGTCATCAGGGCACTGCACCAGCCAAAACTAGTCAAGCGTCCGATGCCAACCTACCCCCACCTCCAAAAAACTAGCCACTCACACTCTCCACATCCTAGGGCCGAGCTCAAAGGCCCAAGATTGGGGAGTTGCCTTGAAGGACGAACCCCGGCTGCACCTGGGTTCGTTCCGTGCATTCCGCTCAGCCTGGCCCAAACATACCTGGGCCAGGAAGATAGTGAGCAAAGGAATCACCTGGCGGTGGCGCCGGCGGCCTCGACTGCGTCGGCCGCAAGAATATACCCCAGTGTCTCAGGAGGAGGAGGTCATATTACAAGAAATTATTGCCAAACAGGTCCTTATACAGGACAATACCTTTCAGCCAGTGTTCACGTCAAGACTCTTCTTAGTGCCAAAAAGGGTCAGTGTGCAGATGCGACCAGTTCTAGATCTCTCGCACCTGAACACCTTTATAGAGAATTCACCCTTCAGGATGCTGACTGTACAGCAACTCAGACTCGCACTCCCGCCGCAAGGTTGGATGTGTTCGATCGATCTCAAAGATGCCTATTGGCATGTCCCTATAAACAAGAGGTTCCAAACGTTTCTCGCTCTGAGAATCCGGCACGAGACTTATGTTTTTCAAAGGATGCCGTTTGGATTGAACCTAGCACCAAAAGTTTTTACCAAACTAGTCCGGCAAGCTCTATTACCCCTGTTAGTTCGAGGCATACAGGTGTTTTGGTATCTGGACGATTGGCTAGTAGTGGCGAACTCTATAGAATTATGTTAAGACCATGTCAACCAAGTGTTAGCTCATGTACAAGCACTAGGGTTCAAGGTGAACGTGGCAAAGTCGCACCTTGTCCCCTCAAGAACGATTCAGTGGATAGGGCTGGTCTGGGATACTGCCGCTCTGACTCTTACTCAGAGTGCGGACAACCGCAGCAGATTTCGAAGGAAACTGTTCCGGTTCCTCCACAGTCTGGATACGACCAGGAAAACGTGGGATTCCCTGATCGGTTCTCTCAACTGGGTACAATTAACTGTCAAGTTGGGTCGATTGAAAGCCAAGCGATTAATCCTGGAAGGCAACAAAGTGTTCCCTCTCTTGCCGGAGAAGAAATTATGGCCAATTCCTCCATTAATCCACACCTTACTATCGGCCTGGACCAAGCACGAAGTCCTCTACTCAGTCATGTCATGGGTTTCTCTCCCACCTACGGTGTGGGTAGACACGGATGCCTCGGGGACCCTGGGTTGGGGGTACCTGTCAAGCCTAGGCCACCAGGGACAGGGCATAGGGGGCAGTCAACCAAGCCCATATCAACAAGCAAGAGCTTTTAGTTCCCCTGTTCTTTCTCCAAACTCATGGCAGGACATTGAAGAACAAATCAATAGCATTCAGAATGGACAATCAAACTGCAGTTTTTTGCAATCGGAAGCAAGGCTCAGTGAGGTCACAAGAGTTGTTGAACGTTTCAGAACAAATTTTTACCCTAGCCGACTCGCTAGGGATTTCCCTGCATGCCACCTACCTCCCCGGCGTGGCGAACGTCTGGGCAGACGCTCTCTCTCGCTGGCGGAGCACTCTAGTAGAATGGACAATCAAACAGGCTATCTTCAACAAGATGATTGCAAAGTCCACAGGTGGACTTGTTTGCATCAGCAGAGAACCACAGACTTCCACTCTTTCTGACCCGGCAAGGGGTAACCCCGGCGGGGGGACTGGAACAGGTGGACCTCAATCTATCTGTTTCCGCTACCAGACTCTGTGTTAATGTGCAAGGCCATTCACAAACTGAGGGATTACCGGGGCCGGGTAGCGCTGATCGCGCCGCTTTGGCCGGCCCAGGTATGGTACCACCAATTGCAACAGTGGTGCAGGACCCCGGTGTCCCTCCCGGTCTCCGTCTTCCACTTGGAAACGATTGGCAACCTTCGGACCACGCTCAGTTTTGCCTTATGGATATTTACTATGCCAAATGGTTAAATCAATTTGGACCAAGTGTCACTCAGAAGCTAATGAATCAGTACACACCGTCTACCAGGAGACAATATCAATCACATTGGAAAACTTTTACAACCTGGATTGTTGAGTCAGGGCAAACGACTGCATCGGCAGCCTTAATCTTCAAGTACTTAGACTATCTATTTGAGCAGAAGCATTTTTCGGTCATAATGTTAAAAAATCACCTGTCTGCCATTAGGACCCCCTTCCTTGACCTCACCGGCCTTTCCATGCCGCAGGCGGAGGAGAAAGGTTTTATGAGGGCGTGTTTCAAGCTTCGTCCACCTACCCGCCAGCTCATGCCCACCTGGTCCCTTGACAAAGCCTTAGAATTGCTTCAATCGCGCAAGTATAATAATGCGCCGGACTTTGACTCACTTTTAAAGAAAGCGGTTTTGCTCATGGCACTTGCCACCGGAAACCGGGTATCTGAGCTGGCGGCGATGAGCAATGAACCAAACTGTTTCAGGTTTGGGAGACTACACGACCATGTTCAAATCGCGCCGTCTCCCTCCTTTATTGCTAAGAACGAACATTCGGACCATGTGTTTTCTGAATTTTCCATCCCGGCCTTAACCCTTCCAGCCCGGGTGTCATTGTGCGAAAATTGGGCAGCAGCCCGGGTGTCCTTTCAGCAGATAGTAAGCTTTTTCAAGCCTATTCAGCTTGGTCTGAACGCCGTGCGTCCGACGCATGTAAACAAAGCCGATCGTTGCGTCACCGCACCTCCGAAAACAATAAGGAGACGTCGGATCAATGTTATTGTTGTGACGTCAGACGAAATTAGTGTCTGAAAAGCTCCGATATTGTCAACATCGTGGAAAACTTCGCTCCACTGAAATCGTCATCACAACTGAACCAGTTGACTTAGAGAGCTCTACTGAACGCCAGTCTACAGATTGAAAACCGCCCTACGTTTATAGATGCGTGGAACATTTCTAGCAGTTAAAATAAACTAAAATACGGTAGCGGTTAAAGAGAGGCCTCATTCATCACATTTTATGCCCGGTGCAAGCACTCACAAAGTTTATGAGGGCTGCGCAACCTCGCCAACCAGGTGCTTTATGGGTTAACCGAACAGGTAAGCGTGTTACAAAACGGAAGTTAGCTTCCTTGCTTGTCGACGTTATCAGGGAAAGCAATCCCGGCGTGATAGGCAGAGCTCACGACATTAGGAAATGGGCAGTGTCCCTCAGATTTTTGCAAAATTTTTCAATTGATGATATTTCTAAAACCCAAGTTTGGGCTTCCAATCATACGTTCCTTACACGCTACCTGTCTGTTGCTCTAGATAAACCAAAGCGTACCTGTGTAGCTTTACGGCAACGGGTACAGTAGATCATGTTATATTATAAGTTATGTTTTAAGAAAAATGGGGGGGGGGAGGTGTGCGGAATAGTCCATATCCCCCCTGTACCCTTGGAGATTGTGATACATCACAAGCTGTGATAGGACGGGTTCTACAGTCCAGTATTAGTTTACTTGTTTTTAAATGCTAAGAAATTTATCGCATAGTTGCAACTATGTCTGTTCTACCAAAGTGTACAAAAATATTGCTGTACAATTAATTTAAGGACAGAACGAATACCTAATGCAGAGTTATAGTTCCACAGGACACATGCGTGTCACCCTTTTTCATGCATACGATCGAGTGCAACGGTCTGACCATGAGCAAGCAGTTTCTTAATGCCACGCACTGCTAGCAAATCTTTTATACCTTTTTATATTTTGTATTGCATACAATAAATCTTAAGAAAATTTTATCCGGATTCTTCTTCCCTAAGGTTAGGATATTTTACGAATGTCCCACCTCCAGTCTTGATATTCAGGCGAAGTCGTCAATGATGGAGGGGCCCTATTAAATTATAGGTTTGATTCCCAAAGGGAAGTAGAGAAAACCTAATATTTAGTAGGGCCCCGTAATCATTGACGACTCAGGCCCTCCCAACCATCCCACTTCCCATTCGCTGATTTCTATAGTTTATTCTTGGTACCGTAAAATGGGGCAACTTCGGCCATTTTTTGAGTTTCTTTAACAATTTCTCCGTAAACACATTATAGAGATTTAACTAGGTCAAGTGATGTATGGTGATAGTGCGCCGTAAATTCCGTAGTCCAGGAAGGGATTTGACAAGAATGTTTTTTTGTGTTTTGTGGGGTTATAATAGGTCGGAATCACCTGAATTATTTTTTGGGAACTCTCCGCTTCGAGTGGATTCCAACGATATGGTCACAAGAATAGATTTTTTTTTTTTTGAAAAAAATATATTTGGACATGTGGGGATAATTTTGGAATCCTCACGATGCGCTGAATCCAATGGTGAAATCCATTTTTAATATATTCATTTTTGTAGAAATGGGAGCCTATTATAATTTTAAAGTTCTTAACCCTTAACTGTCGGCGCGCAACTTATGTCGTGTGAAATAAATTTGGACTAAGTGGCGGTTCACAACTTATGTCGTGCGCCATTTTCAGCACGTAATGTTGCTGAGAGAGAGAGCTGAGCGGTGTGAGGAGCCTAGCAACTGTATGACCGCTCACCACCACCGCGGTGGACCAACTGAAGTGACTCCCACCCTTCCCTCCCCTCTCACACTCGCTACACAGGGAATTATGTAGGGAAATTACCTAATTACAGGGTTTTTGCACTTGTGTTGCACGATCGTTGCAAGAGAACCAGAGGTCGTACTAGGATGGTTCGGGTGTCATTCGAAAGCTCTGTTTACGCCCTTTCAGGGATAGATACTTGTTTTACGCTCTGGGTCTTATTTAGGCATGAAAATGATCACGTAAACAAACCTACTTAGGGTAAAAAAAAACCCGCTGGGCGGTACGGTCAAATAGACCACCTAGGCCGGTCGTAAGGGGTTAACAATTAACCCGAAAACGGTGAGGGGGGGGGGGGTATTGAACTAGCTCCCCATGGGCGAGCATATTGGCTCCATTCAGGCCTATAATCGTCATTTTACGATAAATATAGTTATTAATTATTCATATGAGCCTATTTTACCTTCACTATGAAGATAGTAACCTGTAACAACAATAAAACAAGTGAAAATATAATTTTTCTGGTCAAAATCGCGAATATAGATGGACCAGCCCATTCATGAATTATGGAGAAAATTGAGGCAACCCCTCCCTCCACGAGGCCTCAAGCCACACTGAGTCTACTCATACACACTCTTGCTTATGTAACCCACTTGCTAGGCACGTAAGCACATCCTCCACACATTTTGCTAATGTTAGCACAAAAATATACCATCGAATTAGGGAATAACAGGGAAAATAGGTGATAATTGAAGGGGGAGGGGAAAGGGGGGAAGGAGGGGATGTGGAGGAGTGATATGAGGCATAGGGATTTTTTTTTTTTTTTTTTTTTTAGTGCTACTGGGGCCGTTTAAATGTTTTTTTTAGGCCTCCCTCTTTAGAGCTTTGCCGCCCTCGCCCAGTAAAACTTCTTATGAGCTTTGCAGCCGTTGCCGGGTTAAATTAGTGTAATCATAAGTCTGGGGTAAAGTATGCCCAAATTTTAAAAACAAATAATGGGGAGACTAATTAAAAACTAGTAGACTTTTAATACGAATTACTACCACTGAAATCTGGGTTTACTTTACCCTAGACTTATATAATAGTTAAACAAAATATGGTTATATATTTTATTTAAAATTATAATAGGCTCTCATCATAATTATATATTATATATAAGTCTAGGGTAAAGTAAACCCAGATTTTACTTTTAATATGAATTACTACCACTGAAATCTGGGTTTACTTTACCCTAGACTTATATAATAGTTAAACAAATATTTTTATATATTTTATTTAAAATTTTAATAGACTCCCATAATCTATCTATCTATCTATCTATTGCCTGACGCCGTGATCCCCGAAGGGGTGGCCACGAACGAACCGCCCCCATGCACCTGTCCCCAGTCAGTCGACGCCACTCCCCCCAACCAGCACCGCCTTCGTTCATGTACTTCCTCACTCCATCCTTCCACCTCTCATTCGGTCTACCTCTCCCTCTCTGTCCCTCCACCTCTCTCTCGTACACCCTCTTAGTCATTCTCTCGCTTTCCATACGTTCCATATGGCCGAACCATCTCAAGTTGTTCCTTTTCACACTTTCCAGCACATCTACCTCCACACCACACCTCCTTCTTACTTCCTCATTAGTCTGTCTATCCCTCCATGTAACTCCGCACGCACTCCTTAAGTAATTCATTTCCACTGCTCTCACTCTTGGTCTGAGTCTCTCAACCAACGTCCATGCTTCGCTACCGTAAGTCAGTGTCGGGATTACCACACTGTCATGCAAGGACTTCTTCACTTCCATACTGACCACCCTATTTCTTGTTACTGCTTTTAGCATTCCTACAACCCTCTTCCCCTGTTGTACCCTCTCCCGCACTTCTTCATCCATAGTCCCATCTTTACTCAACACACTGCCCAGATACTTAAAAGAGTTGACGATCTCCATAGCCTGACCGTTCAGCTTCACCTCACACTCTGTGACTTCACCCCTTTCGAAGACCATAACCTTGCTCTTCCCTGCATTTACCTTCAAATTCCGTTTTTCGCACACTGTTCCAAACTCATTTACCAGACCCTGCAACTCCCATTCATTATCGCTCATCAGAACTGTATCATTCGCAAACAGCAGTATAGGCAGCTTCCACTCATTTTCCTCCCTTTTCAGCGATACACCAACATCCACTGCTCTTCCTAGTATTTCTTTCATGACTCCATCCATATATACAGTAAACAACCACTGAGACATCACAGACCCCTGTTTCAACCCAACAGTTTCGGTATAGAGGCGCAAAAGACCAAGTTATAAAATAATATCCCCACATTAAAAACTAAGTTACATTTATTGGTCAAACCTCTTGGTAGATATGCTCAACAATAATGACGCAAGGGTGGTATAAGCTTAATTAATATCAAATGGAAACACGATTATACAGAACCTTTCCGGTATATAAGGTATTTTTTGTTACGTTTTGATGGCATCAGTAGAAGTGTAACAGTTAAATGAGATAGCGTTAGGGCCATTCCTTGCTACGGGTTCTAAGCTGTATACAGTTGGTTAGTGCCTAAGAGATGTGAGGATACGCTTCTTCACTTATTATGGCATATAGTAAATGAGTTCATTAATATTTGGCGGGACGTCTTGTAGTTGGAGGAGTAATTGAGATAGCCACTACCGATTTTATAGATAAATAGCATTCCAAAACTGAGGAACATCCTATTAATGATCGTGGAATTAAAGTGAAACAGCTTACACGTATTAAGAAAGGGTTGGGAATACATTAAAATGAAAATACTGAATAGGATTGCAATAATTATGGTGAGCAAAGATGCATGGTATATACAACTAGCAAAACGAAAATAATGCATTGTGCTGCTTTATGATATATAAATGTGTTTAAGATAATTAGAGAAGTTCATAATATCATGACCTAGGCAGAAGTAGACTTCGAATGTTTGAGATATAGCTACTAACAATCTAGAGAAAGATGAACCAGGAGAGATACATAAAGCTTGATAAATTAACTTTAGCAGATTACACAAAACAGGAAGAGATTAAAGGCGCAAAAGATAAATGGGAGCAACGAATTATCAGTCCTCATTAATTATGTAATCCCGTTCTCAAAAAACAGGGTGAATTTTCATGTACCGGGTATGTGAACATATGACCTGTGATTTCGTATAATATTTAACAGTAAATTGTGAATAACTTAAAGCTTAACAAAAAGGTCAGTATCTAAAAAATGATAGCAAAGGAGGAGTTGCAGCATTTCCGTGTTTATTGTTGTCAGAATTGGTGTACGAAAAAACACACTTGGTATGGAATACATACACATATATTTCATTTATTGGGCTATCAAACTATTGCACGTATCATAACATTTCTTAATTCAACATTTCCTTAGGTTACCAATAATACAATCTTGACAAATATTGCCAATCAATAATATACGGTCCATTGATTTCTTAATATATTTAGTTACAAACCGACTTTACAATAGCATTATTGGTAACTCTAGATTTTATACATCCTTATTAACCAATAAAGAGGGTAATCTTAATCTTACTAAATAATTCTATCTATCTATCTATTGCCTGACGCCGTGATCCCCGAAGGGGTGGCCACGAACGAACCGCCCCCATGCACCTCTGTCCCCAGTCAGTCGACGCCCCTCCCCCCAACCAGCACCGCCTTCGTTCATGTACTTCCTCACTCCATCCTTCCACCTCATATTCGGTCTACCTCTCCCCCTCTGTCCCTCCACCTCGCTCTCGTACACCCTCTTAGTCATTCTCTCGCTTTCCATACGTTCCATATGGCCGAACCATCTCAAGTTGTTCCTTTTCACACTTTCCAGCACATCTACCTCCACACCACACCTCCTTCTTACTTCCTCATTAGTCTGTCTATCCCTCCATGTAACTCCGCACGCACTCCTTAAGTAATTAATTTCCACTGCTCTCACTCTTGGTCTGAGTCTCTCAACCAACGTCCATGCTTCGCTTCCGTAAGTCAGTGTCGGGATTACCACACTGTCATGCAAGGACTTCTTCACTTCCATACTGACCACCCTATTTCTTGTTACTGCTTTTAGCGTTCCTACAACCCTCTTCCCCTGTTGTACCCTCTCCCGCACCTCTTCATCCATAGTCCCATCTTTACTCAACACACTGCCCAGATACTTAAAAGAGTTGACGATCTCCATAGCCTGACCGTTCAGCTTCACCTCACACTCTGTGACTTCACCCCTTTCGAAGACCATAACCTTGCTCTTCCCCGTATTTACCTTCAAATTCCGTTTTTCGCACACTGTTCCAAACTCATTTACCAGACCCTGCAACTCCCATTCATTATCACTCATCAGAACTGTATCATCCGCAAACAGCAGTATAGGTAGCTTCCACTCAATTCCCTCCCTTTTCAGCGATACACCAACATCCACTGCTCTTGATAGTATTTCTTTCATAACTCCATCCATATACAGTAAACAACCACGGGGACATCACACACCCCTGTTTCAAACCAACATTCAGGTCAAAGAACTCGCTCTGCTCACTCTCCACACGTACTGCCGCCTTTGCACCCTCATACATGCTCTTCACTGCTTTCAGCAACTTGCCCTCTACTCCGTATATTCTAAGTACTTTCCACAAACCTTCTCTATCCACTCTGTCATAGGCCTTCTCCAAGTCCATAAAGGCAACATACACCTTTTGTTTCTTCTCCAGATACTTCTCCACAACACAATTCAGGGTAAAAATCTGATCTACACATCCTCTTCCCTTCCTAAAACCTCCCTGCTCGTCGCCTATCCATTTCTCCGTTCTCACTCTCACTCTCTCAATCACTACCCTACTGTATACCTTCCCTACTACGCTTAGAAGACATATTCCTCGGTGGTTACCACACACTCCTCTTTCCCCTTTGCCCTTATATAGGGGGACTATTATGCCAGTCTTCCAGTCATCGGGTGCACTCCCCTTCTCCCATGCTAGTTTGCACATTTTCCATACCCATTCTATCACTATCTCACCACCATACCTCAACATTTCCCCACACACTCCATCTGTTCCTGGTGCTTTCCCCAACTTCACTCTTTTCATGGCTTCCCACACTTCTGACCTTCTGATCCCCACCTCCTCCTCCACTACTTCTCTTCTTCTCCCTCCCATACCATATCCAGCTATGTTTGCTGGCTCTTCATTCCTTTCATTTAGCAACTCACTGAAGTACTCCCTCCATCTTTCGACTCTCTCTTGCTTCTCGGCTAGCATTCTCCCATTCTTATCTTTCACACCCTTACTGTTTCCCTTGCTACCTTCCCTAACTTTCTTGACTTCTTTCCAGAACAGTTTCTTACTCTCCCTCCATTTTACACTCAGATTCCTTCCAAATTCCTCATCTACTCTTCTCTTACTTTCCTTCACTACTCTCTTCACCACCCTCTTACTCTCCAAATAATTGACTAAATAATTGACTCGCACAAAACCTGTAGAGCGAGACTGAAATAAAAGCATGGTCATATTATAGTTAGTAGATACTTTTTCTATGTGAGTTAGTGAGACAAAAGGCAGAACTGTCTGTGACAAATTCCTTCCCCATAGTTGAAAGAGTGACAGGGCCAGAATCAAGGAATGTTCGAGTCAAAATGCCTTGATACACGGAGTATAAAGTAATTAAAGTCATAGGATGAGGGGAAAATGGATTCAGGGTAGAGCGTTCCAGAGCTCAGCTGTTGAATAGGGCAAAGATTGGGAATATCGTTTCACTCTTGGGTTGGAGAGTTGCAAAGAGTAGGGGTGGGATTGTATTGGAAGACAGGTTCTACGTACTCTTCGTAAAGGAGGTGGTATACATTGAGAAAGGGTGAGGAACACTGATAATTGTAATATCAGTAGAATAGCGAGAGAGATGCAACTTTGCGGCGAAGAGAGAGAGATCACAGAGAGTCAGGGAGTGGACATCAGTTAATGAGACGAAAGGTTTTCTTCTCTATTTTGTCAAGAAATGTGAGAGGATCTTCCCCACACATGTGAACAATACTCAATACATGGACGCACTATGCCTCTGTACATAGCAAGAAGCTCTGCCGGGGTAAAGAACCCCCGAAGACGATTGAGCATACCCAGCTTCTGGAAAGCTGTTTTAGCAAGGGTGGTAATTTATTAGTGGCCCCTCCATCATTGACGATCATGCCTATTACATAAGGCTACCTCTTCAAACGCCCATAAGCGCAGTTTGAAACTACCGCCGCAGAGCTCAGAGGAACCTTCATCATAAGCACACGCTAAATCACTCATGGTTCGTCTTTATGATTGGGTTCTCACTACGAAAAAACTTCGTAACAAATAAAAAATAAAAATAAAATAAGAATAACTATTCATAAGCTTTTCATATTCCGTGGATGTACTTCTGTGGATTCTTGGACCAGACGCTGGCTAGCGCATCTATCCACCTTCCTTGCTCTGCGT
Source organism: Paralithodes platypus (assembly GCA_032716605.1). NCBI lineage: Eukaryota > Metazoa > Arthropoda > Malacostraca > Decapoda > Lithodidae > Paralithodes > Paralithodes platypus. The sequence goes on along the minus strand of CM064527.1, from coordinate 44,020,866 downwards.
TCACCCCACCCGGACGTGTCCCCCACAGTGCTCCGCTTTGATTCCGCATTCTTGCGTCCCTAGTGAGTTTTTTCTCATTTGTTTACTCTGGGATGTCTTGAGTAAGGTTAGGATTAGCTTAGCAGGGGTGTCATGGGTGGTTTTCTCGCAGAACAAGTGTATTTTGGGTTGTTTTTGTTGGGGCGTCTATTTCGGACGGACCCTCGTGGCCGAGTTGAGGACGCTCTGAAACTGTTTTTCGTGTTTAGCCATCTTTAGTCCTAGCTTGTTAGGAGGCTTTTAACTACGCAATGTCGGGCTTCTAGCTATCTTTCTGATGAAGTAGCCTATGTTATTTGTACTGATGTTCCTGGTGTATTTTTCTTCACTTAGTGGAGTTCTTTCTGGGTCCCGAGTCAGTGTTACCCTTACCCGGGTGTTTTCTACGATTTTGATGTGGCGGCTGTTCCAGTTTTGGTGGGATGGAGTGCTTTTTGATGGTGTTTCGACGTCATTAAGTGTTTTTTCCGTTTTCACCAGGCCTAACCAGCCACTCGTAGTTTTTTCACATGTGCAAGTGTTTTCATTGTTTATTATAATAAAAATGTATTCATGTGCCATGTGTGTCCTGGATTAGTTGTGATTGGCTGATCCAGGAGCTTCGGACTGTGGGTCTGATTATGTTTATCAGACTGCGTTCTGTTTGGTGTGGGTTGCCTTTCCGGCGGTTTTTCTCGATTGCTCCGAGAAAGCCGTTTTGTTTACCGAGTTTTAGTCAGGATGGCTAAAATAGGTAAGTTACCCCGGCGAGTTTGGTAGCTTGAGGGCTCATCAGAAACTGCGTTTTCTGTGGAAGAGCCTGTGATCAGGCTTCCTGTGTTATTCCCGGCGAGGTGGGCTCCACACATTTATCTAGGTGATCATGCTGACACCTGTTGGATATGGTTTTCTCGGCTTTTCAAAGCCATTGAAACAATGCTGTCTGTTTGTTTGGTCTTTCCCTCCCGGCAACCTTTTTACAAAGAGGTCTGGGGCAGGTACAATTGGTTTGAACATTGCATATAAAACCCGGCGGTTGTACCTTCGGGTGGTTATGTTATATTAACGGATTTGCAATTCGCGATAATTTGCCAAACAATTGATTGCTACAATAGGGTATCACGGCCTTCAAGACGGCGATCTATGAGGGCTTCTGGGAGAAGCCGGATTAGAGATTAAGATAGGCTTAGACTTTTTATGGGATAAAAAGATGCCTGAATCTTACTAGTGTTTCAAGTGTAAAGGGATACTTGGAAGACTTCATCTTTAATAAAGATATGCTTCATCTTTATGAGGATTCAGAAGATATGCTTAAATCTTTTGGACAGGTAAAGATATGCTGAAATCTTTAATATGAAACTAGTCGGATTAGAGATTTAGATAGGCTTAGACTTTTTATGGGATAAAAAGATGCCAGAATCTTACTAGTGTTTCAAGTGTAAAGGGATACTTGAAAGACTTCATCTTTTATAAAGATATGCTTCATCTTTCTGACGATTCAGAAGATATGTTTAAATCTTTTGGACAGGTAAAGATATGCTGAAATCTTTAACCCTTATTTAGCGGCGAGCAACATAAGTCGAGTTAAATAAAGCTGGACTATGTGGCGGCGCTCGACATAACTCGAGTGGCAATTTCAGCACGTAATGTGGCTGAGAGAGAGAGACAAGTGGTGGCAGGAGACTAGCGAGCGTATGACTGCTCCAGACCACCGCGGCGAACCTACTGACACAAATCTCAGCTCCCTCCTCCCTCTCTCACTCGCTACATACTCAATTATGTACTGAAAGTACCGAATTACCTGCTTTTTGCACTCGCGTTGCACGGTTATTGCAAGAAAACTATCCATCATACAAGGATCGTTATGGTGTCATTCGAAAGCTCTGTTTATGCCCTTTCAGGGATAGGTACTTGTTTTACGTTCTGGGTCTTATTTAGGCATGAAAATGATCACGTAAACAGCCCTATTTTGGCTAAAAACACCCCGCTGTGCGGTACACATAAATAAACCGCATAGGCCGCTCGTAAGGTGTTAATATGAAACTAAAGGAAAACGAAAAGTAGTGGTTGAGGGCTACGGTTCGTTGACCAGCGGTTTTGTGACACGTGTTTGTGTACCTTTTTGGGGTAACCTTACGAGCCTGTGAGCAAGCTTCCTGTGTTATTCCTGGCAAGGTGGGCTCCACACATTTATCTAGGGGATCATGCTGACACCTGTTGGATATTGTTTTCTCGGCTTTACAACGCCATTGAAACAATGCTGTTTGTTTGGTCTTTCCCTCCCGGCGACCTTTTTACAAAGAGGTCTGGGGCAGGTACAATTGGTTTGACATTGAATATAAAACCCGGCGGTTGTACCTTCGGGTGGTTATATTAACGGATTTGCAATTCGCTATGGTTTGCCAAACGATTGATACAATAGGGTATCACGGCCTTCAAGACGGCGATCTATGAGTGCTTCTGGGAGAAGTCGGATTAGAGATTCAGATAGGCTTAGACTTTTTATGGGATAAAAAGATGCCTGAATCTTACTAGTGTTTCAAGTGTAAAGGGATACTTGAAAGACTTCATCTTTAATAAAGATATGCTTCATCTTTATGACGATTCAGAAGAAATGCTTAAATCTTTTGGACAGGTAAAGATATGCTGAAATCTTTAATATGAAACTAAAGGAAAACGAAAAGTAGTGGTTGAGGGCTACGGTTCGTTGACCAGCGGTTTTGTGACACATGTTTTTGTACCTTTTTGGGGTAACCTTATGAGCATTAATTCCTGGAAATTTTCTCTTTCCAGGACGGAGTACCGGCGTTGCGCCAGGTGACCAGGTAGGTCCCGGGGGTGGGGTAGATTTCCCCCAGTCTCTGTCATGTCGGCACTTGAACCTCTCATTGCTTATGTTCAACGCCGTTATGCTCAGGTCTCCCTATTTTTGCTCACAAGCTTTGCATTAACCCTCCAGCCCCGGCTATGTAATATATATATACAGTATATTCCCCGAAACCCGGGTGTTTTGGCCGAAAAACTTCTACGCCTAGGCTACCGTATCTTTGTTATTCTGACTGCTTCCGCATTCCCGCGCATCCCCAAGCGTAGATGTGTTTATTACCTATAGAATGGCGTTAAGTAGAGCTCTCTAAGTCAAGTGGTTGAGTTGTGATGATGATATCAGTGGAGATAACTTTATGGCAAAAACAGCCACTTTACACTACTTTTCGATACTTAACAACAACATACAGGCACACACGAACAAGCGACGCACTCCTTCTTGTGGCCGGAGATGCGGGGCGTCGGTCCAGCCGGCTGTTGTTTACATGCGTCGGACCGACGCCTCACACACCAAGCTCACAGGCTTTCAACCACTGGGCGTTAAAGAGCCCTTCCGGGCAGCTCGTGTATGTTTTTTTATGGGCGTTCAAGAGCCCTTCCGGGAACGAAGGGTTAAATGTGTTAAATGCATAGATCGGTCACGGGGGATATGGGTGACAAAGAATTGCACTATTTGTAACCACTTAAGTGTTAAAGTTTTAATTCAAAGGGATAACACTGCGGCGGTGGCTTTGCAAGAAGTGAACCAACTTCTCACTACTTATTCAACGAATGTAGCACATAAAGCATTGCAATGTGATAACCTTGAGCTTTGGGAGCTTTTAATTATCAAACATGCCCCCCCCCCTCAGTGTAAGAACGTGCACGTAAGACCTCAGAGTCCGGGCGGGGACAGGTTGCCACGCCCTCCCCCGGCAATTCTAAGAGGCCTCGCTCACCATCACCATCGGCAACGGCGACGAGGTCCACATCAAGGTCCCCCCTGAGGAAGCAGGTGACAGCTTCGGGCCACTCTGCTTCACCTTCAAAGAAGAAGAAAAAGGAAGAGAGTGGGGGACCTCAAGACCTTACTAGTACTCAGCATAAGTCAAGTAGGAGTCCTAAATCTTCCAAAAAGGGATCCTCCGGTGCGAAAGGACTCACGGCTATCGCCGGAGCCTGGTACCCCGCTTTCTGCCTCTACCCCCACCAAGTCTAACGTCCAATCTGACAGGTCGGGGGTGGAGTCAGAGAATGTGGTGGAGGATGCCCCGGCGGACATTGCATCACCTGATATTCATGCTTTTCTACCAGGTCATGTGGGTCAGCCTCAGATTTAGAAGTATCTTACAGAAACTATAAACCTCTAGGGTGCTCGGGTGAGGGCTCCCAATTGGAGAGTATACCAAGCTCGCAAGCGAGTGACAGCCACAGCCAAGGTGTATGGCGATACTCACAGCCCTGGCAGGACGGAGCACATCCTTTTGTGACTCAAGTAGTGGCTGACGTCCACCGGGATGCCGATGTACCGTCTTCTATCCCAGATTTAACATGGCGGCATGTGGAGGTCCCGGCTTCGGCGGGATCTTCCCATGATAGGCCAGACTTAAGGGATGAAGAACGGCGTTCTCTGGTCTCAGAGATGGAAGTTGAAGAGTCGAGTCACCTTCTAGACGACTCTCAGGGTACTGTCGAATCTCCACGGAGTTCGTCATCTGCTAGGTATTTAACTACAGAAGAGATTGATGGATTACTATTAAATGCACTTAATAAGTTCTTTGGCCCTATGCTGGAAACTCCTACAGTTGGTATGGGAGCTCCCGCGACGTCGACGAATGTGCGACCTCTGGCTACATCCATTGCTTTAGCTAAAATACCTAACCCTCCTCTTGTGTCAGATCCAATTGCCAATGTGCCAGGCACAGCAGCTCTCACTACTTCCAATGTGCGAGTCATCTCAGACATAACTCCCCCCCTTTTAGACAAGGCACCAGTCGAAAAAAGGAGCTATGCCCCTTTTATACGGGCCTGATGAGTCATGGGTAGCTTTGTTACCAACTAGGCCTGAGGCAGCACAAGCTACTATGTCGGGGGAGCTCCCTGTACCACATGAGTGGGTAATCTATCTATCTATCTATCTATTGCCTGACGCCGTGATCCCCGAAGGGGTGGCCACGAACGAACCGCCCCCATGCACCTCTGTCCCCAGTCAGTCGACGCCCCTCCCCCCAACCAGCACCGCCTTCGTTCATGTACTTCCTCACTCCATCCTTCCACCTCATATTCGGTCTACCTCTCCCCCTCTGTCCCTCCACCTCGCTCTCGTACACCCTCTTAGTCATTCTCTCGCTTTCCATACGTTCCATATGGCCGAACCATCTCAAGTTGTTCCTTTTCACACTTTCCAGCACATCTACCTCCACACCACACCTCCTTCTTACTTCCTCATTAGTCTGTCTATCCCTCCATGTAACTCCGCACGCACTCCTTAAGTAATTCATTTCCACTGCTCTCACTCTTGGTCTGAGTCTCTCAACCAACGTCCATGCTTCGCTTCCGTAAGTCAGTGTCGGGATTACCACACTGTCATGCAAGGACTTCTTCACTTCCATACTGACCACCCTATTTCTTGTTACTGCTTTTAGCGTTCCTACAACCCTCTTCCCCTGTTGTACCCTCTTCCGCACCTCTTCATCCATAGTCCCATCTTTACTCAACACACTGCCCAGATACTTAAAAGAGTTGACGATCTCCATAGCCTGACCGTTCAGCTTCACCTCACACTCTGTGACTTCACCCCTTTCGAAGACCATAACCTTGCTCTTCCCCGTATTTACCTTCAAATTCCGTTTTTCGCACACTGTTCCAAACTCATTTACCAGACCCTGCAACTCCCATTCATTATCACTCATCAGAACTGTATCATCCGCAAACAGCAGTATAGGTAGCTTCCACTCAATTCCCTCCCTTTTCAGCGATACACCAACATTCACTGCTCTTGATAGTATTTCTTTCATGACTCCATCCATATATACAGTAAACAACCACGGGGACATCACACACCCCTGTTTCAAACCAACATTCAGGTCAAAGAACTCGCTCTGCTCACTCTCCACACGTACTGCCGCCTTTGCACCCTCATACATGCTCTTCACTGCTTTCAGCAACTTGCCCTCTACTCCGTATATTCTAAGTACTTTCCACAAACCTTCTCTATCCACTCTGTCATAGGCCTTCTCCAAGTCCATAAAGGCAACATACACCTTTTGTTTCTTCTCCAGATACTTCTCCACAACACAATTCAGGGTAAAAATCTGATCTACACATCCTCTTCCCTTCCTAAAACCTCCCTGCTCGTCGCCTATCCATTTCTCCGTTCTCACTCTCACTCTCTCAATCACTACCCTACTGTATACCTTCCCTACTACGCTTAGAAGACATATTCCTCGGTGGTTACCACACACTCCTCTTTCCCCTTTGCCCTTATATAGGGGGACTATTATGCCAGTCTTCCAGTCATCGGGTGCACTCCCCTTCTCCCATGCTAGTTTGCACATTTTCCATACCCATTCTATCACTATCTCACCACCATACCTCAACATTTCCCCACACACTCCATCTGTTCCTGGTGCTTTCCCCAACTTCACTCTTTTCATGGCTTCCCACACTTCTGACCTCCTGATCCCCACCTCCTCCTCCACTACTTCTCTTCTTCTCCCTCCCATACCATATCCAGCTATGTTTGCTGGCTCTTCATTCCTTTCATTTAGCAACTCACTGAAGTACTCCCTCCATCTTTCGACTCTCTCTTGCTTCTCGGCTAGCATTCTCCCATTCTTATCTTTCACACCCTTACTGTTTCCCTTGCTACCTTCCCTAACTTTCTTGACTTCTTTCCAGAACAGTTTCTTACTCTCCCTCCATTTTACACTCAGATTCCTTCCAAATTCCTCATCTACTCTTCTCTTACTTTCCTTCACTACTCTCTTCACCACCCTCTTACTCTCCACGTACCTCGCTCGTTTCTGTCTCTCGGAATCTTCATTCCCTCTACTACCCAACCACACTATATGCTTTCTTCTTTTCTTCCACAGCTATTCTTACCTCTTCTGTCCACCATGCTGTACCTTTCACTCCCCTCCCTCTTCTCCTCACTCCACACACCTCCTCACATGCTGCACAGATCTCATCCTTAAACACCTTGCTCATCTCCTCCACTTCCTCCATAACTTCCAGGTCGAACCCACCTAGTCGTCTTTCCACTGCTCTCCTGTACTCCTCCCTGACTTCCTCCTCCTGCAACCTCTCCACCCTCCTCACCATTCCACCCTCCTCTTGCCTCCCTCCCGCTCTCCTCACCCACTTCTTTTGTATCCTAACCTTAGCTACCACTACATAATGATCAGACAGACCCCCTCCAATACCCCTATACACCCTAGCATCCATCACAGATTTCTTCATTCGTTCATCCACACATACATAATCAATCAATGACTTTCGTTCCACCACTGTCTTATCTTTCATCGTCAACATCCGTTTCCACGTGTACCTGTGGATCATTCTGTGTCGGAAGAAGGTGTTGGCTATCCACAGCCTCCTTCCCACACATACGTCCACAAGTGCACTACCATTCCCATTCACCTCTGATGGTACCCCCCACCCTCCCACCACTCCCTCAACTTTCCTATCACCCACCTTACCATTCATATCCCCAATCAGAAATATTCTTTCGTTCTTGTCAAACTTCTCCAGGCACGCCTCCACATTCATCCAGAACTCCTCTTTCTTTCTTTCAAGTATATCCTCTGTCGGGGCATACACGCATACAATCACCCACGTTTGTATTCCTACTTTCATTCTCATCCACACAATCCTTGAACCCACAGACCCATACTCTCTTACACATTCCTTCCATTTGCTACTTACAAACAAACATGCACCTTCTCTCGCTGTTCCTTCACTCACTCCAGCACACACACCCATTCCACATTCCCATTCTCTCACATCTGAACCTTTCCATTTGGTCTCTGTCATTCCACATACATCCAGCCTGGCATTCACTAACACTTCCAGAACCTCTCTCTCTTTTGTTCCATCATTCATGCCACTAACATTCCACGTAGCCATTCTCAGAATGTCCGAAGGCATGTCCTTAGTCGGTCGTGGTTCGTCAACGTTGGTTCCGTCCGCATCCGAGGCTGTTCGCTCGTTTTTCTTTGCTTAGATATTTTTTCCGGGTGGGGGTCGCAAGCCCACCGACCCAACCTCTTTAGTCGCCTCTTACGACACGCAGAAGGCACGTGGGGCATATTCTATTCCCTAACCCCCAGGGGGTAATCCAAGGCAATAATCAATTATTACGGGGCCACTGCTAAATATTAGGTTTTCTTTATCTCCTTGCTGGAGTCAAACCTATAATGTCGGGGGAGCTCCCTGTACCACATGAGTGGGTAATCCAAGGCAATAAGTCTAGAAAACTCAGAGCTTTGGATAGTCAAGGAAAGGTTTTGGATGTTCCTATTAAGGCCATTCCAAGTTATTATAACCATGACTTTTTGGTGTATGCATCAACACCAGCCCTACCCCCTGCCTTAGCTTCAAAGCTATTTTCTGACTGGAATAAGAATGATGGCTTTAACGACATCAAGGCACTTTCTGCTTTGACGCCGGAGTTGGATATGTTTCCGATCACAGACTCAGCCTCTAATCCAGTCTTGCAGGTGGGGCAGTTGGGTACGGGACCTTGGGTGGGATGGGAAACAGAGGCTCAAAATTTTGCCACTACTTTCACTTCAAAATCTTCTCACCACATCCCTCAAGAAAACCATTCTTGGTTCTCTCTTCCGGTTTTTGGTGCTGGAGGAGTCCCCTCTGCTTTGTTTGATTTCTTGGCTGCCCCTAAAATCAATTTGTGCGAATTAAAAGATCCTTTTAGCACGCCTTCCCCAGCTCACCTAGACCGCGAGTTTAGGTTAAGAGGAAAAGCGTTTAGACTGTTTTCGCAATATATTGTTACCCAGCAAGTAACAAAGTCTATGGTACGCTCGTCTCAGGCGATCGAAGCTGCGGAAGTCAGGAAAGCCGTTGAACTTTCCCGGCGCTTGCTTCTCCAAACTTCCATTCAGACTTTAGGAGATATTCGGCCGGCCTTATTAGAGGCGGTTCGAGCAAGGCAGGATCTGAGGATGTTCTTAGTGAAGAAACTTCCTGACCGTATTGCAAGCCAAGTAGTTCTGTCTCCAGTTCTAACTCCTTCTTTGATTTCACCAGCAGTTTGGAAGACTGTTTTCAATATGGCACAAACATTCAAACAAAGTCCCGGCAAGCCCTGATGCCCATGTTAGAACAAGGGATCAGGATCTTGTGGTATCTGGACGACTGGCTGGTGGTGGCAGAGACAGAAAAGTTATGCAACACTCATGTCAACATTACGTTAAACCATGTCAAATCTCTAGGATTCAAGGTCAACTTAGTAAAGTCAAACCTTTTTCCCTCACAAGTATTTCAGTGGATAGGGCTGATCTGGGACACAGCGTCTCTCACTCTGAGTCAGAGTGTGGACAATCGAAACAGATTTCGCAAAAAAATGTTTATGTTTCTCCACAGTCTGACTACGACACAGAGACTCTGGGAATCTCTAGTCGGTTCTCTCAACTGGGTTCAAATAACTGTGAAGTTGGGCCGGTTGAGAGTCAAACGTTTTATCTTGGAGGGCAACAAATATTTCCCACTATTACCGGCGGGAATATTATGGCCTCTCCCAACATTATTACACAGCTTACTAGCGTTCTGGGCGAAGAGGGAAATGTTGCACTCAGTCATATCATGGACCTCTCCTCCGCCGACGGTATGGGTGGACACGGATGCGTCAGGGACGATAGGTTGGGGCTTTCAGTCAAACCTCGGGCATCAGGGTAAAGGGCTTTGGTCCCATTCAGAAACCTCCCACATAAATGTAAAAGAGTTACTAGTCCCCTTGTATTTCCTTCAAGTTCACGGCTCTACTTTACGGGAAAAGTCGGTGGCCTTCAGGATGGAAAATCTCAATGCAGTTCACTGCATTCAGAAACAAGGGTCAACGAGGTCTCGGAAGTTGCTAGACGTGTCAGAAAAGATTTTTGTTCTAGCCGACAAGCTGCACATTCATCTTCATGCATCATATCTCCCAGGTGTAGCAAACGTCTGGGCAGACGCTCTGTCTCAGAGACAGAGCACAACAGTAGAGTGGGAACTAAAGCAGAACATTTTCGATCAAATGATTGCAGAGCCTTACCATCCACAAGTGGATCTGTTTGCGTCAGAGGAGAATCACAAACTCCCTCGGTACCTCACACGCCGGACATTAACGCCGGCGGGGGGGCCCGATGCATTGGTGACGGATTGGAACATGTGGAGTTCCATTTATCTGTTTCCGCCACCAGACACTTCTCTAATGTGCCACGTAGTCAACAAACTACAGGATTATCGAGGCGTAGTCTCGTTAATCGCGCCCCTGTGGCCAGCGCAGTTGTGGTACCAACAATTGATAACGGGGTGCCCGAACCCGGTGTCGCTCCCGGTCGGGTATTTCCACTTAGACACAATTGGCAACCTAAAGTCCTCGCTGACTTTTGCATTGTGGACATTCAGGAGGCCAAGTGGCTAATGCCGTATGGTAGAAACGTGACAGATAAATTTATGAATCAGTACACACAATCTACCAAGAGGCAATATCAATCTCATTGGCAGTCCTTTACTTCTTGGATAGTTAGAACAGAACAGACAGTACCTTCGGTGGCATTAGTTTTTAATTCTTTAAACTATTTGTTTGAACAGAAACGTCTATCTGTAGTGACTCTAGATAATCACTTAACAGCTATCAGGGTGCCATTCTTTGACCTTACAGGTCTAACCATACCACAAGCAGAGAGCATGCTTCAAACTCCGCCCACCTCCCCGTCAGCTCATGCCTACCTGGTCTCTTGACAAAGCGTTATCTTTGCTTCATTCCCGTCTGTATCAGAATACGGCAGATTTTGAATTGCTATTAAAAAGAGGCTGTGTTCCTTATGGCTTTGGCAACTGGTAACAGGGTGTCTGAGCTGGCGGCGATGAGCAACACCCCTACTTGCATAAGATGTGTGTTGATATAGGTTAAGTGCACACACAACATATATACAGAGTGTACACATGCCTTAATCATATTGCAACATACACACATGTACTTTCAGGGCAATACTATCAGTGTTTAATATCCCATGATAATATACCATACTCTGTAGTATCGGCAGCGTTGCACCAAATATATCCGGCACTGCTGCACATGTTTTCATCAGTAACATCCGGTCGGCACTCAGCATAGCAGTGCCACCCCAGCTCTGTATATCTTTGGCTAATAAGAACCTATAAACTTATCTCTGGACTTTTATTCTACATCCTTGTGCAAGAAAGGATTATCAAGGTTGTTGTAGCTTCACATGACAACCATACATGGCGCAGTGTGTAGCCATACAATGTGGTAGACTAAATGATTGCATTCATATTGCTCCTTCCCCAGGGTTCACGGTGCCGGCGTTGAAACGGGGTAAAGTGCACCATAATTTGGGTCCTGTACAAGCTTTACCCAAATATATGAGAGTGGCACCTCTTAACCAACAAGGTGCTTTATGGGTATCGAGTACAGGTAAAATATTAATGAAACGTACAATGGCTTCTCTGCTAGTAGAAGTCATTAAAGAGAGTAATCCCGGCGTAGTGGGTAGGGCCCACGCTTTACGCAAATGGGCAGTATCTTTATGTTTTCTCCAAAATATTTTCAGTTGAAGACATAGCTACTCCTCAACTATGAGCTTCGCATCATACGTTTTTGACTCGATACCTGTCGGTAGCACTAGACAAACCATCAATGCCATGTGTATAGCTTTACGACAAAGGGTCTAGATGGGTCTCTAAGTCACTAATTGTTTAGGTTAAGAAAGAGGGGGGGGGGGGGGGGGTGCAGTCAGTGAAACATAAGACACCCTAGACCCCGCCGGAGAATATGTACAGAGTATACAAGCTGTGATACAATGTATAAGTGTTGTGATTAAAATTTCTCGGTAGTAAGGACTACGGGAAATGTTGTTGTGGTACATTGAATGTAGTACAACAATTGTTTCTTTAAGTGGGTTACACTGTTGAAGCAATTTAATTTTCAAAAAAGTTCTCGGTCGTTGCACCTACGAGTAGCATTTTCGTAAGTACATCTGCGATAGTACAAGAATTTATTCTATTTTTGTGTCTAATTTTGAGGAATATACACATTAGAATAATGGGGTTTATATGTGCACATGTAAACATAAAGTTTTATTTTTCACCACTTAATTTAAGTGGAGTGCCTTTAACTTTCAGATCTGTGAACAGATTCTCATAGTTACCCTTTTTCCTCAAGCAGGCTTCTTTAAGCACGCCCCTGCTTGTACCCCTTTTTATATGTTGTATAAAGTTTATACATAAATATATAATTTTTACAAAGTAAGAATACTATGTGGTTGTTTGATTATCTGCCTATTCTATTTGCAATGGTTATGATATGATTACGAATGTCTTAGATATCAGGCATAATCGTCAATGATGGAGGGGCCACTAATAAATTATAGGTTTGACTCCTGCAAGGAGATAAAGAAAACCTAATATTTAGTAGTGGCCCCGTAATCATTGACGACTGGGGCTCTCCCGACCATCCCCTTCCCATTCGTTGATGTATTAACCCTTAAAAAGCGGCTCACCACATAAGTCGAGTTAAATAAAGCTGGACTATGTGGCGGCGCTCGACATAACTCGAGTGGCAATTTCAGCACGTAATGTTGCTGAGAGAGAGAGACAAGTGGTGGCAGGAGAGTAGCGAGTGTATGACTGCTCCAGACCACCGCGGCGAACCTACTGACACGAATCTCACCTCCCTCCTACCTCTCTCACTCGCTATATACGGAATTGTATCGGGAAAGTGGCTAATTACCTGCTTTTTGCACTCGCGTTGCACGGTTATTGCAAGAAAACTAGCCATCATAAAAGGATCGTTATGGTGTCATTCGAAAGCTCTGTTTATGCCCTTTCAGGGATAGATACTTGTTTTACGTTCTGGGTCTTATTTAGGCATGAAAATGATCACGTAAACAGCCCTATTTTGGCTAAAAACACCCCGCTGGGCGGTACATATAAATAAACCGCATAGGCCGCTCGTAAAGGGTTAAGGATTTTGGTATACTTGATAATTATGTCAGTGAAGGTGGATAGATGCGCTAGCCAGCATCTGGTCCAAGAAACCACAGAAGTACATCCACGGAATATGGAAAGCTTATGAATAGTTATTCTTATTTTATTTTTATTTTTTATTTGTTACGAAGTTTTTTCGTAGTGAGAACCCAATCATAAAGACGAACCATGAGTGATTCAGCGTGTGCTTATGATGAAGGTTCCTCTGAGCTCTGCGGCGGTAGTTTCAAACTGCGCTTATGGGCGTTTGAAGAGGTAGCCTTATGTAATAGGCATAATTGTCAATGATTACGGGGCCACTACTAAATATTAGGTTTTCTTTATCTCCTTGCAGGAGTCAAACCTATAATATGATCTTTCCAAGTGAGATCAGGAGAAAAGGAGACACCGAGAATACTGAGAGAAGATGAAGGGTTGATTTGTGTATTGTTGAAGTATAAAGGAAAGTCCTGTGGGAGTTCTTGATGGGTAGATAAATGGAGAAATTGGTTTTGGAAGCACCAAAAGCAACAATTTATTTTCTGCCCCAAATGGGAATTGTTGATAGGTCAGAAGATATGGCATCGTCACTTGACTTTTTGAGAGATTGCTTGCTGGGGGGTTCTGAAAAACTAGTTGAATAGTGTAAGGTAGAGTCATCAGCATATGAATGAATAGCTGATAGTTAGGTTGAGGAAGTGAAAGATGGCCGTCCACAACTGCAGCCATGGAACGGCCAGGAAGGGAAATAGAGATAAAAGAACAATTTGAGGGACAAAAACTAAAGGTGGGTAGTTTAAAAGTTAGAGATTTGTGCCAGACTCTATTAAAAGACCTATAGATATGTCTAGCACAATAGAAAAGCTTTCACCGAAATCATGAGAGGAGGATGACCAAAAGTTAGTAAGATATGAATAAGATATGAAAGAAGATCACCAGTAAAACGACCCCTAAGGAAGCCATACTGGCGATCTGAAAGTAAAGAAATTTCGAAGTAAGAATAGTTTCCAAAAACTTTGGAGATACAAGAAATGAGAGCAATTGGACGATAGTTGGAGGGTTGAAAGCGATCATCCCTTCTTTGGGATAGGTTGAATGAGAGCAAACTTCCAGCAAGAAGGAAAGACATTAGAGGAGAGACAGAGACGAAAGAGTTTGCCTAGGCAGGGAGTCAGCACATAAGCAAAGTTTTTTTTAGTACAACAGGAGGAACACCATCACGCCTTCTTAGTATTAAGCCCAGAGAGGGTAGAGAGCACATATTTAAAAGAGATTAGGATATTAGGTATTAGATGGAGCGTGAGGAATAACACCGGAATCATCCAAGGTGGAGTTTTTAGCGAAACTTTGTGTGAAGAGTTTAGCTTTGTCAGAGGAAGAAGTGACGGTAGTGCCGTCAGAGTGGAAAAGGGGAGGGAAAGACGAAGAAGAACAATTGGTGGAGAGGTGTTTGGCTAGATACCAGAAAGCTTGGGAAGAGCTTAGAATTGGATAGTTCAAAGAGAGGTAACCTGACCAAGATTCGAACCCACTCACTGCAGGTATATTTGGAAGAGCTGGGCACCATAACCACTCGGCCATGAGCATATGGCTGAGTGCTTATGGTGCCCAGCCCTTCCAAATATACCTGGAGTGAGTGGGGTCGAATCCTGGGCAAGATACCTCTCTCCCAGCCTGTCCGACATTATCATTAGATATTGGATAGTTCAGTGCATTTAACCCAGTGAGACCCAGCGTCGCACGTGATGCGTCGGCAGTGTTTGATCACCAACTCCCAGAGACGCATCACGTGCGTCCGACATATTAAAATCAGTTACGTGGCTCGTAAGGTAGGAAATGGCGGGAGAATAGGAGGGGGAGGTACCGTAGTGTGTGTGGGAGCCGGGCCGGTAGGTGTGAGCGGGCCAAGACAGCCGCGTGGCTGGTGGTGGTGGGCTTAGTGGGGATACATTACACCCTTAGTTCACCGCCACTTTGAACCTTCATTACTCCGGTCGTATGGGAGCTAGAGGCTTGAGATTTATGTGAGACAGTCCTTAGGATGTATGCCGTACAATGCCATACTCAGTTTTCACTCTAGTGCTCCCGGGCGGGTGGTCATGCGGGGGAGACGAAATTTCGACCCCCCCGCCCCCCAAATGACCGAGGTGAGTTTTTTTTTAGTTTTTTCTTCATTTCTCACCATTCTCTTCCATTTTGGCTCAACAAATTTTTTTGAGAATTCCCCCCCCCAAAAAAAAATATCCGAGGTGATTTTTTTTTTTTTTTTTTTCATTTCTCATCCTTGTCTTCCATTTTAGCAAACAAAAAAAAAAGAAGTGAAAATGGCTTGGGACTGGGGTGAACAAAATATTATAACTAGCCGGGGCTCAACGGGTTAATATAGAATCGATGAAAGAGTGTTTGGTGAGTCAAAGAACAGATTTGGCTTGATTCTGGGCAGAAACATAAGAAAAATAAGATTCTTGAATTTGAAGGTGTCGGTACTGGTTGAATGCTTCATCCTTATTGCGGACAGAAGTTGAACAAGCGTGAGTAAACCAAGTTTTTTTTACATTAGTCTGAGGGAAAGAAAATGGAATGTATGCCTCCATGCCCTAGAGGATTACCTCAGTAATGAGTTCAGCACTCTCCGAGGGTCCCCGGCAACGGAAGGAAAAGTTATTCCATGGGAAATCAAAGAAGTACTACCGGAGAGCCTCCCAGTCGGCAGTGCCAAAGTGCTAAAAGTGCCGCCGGCTGGCTAGTTCGGCTCAATCGGATGGCCGTACTGGAGAGATAGGACAGGTAAGAGAGATAGGTAAGAGGAGCCCAAATGAGGGAAAAGATCGACAGTATAAGAAGAAGAAAGGTAAGTCAGTGGAATGAGAGAAGAGCAATTGGTGTTGGTGAGGGTTAAAATCTCCTAAGATGGTGATTTCTGAGAAAGGAGAGATGGTTAGGATGCGTTCCAGTTAAGAGTTTAGATACTCAAACTAAAATGCCCCAGAATGAGAAGCCCACCACGGAAGCCACGAGCGAGAACAACAAAGAAACGGGAACAGAAACACCCGAAGGAAAGGCCCACAGAACGAAAGGACCAGGTGAGAGCAGACGCCCCATAGATCAGCGTGAGAGAAGGCACCAAGCCAACCAGTTCAGACAGGCCGAAGCCCGCAGGGCTAAGCAGCTCCAAACCACACCTGCCTATCGCTTCTAACCACTGACCCTTCCCCCACCTCGTGTCCTACACCTCTTACCCGCCAGACTCTACCTACATGATGATGAACATGAATACACCTTAATTTAATACACCCATGCCCTGTCCCTAAGTTAAGATATCAATATCAACATACCCTAAAATACCTTGTCTTGCCAGACTAAGTTTCTGAAGACAAACCGCCCCCATAAATCTATATATGTTCTTCCATCTGAGAAGTAATATGTTAACCCCCATGTCATAATTGATAAGAAACTATGATACCCACGGGTACACCATTGTATATATAACCATTATTCCTGTAAGACCTAGACAGAGATAATTACTGAAGATGTTAGCAACCATGCAGTAACTCTAATTCTTACCCCAACCAGAGATTGTATAGATAACCCTCTTTTACCATTGTCTCGACGCATATCTACCACGAAACAATAACGAAGCTACCCCTAAGAACTGCCGCTTTCTTTGGTATATATTTCATAGAAAACGCAGTTCCCAGGGACAACTAGATCAGCAAGAAATCGTGTCAACTAATAGTGTCCATAACCCATCGTATTGACGAGTAATAATACACTATGTTTTCTCTACTTTTATCCACAGTCAAGCACACACCTACAGCTAACCTCATCTTCCCCACAGTCCACATGATTCTATAATTTCCAGACTCATATACCACCACCTATTGCTCATCCCCCGGTAGCGTTTGATTAACCTACCTTCCCTGTCATTAACCCCCAGTCTAAGATTCCAACTGTAGCCTAATGCCACCCCTACGCCCAGAGACCTTAGGGTCAAACTTCCACGTAGCCCCCCTTAACCCTCTCCCTCTCGTTAACCCCCCATGCTCCTCGACTCCCTCCTAACCTAGCCTCTCCACCATACACCCTGAATATCCTTAACTTTTCCGTTACTAACATTCTCAAACCTTTTGTATATATACTCCTATCCGGCCTACCTTCCCCCAGTAGGAAGGAACACCATTAGAACTTTACTAACCCTTTGCATGCCATCTATTCCCTCACAACCCAGTACCAAATGATCGTCAGTGCGAGGCTAGCCGCCTCGCCAGTGACTAACCTCTATTGCCATACTTCCAGATAAATGTGGCAGAGTTAGCAACCCAGTCTCCACCACATCCAACAAACCAAGGTCCTGATGTGGCGGCGTCTACGCCGTGGGGCCACCTCCCGAGGCTGCCAACCGCGGATGGCTGCCGACCCTCCACGGCCGAAGACAAAATCAACGACCGACCAGTGGAGGAAAACCGGATGCCGGCCGCGGGGAGCAGTTTCGGGAGCCAAACCGTCACAACCATCCCCTGCCCCCTCCCTGGGGGCACGGGTCCTTGGAGCGGCTTCGGTCGCGCCGGGAATTTCCACACCTCTCACACCACATACATCACACAGTTTTTCCTACACCGAGAAATGACTCTCCGGCTGTCATTTCTCGAAGACTTCTTCTAGCCGGAGACATTGAGAGCAACCCAGGACCCACGTACACATACATATGTCCAACTTGCTCAAAACCCATCACTTCGAGTCGCCATACTAAGGGTTCAGTTCTCTGCAATTCATGCGGGAACTGGACCCACTTCACCTGCACAACACTTGCCTCCAAGAAACACTACACAAACCTGGACCTGTTCCTCATGCCCTCCCTCTCCCAGTCAAATCCCTCACCTAAAACCCGTCCACCTCTCCTCCCCAGCCCACCTAACCTTCCCATATCATCCACTCCCCCCCTAAAACCCGTCCACCTCTCCTCCCTAACCCACCTAACCTTCCCATACCATCCACATCCTCAACTCAACACACCACACCCCATCCTAATCCATTCCAACCCCCATCTCCTGCACCCCAATCCCCACCCCCACCTCACCCATCCCAACCCCCAGCCCCTCCCTCACCCTCACCCCCACCCCCACCCCATCCTCGTGCAGCAGCACCCAACATACATCGTGCACATAACATTAACATTCTTCAACTGAACATAGATGGCATCAACACAAAGAAACACGAACTCTCACACTTCATCAAACAACACAACATACACATTGCCATCTTACAAGAAACAAAACTCCGCACAACACAAAAAACACCCACATTTCATAATTTCACCACCATCAGACAAGACCGGGCTGTCGGCGGGGGCGGTGGACTCATCACCCTGGTACACAAAGAAATATCATACATAGTAACCAGTGTACAAACCAAATCCCTCCTCCCCCCAAATGATAACACAACAGAAATACAATCAATTAAAATACGCACTGGCAACAACTCCAACATAACCATCATAAACACATACATCCCTCCCCAAACATCCCCTACAGTACCAAATGAATACAGACCACACTTACAACACATCACAAACACCCCACACACCCCACACATCATCCTGGGTGGTGACTTCAACGCCAAGACGTCGGCCTGGTTTGTCGACAACCCCGACACAGACAGAGGGCTGGTACTACAAAACCAAACCGATAACCTCATCATCTTTAACGACATCCATCAACATACCCATATTCCTCACCAAGCCCTCTATAACCCATCATCTCCTGACATCACCTTTTGCTCCCCAGAACTCGCCCCCACAACATCCTGGAGGGTGGTCAGAACCTTAGGCTCTGACCACCTCCCGATCATTATCACCACCAAAACCAGACTCACCCCAGCTAGCCACAAACACACATACACCAATTATAAAAGAGCTAACTGGGAAGCATTCACAAATGAGACAGAACAACACTTCACAACTCTAAACAGTACACCCATCACTAACATCAACAATGCTGTACACATACTCAATAAAACTATCCAAAACGCTGACAAGAAACACATTCCAAGAGGTAACAGGAAAAGACACAACCCCAACTTCACACCAGAAATTCAAAACCTCATCAGACAACGCGACATACTGAAACACTCCCCAGCACCCCACACACAAGACATCACACAACAAATTCAAGCACTCAACACCCAAACTAACAACAAAATACAAGAACAACAAAAACTAAATTGGAATAACTTCCTACAAACACTTGATCACAAAACAAACCCCAAAAAACTCTACAAAACACTAAACAGCATCACACTTTCCAACAGCAACACAACACATTCACATGCTGTAATCACAACAACAGACTCTACTCCTTCATGTAAACAACAAGCAAACACTCTCATCAATCACTTTTCACATGTCAGCCACCTAAAACCTCACAAAGACGACCGACGTGTCATCCGACGTAAGAGACAATTCCCCACAGACCCTGACTATACACCCTTCACCAATCACCAGACAAAGCATATCATCAACAATCTCAAGCACTCACCCGCCTGTGGCCTAGACAACATAAGCAACATACACCTCAGACACCTGGGACCACAAGGCATACAAGCACTCACTAACATATCAAACTACAGCTATTCACACAACACAATACCAGACATTTGGAAGCATGGTATCATCATCACATTCCCCAAACCCAACAAAGACCCCACGCTACCCTCCTCGCACCGCCCCATCACACTTCTTTGCTCCCCCTCCAAAGTCATGGAACGCCTAGTATTACAACTAATTACACCTGACCTACCCCTAGCTCCAACACAACATGGCTTTAGGCCACTGCACTCCACAAACACTCTTCTCACAGACCTTACACAAAGAGTTTTCGATGGCATCAACTCAGCTAGACCACCACACAGATCACTATTAGCCACACTCGACATTAGTAAAGCCTTCGATGCCATCCCCCGCCACAACCTAACAAACAAAATCTACAACACAAACATGCACAACAACACAAAAAGGTGGCTGGCCAACTTCCTAGCAGGCAGATGTGCACACGTATCTTTTGCCGGTCAGTCATCTAAAATCCGAAACTTTCCAACCGGAGTCCCACAAGGATCCGTCCTATCGCCCGCACTCTTCAATCTGTACATGCACGATATAACTACACCCAATACGCCCCAAATAAACTTAGCCTCCTATGCAGATGACATAACACTCACATGCACACACCATGACCCAAAGAAGATCAACAGATCTCCTTCAACCCTATCTCAACACACTACATGGTTGGTGCACTACAAACAGACTTAATCTAGCCCCAGCCAAATCCACCGCAACCCTGCTCACAAGTTGGACAGGAGAACACGAATACATCCCTCAACTCACCATAAACAACACACCCCTAACACATACACACACACCCAAAATCCTAGGAGTAACATATGATACTCATATGACATTCAAACAGCACACCACAAACATTAAAAAGAAACTGACACCCAGACTTAACGCCCTCAGGTCACTTGCTCACACAAAATTTGGACACAACAAAGAAACTACCACCACAGTATATAAACAATACATAAGATCAGTGATGGAATACGCAAGCCCAGCCTGGGCTTCTAACCTAGCTGAAACTCATCATAAGACCTTACAGACTATTCAAACCAAAGCCCTGAAGATCATTACAGGCTGCACAGCTACTTCACCTACAGATCACCTACATCAAGAAACCAAAATTCTCAAAGTCAAAGACCATCTGGACATGAGAGGCACTCAATTCCTGGCAGCAGCCTCCACGAACCAAGACCACCCACTAAACTACATGGCAACACACCCACAGACACCAAGAAATATCAAAACAACACCCAGCACACGGTAGCACACACACAATTATTGTCCTCTCTCCCTCCCTGCCCACCCCGAACCAACTTCCAGAAGCACATCCATACTCATATCTCTCACCGATCCATCCACTCACTCACAGACAACACGCAGCTGCATGCACGACCTCCCGAAATCCATCCTTCCGAATCCTCCCTTCCTCGCGAGGACAGAGTCCACCTGGCCAGGCTGAGATGCGGACACCATCCAGCTCTCCTGAGCTATCAGAAGAGACTGGATGACTCCGTTGTCGACGCCTGCCCGGGATGTAACACAGCACCCCATACCATTAAACACATCATAGAAGACTGCATTTCACACAACCACTTACGCCAACAACACAATCTACACTCAATGAGAGCTCTGTGGGAAAGCCCGATCGTGGCCATGGCCTTTCTCAGGGACTCGGGGCTGTTCGGCCAGGCAGCTTAGGGAACAACAACAACAACAACAACAACAAACCATGCAATTAACAACCCAACCCATTAAACCAGCTGATCAAGGCACCTTCGGTTTTGGTATTACGAACACCCACATCTGTCTCATAAACAGAGGGTTATTACAAACACTTGTAATATGGCAAGCCCCCAGCCACAGCCGCCCAGACGACCATCACAGAGAGAGGACGCGCACCTACCCCTTTCTCCCACCCGAGGAGGGAGACCCCTACCCCTGCGGAGGTATACCTGACCCCTGTTTTGACTTCCGGGTCCTTGCCAGGTAGCACAAGAATTCTTCCTATCAATGAACTAACCATGTATGACTAACACCCTTACTAACCTCTATTAACCCACAATAACCCATTAACCTTTCTTGCATACTCCGATAACCAAATTAGCACCTCAGCTATACCATAGAATGAAGACTGAGAAATCTAAGAGAGACGCTCCTATCAAAGATGTCCCAAACCTCCTCGCAAAGTAGATCCAGTCTCTCTCCCTAAATACTTCCAGTATAGCCAAAATAGTACCTCTTGCTAAGGCTCAGTTATATCACATTATGAAGGCTCCATACAGCCATGTGCCACAACAGTAATCACCACCTTACTTAGTTCCCGTATCAATTGAGAGCTCAAATAAGTCCATCAAAACTCGAGATCCCTATTGCCTACAGGGTCCAAAACCGAACCTATAAACCGAGCTCCAGCCCCCAGTAAAATCAGTTGAAAGATAGACACCCAACAGTGGCTGGTCCCTTGGGTTGACCTCTAGCTCTATCATTGTTTGTTCCTGAGAATTGAGTTCCAGAGCCGGCAGACTCCGTGGCAGATTTAGATAGAAGGATCTGTCCACGTAAAAGAAATCTACGTACACCTTATAACCTTCATACAGACCGGGAAGCTGAGCGATCGACGTGAGATGCGCATGGCGTTAATTCCGATCCAGATTGACAGGAAGATCCTAATATCTGTGATTCAGGTCTAGAAACCAGAGGGTATATAAGAGTGTAACCAGCAACGATCGCTAAGAGATCCGTCTTGAGAACTTTCTACATATGGACCATCTGGACGGCCGTGGAACCAGTCGTTAGCCCCCAACATCACGGACGCAAGATAACCAGGACCAGACCAATCAAATACTACCCAAGATTCACTCTATCAGTGCTACAGTGTTACAGTGCTATTTAGAGACTCACTTATTAATATTTCTATGAAGTGGCTATATCTTTGCCCCAGTATAATTCATATATAACCATTCCATTAGGAAGTGCTAAGCGTATCAGTGTTTATTTAATTAACAGGCGATATTAACTCTCGTAATTACCCATATATCCAGATATTATTACATAGAAGTGAAACCCTAGTGATATCTGATGTTCGCCCACTAATTTGCGTTCTATGTGTTTCTGATACAAGAATATAAAACTTAGATCAGTACCCCCCTGAGGTTACTAGAATTCCCGTACTCTAAAATACGCATGTCTAATCTAGTCTGTGAACTACTACTTGTGCACCAGAGCTACCAGTGATAAATCTAACAGTGAATATGAATCTATAAGTAACATTTATGGTCTCCAGTATATAAACTTGTGAAATAAGCCAGTGATCAGAAGATTAATACCTGAACGTTGGAAGTGGGAGACTAGGCTCCATCCAGATCCACTTAATGCTAGTGTTGTTCAATTCTATCATTTGTCTTGTACGAGTATTCATATCTTCTTATGCTCCATATTAATCATCATCAAGCAAACTATAGAAGTGTGTACATCAATAAAAGTGATCGTGTGTCTTGTTACCGTGTGCTTATTTTGTGTTCTCTTTTCCTCATACCTTGTTTTGTGCATGCAGCCTTCTATACCCAGTCAGTTAGAACTCACATTACCCAAGTTAATCCTGTAGAAAAACAGGGCATAACACAAACAATTTGGGAAAGTCAGCAGAGTTAAGGGAAAGATAGACATAACAGAAGTATTTAGTATGAGAATGACAGGATAATTTGAGCCATAAAGTGGAGAATTCAGAGGAGTCAAAATCGGGAACATGAGAGCCTGTGAGTTTGCTGCATCCGCCTTTGGCTTTGAAAGTAGGATAGAGAAAGTAGGATGATACAGAGAAGGGGATGCTGTCAGTTGCATACAATTATGTCTAAACAAATATATGGTAGTATTTATTTTACAAACTCAAGGAACTGCACTGCAAATATATATAATGTAGTGTGTAAATATAATCACGGTCGACCCAGTTTGCTATAACAGTAAAACTGCAGACTAAAACATATAATGAATATAGCAATGATAAATAGGTAGATAAAGCTTGCTTCATTTACTGAAATACTATATATATATATATATATATATATATATATATATATATATATATATATAATGTTTCAAAGTTGTTGTTGTTGTTGTTGTTCCCTAAGCTGCCTGGCCGAACAGCCCCGAGTCCCTGAGGAAGGCCATGGCCACGATCGGGCTTTCCCACAGAGCTCTCATTGAGTGTAGGTTGTGTTGTTGGCATAAGTGGTTGTGTGAAATGCAGTCTTCTATGATGTGTTTAATGGTATGGGGTGCTGTGTTACATCCCGGGCAGGCGTCGACAACGGAGTCATCCAGTCTCTTCTGATAGCTCAGGAGAGCTGGATGGTGTCCACATCTCAGCCTGGCCAGGTGGACTCTGTCCTCGCGAGGGAGGGAGGATTCGGAAGGATGGATTTCGGGAGGTCGTGCATGCAGCTGCGTGTTGTCTGTGAGTGAGTGGATGGATTGGCGAGAGATATGAGTATGGATGTGCTTCTGGAAGTTGGTTCGGGGTGGGCAGGGAGGGAGAGAGGACAATAACTGTGTGTGATACCGTGTGCTGGGTGTTGTTTTGATATTTCTTGGTGTCTGTGGGTGTGTTGCCATGTAGTTTAGTGGGTGGTCTTGGTTCGTGGAGGCTGCTGCCAGGAATTGAGTGCCTCTCATGTCCAGATGGTCTTTGACTTTGAGGATTTTGGTTTCTTGATGTAGATGATCTGTGGGTGCAGTAGCTGTGCAGCCTGTAATGATCTTCAGGGCTTTGTTTTGGATAGTCTGTAAGGTCTTATGATGTGTTTCAGCTAGGTTAGAAGCCCAGGCTGGGCTTGCGTATTCCATTACTGATCTTATGTATTGTTTATATACTGTGGTGGTAGTTTCTTTGTTGTGTCCAAATTTTGTGTGAGCAAGTGACCTGAGGGCGTTAAGTCTGGGTGTCAGTTTCTTTTTAATGTTTGTGGTGTGCTGTTTGAATGTCATATGAGTATCATATGTTACTCCTAGGATTTTGGGTGTGTGTGTGTATGTGTTAGGGGTGTGTTGTTTATGGTGAGTTGAGGGATGTATTCGTGTTCACCTGTCCAGCTTGTGAGCAGGGTTGCGGTGGATTTGGCTGGGGCTAGATTCAGTCTGTTTGTAGTGCACCAGCCATGTAGTGTGTTGAGATAGGGTTGAAGGAGATCTGTTGCTCTTCTTGGGTCATGGTGTGTGCATGTGAGTGTTATGTCATCTGCATAGGAGGCTAAGTTTATTTGGGGAGTATTGGGTGTAGTTATATCGTGCATGTACAGATTGAAGAGTGCGGGCGATAGGACGGATCCCTGTGGGACTCCGTTTGGAAAGTTTCTGATTTTAGATGACTGACCGGCAAAAGATACGTGTGCACATCTGCCTGCTAGGAAGTTGGCCAGCCACCTTTTTGTGTTGTTGTGCATGTTTGTGTTGTAGATTTTGTTTGTTAGGTTGTGGCGGGGGATGGCATCGAAGGCTTTACTAATGTCGAGTGTGGCTAATAGTGATCTGTGTGGTGGTCTAGCTGAGTTGATGCCGTCAAAAGCTCTTTTTTTTTTTTTTTTTTTTTTTTTTTTTTTTTTTTTTTTTTTTTTTTAAGAGACAATGAACGGAGGAAGGAAAAACACAGATAAAACAAAAAGGTCCATGTGCCTAAAGGCATCCTCCATTCATAAAATTTTTGTAACAACTGGATTTAAACATTTGTTGATTGTAAGTTTGTGGAAAGCAATTCGAGGGAAGTGAATTCCAAAGAGTAGTAGCTCTGGGGATAAATGAATTCTGATAAGCAGAAGTTCTGCATTGTGGAGGAGAAAGTGTAAATTCATGGGCGCTCTCAGCTGCCCTAGTTCTACGGGGAAAGATGTGGAGAGGCGGCACAATTGAAGCAAGTTCCTCGGAACAATTGCTGTGAAAATATCTGTAGAATAATGCAAGGGATGCAACGTTTCTTCGTATGGCTAATGTAGGAAGGTCCTGTGTGATTGCAGGGTTATTGATTAATCTAATAGCTTTATTTTGAATTTTGTCCAACTGCCTCAATGCAACCACTCCACTTCCACCCCACAGAGGTGAACAGTAATCCATCTGAGAGCGCACATGACTTTTATATATTACGGCCAACTGCTCGTCAGTGAAGAATTCTCGAACTCTGTACAGGAGTCCCAGTTTTTTAGAGGCATTCTTAGCAATGCTTCTAACATAATGTGTCCAGCTCAAGTTAGTAGTTAATGTTACACCGAGAATGTCAATACTAGGGGAAGTGGGAATATTTACATCATTAAAAAATATATGGGAGTCAGTGAGATTCTGTCGGTTAGAAAATTGAATGTACTTGGTTTTCTGTGCATTAAAGGAAACTAGATTCTCTTGTCCCCATTCATTAATTCTAGAAAGGTCCTGGTTCAGAGAAATTGCAGTGTTTATTTTTGAATTTATAAGATCGGGTTGGGTGAAAGAATTGGTAAATGTGAAGGAACTGTGGAGTGTTGAGTCATCTGCGTAGGAATGTATTGGATTATGAGTGGTAGATATGAGATCATTGATATGAATGAGGAACAGAGTTGGGGCCAAAACTGATCCCTGGGGAACACCAGCATTTATTGAGTGAAATTGAGAATAAAGGCCATCTACCATTACACGTATTTTTCTGTTATGAAGATAAGAAGAAATTAGTGGAACTAATGATGCAAGGCCGTAGTGTGACATCTTCGACAATAAGGATTGATGCCAGACTCTATCAAATGCCTTTGATATATCCAGTGCTATTGTATGTGTTTCACCATGTTGGTCTGTAGCTTGGTTGATTTGATGCGTAAGAAGGCAAAGAATGTCTGCAGTTGATCGACATCTTTGTGTAAGGTCTGTGAGAAGAGTGTTTGTGGAGTGCAGTGGCCTAAAGCCATGTTGTGTTGGAGCTAGGGGTAGGTCGGGTGTAATTAGTTGTAATACTAGGCGTTCCATGACTTTGGAGGGGGAGCAAAGGAGTGTGATGGGGCGGTGCGAGGAGGGTAGCGTGGGGTCTTTGTTGGGTTTGGGGAATGTGATGATGATACCATGCTTCCAAATGTCTGGTATTGTGTTGTGTGAATAGCTGTAGTTTGATATGTTAGTGAGTGTTTGTATGCCTTGTGGTCCCAGGTGTCTGAGGTGTATGTTGCTTATGTTGTCTAGGCCACAGGCGGGTGAGTGCTTGAGATTGTTGATGATATGCTTTGTCTGGTGATTGGTGAAGGGTGTATAGTCAGGGTCTGTGGGGAATTGTCTCTTACGTCGGATGACACGTCGGTCGTCTTTGTGAGGTTTTAGGTGGCTGACATGTGAGAAGTGATTGATGAGAGTGTTTGCTTGTTGTTTACATGAAGGAGTAGAGTCTGTTGTTGTGATTGCAGCAGATTGTTTCAAAGTAAATTAGATATACAACCGACAAACGGTTTGTAGTTATGTTCCGAGAGAGAGAGAGAGAGAGAGAGAGAGAGCTAGCGAGAGCAAGTTGCCAAAAGCGCGTGTATCATGCTACACACCTCTACCTAATCTTATCAAGGCTTATGGTATTATGAGGCTCTGCGAAGATGTTTTTCATAGTTGAATATTTAATGCATAAGAATTCGTTATACAGTATTACTATCACAATCGAAGGTGGGTAAGCGAGATGTTAGACAACTTATTTTTTATGCCATTACCAAAGTTTAAATTGATTGTTCTTCATAAAATAATTCACTCTACAACCACAGGTTTCTTTGTAATCCACCACCACCTACCCCTATCCTGCACTACTGCTAGTTTCCCTCTATAGTTTGTCACTCTGCACTTTGTATCTGGATCTCTTTATGCATTTTCTGTCTCGTGCTCGTCTTTTACCTTTCTGTAATTTTTTTTTTCCATAGCTTTGTATCTTTCTTGAATTCGCCTAGCTTACCTCTGCCGTTTTAATCATGAGTTTTAGTGCCACATAGTTTTCATGGGCTTGGTGCTAGTCTTTATAATAATACCTTCTCCCCTCCCCCATCTATGATTCTCGAGGTAGAAACACACAGTTTCTTATTGGAGGGTGTCTGCTTCAGTTTGCTACAGCTTCAGCAGTATTATATGTTTCATTAATACCAGCAATCCAATATTTTGCAATCATAATACCACATAATGATCAAAACACAACATTAATAATTCTTTCACAGTGAAGTATTTGGTCACCCACTTCCCTCCACACCCACCTGCTCCCACCTGCCGCTGGTTACCCCTCCCACTCCTGTACCCTCCTTCCCCCTCCCTCACCTCCCTCCCTCCACCCCATACCTTCACCTACTACCCCCACACCATCACTGTTACCAGATAATTTATGGCCACTAATTGTGCTGCCCTCTATTGAGGTCTTGGACAGACCAAGGCTGTATCTGTTTCATCTGTCCACAACTGTACTTGTCCCTGTGTCATGAGGTTAAAGTCGCACCTGGTCACACCTGGATGATGAGGAAACGAACAAGGTTAGTCACCCCCCCCCCCATCTCTCTTTCTTTCCCTCTCGCTCTCTCTCTCTCGCTCACACTCTCTCTCTCTCTCACTTTCTCACACATGGAAACTACGGCCACTGGCGCATGCATTATACATATAAAAATGAGGCATGCAAAATGTGTTAATTTTATATTTATATTGTATAGTGACATAACGTGAATGTAAGGACAAGAGTATGGTAGGGTGCTGGGTATATAACGACCGTGTTTCATCGATGAGCAATGGTTCGGTTGTTTCCGGGTGTTGTGTGTTTTCGTCGGGTGCCACGGGCTTACGGCAGCAGTCGTATACAGTCAGCCATACGTGACATTGGCTCCAGCAAGGCAAATTATGGCAACCATGTTGCGTCATTGTCCGCGTGGGTGTAAAAACGCATTTGTCATGTGTCTTTACTACATATACTGCAGGGAGAAAGCCGCCAATCGGCTAAAAACCAGTTTGAATAGGTAAGTGGTTAATTATGGCTATTATACGTAGTAATACTTAACCAGACAGAGACACAGGTTACGTGTACCAGTTTGAAGAACATCATTGGTAACAAAAACATTTCAACATAAGGGAGTTAACATATGGAATAACTATCTATCTATCTATCTATTGCCTGACGCCGTGATCCCCGAAGGGGTGGCCACGAACGAACCGCCCCCATGCACCTCTGTCCCCAGTCAGTCGACGCCCCTCCCCCCAACCAGCACCGCCTTCGTTCATGTACTTCCTCACTCCATCCTTCCACCTCATATTCGGTCTACCTCTCCCCCTCTGTCCCTCCACCTCGCTCTCGTACACCCTCTTAGTCATTCTCTCGCTTTCCATACGTTCCATATGGCCGAACCATCTCAAGTTGTTCCTTTTCACACTTTCCAGCACATCTACCTCCACACCACACCTCCTTCTTACTTCCTCATTAGTCTGTCTATCCCTCCATGTAACTCCGCACGCACTCCTTAAGTAATTCATTTCCACTGCTCTCACTCTTGGTCTGAGTCTCTCAACCAACGTCCATGCTTCGCTTCCGTAAGTCAGTGTCGGGATTACCACACTGTCATGCAAGGACTTCTTCACTTCCATACTGACCACCCTATTTCTTGTTACTGCTTTTAGCGTTCCTACAACCCTCTTCCCCTGTTGTACCCTCTCCCGCACCTCTTCATCCATAGTCCCATCTTTACTCAACACACTGCCCAGATACTTAAAAGAGTTGACGATCTCCATAGCCTGACCATTCAGCTTCACCTCACACTCTGTGACTTCACCCCTTTCGAAGACCATAACCTTGCTCTTTACCTCATTGTAAATGTTGATGATAATTTTATTTTTTCATTATATAAGAAACGATTACAATTATATTTAATGTGTAATGCCCTCGAAAATGTCCCGCAACCACAATAATGTACTACCCGAGTTGACGTCAGGTATAGCGTAAAATAGTCGTGGATGGTAAGTCCAATAAACCCATCACGTGATAACACCACAAGACTATCGCCTGGTTCTTAAAAATCGGACTAAGGTTGCTATACTTTTAGTACGTCCGTGGTAGTACAGTGGGTTAGCGCGCGGGCCTGGTGGTGATGGTGGTGCGTCACTAACCAGGGTTCGAACCCCACCCAAGGCATCTCAAAACCTGTAGGTTTTTCCAGGTTAAATAGGAATGAAATATCCCCAGGCCCACTTTAGGATCAACCTTTCCTGGTACCTGGCGCGGGGTACGAACCTCTGAAGGGAATATACCTTTCTTGCATACTCTGATCACTAAATTAGCACCTCAGCTATACCATAGAATGAAGGTTGAACAATCTAAGAGAGACACTCCTATCACAGCTGTCCCCATCCTCCTCGCAAAGTAGATCCAGTCTCTCTCCCCTCAATACTTCCAATATCGCCAAAATAGTACCTCTTACTAAGGCTCAGTTATATTAAAATATGAAGGCTTCCTATAGCCATGTGCCACAACAGTAATCACCATCTTACCTAGTCCCCATATCTATTGAGAGCTCAAATAAGTCCATAAGACTCGAGATCCCTATTGTCTACAGGGTCCAGAACCGAGCCTATAAACCTAGCTCCCGCCCCCAGTCAAATCAGTTGAAATCTAGACACCAACCAGTGGTCACTACCCTGAAGTTAACCTCTAGCTCTGCCCTTGTGTTGTTCCGGAGTTGAGAGATTCCAGAGCCGGCAGACTCCGTGGCAGATTTGGATAGAAGGACCTGTCCACGTATTTGAGAACTTCACACATATGGACCCCCTGGACGGCCGCGGAACCAGTCGTTAGCCCCCAACATCATGGACGCAAGATAACCAGGACCAGACTCATCAGATACTACCCAAGATTCCCTTTATCAGTACTACATTGTTACAGTGCTGTTTAGAGATTCACTTATTAATATTTCTACGAAGTGGCTATCTCTTTGCCCCAGTATAATTCATATAACCATTCAATTAGGAAGTGCTAAGCGTATCAGTGTTCATTAATTAACAGGCGATACTAACTCGTAATCAACCATATACCCAGATATTATTACATAGAAGTGAAACCCTAGTGATATCTGAATGTTCGCCCACTGATTTGCGTTCTATGTATTTCTGAGACAAGAATATAAAACTTAGATCAGTACCCCCTGAGGTTACTAGAATTCTCGTGCTCTAAAATACGCATGTCTAATCTAGTCTGTGAACTACTACTTGTGCACCAGAGCTACCAGTAATAAATCTAACAGTGAATATGATTCTATAAGTAACATTGATGGTCTTCGGTATATAAACCTGTTGAATTAAAGCCAGTGATCAGAAGATTAATACCTGAACGTTGGAAGTGGGAGACTAGGCTCCATCCAGATCCACTTATGCTAGTGTTGTTCAATTCTATTATATTGTCTTGCACGAGTATTCTGCAGTGGTATATCAATAAACGTGATCGTGTGTCTTGTTACCGTGTGTTTCTTTGTGTTCTCTATTCCTCATATCTTGTATTGTGCATGCAGCCTTATAAACCCAGTCATTTAGAACTCATATTACCCAAGTTAATCCTGTAGAAAAACAGGGCATAACATTGGTGTAATGCCCTCGAAAATGTCCCGCAACCACAATAATGTACTACCCGAGTTGACGTCAGGTATAGCGTAAAATAGTCGTGGATGGTAAGTCCAATAAACTCATCACGTGATAACACCACGAGACTATCACCTGGTTCTTAAAAATCGGACTAAGGTTGCTATACTTTTAGTACGTCCGTGGTAGTACAGTGGGTTAGCGCGCGGGCCTGGTGGTGCGTCACTAACCAGGGTTCGAACTCCACCCAAGGCATCTCAAAACCTGGAGGGTTAAATTCCCTTCAGAGGTTCGTACCCCGCGCCAGGTACCAGGAAAGGTTGATCCTAAAGTGGGCCTGGGGATATTTCATTCCTATTTAACCTGGAAAAACCTAGCATTTCATAGTGGATAGCTAAATTGTGCTCTGAATTCTAGGAATTTTAAACTTGTTAATTTATTTGTCATCTATGTGAAGAGGCAATGTGTATTTGAATGTAAATAAGTATGTGTATATAATTTTCTTTATTTTGTGTATATATTATGTCTTTGTTTTGTATTGTACTTTGTACATTTCTTTCCTTTGTTGTCTTATTTCACCTGATATGCATATGATTATAAGAGGACATAATTATATGCCTGATGGCATCAAATCATCTTTGTCATGGATATATCTTATCTTTGTATAATGGCACATTTTTGTAAACATGTATACCTATATCTATGGCAATAAACTGTTATTAACTGTTTTAATCTTTAGATCTTTAACCCGGGAGCTGCGGGGAGACTCTTAAGAGTTCCCCCGGCGCACTGCGGGAAGACTCTTAAGAGTCAGAGAAAATAAAAATCAACTTTTGACATCGAAAAAAAAATATTTTTTATATTTTTTTTTTTATTTTTTTATTTTTTTTTGGCCCCTGGGCCATGCAAAATCTCAGTCCTCTACCTCCCCTCCTTCCCCACTTTCCTCCTCTCCTTCAGTTATCACCTATTTTCCCTGTTATTCCCTTATTCTGAGGTATATTTTCGTGCTAACATTTGTCTCAGTGGCCTTGGGGGAAATTGGCGGGAAAGCTTTTGACCATCCAAACGCTGTTTTCACTCGTTTATTGTTGTTTCAGGTTAATACCTTAGGCATGGATAAATATTAATGCTATTAATGGCACAATGAATATTTTAGTGACGGAAACACCTCAAATACGTCAGCACAGGGGGACGTTTCCAATTACCCCCATGCGCACTTCAGAGGTTAAAGGGCGTTTTACTGCAACAAATTAATTGGCAGCACTGAAATGGTGAGCCCGATAGCTACAAATATAATATTTATAAGTATCCATACAAAGAGCAAAGTATTTATAGCATGATCCCATGCTTACAATAACATACACAGTATTTATTAAGTTTTTCATGCGCCACATTAGACATAAATAAATCTAATTAATTAATATCACTTCCAACACCAAACACCTCCGAATGAAATTAATTGGACTTTCACCACACAGGCCTTATGACCGCGTAGCGGAAGCCGTGGGAATGACGATGAGAGCAGTGCAGATGATGGTGCACCGCAGCACCCAGTCTCGGCCTGGGACAGCGACAGCACCGCCAACACCGACAGCACCCCCAACACCAGGCGCCTTTGACAGTTTCGCCATCGGTGCCATTCGCCGCAATATCCACGCAAAGTTTGCTGCCAAGCAAACCTTCACGATTGGCTCCGTGACGGAAGACCTAAAGATGGCGAGCATCATCCCGGAGGCAACCTTGGAGACGTCGGTTTGGCGACTCATCCACAACATGGGATTCCGCTACAAAACCTCACAGCGGAAGATGTATGTGAGGAAGGAGTCGCTGGACATTGTGTGCTGCCGGATCAACGCTCTCCGGGCACTCAAACAATTCCGGGAGGAGGGGAGGCAGGTGGTTTACCTGGACGAGACCTGGTTTACCACCAGGATGAACCACAGCATGGAGTGGGTCGACAGCACTCAGCCTGCCACCAGCACCACGTTCAGTCGTCAAGTGCCGCCCGTAGAAGGGGAGCGTTTCGTGGTGGTAGCAGCTGGCACAGCCGACGGTTTCGTCGAAAACACATTCCTGTGCTTCCCGGCCAAGAACACCAGCGGCGACTATCACGGCGAGATGAACAGCAAGCTCTTCCTCCGCTGGCTGACGTCACAACTTCAGCCGTCGCTGGCTCAGCCATCGGTACTGGTGATGGATAATGCGCCATATCACAGCCAGCTGACGGAGGAGAGTCGCTGCCCCACCACCACCACCAAGAAAGCGGATCTTATAAAATGGCTGGACCACCGCAGGCTACCCTTCCCACCACATGCCACACGTCCTGAACTGCTGCTCATCTGCAAGCAAAACCGGCCACAGCCACAATACACGGTTGATGACACCATCCGCGCGTGGGGCCACGAGGTCGTCCGTCTGGCACCCGCTCATCCAGAGCTCAATGCCATCGAGCAGGTATGGGGGTGCATGAAACGGCACGTGCGCTCCTTCCTACACCGTTTCACCCGGGCGGATCTACAGGAAAGGCTGGAGGAAGCCAGGCTTTGCGCCACTGAAGAGGTGTGGGCAGGTGCGGTCCGACGATCTCGAGCCTTCGAAGACGAGTACTGGTCCACGGACAACATCCACGAAGGTGTGGATCCCGTCATCATCAACCTCGCTAGTGATGAAGAGGACGACTTGTTTTTAGATAGTGACGATGACTAAAATAAACTGTTTGCTGTGTATTTTGTGTGTATCATTTGTCCACCCTTCATGTCTCCGCTTCTTTTCGTTGTATAAAATGACCTATTAATAAAACCTGGCCACACTCACCCCTCCACATTCCTATAAACTTTGTATAAATGTCCCATTGTCCCACCCTTCTCCTCCGTGTTTTTTTGTATTGTTTGTTTTATTGTCGGCAGCATCTTCCTCAACGTACCATCACTCATAACAATTCATGGACCTCACCTTTTTTCTAATTATGGAAGTATATCTCTACAAACGGATTTACGAATATGATTTTCTATACATCAATTACGAACCTACATGTTATGCAGGATTAACTTGGGTAATGTGAGTTCTAACTGACTGGGTATATAAGGCTGCATGCACAATACAAGGTATGAGGAATAGAGAACACAAAATAAACACACGGTAACAAGACACACGATCACGTTTATTGAAGAGGATTAATAGGAAGCATATGAAGGTATGAATACTCGTACAAGACAAATGATAGAAATGAACAACTAGCATTAGTGGATCTGGATGGAGCCTAGTCTCCCACTTCCAACGTTCAGGTATACTCTTCTGATCACTGGCTTGGTTCGCAAGTTTATATACTGGAAGACATCAATGTTACTTATAGATTCAATTTCACTAATTAGATTTATTACTGGCAGTTCTGGTGCACAAATAGTAACTCACAGACTAGAATTAGACACGCGTATTTTTAGAGTACGGGAATTCTAGTAACCTCAGGGGGGTACTGATCTAAGTTTTATATTCTTATAGCAGAAACACGTAGAACACAAATCAGTGGGCGAACGTTAGATATCACTAGGGTTTTACTTCTATGTAATAATATCTGAATAGGGGTAATTACGAGAGTTAATGTCGCCTGTTAATTAATGAACACTGATACGCTTAGCACTCCCCAATAGAATGGTTATATATGAATTATACTGGGGCAAAGATATAGCCACTTCATAGAAATATTAATAAGTGAGTTTCTAATTAGTACTGTAGCACGGTAGTACTAATAAAGTGAATCTTGGGTAGTATTTGGTTGGTCTGGTCCTGGTTATCTTGCGTCCGTGATGTTGGGGGCTAACGACTGGTTCCGTGGCCGTCCAGGGGGTCCATATGTAGGAAATTCTCAAGACGGATCTCTTGGCGATCGTTGCTGGCTACACACTTATATACCCACTGGTGTGTGAAGGTTATAAGGTGCACGTAGATTTCTTGTACGTGGACAGATGCTTCTATCTCAAATCTGCCACGGAGTCTGCCGGCTCTGGAACTCAAATCTCAGGAACAACACAAGGGCAGAGCTAGAGGTCAACTTAAGGGGGCCAGCCACTGGTTGGTGTCTATCTTTCAACTGATTTTACTGGGGGCTGGAGCTGGGTTTATAGGCTCGGTTTTGGACCCTGTAGGCCATAGGGATCTCGAGTCTTATGGAATTATTTGAGCTCTCAATAGATACGGGGACTAGGTAAGGTGGTGATTACTGTTATGGCACATGGCTATAGGGAGCCTTCATAATGTGATATAACTGAGCCTTAGTAAGAGGTACTATTTTGGCTATATTGGAAGTATTGAGGGGAGGGAGACTGGATCTACTTTGCGAGGAGAACTGGGACAGCTGTGATAGGAGTGTCTCTCTTATTTTGCTCAGCCTTCCTTCTATGGTATAGCTGAGGTGCTAATTTGATTATCCGAGTATGCAAGAAAGGTGAATGGGTTATTGTGGGTTAATAGAGGTTAGTAAAGGGGTTAGTCATGCATGGTTAGTTCATTGATAGGAAGAATTCCTGTGCTACCTGGCAATGACCCGGAAGTCAAAACAGGGGTCCGGTATACCTCCGCAGGGGTGGGGGTCTCCCTCCTCGGGTGGGTAAAAAGGGGTAGATGCGCGCCCTCTCTCCGTGATGGTCGTCCGGCGGCTGTGGCTAGGGGCTTGCCATATCACCAGTGTTTGTAATAACCCTCTGTTTATGAGACAGATGTGGGTGTTCGTAATACCAAAACCGAAGGTGCCTTGACTAGCTGGTTTAATCGGTTGGGTTTTTAATTGCATGGTTTGCTGGATGTGGTGGAGACTGGGTTGCTAACTCTGCCACATTTATCTGGAAGTATGGCAATAGAAGTTAGTCACTGGCGAGGCGGCTAGCCTCGCACTGACGATCATTGGGTACAGGGTTGTGAATGGGTTGTGAGGGAATAGATGGCATGCAGAGGGTTAGTAAAGTTCTAATGTTGTTCCGTCCTACTAAGGGAAGGTAGGCTGGATAGGAGTATATATATAAAAGGTTTGAGAACGTTAGCAACGGAAAAATCAAGGATCTTCAGGAGGTATGATGGAGAGGCTAGGTCGGCAAGGAGTCTAGGAGCGTGGGGGGTTAATGAGAGGGAGAGGGTTCAGGGGGCTACGTGGAAGTTTGACCCTAAGGTCTCTGGGCGTAGGGGTGGCATTAGACTACAGTTGATATTGGAGTTTGGGGCTTAATGACAGTGAAAGTATGTTAGCCAAATGCTACCGGGGGATGAGCAAATACGGGGTGGTATATGAGTCTGGAAAGGATAGAATCATGTGGACTGTGGGGAAAAGGAGGTTAACTGTAGGTGTGTGCTTGACTGTGGATAAAAGTAGGGAAAAACATGGTGTATTATTACTCGTCAATACGAGGGGTTATGGACACTATTATTTGACACAATTTCTTGCTGATCTAGTTGTCCCTGGGAACTGCGTTTTCTATGAAATATAGACCAAAGAAAAGCGGCAGTTCGTAGGTGTACTTCGTTATTGTTTCGTGGTAGATATGTGTCTAGACAATGGTAAAAAAAAAGGTTATCTATACAATCTCTGGTTGGGGTAAGAATTAGAGTTACGGCATGGTGGCTAACATCTTCAGTCATTATCTCTGTCTAGGTCTTACAGGAATAATGGTTATATATACAATGGTGTACCCGTGGGTATCATAGTTTCTTATCAATTATGACATGGGGTTTAACATACTACTTCTCGGATGGAAGAACATACATAGATTTATGGGGGCGGTTGGTCTTCAGAAACTTAGTCTGGCAAGACAAGGTATTTTAAGGGGGTGAACATATTACTTCTCGGATGGAAGAAACATACATAGATTTATGGCTGTCTGAACTGGTTGGCATTGGCTCAACCTAGGGACAGGGCATGGGTGTTTTAAATGAATGTGTGCTCATGTTCATCATCATGTAGGTAGAGTCTGGCGGGTAAGAGGTGTAGGACACGAAGCAAAAATAGAGTAGTGTGTACTGTGGATACGAAGGTGATTGGAAGACGTATAACAATGGTGGAAAAGTAAATGGAAGAGATGAACACAATGGCGGATAAAGATAACTAACCTAAGGATTGAATACATAGATTTATGGCTGTCTGAACTGGTTGACATTTGCTCAACCTAGGGACAGGGCATGGGTGTTTTAACCTGGGAGGAACATACATAGATTTATGGGGGGATTGGTCTTCAGAAACTTAGTCTGGCAAGACAAGGTATTTTTAGGGTATGTTGATATTGACATCCTAATTTAGGGACAGGGCATGGGTGTACAGTATTAACTTTAAGGTGTATTTATGTTCATCATCATGTAGGTAGAGGTGTAGGACACGAGGGGTAGTGTATACGCGAGGTGTGGGAAAGGTCAGTGTTTAGAAGGGGTAGGCAGGTGTGGTTTGGAGCTGCTTAGCCCTGCGGGCTTCGGCCTGTCTGAACTGGTTGGCTCGGTCACCTGGTCCTTTCGTTCTGTGGGCCTTTCTTTCGGGTGTTTCTGTGTGGTGTTCGCTCGTGGCTTCTGTGGTGGGCTTCTCGTTCTGGGGCATTTTACTACATATACCATTGATTGTAAAGCAAGTCCCAGCCAATAATCAACCCAGATAGTAATTGCATAACGAAAATCGTACCGGTCCACCATTTTGTATAAGTGACTGTACTTACTTACCCTACACTACCCTTCCTCCCCCAACATTTTCCCATCCTCACCCCTACCCAACCCGTAATTACTGACCAAGCGTCAACTGCCCCATCCCACCTGACATCCAACACAACCTGACGATACGATGACCATATTACACCTTACAGTAGATGCAATATCATGCCAACACAAAACCACACAACACCTGGAAACCACCAAACCACTGCTCTTCCATCACACACGCTCGTTTTATACCCACCACCCTACCCTAGCTACTGTTGCCCTTGCAGTCAGTTTATGTCACTATCATATATTAATATAAAATTAACACATTTTGCATGCCTCACTTTTATATGTATAATGTATGCGCCAGTGGCCGTAGTTTCCATGTGTGAGAAAGTGAGAGAGAGAGAGAGAGAGAGAGAGAGAGAGAGAGAGAGAGAGAGAGAGAGAGACCAAAAAAAAAAAATCAAGAAAAAAAATGAAAAATCCCAAGATATCGTGTTTTTTTCCCCCGGGGATAAAAAGTATATAGAAATGAAGCATATGATGATAGGAACCCAAAACTACCATTACAAATGTGCTACCTACCGGTATATTGTTGCGTCTCCTGTATATTAACCATATATATATATATATATATATACAGGTATATAGGGAATGTTTTACCGCATTTTCCTTTACCATCATTATCTCCGATAGACTGGAAATTTCACACCCAAATGCCCTGAGGGGTGTCCAATGTCAAGCCAACTCAACCCTGCTCTTCCACAGGGTCGAAACTCAACCCGATTCAGACTTTCGGAACTTGATAACAGTTTTAAGACTTTTTGTATATATCCATATATAAATAATCGATTTGGATGTGATAATTATAAATGTACCTAGCTATATCCTCAGAATGTCCAAAAGAAGCGTCATAATCCTATAGAAGGCCGATAACCTACCGGAGTTATTATATATAATACCTCAAAGTAAGCGATTATATTATAGGAATAGTCATCACATTTTTTTACAAATTCAACTAGATCAAAATAATATCGAAATGATGGATCATTAATTATTGATCTTGATATGTAGGCCTAAAGCATGTTGTTTATAAACATTGGAGCACATGGCCGCAGCCGTGGTGCCACTCCATTCGCACCTAATCACGATTATATTTCGGTGTATACTTACTTAAATGTATATCATTCGGGTTGATTAGGTTACACAATACAATATTACTAAGTAACAGTACACGCATATATATAAATATCATAACATTTGTGAAATATAGGTTCGACCGCGCTAAGCACCACGGCTGCGTGAGGGCCAGTAGGAACGTAGATATATCGAGGGGTGGGTGGGTGGGTGGGGCAACGTGACCTTGACCAAGAGTCAACTTCAGAAAATCAGTGTTCGTCACGGTAATTAATCCGTCACTCCTCTTCAGAATTATTGAAATGTCTATGTATGCGAATATTTCTTGCTCTACTATTAAACAAATAAATATGTTTTATAATTTCACCTAATATGTAATGTCACAACACATCTTAAATTGTATAGCCTATATTCACATTTATTGCCGATATGTTCTGTTGTCGATTATTCCAGTCCCTGACATACCTCATGATATTTGGTATATTACGCTATTTCGCTTTTATTTTGTCTTTATTTGCTTTGTAATAATTATTCTGCAATGCATATTTACTTTCATTCTTAAAAATAGTCAGGAAAGGTTGTCCATATAATGTATATATTTAAAAGTCTGGATCGCCCCTTGTCATTTTGTGCCGCCACACTTTAATGAGAGTGGGTTATCAGACTTTGGGGTGACACAAAATGCAGCTTTAGTTCTAAATGGCGTGTGTACGAATCGGTGCCGTCTATAGGAAGGAATTTGACAACCATGTTACGAAAAAAATCCATTTTAGTACCATATATTTTTATTAGGTTTTGCCGAGGGTTGAAACTAATTTTAATATGATGCTTAGAGCATATAGGTTACATATCTGTCTTCAAATATGTCAAAATATTTGGTGACAAATAAATGGAGTTATACTGAATCCTATATTCGTCCTCCCAGCGTCACAGGACCTCCTCTCTAGGCTACAAGCTTCCTGAACGTCGGTCCGAGCCTCCGAGGCTATTCAATAGTCTCCTAAAAGATATTCGTGACCTGACGGAACTGCATGGTGGAGGCATTCAAGAGGAGGCTGGACAAGTTTCTGGAGTGACTACCAGACGAGCCTCCCATTCCACACGGTACCTGCGAGGAGCTGGATCAATCAAACTCGATCCTCGACCAACTTCTGTAGCCTATACCCGGATCGAGGAGAGGTGTGAAGGCGGTGGACTACCAAGTTGAAGACACCTGTAGTCCCTGAGGCCTGAACTACAACAAGGTAGAACAAGGTAAGGTAGGTCTTGGTCTAGGCCTACTTTACTTGGGTAAAATTGCTGTTTTGTCCACAGCCTAGCCTATTTTGTGGTGAAAATAGGCCTATTTTTGTCTAGGCTATGGTATTCAAACGATTATAGGCCTAGGACTATATCTATTTCCTCTAGAAAATTTGTTAACCTAGGCTAACTTACTTGGTAAAATTGCTGTTTCGGTGCCACTGCCACAGCCTAATAGCCTATTTTGTGATGAAAATAAGTTGTTTTTCCTCTTACATTTCGAAACCCATTACGCCATCAAACAGTACAATAGGACCATAGGCCTACAGCTGGGAGAGTGTAGATAGCAGAGAAGGGGTGTTGTAGATAGAGGAAGATGTTGGAAATTTGGAATGGCTTTGGTATGTGTATTAGTCTGTATACGTCGTCGAGGTGTCCCCCGACTGGGTGCGAACATGATAGCCTAGCCTATACACCGTAACGCTAGGACGTACTATCACACCCACTAAATGTCCGCCTTGGCTGGGATCGAACCCAGGTCAAGCAGATTCACATGTGAGCGTGCTCTCCACTCGACCGCCGCTGCTCTATGGTACATTAGCCTATGTAATTCAAACCATACCGTAGCCTATGCATAGGCCTATAAATTTTCTCAGGAAAATTAGTGAACTTAACCTAACCTAACTTACTGGTATAGCCTAGGCTAGGACTGATTGTGATAATGTGGCTCTACTATAGTACTATTCTAGACTCTGGCAGCCTATCTGCTTTGACATTGCCACTGACCCACTGGGCACTAGCTTCTGGCACTTCCGCAGCACCAGTGCCGCTGCCATAGTGACTGGCAGTGTCAGTGCAGCCTTTTATCACGGAAATATCACCCCTGCTAGCCTGATTAGGCCTAGGCTATCTGTCATCAGAATGATCTTATATTTTCTGAAAAATCTAGTATTTGCCTAAATTGAGTCCCGATTCCTTGTGATTGTAGAACTGTCGGATCCAAAACGACGAACAAATTGTTTCTGTTTTGGGTAGCACTAGCCTAGTTTTGAAGTTGAAGTGGAGTAGCACTACGATAATCGGCCTCGATTTACACCCTGCCCTACTCCCCCCACCCCCCACAAATTTCACATGCCCAACTCCCCACTTCACACCCATATCAAAATAAACAAAGAAATTCCATCATCTTGTAGAACAACACACATGTCATAGATCAACACCCAAATCAAATCCAAGAAGATACAAACAACCAGTTACACAAACATATTACAGTAGGCTACATACACCTCATCACACAATCTAGCTGGAGTATCCGTATACCTGTACTAGGGCCCGGACCCTCTGTAAGTATTGTCATGTGACACAAGCAGGAGGCCGCGGCCCCACGAGGTAAGATAACAAGGTAAGAGCCTAGGCCTAGAGAAAAATATGGCGAATCTATTGGTGCCTAGCCTATTTTCCCTAATAAATTGATTCTCATAACGTCGCACTAGTGTCCTTGAATATTATCCTACTCACCAATTTCTTGTTGCCTGTCAATAGGTAGGCCTGGGCTCAGTTTTATTAGGCCTAGGCAGGCTATAATAATAATGCACAAGTCTAGGCGTTGGCGTTGCATTGTTGATCTGTTTGTATTTGTAACGCACAGTGTTGCCAGGTCATCCAACCAATATTTCCCTAGACAAGACTTTTGGTAAATAATTTCCCTGTCTGTCTATCAGTACTATTATAAGCATATATATAAATATATATATATATATATATATATATATATATATATATATATATATATATATATATATATATATATATATATATATATATATATATAATAGCCTACTATTATAACAAATAGGAGCTTCGTACACTTTACTGTAGACGTTACAGTATGAATTAAGTTTGTTTGCTGTCCTAGTGCACTGAAGTTGGTTACTTATTTACTTTTTACTGGTTCCTTTTTCATTTTTATATCAATAAGTAATAAGTAAATAGTTTTAGATACATTTTACGTATTAAAAATATACCCTTTTTAATTTTTATATCAATAAGTAATAAGTAAATAGTTTTAGTTACATTTTACGTATTCATCCTTCTCAAACTTTGATTTTTTTTTCTATCTGCTTTTACGTATTGGATTTGTATCTCGAATACGTAAAATGTAAAAAAAAAAAAAAAAAAAAATCTAGTTGTTTTCCCGTATTGAATTTGTATCTCGAATACGTACAATTTAACTTGTTATGCCCGGTCCAAATTGGAACGCGAGATATTCTGAGTGCAATGATTAACTCTCTAACTGGAGAAGTATACCTTTAACTTTAATAAAGAGACAACACGGCAGGAGAATAAGTACACAGGCGACAAGTTAACATGGGTTTTATTCACTTTACACCTGGTTCATGGAGGAGATATATATTTAACTCTGGAACACTGAGATCATCAAAATGGCAACAATGGTAAATAGAGCATACAAATAATAATATGATTAGCAATTATAAGGCAAGAGTCGAACACTGGGTCCGGACTCAATTTAACAATAACTCCTCGGATACAATTATAGAGTATCAAAAATAGTGGAGGCTTACCTCCCACTCAACTAGATCTCAAGCGAGATCTCAGCAAGGTAACAAGAGTGCAGTAATGGCAGATGTCGTCTGGATCATACTGATGTCCCCGGCAATAGTGACGTTAACTGACTCTAAAGCAACAATGACCAAGTGGTCATCAACAATAAGGTGGGCTCTGAAAGGCTCACAAATGAACTGAATTCTACAGGTGTGCTAGATCTCACCTGGCAAGATTATTTATTCTAAAACTACTTGTGTGGGCAACTAGCAAGATGCGGAAGGCTGATACAACAATCGTCGGG
The DNA here is from genome assembly GCA_032716605.1 of Paralithodes platypus. Taxonomy (NCBI): domain Eukaryota; kingdom Metazoa; phylum Arthropoda; class Malacostraca; order Decapoda; family Lithodidae; genus Paralithodes; species Paralithodes platypus. The sequence goes on along the minus strand of CM064527.1, from coordinate 43,977,739 downwards.
AGCTGAGATAGAGTGAGATCTATTCGAGTTATGAACCTGACAGAATGTTAAGTGAATGAGGCTAGAAGTTATACAAGGGAACAAGGTTACGTGTAAATATGTGTGTATGTCATATGCTGTGGGTCTTGTATAGGCACGCCCCCTCTGACGGGCTATTGTAAGGGGGGGTTTTCGTCTTCTTTGCTTTTCTTTTCTAATGTTCCTGGGACTTTGCTGTTACCCCCGCCTTATTTATTATTTCCTGTTCATTCCATTATTGTGTTTTTTCCTTACTTGATGATTGGTCCAACTTATTACTCTGGTAGCTTAATGGCCGTTGCATGCAAGGAAATACAGGTGAATGAATGCAAATGGTCTAAATGACACAGGATAAATAAAAACACAATATACCGTTTGGTATTCTTAACTATATTAAAACACTGTAAAGAAAAATACACTTTTCACTGTGATACACAAATCAATAGGAGTATTACTTTAGTCAACCACGGGCTATATCGGTATTATTGGCACAATGAACTACTTATTATCACCACATCAAAGTTAACTAAAACCCTTCAACAGGTGACCCCAAGGCCACTACCCTAGTAAACACACACTCGGTCACTAGGTTCATACGGCGTACAACAGCTCACAATGGGGTGAAGGTTAGCTCAAGGCTCAATAACACCAACAGCATCCTGTCTCAGTACAGCCACTAGGTCATGTCCACTGGGGTGGACACAGGACTCTCTGCACCTGGTACTTCTCCCTGGTCTTCGCTCCTGACCTGGGACCTGGTATTAACATTACCATTAATAAAAATGACAAAATTCTACATCTTAATTCATATCAACATTACAAAAAGTGGTCAAATGTATCAATTAAGAGACAACAAAAGGAGGATGTACATTATTGGGTTAGATAAATTTTACTTAGTTGACCCTCAAAAATATATAAAGAAAAATGGTCCAAATAGAAAACGGAGGGTTGGGGATACAGATATAATTTACTTATTTGACCCTCAAAAATATATAAAGAAAATGGTTCCAAATAGAAAACGGAGTGTAGGCCTCTACACATCCTACTCACAAAGGAATGTTGGTTACATTAAGTTACATATACTGAACTCGACAACGGTATATCCTTGCTGTGATAATACTACACTAACATAATAAAATTAACATTATTATCTTATACATAATTAATAAGGTTGGCAGGACAAATAATATGGAATTTGAAATCTAAATGAGTAATTATCAGACGGAATGAATAATTTCACCTTCGACCAAGACAAAGGATGTCGTATAATTTCGTAACTGGGCTTAAAAATTGTCTCAAAACTTATCTTAAGTACTTCACAATTCATTTCAACTCACCTTCAACTGAAGGTTTTATCTAAACACAACACAAAGGGAAATGTATGCTGAGTTAAGCCAAATATTTCCCCTTAGTCCGCCCGAGGCTGGCGACTGGGAGGGAATGACGCTGGCACTCTCGGCTCTAGGATCTGTAGGACTCGGGGTCAGCGTCTTTTGTCACAACAATAACCATACCTTGATTAAATGAGCTCCTCAACTTACTTAGAGTCTAATAAAACTTACAAAGGATAATTGAATTACTTTTATATGATGCAACGAATTTCAGGCACAAACATGTTAACTATTACTTACGATATCCTAGGTAAGACTATAGTTTTTAAGTTGGAGGTAGTACTCATAAATTTCCACCTGTCAAACCCCCTTGAGGTGGGCACTTGTCGCTAAGGCCTCAGAATCAGGGTGTCACACTAGAAACCCGGTACAAGCAATTATTAGGCCAAATATCAGCATTATACTAGATTCACAAAGTTAAAGTTATGCTTTGCAATTAACTGTATACACCTGGAAGTGATTAAATGGCCAAAACAAGTAAATTTCATTCCAATTCCAAAACAACATTGCTTCGATTGTGACACCCCTTTTCTAAACTTAATATAACAATACCAAACAATTATATTTAATACATAAAGTTAGAATAATGACCCTCGTACCTATGAGACACCATTGGGCCTTTTTAATTATTTCTTTTTTTAGTCATTACAATTTAATATATGTCAACTGATATCTTAATCAAGATAATAACATAATACCGAACATTTCACCTAATCTCAACACTGACTGGGTCATTATTGGGCTTAAAGTGAGTGAAAAGAAAAAGTCTTGGTGTAAATATTGCCAAAATCAAACCTAGTCAATTTAGACCCCTTTCACAGCTTTTTTCCCCCCTTAAGACTTTTACTCACTCACTTTCAGCCTAAATTATTACAATACGGTGCCTTACAAGAAAATGGGCACAAACATAACACGATTACACTTAATCAACTGAGCCATAGGAGTCAGAAAGAGCACCATCCTCGTGATCGTCGGACACACCCAATTACAAAAAAAAACTTCCAGTAGTACATATAAACAATTAAACCAAAACAACTACAACTGTGTGTGGCCCACCTTTAACTAACCCAATCATTACAGCCCAGAACACCTCCCTCCACCCCTAATACTACTGTGAACCCCAGAAGCCCAGGTGTAGGTAGAGCGCGGGCATTCACCAGACAAGGTTGCCCTACACACTCGGTGTGGTAGACGAGTCCTGGGTAAATCCGTAGGCTCCCCCTTCTACACCGCTACTGTTATGCCAGGTTTTTACTGGGGTTTAATTGGTTTTGATCAAGTGGGCTCTTCCTAACTGGAGAAGTTATATTGTTTTACCACAGACACAGAAAGACAATAGAGGATAATTATCACAAGACGTGTATTCATATTCCGTTTATTTGCACAAGAATATCGCATACGTAAAAGCTAGAACAATAATGGTCAAGAACAAAACAATTAAAGTGAACGAACGAGGCTCCACTACGTCTGACTCGCAAGACTGGATTATTCTATGTAATATCTAAGTAAGTATTAGGGACCGCTTTCTAACTGAAAGATTACACTTGTCCTGTATTTATTTCAGAGATAAGAGTAGCACTCCTTTCAATCGAGGATTTACACTTGTGCTTAGAAAGGTTATATAGTAATTAGATATGTGAACTATTGGTATTTACCTGCGTAGAGTGGTTCTGGAATTTGGGGGCTAAACGTAATTATTTTCCTGAGGTTAAATCACTGTGGTGCTTACGCATAAGTTAACTTGAATTTATTTGTTATTAAATTTAGCAGAATTATTATCAGTACTTCCCTAATTTCTTTGAGTTTCACTAGAGCTTCCTTTCTCTCGCTTTTATATATGTGCGTAGTATCCGATGTTTCCAGAATACCTTTTATCATATATGCAGTAGATATATTTTAATTACTTTCACTTTCGATCTTTATATACTTTCTCTCTGACAACACGCCAAGTATAATTTCTTTTCACAGTTAGATCTTCTATAACTTTTATGGTATAATAACTTCACTTTCGATGTGTAGAATAATTAATCCAATGGGTGTAGAATTAGTAATCCAATCTGGGGTAGATCCGCTGGCCGTGGGGTTGTCCTGACGCCACTGGGTTCCCACAGTGTAACTCGAGCACTTTGGTTTGGGACCTTAAATAACTAAATTGCCTAGCCCAAGCCGTGACAAAATAGCATCGAGCGAACGCAGGAGTGAACTCCTGTCTACTCTGGTCTTTATAAGTACTTTGATGAATTTGTTGTGGTTTGGTCTATCCTGGATAAAGCTAGTTAGTACCCGACTGTCTGCTTATATCCACAATAGCGCCGGGGTTGAGGTAGGCCGAGAATATTAGATTACTTCAGCCAGAAGGCTCTAATAAACCAGCTTGTTGATACCCACTAAAAAGAATTAGTATAATGGGTGACTACAGTCCGGTAATTGTGTCTACGCCTTGCGATCAACTGAACCAACTCTTCAACTGTTTCCTCAACTTTCGAATCTATCCTTTTACCCGGGGTGTCAAGAACAGCTCTAGATTGAGATGTCGATCCTAAAATCTTCCGTCATAGTCATACCGTTTCTCAGGGCCTCGGGGGTGATGTGGTTGAGCATCAGAAAGGCACCTAGGGGTAGGATGTTGTAGGGTGGTTAGTTCCTTGTGGCTTGGAGAGGGGTGATATACTTATTTACTTATAGTGCCATTTCTTGATTAATTTCTCTTCTTCGCTTTTCTTCTTCTGTTGGACTTTGAAATTGGTTATGTTGATGGATAAGTTTTTTCCCTGGTGTTAGAGGGCGTGTCATCTCGATGGTAGTAGATGATAGTCGTGTTGTCTGGGGGCGGTTGTGTCCTTTTTATATCTAGGGTGAGGTGATATAATATGATATTGTCTTCTGATTTGGTCTGGGGCTGTTATGTGTTTCACAGGCTGGAGGTAGATGGAGTGGACAGTGGTTGCAAGTTTGTAGGTTTGGGGTGTTGCAGGAGAAGTGTAATATCGGCGAGAACTGATCACATGTTATCTTCTGCCCTGCACAGGTATATAATTGTTATCCTTGAATCTTTGAGTCGACGTTTTCTCTAATGCGGGAGAGGTGTGGTAGAGAGAGAAAACGACTTGTGGTGGTGAATGCTTGGGTAACTGTTTCTCTGTTATTGGTAGAGGTGGTGGTGGTGGTGGTGGTGAGCAGCTATAGGTCTTGGTATGTTGGCTGTGATGGTGGTGATGATGGTGGTGGAGGTAGGGGTGGGGATCTCGGTATGTTGGCTGTGGTGGTGAATATGTTTTTTCTGTTATTTCACTTCCTTCTTCCCCATCAAAGCCACGACCTCGTGGGTGGAGCTGGTCACACCAGGCATTTTCTTGGTGGAAACAAATTTCCATTTGTCGAGATATTCCCACCATGTCATTGAGCTTCTATCTGCTGGTTTGCTCAGGTTAGCATAAAGAGTTATGCAAGGTATCTCTGTATATATCCCGAGGGCTGCTTCTAGTTGATGTAGGAACTTAATATTCTTAGTTACGTCATTGGTTTGGGTCCCTATGATCTTGATGTAAGGACCACTTCTGGGAATGCGGGTTGTTGCCGGCTTAGTTTTGGTTGAGGTGTTGGTTTTCTTAATCCTTGTGGGAGCCAGGGAACCCTTTTTAATGACTGGGTTTTGATGGATTACAGTGATGATGGATGAGGGTGCTGGAATTACTTGAGTATTGCTTGCTATCTTCAAGGTTGGAGCGAACACGGATGATTGACCGGAGACGAAAGGAACAGGGGCCGATCGACGAATGTGGTGTGCAGGTGGGTGTTTTAGCCCGACTGTATCATAGGAGGAGAGATTATCTTCGGCAGATGGGGCAAGTGAAGAAGGGTTGGATGGAGGAGGTTCATATGATTTCGGAGGTGCTGAAGGTGATGTAGTAGACATGGAGGCTGTTGGTGAAGATGTAGAACAGGCTTTACCATAAAAGCCGGTGGAGGTAGGTGGTCGAGGATATGGAGACTTCTGAGGTGGCTGTGGTTGGATGTTCACTTTTTTCTTTTTTGGTGATTTGGCTTTAGGAGTGGCTTTAGCCTGATGGTTATGGCTTTTGTTCCTGATCGCTATTTGGATTTTTGGAATCCTTCTAGGGGAGTCTTCTGGAACGTCTTCAATCTTAGCTAGGTGGTAGATGGGTGGAGTTTTTCCGGGCACAGGCTCTCTCGCCGAGGCCATAGAACTGGGCGGGGGACAGTCTTCTTCATCGTGGTACTCGATGCAGTCCTTTTCTTTAGCCGGGTGGTAGATGGGTGGAGGTGTCCACGGCACAGGCTCCCTCGCCAAGGCCATATAAATGGGCGGGGGAGGCTCAAAAAAATCTCGAGGAGGGTCTTCCATCTCTTCTAGTTCTTCTTCCTCTTGGTCTTCATGGTCTTCCCTCTCTTCTATTTCTTCTTCCTCTTGGTCTTCATCGATGGCTTGAATTTGGTGCATTTCCGGGGAACAGTATTCTTCATCGTGGTACTCGATGCAGTCCTTTTCTTTAGCCGGATGGTAGATGGGTGGAGGTGTCCACGGCACAGGCTCCCTCGCCGAGGCCATATAAATGGGCGGGGGAGGCTCAAAAAAATCTCGAGGAGGGTCTTCCATCTCTTCTAGTTCTTCTTCCTCTTGGTCTTCATGGTCTTCCCTCTCTTCTATTTCTTCTTCCTCTTGGTCTTCATCGATAGCTTGAATTTGGTGCATTTCCGGGGAACAGTATTCTTCATCGTGGTACTCGATGCAGTCCTTTTCTTTAGCCGGATGGTAGATGGGTGGAGGTGTCCACGGCACAGGCTCCCTCACCGAGGCCATATAAATGGGCGGGGGAGGCTCAAAAAAATCTCGAGGAGGGTCTTCCATCTCTTCTAGTTCTTCTTCCTCTTGGTCTTCATGGTCTTCCCTCTCTTCTATTTCTTCTTCCTCTTGGTCTTTGTCGATGGCTTGAATTTGGTGCATTTCCGGGGAACAGTATTCTTCATCGTGGTACTCGATGCAGTCCTTTTCTTTAGCCGGATGGTAGATGGGTGGAGGTGTCCACGGCACAGTATCCCTCACCGAGGCCATATAAATGGGCGGGGGAGGCTCAAAAAAATCTCGAGGAGGGTCTTCCATCTCTTCTAGTTCTTCTTCCTCTTGGTCTTCATGGTCTTCCCTCTCTTCTATTTCTTCTTCCTCTTTTTTTTCTTTTTTTTCTTTTCTATGTAATTGAGGGAGGCAAAAGGCATAACTGCCTATAGCGAGTGCCCCCCCCCCCCATAGTTGAAAGAGTGACAGGGCCAAAATCAAGGGACGTTCGAGCCAAAATGCCTGGACACACGGAGTTTGAAGCAATTTAAGTCATAGGAAGAGGGAAAGACTGATTCTGGGAGAGAGTTCCAGAGCTCAGCTGTTGAGTAGAAGAAAGTTTGAGAGTAACGTTTCACTCTTGGGTTGGAGAGTTGCACAGAGTAGGGGTGGGATTGAGTTGCAAGACGGGTACCACGTGCCCTACGTAAAGGAGGTGGTATGCACTGGGATAGCTCTGAGGAACACTGATTATTATAATAGCGATAGAATAGCGAGAGAGATGCAACATTGCGGCGGAGAGAGAGAGATTGCAGAGAGTTGGTGAGTGGACGGGAGTTAATGATACGAAAGGCCTTCCTTTCAACTTTGTCTAGGAGAGCGGTGTGAGAGGAACCTCCCCACACATGTGAACAATACTCAATACAAGGGCGCACTATGCCCCTGTACAGAGCAAGAAGCTGTGCAGGGGAAAAGAACCCCCTAAGGCGGTTGAGCACACCCAGCTTCTGGGAGGCTGCCTTAGCAAGACTGGTAATATGGTCCTTCCAAATGAGAGCAGAAGAAAAGAGACACCAAGAATATTGAGAGAAGATGAAGGGTTGATTTTTGTATTGTTGAAGAATAAGGGATAGTCCGCTGGGAGATCCTGACGGGTAGATAGATGGAGAAATTGGGTTTTGGAAGCATTAAAGTTAACAAGATTTTCTCTGCCCCAATTGGAAATAGTATTTAGATCAGAATTTAAGAGTTCTATGGCTTCATTACGTTTGTCGTTGAGGGATTGCTGGCTGGGGCGTTCTGAAAAACTAATGGAGTAGTGTAAGGTTGAGTCGTCTGCGTATGAATGGATGGGAATTAAGGTACAGTTAAGGAGATCATTTATAAAATTAGAAAGAGAATAGGAGATAGGACAGAGCCCTGAGGAACACCGGAGTTTATAGGGTGAGGAAGTGAACAATGGCCGTCCACAACCGCGGCTATGGAACGGCCGGAAAGGAAATTAGAGACAAAGGCACAGATGGAGGGATAGAAACCGAAGGAGGGTAGTTTAGAAATTACAAATTTATGCCAGACTCTATCGAAGGCTTTCGATATGTCTAGTGCAATAGAAAAAGTCTCACCGAAGTCCCGGAAGGCTGATGACCAAGAGTTAGTAAGATATGAAAGAAGATCACCAGTAGAGCGACCCTTAAGGAAGCCATACTGGCGATCTGAGAGCAGATTATGAGAAGAGAAATGCTTAAGAAATTTGGAAGCAAGAATAGTTTCAAAAACTTTAGAAAGACAAGAGATAAGAGCAATTGGACGATAGTTGGAGGGTTGAGAGCGGTCACCCTTCTTTGGGACAGGTTGAATGTGAGCAAACTTGGTCTTCATCGATGGCTTGAATTTGGTAAATTTCCTGGAGACAGCACTCCTCACACTGTCACTCAATGTCCATTGTCTTCGCTGGGTCCCAGGTGTCAGGGATCGGGTAACCGGGATCGCAAGCTTCCCAACTGAATGGGTAATTTAACCTAATGGGCTCTTGAGGGTGAGTGTTCCAGGGTACAGGTTTCCTTGCCGAGGCTATCTCTAGGTACGGGCGAAGATCCTGAATTTCAATTTTTTTTGGGGGGCCTCGGGTTTCCTGTTGGTTGTTCTGGTAAGATCGACCAGGATGATGGTGGTTAGGGAAGCTTCGCAGATTTCCTTGTGGGTGGCCTGACGAGAGGGGTTGGGAGCGGCCTTGGGACGAGTACTGCGATCTTTTCCTTCGTTTTTTGGTTTGTCCGGGTCTTCGGTACACTGTGGGGGGGTTTCTGATGGCTTCTTTTGTGGAAGTTTTAGGCCGGTTGGCCAACAGCTTGCGAATAGTGATGATATCCTTTGTAAATCCCACGGGATCATGGATATCAAAGTATTCCCTAATATTTGAGGGAAGGATCCTTAAGAGCACACAGAACACTTGTTGCTGTTGTTGCTCATAAGTGTACAGAGGGTAAGCACGTTTTACCTGTCGGCTCACTATTCTCAAGGTACTGTTTAGGTTCCCTCCGTACTTGATTTCGTTGAATTTGGCTGCAACGGGGCCTAGTGATGGCTGAACAGCGTTGATCACAATATTCCGAAAGTTGTCCCATGTCAAATCTGGGTGTACATGTTCGGCTACCAGGGGCACGGCCTTCCCCAGGTGAATTAATAAACCATAGACCTTCCTTACGTCGGTCGGGTATGCCAGGCTAATTAGCGGGCTGACCATCTCTAGGTACGTGCGAATATCCTGAGTTTCCGCGTCATACGTCGGTATGGGGAATTTTGGATCCATGATGACGCATGTGCTCTCTATCTCTTTCCTGATTACTGTGTCAAACAACTTCCTTCCCGAATCAAGAACCACCAGCTGCCGCCAATGTTATGCCAGGTTTTTACTGGGGTTTAATTGGTTTTGATCAAGTGGGCTCTTCCTAACTGGAGAAGTTATATTGTTATACCACAGACACAGAAAGACAATAGAGGATAATTATCACAAGACGTGTATTCATATTCCGTTTATTTGCACAAGAATATCGCATACGTAAAAGCTAGAACAATAATGGTCAAGAACAAAACAATTAAAGTGAACGAACGAGGCTCCACTACGTCTGACTCGCAAGACTGGATTATTCTATGTAATATCTAAGTAAGTATTAGGGACCGCTTTCTAACTGAAAGATTACACTTGTCCTGTATTTATTTCAGAGATAAGAGTAGCACTCCTTTCAATCGAGGATTTACACTTGTGCTTAGAAAGGTTATATAGTAATTAGATATGTGAACTATTGGTATTTACCTGCGTAGAGTGGTTCTGGAATTTGGGGGCTAAACGTAATTATTTTCCTGAGGTTAAATCACTGTGGTGCTTACGCATAAGTTAACTTGAATTTATTTGTTATTAATTTTAGCAGAATTATTATCAGTACTTCCCTAATTTCTTTGAGTTTCACTAGAGCTTCCTTTCTCTTGCTTTTATATACGTGCATAGTATCCGATGTTTCCAGAATACCTTTTATCATATACGCAGTAGATATATTTTAATTACTTTCACTTTCGATCTTTATATACTTTCTCTCTGACAACACGCCAAGTATAATTTCTTTTCACAGTTAGATCTTCTATAACTTTTACGGTATAATAACTTCACTTTCGATGTGTAGAATAATTAATCCAATGGGTGTAGAATTAGTAATCCAATCTGGGGTAGATCCGCTGGCCGTGGGGTTGTCCTGACGCCACTGGGTTCCCACAGTGTAACTCGAGCACTTTGGTTTGGGACCTTAAATAACTAAATTGCCTAGCCCAAGCCGTGACAAAATAGCATCGAGCGAACGCAGGAGTGAACTCCTGTCTACTCTGGTCTTTATAAGTACTTTGATGAATTTGTTGTGGTTTGGTCTATCCTGGATAAAGCTAGTTAGTACCCGACTGTCTGCTTATATCCACAATAGCGCCGGGGTTGAGGTAGGCCGAGAATATTAGATTACTTCACCCAGAAGGCTCTAATAAACCAGCTTGTTGATACCCACTAAAAAGAATTAGTATAATGGGTGACTACAGTCTCGTAATTGTGTCTACGCCTTGCGATCAACTGAACCAACTCTTCAACTGTGTCCTCAACTTTCGAATCTGTCCTTTTACCCGGGGTGTCAAGAACAGCTCTAGATTGAGATGTCGATCCTATAATAATAATAAATTGAGTAGTGACAGGGGGTTAGGGAGAAGTGGGGATAGGACAAGAATTAGTTGGATGATGTGAATTTTAGCAGGAGAAAAAGGTGTCCAGGCTTAACTGGAGCTGCCTGAGGGTTTTCAGTGTTTGGGAGATCGGCGTTACTATGAAGACGGCTGGACCCGACCAGGGAGGCAGTGGGCTGAGAGCTGGGCGGCTGGAACTGTGGGACGGGTAGGGAATTTAAGGCCATATATTTATCCTCCCGGCCCGACTGGGAGTCCCGTACTAATAGCCCGCTGGTGATGAGGTGTTGGTGAGGGTGATGGGTGGTGGTGGTGATATTACTTCCTCGGGAGGTCTGGGAAGCCTTGCTTCAGAGCTTGCTTCACTGTTAGGCTGCATTCGATGTAGTTGCATTTGCCTTTTGTGTGAAAATAGCAATTGCAGCCTTCCTTCTTCCAGTCTAACATGCAGTAGCTCAGGAATCCGTTGCATTCAGGTGGGACGCAGTCCTTGTAAGCATAACTCATTGTCATGTTGAGGTCCTTATTCAGGTGTGGTAGGCAGATATCCAAGAACAATTGGTGAGGGGTCTTGGGGGTGTCTGGTTTCTTCTCTACCTTTCTCACTGGTTCGATTTCAATGAGGGGCATGGAGGCACCTTTTTTTGGTTTTGAAGGAGGCTCTGCAGGTGGGTTGGTGTTGACTGCAGGGGTCTCCTCCATCGCCTCTTCCTCTTCTGCTGCAGGTGTCGGAGTTGAGTTGGTTTCTTCAGCAGCTTCTACAGGATCAGCTTCTGGAGTTACTGCTTCAGGTTCAGGGGGACAGTTTTTTCTGTTTAGAGGCGCTTTGATGGTCAAGCGCCTCTGTGGAGTAGGTCTCTGTCTGACAGGACCCCTCTGGGCATTGTCCAACAAACCTCCTGGTACAAGAATACCTGGGAGATTGTTGGCCTGAAGGAGGGCAGGTAGGTATTGCTGGAGGAGGGAGTTGTTTCCTCCAGCAAGAGCCACGGCCGTCCTGATGATAATATCGATCTTAATTGATATATCACTAGGCAGGTCCATGCTCTTTAGTCTGTCAACCTTTTTCATAATACCCTGCCTCTCCTTCAAGTCTCGGGCATGATGTGAGCCCTTGACTGTTTTGCCCTTGGGTCCTGTGACCAGAGTGGCCTCAGGACCTCTTGCCCCTGTTTTGGTGTGGAATTCTACCCTCTCTCCGTCACCTAGAGAGGGTACAGACTTCCTGGGGTTGTTTTTCTTAATATTTTTGTGTTGTACAAAAATATCAGTGCTGTTGTCGTCCCTGGTGATAAATCCAAAGCCCTTCTTCACATTAAACCACTTTACAGTGCCGGCAACGAGTGTGGAAGTTGCGGGAGGCATTGTGGTGGTGATGAAGAAAGGAGGATATGTAGCTCTGCTCGGTGTGGCTGCTCAACTCAGAATGTGTCGATCCTAAAATCTTCCGTCATAGTCATACCGTTTCTCAGGGCCTCGGGGGTGATGTGGTTGAGCATCAGAAAGGCACCTAGGGGTAGGATGTTGTAGGGTGGTTAGTTCCTTGTGGCTTGGAGAGGGGTGATATACTTATTTACTTATAGTGCCATTTCTTGATTAATTTCTCTTCTTCGCTTTTCTTCTTCTGTTGGACTTTGGAATTGGTTATGTTGATGGATAAGTTTTTTCCCTGGTGTTAGAGGGTGTGTCATCTCAATGGTAGTAACTCGTGTTGTCTGGGGGCGGTTGTGTCCTTTTTAACTCTGGGGTGAGGTGATATAATATGATATTGTCTTCTGATTTGGTCTGGGGCTGTTATGTGTTTCACAGGCTGGAGGTAGATGGAGTGGACAGTGGTTGCAAGTTTGTAGGTTTGGGGTGTTGCAGGAGAAGTGTAATATCGGCGAGAACTGATCACATGTTATCTTCTGCCCTGCACAGGTATATAATTGTTATCCTTGAATCTTTGAGTCGACGTTTTCTCTGATGCGGGAGAGGTGTGGTAGAGAGAGAAAACGACTTGTGGTGGTGAATGCTTGGGTAACTGTTTCTCTGTTATTGGTAGAGGTGGTGGTGGTGGTGGTGGTGGTGAGCAGCTATAGGTCTTGGTATGTTGGCTGTGGTGGTGGTGATGATGGTGGTGGAGGTAGGGGTGGGGATCTCGGTATGTTGGCTGTGGTTTGTGAATATGTTTTTCTGTTATTTCAGCTACCCCACGTCCTGATGTGATCGGTCTATTCCCTACCCCCGAAAACATCTGTCTGCGTTGTACTAAAGAGCCACCCTATGGAGGCTATACACACGACTTCCCAAAAAGTCCACAGCAGCTCAAGTTACAATGAAGAGATTTACCTGCCACCCAAACACGGGCGACTACCAAGGGCAACAACACGCAAGACTGGCCAACCAAAGAGGGGTCACACACCACCATACAGTACTACAAAATAAGGCTCTAACCCTTTTAAACATTACTCATCCAGTCTACGGGGCTTCCTGTAATGACGAGGTGCTAGTTTCTACTCCTCTACTCCACTTCTCCATTTCCTCCGCACTGTTCCACTAACCATTCCTGCCATCGATCACCTCTCCTTCACCCATGTGGGTGGTGAGAGGATTGTCACTCCAAGCTCCCCCTTCTTCACCCACGTGGATGTTGAGGGAATTGGTTCCTTCATTTTTCGACATTTTACAATACAAACCCATTCTGTACTTATACATAACTATGGTAATCATAACAACTGAAACGTGGTAACGCGACAAAACATTAAACACTTAAAAATGTTGCAATATCTCTTTTCTGAAATGTGGTAGCGTGATAAAGATATAATATTATGCAAGGCAATCGGAGTAAAGGATACGGATAATCCCGGGAATAAACAATTAACGTTGTCACTAATTAAACCCAACCTTCCCAGAATTATCCCACCGCTGTATACACCACTGTAAGGGGGGGTTTTCGTAGTCTTTACTTTTCTTTTCTAATGTTCCTGGAACTTTGCTGTTAATAATAATGTTATTATTATTATTATAACCCCCGCCTTATTTATTATTTCCTGTTCATTCCATTATTGTGTTTCTTCCTTACTTGATGATTGGTCCAACTTATTACTCTGGTAGCTTAATGGCCGTTGCATGCAAGGAAATACAGGTGAATGAATGCAAATGGTCTAAATGACACAGGATAAATAAAAACACAATATACCGTTTGGTATTCTTAACTATATTAAAACACTGTAAAGAAAAATACACTTTTCACTGTGATACACAAATCAATAAGAGTATTACTTTAGTCAACCACGGGCTATATCGGTATTATTGGTACAATGAACTACTTATTATCACCACATCAAAGTTAACTAAAACCCTTCAACAGGTGACCCCAAGGCCACTACCCTAGTAAACACACACTCGGTCACTAGGTTCATACGGCGTACAACAGCTCACAATGGGGTGAAGGTTAGCTCAAGGCTCAATAACACCAACAGCATCCTGTCTCAGTACAGCCACTAGGTCATGTCCACTGGGGTGGACACAGGACTCTCTGCACCTGGTACTTCTCCCTGGACTTCGCTCCTGACCTGGGACCTGGTATTAACATTACCATTAATAAAACTGACAAAATTCTATATCTTAATTCATATCAACATTACAAAAGTGGTCAAATGTATCAATTAAGAGACAACAAAAGGAGGATGTACATTATTGGGTTAGATAAATTTTACTTAGTTGACCCTCAAAAATATATAAAGAAAAATGGTCCAAATAGAAAACGGAGGGTTGGGGATACAGATATAATTTACTTATTTGACCCTCAAAAATATATAAAGAAAATGGTTTCAAATAGAAAACGGAGTGTAGGCCTCTATACACCCTACTCACAAAGGAATGTTGGTTACATTAAGTTACATATACTGAACTCGACAACGGTATATCCTTGCTGTGATAATACTACACTAACATAATAAAATTAACATTATTATCTTATACATAATTAATAAGGTTGGCAGGACAAATAATATGGAATTTGAAATCTAAATGAGTAATTATCAGACGGAATGAATAATTTCACCTTCGACCAAGACAAAGGATGTCGTATAATTTCGTAACTGGGCTTAAAAATTGTCTCAAAACTTATCTTAAGTACTTCACAATTCATTTCAACTCACCTTCAACTGAAGGTTTTATCTAAACACAACACAAAGGGAAATGTATACTGAGTTAAGCCAAATATTTCCCCTTAGTCCGCCCGAGGCTGGCGACTGGGAGGGAATGATGCTGGCACTCTCGGCTCTAGGATCTGTAGGACTCGGGGTCAGCGTCCTTTGTCACAACAATAACCATACCTTGATTAAATGAGCTCCTCGACTTACTTAGAGTCTAATAAAACTTACAAAGGATAATTGAATTACTTTTATATGATGCAACGAATTTCAGGCACAAACATGTTAACTATTACTTACGATATCCTAGGTAAGACTATAGTTTTTAAGTTGTTGTTGTTGTTCCCTAAGCTGCCTGGCCGAACAGCCCCGAGTCCCTGAGAAAGGCCATGGCCACGATCGGGCTTTCCCACAGAGCTCTCATTGAGTGTAGATTGTGTTGTTGGCGTAAGTGGTTGTGTGAAATGCAGTCTTCTATGATGTGTTTAATGGTATGGGGTGCTGTGTTACATCCCGGGCAGGCGTCGACAACGGAGTCATCCAGTCTCTTCTGATAGCTCAGGAGAGCTGGATGGTGTCCGCATCTCAGCCTGGCCAGGTGGACTCTGTCCTCGCGAGGAAGGGAGGATTCGGAAGGATGGATTTCGGGAGGTCGTGCATGCAGCTGTGTGTTGTCTGTGAGTGAGTGGATGGATCGGTGAGAGATATGAGTATGGATGTGCTTCTGGATGTTGGTTCGGGGTGGGCAGGGAGGGAGAGAGGACAATAATTGTGTGTGATACCGTGTGCTGGGTGTTGTTTTGATATTTCTTGGTGTCTGTGGGTGTGTTGCCATGTAGTTTAGTGGGTGGTCTTGGTTCGTGGAGGCTGCTGCCAGGAATTGAGTGCCTCTCATGTCCAGATGGTCTTTGACTTTGAGGATTTTGGTTTCTTGATGTAGGTGATCTGTGGGTGCAGTAGCTGTGCAGCCTGTAATGATCTTCAGGGCTTTGTTTTGAATAGTCTGTAAGGTCTTATGATGTGTTTCAGCTAGGTTAGAAGCCCAGGCTGGGCTTGCGTATTCCATCACTGATCTTATGTATTGTTTATATACTGTGGTGGTAGTTTCTTTGTTGTGTCCAAATTTTGTGTGAGCAAGTGACCTGAGGGCGTTAAGTCTGGGTGTCAGTTTCTTTTTAATGTTTGTGGTGTGCTGTTTGAATGTCATATGAGTATCATATGTTACTCCTAGGATTTTGGGTGTGTGTGTATGTGTTAGGGGTGTGTTGTTTATGGTGAGTTGAGGGATGTATTCGTGTTCTCCTGTCCAACTTGTGAGCAGGGTTGCGGTGGATTTGGCTGGGGCTAGATTAAGTCTGTTTGTAGTGCACCAGCCATGTAGTGTGTTGAGATAGGGTTGAAGGAGATCTGTTGCTCTTTTTGGGTCATGGTGTGTGCATGTGAGTGTTATGTCATCTGCATAGGAGGCTAAGTTTATTTGGGGCGTATTGGGTGTAGTTATATCGTGCATGTACAGATTGAAGAGTGCGGGCGATAGGACGGATCCTTGTGGGACTCCGTTTGGAAAGTTTCTGATTTTAGATGACTGACCGGCAAAAGATACGTGTGCACATCTGCCTGCTAGGAAGTTGGCCAGCCACCGTTTTGTGTTGTTGTGCATGTTTGTGTTGTAGATTTTGTTTGTTAGGTTGTGGCGGGGGATGGCATCGAAAGCTTTACTAATGTCGAGTGTGGCTAATAGTGATCTGTGTGGTGGTCTAGCTGAATTGATGCCGTCGAAAGCTCTTTGTGTAAGGTCTGTGAGAAGAGTGTTTGTGGAGTGCAGTGGCCTAAAGCCATGTTGTGTTGGAGCTAGGGGTAGGTCAGGTGTAATTAGTTGTAATACTAGGCGTTCCATGACTTTGGAGGGGGAGCAAAGGAGTGTGATGGGGCGGTGCGAGGAGGGTAGCGTGGGGTCTTTGTTGGGTTTGGGGAAAGTGATGATGATACCATGCTTCCAAATGTCTGGTATTGTGTTGTGTGAATAGCTGTAGTTTGATATGTTAGTGAGTGCTTGTATGCCTTGTGGTCCCAGGTGTCTGAGGTGTATGTTGCTTATGTTGTCTAGGCCACAGGCGGGTGAGTGCTTGAGATTGTTGATGATATGCTTTGTCTGGTGATTGGTGAAGGGTGTATAGTCAGGGTCTGTGGGGAATTGTCTCTTACGTCGGATGACACGTCGGTCGTCTTTGTGAGGTTTTAGGTGGCTGACATGTGAAAAGTGATTGATGAGAGTGTTTGCTTGTTGTTTACATGAAGGAGTAGAGTCTGTTGTTGTGATTGCAGCATGTGATTGTGTTGTGTTGCTGTTGGAAAGTGTGATGCTGTTTAGTGTTTTGTATAGTTTTTTGGGGTTTGTTTTGTGATCAAGTGTTTGTAGGAAGTTATTCCAATTTAGTTTTTGTTGTTCTTGTATTTTGTTGTTAGTTTGGGTGTTGAGTGCTTGAATTTGTTGTGTGATGTCTTGTGTGTGGGGTGCTGGGGAGTGTTTCAGTATGTCGCGTTGTCTGATGAGGTTTTGAATTTCTGGTGTGAAGTTGGGGTTGTGTCTTTTTCTGTTACCTCTTGGAATGTGTTTCTTGTCAGCGTTTTGGATAGTTTTATTGAGTATGTGTACAGCATTGTTGATGTTAGTGATGGGTGTACTGTTTAGAGTTGTGAAGTGTTGTTCTGTCTCATTTGTGAATGCTTCCCAGTTAGCTCTTTTATAATTGGTGTATGTGTGTTTGTGGCTAGCTGGGGTGAGTCTGGTTTTGGTGG
The DNA here is from genome assembly GCA_032716605.1 of Paralithodes platypus. NCBI lineage: Eukaryota > Metazoa > Arthropoda > Malacostraca > Decapoda > Lithodidae > Paralithodes > Paralithodes platypus. The sequence continues at coordinate 43,960,382 of CM064527.1, read as the reverse complement.
TGATAATGATCGGGAGGTGGTCAGAGCCTAAGGTTCTGACCACCCTCCAGGATGTTGTGGGGGCGAGTTCTGGGGAGCAAAAGGTGATGTCTGGAGATGATGGGTTATAGAGGGCTTGGTGAGGAATATGGGTATGTTGATGGATGTCGTTAAGGATGATGAGGTTATCGGTTTGGTTTTGTAGTACCAGCCCTCTGTCTGTGTCGGGGTTGTCGACAAACCAGGCCGACGTCTTGGCGTTGAAGTCACCACCCAGGATGATGTGTGGGGTGTGTGGGGTGTTTGTGATGTGTTGTAAGTGTGGTCTGTATTCATTTGGTACTGTAGGGGATGTTTGGGGAGGGATGTATGTGTTTATGATGGTTATGTTGGAGTTGTTGCCAGTGCGTATTTTAATTGACTGTATTTCTGTTGTGTTATCATTTGGGGGGAGGAGTGATTTGGTTTGTACACTGGTTACTATGTATGATATTTCTTTGTGTACCAGGGTGATGAGTCCACCGCCCCCGCCGACAGCCCGGTCTTGTCTGATGGTGGTGAAATTATGAAATGTGGGTGTTTTTTGTGTTGTGCGGAGTTTTGTTTCTTGTAAGATGGCAATGTGTATGTTGTGTTGTTTGATGAAGTGTGAGAGTTCGTGTTTCTTTGTGTTGATGCCATCTATGTTCAGTTGAAGAATGTTAATGTTATGTGCACGATGTACGTTGGGTGCTGCTGCACGAGGATGGGGTGGGGGTGGGGGTGATGGGGGGGGTGGGGGTGAGGGAGGGGCTGGGGGTTGGGATGGGTGAGGTGGGGTGGGGATTGGGGAGCAGGAGATGGGGGTTGGAATGGATTAGGATGGGGTGTGGTGTGTTGAGTTGAGGATGTGGATGGTATGGGAAGATTAGGTGGGTTAGGGAGGAGAGGTGGACGGGTTTTAGGGGGGGGAGTGGATGATATGGGAAGGTTAGGTGGGTTGGGGAGGAGAGGTGGACGGGTTTTAGGCGAGGGATTTGACTGGGAGAGGGAGGGGCATGAGGAACAGGTCCAGGTGTTTGTGTAGTGTTTCTTGGAGGCAAGTGTTGTGCAGGTGAAGTGGGTCCAGTTCCCACATGAATTGCAGAGAACTGAACCCTTAGTATGGCGACTCGAAGTGATGGGTTTTGAGCAAGTTGGACATATGTATGTGAACGTGGGTCCTGGGTTGCTCTCAATGTCTCCGGCTAGAAGAAGTCTTCGAGAAATGACAGCCGGAGAGTCATTTCTCGGTGTAGGAAAAACTGTGTGATGTGTGTGTGTGGTGTGAGAGGTGTGGAAATTCCCGGCGCGACCGAAGCCGCTCCAAGGACCCGTGCCCCCAGGGAGGGGGCAGGGGATGGTTGTGACGGTTTGGCTTCCGAAACTGCTCCCCGCGGCCGGCATCCGGTTTTCCTCCACTGGTCGTTGATTTTGTCTTCGGCTGTGGAGGGTCGGCAGCCATCCGCGGTTGGCAGCCTCGGGAGGTGGCCCCACGGCGTAGACGCCGCCACATCAGTTTTTAAGTTGGAGGTAGTACTCATAAATTTCCACCTGTCAAACCCACTTGAGGTGAGCACTTGTCGCTAAGGCCTCAGAATCAGGGTGTCACACTAGAAACCCGGTACAAGCAATTATTAGGCCAAATATCAGCATTATACTAGATTCACAAAGTTAAAGTTATGCTTTGCAATTAACTTTATACACCTGGAAGTGATTAAATGGCCAAAACAAGTAAATTTCATTCCAATTCCAAAACAACATTGCTTCGATTGTGAAACCCCTTTTCTAAACTTAATATAACAATACCAAACAATTATATTTAATACATAAAGTTAGAATAATGACCCTCGTACCTATGAGACACCATTGGGCCTTTTTAATTATTTCTTTTTTTAGTCATTACAATTTAATATATGTCAACTGATATCTTAATCAAGATAATAACATAATACCGAACATTTCACCTAATCTCAACACTGACTGGGTCATTATTGGGCTTAAAGTGAGTGAACAGAAAAAGTCTTGGTGTAAATATTGCCAAAATCAAGCCTAGTCAATTTAGACCCCTTACACTATGGGAGACCAATAACCCGGGAATGTGCCTATATAAGGATCCCCTGATAGTTATGTCTAATGTGTCCCGGCAAGTGGGCAGATTAACGTCAATTTAAGTAGAGAGAGGAAAGCCCTCTTGTGAGATGTTAATTAGTGAGAACCCCTGAAGATAACTTCAACCACTACCCTGAGACAACTCTATACCCATAAACCGTAGTAAGGCACTTAAAGGAGAGCGGGAGTGAAGAGGTGCCGTAGATCGAGGGAGAATCCAGTGGTCCAGGAGGGCGGCTGGGCATGGTACTTCCGGATGTTGGTCCGGGATTAGGCTGCACTCCTAGGTCCTTACAGCTCCTTGTCCCTCTGCGCCTACCACGGGAGACACCCGGGTTCCTCTTGCACTCCGCGTGAGCAGGGACTTACTAAGAGTATGCCGGAGTTCTGCTACAGGGTTTGGTGGGGGGTTATGGCGACTAGCATTATAGGTTTGACTCCTGTAAGGAGATAAAGAAAACCTAATATTTAGTAGTGGCCCCGTAATCATTGACGAACATGCCTATTACATAAGGCACCCTCTTCAAACACTCATCCGCCGTAGTTTTGAATCTACCGCGCAGAGCATCTAAAATATGAGGAGCCTTCATCATGAGCGCACGCGACCTCACTCATGGCTTCAGTCATTATGAATTGGGTTCTCACTACGAAAAAACTTCGTAAAATATAAAAACAAAAAGAAAATAAGAATAACTATTCAATAAGCTTTCCATAATATCGTGGATGTACTTGTGTGGATCTTTGAACAGACGCTGACTCAGGCGTCATTCTTCCTTCACTGACATATCAAGTAACTAAATATTAGGTTTTCTTTATCTCCTTACAGGAGTCAAACCTATAATTTATTAGTGGCCCCTCCATCATTGACGAACATGCCTGATTTCTAAGACTGGAGGGGGACATTCGTAATCATATCATAACTCTAGAAAAGCAGATAATCAAACAACCACATAGTATTCTTACTTTGAAAAATATATTTAATGGCGCAGCACATATATACAAAAAGGGGGTCAAGCAGGGGCGTGCTTCAAAGAAGCCTGCTTGATACAAAAGGTTAACTCTTGAGACTCTGCGAACAGATCTGTAAGTTAAAAAGGCACCCCACTCAACATAAGTGGTGAAAAATAAAAACTTATAAGTTTACATGTGCACATATAACCCCATAATACTCGTGGAAATATTTTGCAAAATATATCCAATGCTTAAAACTAAATTGCTTTTACAGCCAAAACTATTATAACAACACTGTTGTTTGTACTAACATTGTACTAGCACAATTTCCCACCCTGAATAGAACAGAGAAATTTTCATATCACATTATTCATACTCGTATCACAGCTCATTATACTCCGGCGGAGTCTAGGGTGTCCTATGTTACACTGACTGCACCCCCCCCCCCCCCTTTCCTTGAAATCAAAACAAAAAGTGACTTAAGGGCCACCTAGACCCTCTGCCTTAAAGCTATACATGGCAAAGAAGGTTTGTCTAGAGCTACTGACAGGTACCGAGTCAAAAACGTATGATTAGAGGCCCACAAATGCGTGGACGTAATATCTTCCACAGAAAAATTCTTAAGGAAACGCAAAGAGGCTGCCCATTTGCGTAAATCGTGTGCCCTACCCACAACGCCGGGATTACTCTCTTTAATGACCTCGACCAAAAGAGAAGCCAATCTACGTTTCAGTAAGCGCTTACCCGTACTTGCCACCCATAAAGCACCCTGGGGGTTTAGAGGAGCTACCCTCAAATATTTGGTTAGAGCTTGCATTGGACATAAATTATGGTGCACCTTTCCCCTTTTCAACGCCGGCACAGTGAACTCAGAAAACACGTGTGCACTGTGCTCATTCTTGGCTACAAACCCTGGGGAAGGTGCAATGTGAATACATTCATTAAGCCTACCAAACCTGAGGCAATTAGGTGTGTTGCTCATCGCCGCCAGCTCTGACACTCTGTTCCCGGTGGCCAAAGCCAAAAGGAATACCGCCTTTTTAAAGAGTAATGTAAAATCTGCAGTATTTTGGTACAGACGGGAGTGAAGTAATGACAATGCTTTGTCCAGAGACCAAGTAGGCATGAGCTGACGGGGAGGTGGACGGAGTTTAAAACATGCCCTCATAAAACCTGTTTCCTCCGCAACTGGTATGGAGAGACCGGTAAGGTCCCAAAATGGTATTCTAATCGCTGTTAAGTTATTTTTTAACGTTACCACAGATAAACGTTTCTGCTCAAACAGATAATTTAAATAATTAAAAACTAACGCCACCGAGGGCACAGTTTGTTCTGTTCTAAGGATCCAAGAAGTAAAGGCTTGCCAATGCGATTGGTACTGTCGTTTTGTAGACTGAGTATATTGATTCAATAATTTATTGGTCACCTCTCTACCATACGGTGCTAACCACTTGGCCTCCTGAATGTCCATAATGCAAAAGTCAGCGAGGTCGCTAGGTTGCCAATCGTGTCCAAGTGGAAAAACCCGACCGGGAGCGACACCGGGTCCGGGCACCACGTTTTCAATTGCTGGTACCACAACTGCGCCGGCCACAGGGGCGCGATTATCGAGACTAAGCCCCGATAATCTCGTAGTTTGTTTACTACATGGCACATTAAAGACGCGTCTGGCGGCGGAAACAGATAGATGGAACTCCACCTGTTCCAGTCTGTCACCAGGGCGTCTGGCCCCCCTGCCGGCGTTATTGTCCGGCGGGTGAGGTACAGTGGGAGTTTGTGAGTCTCCTTGGACGCGAACAGATCCACTTGTGGATGGTAAAGCTCTGCAATCATTTGGTTGAAAATGGGTTGCTTGAGCGTCCATTCTACTGTTGTGCTCCGTCTCCGAGACAGAGCGTCTGCCCAGACGTTTGCTACGCCTGGGAGATAAGATGCGTGAATATGAATGTCCAGCCTGTTGGCTAGAGTAAAAATCTCTTCTGACACGTTTAGCAACTTCCGAGATCTCGTTGACCCTTGTTTCTGAATACAGTGAACCGCATTCAGATTGTCCATTCTGAAGGCCACCGACTTGCCCCGTAAAGTAGAGCCGTGAGCCTGAAGGAAATATAAGGGGACTAGTAATTCCTTGACATTGATGTGGGAGATTTCTAAATGGGACCAAAGCCCTTGACCCTGGTGCCCTTGGTTTGACTGAAAACCCCAACCTATCGTTCCTGACGCATCCGTGTCTACCCATACCGTCGGCGGAGGAGAGGTCCATGACATTACCGAGTGCAACATTTCCCTCTTCGCCCAGACCGCTAGTAAGTTGTGGATTAATTTCGGTATGGGCCATAATTTTTTCGCCGGCAATAGCGGAAAATATCTGTTGCCCTCCAATATTAAACGCTTTACTTTCAACCGGCCCAACATTACAGTTAGTTGAATCCAGTTGAGAGAGCCGACCAGAGACGCCCAGATTCTGCGTAATGTAGTCAGACTGTGAAGGAACCTGAACAGTTTCCTGCGAAATCTGTTTCGATTGTCCACACTCTGACTCAGAGTGAGAGCAGCTGTGTCCCAAACCAGCCCTATCCACTGAACTACTTGTGAGGGAACAAGGTTTGACTTTACCAGATTTACCTTGAACCCTAGAGTTTTGACATGTTTTAATGTTATGTTGACATGATTTATGCATACTTGCTCTGTCTCTGCCACCACCAGCCAGTCGTCTAGGTACCATAAAATCCTGATCCCTTGTTGTAACAATGGCATCAGTGCTTGCCGGACTAATTTCGTGAATAAGCGAGGTGCCAGGTTCAAACCGAATGGCATCCTCTGAAAAACATAAGTTTGATCCCTGATCCGTAAGGCCAGAAATCTTTGAAATCTTTTGTTTACCGAGACGTGCCAATAAGCGTCTGTCAGGTCTAAGGAACACATCCAACCTCCCGGCGGAAGTGTTAGCCTGATTTGGTGCACTGTTAACATCCTGAATGACTCGTTGTGAATGTGAAGGTTCAGATACGACAGGTCTACGACGGGTCTCATCTGAACACTGTCCCTTTTGGGAACCAAAAATAGCTTGGATGTGAAGACTGGGTCATTTTGAGGGACCGGGATGATGACATTCTTGGCCATCATTTCCGTGACCAGCGACTCCACCTCTAAAGAAACTAGATTCGCCGTTGTCGGCTGACGTAAACGAGGTCGCCGGAGCCACTGCCAAGTGATGCCTTTGCGTGCCACCATCCTTGCCCAAGTGTTTAACGGCCATGCTTGGTGACACGTTCGGAACGACCCAGTTAGCAGACAAGGGTTCGCGGGCTGTACTACCCTCGGATCCACCCGCCTTAAGACCGGCCCCGGGAATGAGAGAGACATTAGTTTTTTTATGGTGGTGGAGGTGGTGGTGGTGGACGCTTCGCCGGCTGGCTGGCGTTGGCAGAAGACGTGCCCTGACCTGGTTTATTATAGCCTCGTCCTTTCTGACCTGTAAACTTACCCTGTTTGTACCTGTACTGACCTTGAGTGGAGGAGGACTTAGGTAGATGAAAGGGCTTAGAACCCCCCAGCTGTGCTTTTGCGACTGGCTTGGGTTTGGGGAAGTTAAAGGCAGGTTTCTTAGAAGGGGCGGGACTATGTTTAAAGGCCTGAGCCATATTAAAAACGGTTCTCCACACCTCAGGGGACATTAAAGAGGGAGTAAGCACTGGTGACATGACCACCTGATTCGCAATACGATCAGGAAGCCTCCGTACTAAGGACATCCTGAGATCTTGTCGTGCTCGCACCGCCTCAAGCAAGGCTGTGCGTATGTCACCCAATGACTGAATTGACGACTGAAGGAGCAGTCGCCGAGACAGTTCAACCGATCTTCTAGCATCCGCGTCTGCGATTGCCTGAGTGGACCGGAGCATCGATTTAGCCACCTGTTGCATCACAATGTACTGTGAGAACAGTCTAAATGCTTTCCCCCGTAGCCTAAATTCTCGGTCTAGGTGAGGGGTAGTGAAAGGGTCCTTGAGTTCACATAAATTGATTTTGGGGGCAGCTAAGAAATCAAACAAAGCTGAAGGGACTCCGCCGGCAGAACACACTGGCATTGAAAACCAAGAATGACTATCCTGAGGGATCTGGTGGGAAGTTTTTGAGGTGAAGGTGGTCGCAAAGTTCTGAGCCTCCGTCTCCCAATCCACCCAAGGTCCCGGACCCAACTGCCCCACCTTCAACACTGGATTAGCGGCTGAGTCTGTGACAGTTTGCAAATCAAGTTCTGGTGTGAGGGTTGACAGTGTCTTTATGTCATTAAAACCATCGTGCTTGGACCAGTCAGAAAACAGTTTCGAAGCTGAGGCAGGGGGCAGGGCAGGTTTAGGCCCGTTTAGCAGTATAAACAAAATAGTCCTGGTGATAATAATTAGGAATGGCCTTAACATTAACATCTAGTACATTCCCCAAAGTATCCAAGGCCCTTAATTTCTTAGATTTATTGCCTTGTATTACCAACTCACGTGGCACCGGAAGTTCCCCTGACAAGGTAGGTTGAGCGACTTCTGGATTAGTGGGGATCAAGTGAACCCATGACTCATCTGGGCCGTACAGTAAGGGCATAGCTACCTTTCTCATAGGTGCTTTATCTAAAGGGGGTGGATTGACATCCGTTATAACCCTTACATTCGAAGTAGTCAGTGCCGCCGTAGCAGGCCTAGTGACCACCGATGGTGATATAGAGGGAGGGTGAGGGATCTGAGTCAAAGCAATAGAAGTCATCAGAGGCCGGACGTTAGAACCTGTCATAGGAGCTCCCAGGTCCACTGTAGGAGTCTCCGGCTGTTGGCCAAAAAATTTAGTGAGAGCATTAACTAGCAGCCCATCTATTTCCTCTGCTGTGACAAATTTATTCGATGATGAACTCAAAGGTGAATCATTACGATCCTGTGCGGCGTCTAAAACTGACCCTGACTCCTGCACTTCCATGTCTGAGATGATAGATACATCGTCTTTGTCATCCGGCTCACCCCGAGAGGATTCCGCCGAAGCCGGAGTCTCATCTTGTTGTAAAGACAAGTCAGGAATAGATGATGGGATCGCCGCGTCCCGGTGGACATCAGCCACTGTTTGTGTAGTTCCAGCCATAGGTTGAGAAAACCGCCAAACACCCATGCCTTGGCCTGCACTCCCTTGGGAGTCTGAAATACCCTCAATTATGGAGTTCCCACTTGACTCTGCCAGTGGACGATCACTGTCCACTGAACTCTCCAAATCTAGAGTTAAAATACTAAGAGGTAAACTATCTTTTGGTACTGGTACTAAATTCTCCCCATGAGATTGCACACTAGCTCTGTCGGGGGTAGAGGTATGACGAGAGGCACTAGACTCCGGTGAACGCCGGGAGGCCTTTCGATCATGTGAGTCCTTCCGGGAAGATTTGTGGCTACGGTGCGACCGCGAACTGCTCTTGGGTTTAGAGGATTTCTCGCTATATTCACTTGTTGACCCCTCTGTCTTACTCTTCTTACTCGTTGGTGAAGAAGAGAGACTCGGCGGCTGCTGCCTAAGCGGGGACCTGGACTTAGATCTCGCCCGTGACGAGGAGGCTGCCACCGGGGGCGTCGGTTCTCGCTGTCGCTTAGCTGTGCCTGGGGCTGGAGCAAGTATAGAACCCTGTCCAGTCTCTGTTGGTTTACGAAGTTACTCTAGAGGGACGTTTAAGGGGAGGGTTGCTCAAATAGTATCTTATCCCACAACTGGACGTTATCGCATTGAAGTGACTTATGAGCCACAATAGTAGTCTAAGCGGTCATCTGCTGCCTGACCTCCCGTAAGGCGACCGCTGCGGTCTTGTTATTGTTTTGTAAGACTTTTAAACTGAGTTGAGAGCAAAAGGTACAGTTTCGCATCACCCACAGACCCCTTGAGCGGTCGAGACATTTAACACATTTTATACAAAGGGTTTGCGCAAAAATAGGGATACCTGAACAGGAGGGCGTAATGCATAAAGCAAAAACCGGGGCAAAGGTAGCCATGACAGAGACTGGTGGGAAACTTACTCCAGGTTCTGTATAGACCCGCCGGGACCCAGCTCTGGAAATTTTTTTTTTTTTCCAGGAATTAATGCTCATAAGGTTAATCCAACATGTCCGCACACAAGTGTTAAATAACCCGCCGGGTAACGAGACGCAATCCACAACGACTACGGCTCGCTACGCGGTGGGGTTCCTAAGTAAAAGATTTCAAATTATCTTAACTTGTCTAAAAAGATTTATGAATACCCTCTGACATAATATAAAGACCCGCATGGCGTTTATAACTGATTTAGTCTTTCCGGTGGTGTTTGTTTCCAGATTCAATTTTGGAAAAAAAAACTAAAAAAGACGCCGGCCCCCGAATTATCTCGTAGATAAAAAACTGGGAAGCCTGACACTTATACGAGATCTAACTTCTCCCGAAGTATCTTTTTAGATTGCCGTATGCTGAAGGCGGCGATACAAAACGTATCCCTCAATTGTCTGGTTAACTAACTGAATTGTAAATTCGTTATTCCCACCCTTCCAGGGAGCACCCGCCGGGTGTGAATATTAGTTTAAAAACTGTTAACCCCAATTACGCCTTAAGCTGAAGGCGGCGATACAAAACGTATCCCTCAATTGTCTGGTTAACTAACTGAATTGAAAATTCGTTATTCCCACCCTTCCAGGGAGCACCCGCCGGGTGTGAATAATAGTTTAAAAACGTTAACCCCAATTGTGCCTTAAATCGCCGTATGTTGAAGGTGATACACAATGCATCCCTCAAAGTCTGGTCAACTAAACTGAATTTCTATTGTAAATTCGTTCATCCCACCCTTCCAGGTTGCACCCGCTGGGTGATTTAAAGTTAACCCCAACCAATCCTATCCCCACTTCTTTGTAAAAGATCGCCGGGGAGGAAAAACAACAACAGCTTAGTTTTTTATTGGCTTTGCAAAAGCGAAAAAACTACAAACACGTGTCCGTATGAACACTGTTAGACGGGTATAGCCATCCCGCCGGGATTCATAAGGGGCCTGAAACAGGCACCACAGAGACGCAGTCCTGGGGAGCCACAGACACCCACTCGCCGGGGAAACAAGCCTGTTTTTAAACCACGCGTGGCTAAAACTCGGCAACCAGCCGGGTTTTTCATGGTGTAACCGAGAAAAACCCGCCGGAAATAACCCACCCCGTCCAGATACCATCTGAACGCAAAACAGGACCGAGGCGTAGCCAAAACACAACTAACGCCGGGCCCAACATAGTCCGAGGAATTAGCCAATACACAACTAAACCAGGACACATAAATAGTCCGTGGAATTAGCCAATACACAACTAAACCAGGACACACATGACACAGTAATACATATTTATAACATAAATCAATAACACTTGTATATGTGGCAAAGCTACGAGAGGCTGGCTAGGCCTAGGCAGACGGACATAAAAGTAAGCATGTCATAATATAAACAAAAAGCACTGAATTATATCACAACAGGAACCACCGTCAACACACCACTGTAGCAAACACTTCCGGCAAAGGGAAGAACTGACTCGGGACCCAGAAAAAACTTCACTAAGTGAAGAAAAATACGCTGGGAACGTCAGCAAAAATAAGCTACCTCATCAGAAAGATAAAAGGAAGCAATAATAACGCGTAATGAAAGCCGCCTGCATCACAAAGCTAGCTAACAGTGAAAAAGTTCACAAGTCCACAACAGGACCACGAGGGTACATCCGAAATAGATGCCCCAAACACACGACCCAAAATACACTGCACTGCGGGCAACCAGCCCAGGACACTCCTGCTACGCATATCCTAACCTTACTCGATACATCCCGGAGTAAACAAATGAGAAAAAACTCACTAGGGACGCAACAAATGCAGAACCAGCGGAGCGTGGGGAGACACGTCCGGGCAGGCTGAGTGCAGAGCAGAGAAGGAAGAATGACGCCTGAGTCAGGGTCTGGTCAAAGATCCACACAAGTACATCCACGATATTATGGAAAGCTTATTGAATAGTTATTCTTATTTTCTTTTTGTTTTTATATTTTACGAAGTTTTTTCGTAGTGAGAACCCAATTCATAATGACTGAAGCCATGAGTGAGGTCGCGTGCGCTCATGATGAAGGCTCCTCATATTTTAGATGCTCTGCGCGGTAGATTCAAAACTACGGCGGATGAGTGTTTGAAGAGGGTGCCTTATGTAATAGGCATGTTCGTCAATGATGGAGGGGCCACTAATAAATAATGGTCTGTATAGAGGTGCAAGCAGTCTATCCAGTGACACTATGATTAGTCTAAGGTTTGGGACAATTAAATTACTCCCTTGCAATCTCCTCTGGAACCACAAGGCTAATACAGTAAATAGAGGCCAGTGAAGGTGGGGCCCAAAGTGGGTTGCACAATCTACTCCTCTTCCTGAAGGGGGGAACCCAACCTGGTCGTCTCTAAGTACTGCACTATCCTTATAATCCCTGGAAAGGAACAAGACAGGAATCCTTATTTACTTGGTCTATGCACAGCATCGAAGGCCAGGAAGGTGGGGCCCAAAGTGGGTTGCACAAGCTAGTCCTCTTCCTGAAGGGGGGAACCCGACCTGGTCGTCTCCGATCACTGCACACAGCTTCAAGTGTGAATGCCAGCTATTCTGGCTGCTTTGTCTCTGGGACCACAAGACTAATACAGTAAATAGAGGCCAGTGATGGTGGGGCCCAAAGTGGGTTGCACAATCTAGTCCTCTTCCTGAAGGGGGGAACCCGACCTGGTTGTCTCTAAGTACTGCACTATCCTTATAATCCCTTGAAAGGAACAAGACAGGAATCCTTATTCACTTGGTCTATATACAGCATCGAAGGCCAGGAAGGTGGGGCCCAAAGTGGGTTGCACAAGCTAGTCCTCTTCCTGAAGGGGGGAACCCGACCTGGTCGTCTCCGATCACTGCACACAGCTTCAAGTGTGAACACCAGCTATTCTGGCTGCTTTTACCCAGGTAAAAAGATACCAAAGGCAAGCTTAGTTACTGATGTCCAGACTGGCTGAGTACTTGTGAATATTCTTGCCCAGACTTAAGGCGCCCGGCTTGAGAGGATCAAAGGCGCTGGGGTGGTATCTGCGCGTGGTGGTTAGGTCCTTGTAGTCCTGGGAGTGGTGCGCCTGGACTTTTGGCTGGCCCTTGTAGATGTAGCTGGAGGAAGATTCCTCAGGGCAGATCTGTACACATTATGGGGTGATGGCTTCCTGGTGGGAGAGGAAGCGGATGAGTTTCTTACAATGGATGATGACTGATTCTGGGGGTTAAGACTTATTGTTGGCTGGAATGATAGGCAAGTTTTGGTTTATGAGTGACTTTAACCCGGGACAATGGTTTAGATTGAATGGATGCAAGAACTTTAGGTTCTTTGATAGGGGATATGAAAGGTAATCTGGGGAAGAGAGGTTTTGGTTCTGAAAGAGCTTAGGTTCTTTGATAGGGCCGGGATATGAAAGGTAATTTAGGTAACCACCTGGTACCACCTGTGGTTGTGTAGCTAGGTTGAGGAGTTACTGGGCTGGCTGAGGGGGGTTTGTAATAGTTACCCCTGCGATGGTAATTTTCTTTGGCTCTGGTGATTAAAGAAAATGACTCGGCGTGGGTGACTGGTGTGGTCCACTCGGGACGGACGTGTCCCACTCGTTCCACTGTTATCTTGGCGATACGGGCAGGGGTAGGGTTGTTTTGGGTCTGGATGGCAGGGGGGAGGATGTCCGAAGGCGTAGTTGGTTCTGTCGCATGGCTGTGACAAGCTGGAGCTGCGGTAACACCGTTCCTAGACCGCATCTCACTACCGTCGGGCAGAGAAAAGTCCCGACCCCGGGACTGAAGGTGGTAGTGTCTAGAGGTAGCATCCTGGAAGACGGGGGTCAGGTGTTGGAGGAGGTGGTGGTAGATAATCCCCCTGTAGTTCGGTGTGGCCCTCTGGTCTCCGGTGAGGGTGAGGAGAGAAGAGGAGTCGTAGTATCTCAGCTGGTCGAGAAGTTGGTGAGGTGATCTGATCGGGATGGTGGAGTCCTTCCGCACTAGGGCTATCTGGTCAATTCTCATATTGGTGAGAGAGGTCAGCGAGGGTGTCGTCGTGGTGGGAGGTGGGTGGTGAGTGAGGACAGAGATCCTGGCTGGGCCCTTGTCATTCGGTGGTGCGGACGCCGAAGTACCAGGCTGGGGGGAGGAGCTTGGAACCGGCTTGGTGACGTGGCTCCAGGCAGCTGAGTTTTGCCCTTTTCCTGTTCTTGGCTGGGAAAGGGCTGGTTCCCATTTGGTGGGTGGCTTGACTGGTCTCCCACAGCGGGTATGAGAAGGCAGTCTGGGGAAGGGGGGAGAGGGGGTTAATGGTGTCATTGGGCGAAATTTAGGTATGGTTTTACGCCTAGGAAGTTGAGATGGGGGGAAAATAGATTTAGGAGAGGAAAGTAGGTTTTTAGAGTCAGGAGGGACAGGTGAGGGATTACAGAAAGGGGTTTTAGGGCGAAGACTGGGGGTTATAGGTAAAGCGGGGGGTATGTTGGTGAGTTTTGGTGGAGATGGGGGAAGGCTAGAGGAGGTATGGCTGGTTAATGGTGACTGGTCAGAAAGGGGTTGCTGAGGTGAAGTGAGGCCAGAGAGAGAGAGGGAGAGGTTTGAGTTTGGAGAGAGGGAAAGGACGGAGGTTTGAGCTTAGGGAGAGGTAAAGGAGAAGAGGGGGAGGTTTGAGTTTGGGTAGAGAGGGTAGGAGGAGGTTGGTGTTTAGGGAGGTGAGAAGGGGTGAACTGGGTGAGGCGAGTGGGGAGGGCGACAGGCGGCTGAGGAACAGGAGAGTTAAAGGCAGGCAAAGGAGAAATGAGGGGGGTGTGAAAGGAGGCTGAGGAGGAGGTATGGGATGGGTGAGGGGGTCAGGTCTGGGAAGAAGGGAGGTTTGAGGGTGAAGATTTGAAACAGGGGTAGTACATTTAACATCCTGGTCTGGTTCAGCAACTAAAGTTACATTTTTGTTAAGAGGTTGGAACCTTCTGACAAATCTATTCCTATAAGTGCGAGATTCCCCGTGATAGTTAATTATGACCTGGAAACAGTTAGGAATTTTTAGGACCTCAAATGGACCCTTGTACCGTGGCTTCAGTTTGGAGGGTACAGGCAAGATGGCTACCATTACCAGGTCGCCTACTCGGTGAGGGTTGTTTTGGGGGACTTCATCAGGCTGGAGATCTTGCGTGAATTGGAGCTGACGTAGGCGGTTCCTGGGATGGACAAGGTTGGTGTTTAGACCTGGCGAGGGTTCAGTAGGGGCAGCTAGGTGACGTAGAGGTAGTAGGAGAGGTGGGCTTCCAAAAACCATCTCGTGAGGGGTGATCCCGTTGTCTCTGGGACAGGTGTTTATTCCCCATTGTATGATGCGAACTTGGCTGGTCCAGTCCGAGGAGTTCATCTGTTGCAGGCGGGTCCGGATTTGATTGGCGATGGTTCGATGGGAACGCTCGCATATGGAGTTCCCTTTTGGCCAGTAAGGTGAAGAATGGCTAATGTGGAACCCGAATATTTCTGAGATCTGTGTCCAAATTTGTCCGGTAAATTCAGGGGCATTGTCGGAGTGGATTGCCTGAGGCAATCCAAAATATGGAAACACATGTTGTAATAATGCCTCTGTTACGGCCATAGCAGTGTGTTCTCGGGCAGGGCAAGCGATGACGTATTTGGAGTAGGTATCCACAAAGGTGATGCTGTAGCGGTATCCCCTGTCATTTTGCAGAGGCCCCATGACGTCGACTGCCAGAAGTTGCCAAGGTTTAGAAGCGATGAATTTGCCGGAGGGTCCTGGAGTGCGTGTTTGATCTTTTCCCAGGGCGCAGGCGCGGCAGGCTTCGGTGCTCTGTTTGGCAGTGGTGTATGGGCGAGGAGTCCAGTAGGTGTCCTTGAAGGTGTTCACCAATTTCTTTTGTCCTAGGTGGATCCCATTGTTGGTGTGCAGGGAAGACATCATTTGCTCTGCATCTTTGGGGCCTAGTACAATCTGACCTTCGGGTGTGAAGAGTACGTCTCCCCTTCTTTGCAAGAGGCCAAATAGTCGGTTGGAGATCCAATTAGGTTTTTCGTTCCGGAGGTACGCCTGTATGAGAGGGGGAGTGGTGGTAGGTGGGGGTCGTGGGTCTTGAATGGCTTTGAGTTGTTCTGGTGCAAGAGGTAGCCAGGATAGGGCGTCTGCATTGGTGTGGAGTTTTCTCGGCCGATAGGAGATTTCAAAGTCGAACTCCTCCAGTGACTCTCGCCAATGGACTGTCAGGGCGTTTTTAGTATCTGATCTTCTGAGCCATTGTAGGGCTTGGTGGTCCGTCATGATGGTGATTTTGACGCCCGCTAGGTAGGCTCGGAAGTGTTGGAGGGCCCAAATGATGCCTAAGCATTCTCTCTTGGTTACGGGGTAGTTGGTCTCTGCAGGGGTTAAGGTCCGGCTGGCACAAGCAATGATGTGCTCGCGTCCTTCTCGATTTTGGGAGAGGACTGCACCGACGCCGAGGAGGGACACGTCGGTGTAGAGTCGGAATGGAAGTTGGTAGTCCGGAAAAGAGACGACGGGGGCAGACACGAGCAGATCCTTGAGGGAGTTGAAGGCTTGGATGCGGTCGGGGGTCCACACAAAAGGTTCCTCTTTCCGGGTTAAGTCGTGCAGGGGTCTGGCAATTGTAGCAAAATTCTTCACGAATCTCCGATAGTAAGATGCTAACCCCAGAAAAGCCCTCACTCCTTTCACTGACTTCGGGGGTTGGATCTCTTGGATGGCTTGTAGTTTCTTTGGGTCGGGGGCGAGTCCTTCTTCGGATACCAGATGTCCTAGGAATTGTACCTGATGTCGAGCCATGGTACATTTGGTGGGTTTCAGTTTTAATCCGGCTTGCCGGATCCTCTGGAAAACTTGGCGGAGGCGCTGGAGGTGTTCTGCCCAGGTGCGGCCAAACACGATGATGTCGTCCAAGTAGGCCAAACATGTTTCCCAAGTTAATCCCTGAAGTACGGTTTCCATCAGCCGGGAGAAGGTGGCGGGACCGTTACACAATCCGAACGGTAGTACAGAGAACTCGTATAACTTTCCTTGACTGGTGGAAAAAGACGTCTTTTCTTGGTCTGCGGGGGCCATGGGGACTTGCCAATACCCTGATTGCAGGTCCAGAGTGGAGAACCATCTGGCCCCTAGTAGGGAATCTAGGGAGTCGTCGATGCGGGGCAGAGGGCTGGCATCCTTGATGGTGACATCGTTGAGTTGTCGATAGTCGATGCAGAAACGAGAGGACCCATCCTTCTTCTTGACTATACCACTGGGGAGGACCAAGGGCTAGTTGAGGGGTTGACGATGCCTGCTTCTAGCATTTCTGCAACTTGTTTCTGTTCTTCTTGGCGCTGAAGGGGGTTC
>CM064527.1:43516407-43938907 GCA_032716605.1 Paralithodes platypus | reverse complement strand
AAATATTTTAATAAAATACAAAATATGATAATAATATAAATACTCGATTATGGGCCTTGGGCTTGCTCGGGACCTTGGGGCTGTTATATACTGTATATAGGCTATATATACTGTATATAGGCTATATATAATATATATATATATATATATATATATATATATATAATAATATACTGTAATATAACTAAAATTCCATAGAGTACTTACCATACTTCCTGTAAGCATTCCTGTGACATCTTCGTGATTATAATGTATTTATTTCGTAGGCAGCATTTATTGATAAATATATTTGTCTTTCAAGCAAAAAATAGTGTAAAGTCATCAATGATACCTAGACAAAACTGCATCAATACTCAAGGGGTTAACCAAGATTCACTCCCCTCAGTCACCAAAAGTCACAAGTAACATCTTATATACATATATAGTTCAAATTATTCACTAAACACTTTCACTGGGTAGATGAAATAATCCATAATTGCCTGCCTATAGCTAGGCATGGTGGGCCAGAGGGAGGGAACCCAGAATTTAAAGGGCCGGGACCCTGCCTCACAGTCTGGGGGCCAGGAAACTACTGACTTTACAGAGGCCCGCGCTCCTCAGAGAGGGACGCAATGGGGTTGCTAGATACTTCCTTTTGTAACTTACTGATGCCTAACTTACCAGTCCAAATTGAGTCAAAATCGAGTCATAAACTTATTTTTGGCGAATATTTCTAACTTACAGGTGGCATTATGACGCGATTGCGTCATACGAGCACTCTTGGAGGGGTGGCGTTATGACTCGATCGCGTCCTATAGATGCGAGAGGGTTAGGGGGGCCTACCCAATGCCTCCACTGTCGGTGGAAATAAACTTTATCAACTCTGCGTAAGCAGAGTTTGGTATCGCCCCCCCCCCCCCCCCTCGTATAGTGGGTACCACACGAAAAAATGTCTGTCGTCGTCGTCGGCGTCCGTCTGTCTCGGAACTCCTAGACCGTTAAACGGCTTTTCACCAAATTTCACACGAACATTTGTTGCGTAAATGCAAGTCAGTCAAAAAAGATTTTTTTAATATATGCAATAGTTATGATTTTAGGTCCAAAATATGGTTCCCACCCCCCCCCCCAACCCTCCCAGAACCCCCCCCCCCCCATCCCCAGCAATGATGGCGTTCTGGGAGCGAAAACATCTCGCTACGTATTTGCTAGGTTAAGTTAGTTTAGTTGGCATTAGAAGTGATGGTAGTAATATTTGGATTTATGGTGATAGTAGTGATAATGGTGATAATTGTAGTGATGATGGTTGTAGTTGTATTGATGATGATGACAGAAGTGATGATGATGACAGTAGTAGATATGATGGTGACAGTAGTAGTAATGATGGTCATAATAGTAGTGATGATGGTGACAAGTAATGATGATAGTTGTAGTGATAATAATGACAGTAGTGTTGATGGTAGTGACGATGGTGTGAGTATTAGTTATTATGGTGAGTAGTAGTGAGGATGGTGAAATTTGTAGTGATGATGACGATAGTTGTGGTGGTGAAGTTCATAGTAATGGTGATGATGGCAGTAGTAGTGATGATGGTGACAGTAGAATAAATTATGGTAATATTTGTGACAGTAGTAATGATGATGGTTATAGTAGTAGTGATGATGTTAACAGTAGTAATGATGATTGTAAGATGGTAGTGATGATATTAGTAATGATGGTTGATAGTTATAGTATCAATGATGATAGTAGTGATTAAGATCCTTTGACAATGGACAGTGATGATGGTGAGAGTAGTAGTGATAATTGTAATTGTAGTAGTGATCATGATCATAGTAATGGTGATGATGACAGTACTCGTGATGATTGTGGCAGTTGTAGTGATGATGGCAGTTGTAGTGATGATGGCAGTAGTAGTGATTATGTTGATTGATTGATGATGGTATTAGTAGTGATGATGGTAACCCATCGCAGAGTTGGGTATGCCGTTTTGTTTTTTGGCAAAACGGCATGTCTACTTTATTATTATACTCCCCCCCTCTTCCCCCTCCCCCTCCCCCCATATATATATATAAAATTCTTATTTACCACACGAAAAAAATGTCTGTCGTCATCGTCGTCGTCTGTCTGTCTCGGAACTCCTCCTAGACCGTTGGACGGATTTTCACCAAATTTCACACGAACATTTGTTGTGTGAATGCAAACGTCAGTCAAAAAAGATTTTTTGAATTTATGCACTAGTTATGATTTTAGGTCCAAAATATTGTTTCCCCCCCCCCCCCCCGCCTCCCCCCCCCCCGGAGTTGGAGTATCCGTTATTTACTAACTCCAACATCTCCAGCACCATCAACCACCATCTTGAAAAATGGTACACCCAAAGCCCTCCCAACATTGACCCCCCCAATGAAATTAAGATCTTCTACCGCAATTACATGTCCTCTGAACACAAAAATGACGAGGCCGTCTTAAAAGAAATAATCTCCAAGTATGTCCACCCAACCAACCCGGAAAACAAAATCAAATTAATAATTTATTACAAATCCCCCAAGACCTCCAACCTCGTTCTCCGCAACAAACCAGCCTCCACCAAGATAAAGAGCCCGATGACCGACGATCACGTCATTTACCAACATACCTGTAATTATGAGGACTGTGGACCTCATTCCTATATTGGTATGACGCAGACTCGTCTTTCACGTCGGTTAACTCTTCACCTTCAGGCTGGAGCCATCAAAGACCACTATCTCACCCCTAACCACCCTCACCTCACACGCAACGAGTTAGAGAAACACACCACCATACTCGATAAAGAAAGTGACCCAAGGAGATTACCTATACTCGAAGCTTTATATATCCAAGCCTTACATCCCAACATCAACAACCAAACTCTGGACCTTCAGATCCTTCCTTCTGCCAAAAGGCACTACCCTACAGGACCTAACACCCCTCCTCGCCCCCCGGTGCCCTTGACGCAGCCCCCCGCGCTACCTCCTTCAGCTTCGTCTTCTGCAGGCGCCACACAACTTAGGCCACGCCCCTCGACACGCAGCCAATCAGCTTCGACCCCACCTATCGACCACCATCCCGCATCCAGTGCGCATGCGTGAAGCGGTTACCCCCTTTCTCTCTCCTAGTTTAGCCTTCCACCAATCACAGACTTTTGCCCCCTGTTTTCCGCCTCCTCTGATCCTCCACCCTCTATATATACCCTTCCTGTTTACCTTTTATATCATTCCTTCCTTACTTGATAATGCTGGTTGTCCAGTGAAACGCGTCGTATATCCTGTATCTTCATGTACTTTAATGTAACCCTGTACCACCATGAACTTTGCTCATCTCCTTCATCTACTTCCTGCCACCCAGCGAAAACTCATCAGAGACCTGGAAACTTTGAATAATAAAATTTCCAACGCAGAAATTGCCATTTCTTTCAACCTCGTATGTATTAAAGAAAATATATATATATATATATATATATATATATATATATATATATATATATATATATATATATATGGACAGTGATAAATACATTCTGAAAAGGGCTAAACATACCCTACATTCCAACATGACTGGTTTATTAATGGGATATTTGTTTTAATAACATTGTCTTGAGTTCATTAGTTTTTAGTTTGTGGATATTGTTATGCCCTGTTTTTCTACAGGTTTAACTTGGGTAATGTGAGTTCTAATTGACTGGGTATATAAGGCTGCATGCACAATACAAGATATGAGGAATAGAGAACACAAAGAAACACATGGTAGCAAGTTACACGATCACGTTTATTGATATACCACTGCAGAATACTTGTGTAAGACAATATAATAGAATCGAACAACACTAGCATAAGTGGATCTGGATGGAGCCTAGTCTCCCACTTCCAACGTTCAGGTATTAATCTTCTGATCACTGGCTTTAATTTAACAGGTTTATATACCGAAGACCATCAATGTTACTTATAGAATCATATTCACTGTTAGATTTCTTACTGGTAGCTCTGGTGCACAAGTCGTAGTTCACAGACTAGATTAGACACGCGTATTTTAGAGCACGGGAATTCTAGTAACCTCAGGGGGTACTGATCTAAGTTTTATATTCTTGTCTCAGAAATACATAGAACGCAAATCAGTGGGCGAACCTTCAGATATCACTAGGGTTTCCTTCTAGGTAATAATATCTGGGCATATGGTTGATTACGAGAGTTAGTATCGCCTGTTAAATAATGAACACTGATACGCTTAGCACTTCCTAATTGAATGGTTATATGAATTATATTGGGGCAAAGAGATAGCCACTTCGTAGAAATATTAATTAGTGAATCTCTAAACTGCACAGTAATATGTAGTACTGCTAAAGGGAATCTTGGGTAGTATCTGATGGGTCTGGTCCTGGTTATCTTGCGTCCATGATGTTGGCGGCTAACGACTGGTTCCGCGGCCGTCCAGGGGGCCCATATGTGTGAAGTTCTCAAATACGTGGGCAGGTCCTTCTATCCAAATCTGCCACGGAGTCTGCCGGCTCTGGAATCTCACTCCGGAACAACACAAGGGCAGAGCTAGAAGTTAACTGCAGGGTAGTGACTCCTGGTTGGTGTCTAGCTTTCAACTGATTTGACTGGGGGCGGGAGCTAGATTTATAGGCTCGGTTCTGGACCCTGTAGACAGTAGGGAACTCGAGTCTTATGGACTTATTTGAGCTCTCAATAGATATGGGGACTAGGTAAGATGGTATTTACTGTTGTGGCACATGGCTATAGGAAGCCTTTATATTTTCATATAACTGAGCCTTAGTAAGAGGTACTATTTTGGCTATACTGGAAGTATTTAGGGGAGAGAGACTGGATCTACTTTGCGAGGAGGATGGGGACAGCTGTGATAGGAGCGTCTCTCTTAGATTGTTCAATCTTCATTCTATGGTATAGCTGAGGTGCTAATTTAGTGATCAGAGCATGCAAGAAAGGTAAATGGTTTATTGTGAGTTAATAGAGGTTAGTAAAGGTGTTAGTCATGCATGGTTAGTTCATTGATAGGAAGAATTCCTGTGCTACCTGGCAATGACTCGGAAGTCAAAACAGGGGCCAGGTATACCTCTGCGGGGGTGGGGGTCTCCCTCCTCGGGTGGGCAAAAAGGGGGAGCTGGGCGCCCTCTCTCTGTGATAGTCGTCCGGCGGCTGTGGCTAGGGGCTTGCCATATCACCAGTGTTCGTAATAACCCTCTGTGTATGAGACAGATGTGGGTGTCCTTAATACCAAAACCGAAGGTGCCTTAGCTAGCTGGTTTTACTCGGCTGGTTGTTAATTGTAGGGTTTGCTGGATGTGGTGGAGACTGGGTTGCTAACTCTGCCACATTTATCTGGAAGTATGGCAATAGAAGTTAGTTACTGGCGAGGCGGCTAGCCTCGCACCGACGACCATTGGGTGCAGGGTTGTGAATGGGTTGTAAGAGAATAGATGGCATGCAAGGGGCTAGTAAAGTTCTAATGTTGTTCTGGCCTACTAAGTGAAGGTAGGCTGGATAGGAGTATATTATATAAAAGGTTGGAGAGCATTAGCAACGGACAATTCAAGGATCTTCAAGAGGTATGAGAGAGAGGCTAGGTCGGACAAGAGTAGAGAAGTGCGGGGTCTTATAATGAGAGGGGGGGGAGTGCAGGGGGGCTATAGGGGAATTTGACCCTAAGGTCTCTGGGCGTGGGGGTGGCATTAGGCTGCAGTTGATATGGAAGTTTGAAAAGGCAGTAGAATACGTTAGCCAAATGCTACCGGGGAATGCAACTATGGGGTGGTATATGAGTCTGGAAAAGATAGAGTTATGTGATCAGTCCGAGGGGTTATGGATACTATTAGTTGGCCCTGGGAACTGCATTTTCTATTAAATATAAATATACCAACAACAGCGGCAGTTCGTAGGGGTACTTAGTTATTGTTTCGGGGTACTTATGACAGATACTGGTAACCAGGTTATCTTATACAATCTCTGGTTGGGGTAAGAGGTGTATGACACGAAGTAAATTGGCGTAGTGTGGACTGTGGATACGAAGGAGGCAAGGGGAAGACGTATGACAATTGTGGAAAAGTAAATGGAAAAAGGTGAACACAATGGCGGATAAAAATACTTAACCTAAGGATTGAATACATAGATTTATGGGGCGATGGGTCTTCAGAAGCTTAGTCTGGCAAGACAAGATGTTAGGGAATGTTAATATTAATACTTAAACTAAGGATTGCATACATCGATGAACGATGACATTATAGTCGTCGTCCTAATAAGGTGATGAAACCTGGTTGATCTGTACTTGGCACAATACGACACAAGGACAGTGCCGCTATGTCGTATCAATGCTGGTGGCAGTTAATATTATAGACTTAGTTACTAGAGGAACAATGCAAGGGGCGACTGAGCACGGGTTACATATATCTATACTCGTCATGGGAAATGATATACGAGGTCTAGGGACAAGCGTGGGTGTTTTAACTTCTAAGATATATAACATCTACTTCTCGGATGTAAGAACATACATAGATATAATTATGGCTGTCTGATGTGTTGGCATTGGCTCAACGTCGGGACAGGGCATGGGTGTTTTTAATATGAATGTATATTCCTGTTTATCATCTTTGTAGTTAGGAGTGTAGGACACGAGGGGGGTAGTGTACGTGAGGTGTGGAAAATGGTCAGTTTAGAAAAGGTAGGTGGGTGCGGCCTGGAGCTGCTTAGCCCTGCGGGCTTGGGCCTGTCTGAAATGGCTGGCTCGGTCAGCTGGTCCTTTCGTTCTGTGGACCTTTCCTTTGGGTGTTTCTGTGTGGTGTTCGTTCGTGGCTTCTGTGGTGGGCTTCTCGTTCTGGGGTATTTTACTTCCCTCTCCTTCATTATAGGCTCGTCCTCGAGCCTCAAGGGTGAAGTAAAAAGAAGCATAGTCAGAAAAGTGTAGGTTAACAAGAAAAGTAGTATGACTAAGGGAAAACAAATATAATATATAGTATATGGAAAACATGTAAATTTAAGAAAGAACAGATAATTAAGAACACAGGAAATTAAGAAGAGGTAAAGTGTTTAACAATGTATAAAGCAATTTTAAAAGATAGTCAGAAAACTGTAGGTTAACAAGAAAAGTAGTATGACTAAGGGAAAAAAATATAATATACAGTATATGGAAAACATGTAAATTTATAGAATCATGCCCAATCGCTTAGGAATTGAAAACAATAAAAAAATTAAGTACAATAATATCCTCATCATCATCAGGGGGGGTTATTTAGGGTCGCCGTTAGTTTGGGTGACGGTCTGGTAATAGGGGGTGGTGGTGGTTGTGGCTTTGACCTTGGGGTTTCACTTTCACTTTGGAAGGGCGGGGTGGATATACCGTTAGTTCTTGTCGTTAGGAATGTGGGTCTGGGGGCGAGCTGGCCCGGGGCCAGTTTTGGAGGGGGGGTCTAAGTGGTTTCGGTCGGGGGTAGTGATAGGGGGTTTTTAAAGATGAAACGGGCAGGTCGAGTCGGGGTTGTTGTTGCGGAAGAGGTTGGTGCTGGGGAGGGGTTGAATTGTGTAGAGAGTTGTGGTCGTGAGTGGGGTTTGGGGAAGGGTGAGTAAGGCTGAAGGTTGAGAGTTTACTATGATCGGGTGGTTTGGAGGTTTGGGGTGTGGGGATTTGATAGGGATGTGGTGGGGGGGGTCTGGGCAGGCAGGGTTGTGGTTTGAGAGGGGTTGAATTTGGACTGATTTTATTTTCGGGAGAGACATGGATGGGATTTCGAGGAGTGGTTGAAGTTGAGAGGTTGATTATGTTGTTTGGGGCGAGAGAGAGAGTATTTTGGGGTTTAGCCAAGGTGGAAAAAGTTTTGTGGTTGGATTGGGATGGGAGTGGTATTTTGTCGAGCGGGATCTTTGGGGGTGGAATTTGGGGCGGGTGGGGTAACGGTGAAGAGGGGGGTAAGATAGGGGGGGAAAAGGAGGTAGGATTTATGTACGGGGGTGATTGTTCGTTCGGAATGTGGTCGTGAGAGGTTAGGCTGGCAGGGTCGGAATTGGTGGAGGTTGAAAGTTTAGCTGGGCTCATGATGGTGGGGGACCGACTGGTGAGCAGGTGTTCGGTACGCATGAGGGGGGGGAAACCACTTTGGTGGGGGTCACGCGTGAGGCCCCCCCTAACGGCGTGTGTGGGAGGATCAGAGTGGTGGGGTGTGTCGGTGGCAGTGACGGTTTGTTTAGAGGTTATATGGGATTGGTGGGTTTGTCTGTCATGAGGGGGTGAGTCAAGTGTGGGGTTTTGAAGTTTATTAGGGGTGTGAATTGTGGGGGGGTGGAAGGGAGCTACTGACGGAAAACTGTCACAAGGGAAATTTTGTTGGTGGGGAAATAGCTGAGCATTTCTGGGGGAAGGGGGGGGACATGGTTGGGTCCCTAGGTCGTCACGCGTGAGGGGAGGATTAACGGCGCGTGTGGGAGGGTCAGGGTGGTGAGAGGTGAGCGAGTTAGGAAACGGGATTTGTTGGGGGGACTGCGGCGGGTTGGTGGGGGAAGAGTTAGGTGTAGAACAGGGGTTATTGGTAGAGGACTGATGTATTGATTTGGGGTTGTTAACAGGACGAATTTGGGGAATTTTCTTGGTGTCAGTCTCGGTCTGGTTAAAGGTTATGTGGGACTGGGGAGGATTAGTGGGGGCAGAGTTAGGCATAGGACATGGGTTATTGAGGGAGGAGTGATGTACTGGTTTGGGGTTGTTAACAGGACGAGTTTGGGGAATTTTCTTGGTGGCAGTCTCGGTCTGGTTAGAGGTTATCTGGGACTGGTGAGTTTGTTTGACATGGGAGGGCGAGTCAAGTGTGGGGTTTCGAAGTTTTCTAGGGGTGTGAATTGTGTGGGGGTGGAAGGGAGCTACTGACTGAAAACTGTCACAAGCTACCGACGGAAAACTGTCACAAGGGAAATTTTGTTGGTGGGGGAATAGCTGAACATTTCTGGGGTCATGGGGAAAATATGTTGTGGTAGGCCTACATAGGTAGGCATAGCTAGAATACGGGGCTTGTTGGGGGGGCTGCGGAGGGTTGGTGGGGGAAGAGTTAGGTGTAGAACAGGGGTTATTGGTAGAGGACTGATGTATTGACTTGGGGTTGTTAACAGGACGAATTTTGGGAATCTTCTTGGTGGCAGTCACGGTCTGGTTAGAGGTTATCTGGGGTTGGTGGGTTTGTTTTCTGGGGTCATGGGGAAAATATGTTGTGGTAGGCCTACATAGGTAGGCATAGCTAGAATACGGGGCTTGTTGGGGGGGCTGTGGAGGGTTGGTGGGGGAAGAGTTAGGTGTAGAACAGGGGTTATTGGTAGAGGCCTGATGTATTGATTTGGGGTTGTTAACAGGACGAATTTTGGGAATCTTCTTGGTGGCAGTCACGGTCTGGTTAGAGGTTATCTGGGGTTGGTGGGTTTGTTTGACATGCATAGAAAAACGATGGGGTTTATGGGGTAACACAATTGATGGAAGATGATCGTTGGTGGATGGCTGGGCAGGGGAAAATTTAGGGATGGTCAGAGAGGATAGAGGTAAGGAAGAGTGCACTGGGGTTGGACTTTCACCGGAAGTCATTTTGGAAGGGTGCACGGAGTCTTTGATAGGGGCTGAAGGGTTGGATAGGGGATTCATCAAACTGAGTAGGCATTCTTCTCTGATGGAGAGCATATGTTCTTCTAATAAGCCATACGGGTCGAAATGGGCGGTGATGCGGGGTGGGAGGATGTTTAACAATGCGGTGAATAAGAGTTCATTTCTTTGTTGGTCGTAATCTTCATAGCTATACGTGGTCCTCACGTATCTGTAGAATTGTGTGAGGGTCACATTTATATCCCCTTCATACTTGATCTCGTCGATTTGTATTATTTTGGGGGAGATGAGGGAACCCAAAAGTGGCCCTAAGGTCCGGATCACGAGGGATCGAAACTGGTTCCAGGTACTCTCTGGCGTTACCTGTTTAGCAATTTGGGAAACGGCTTTTCCCAACTGCCTAATGTGCAATAATGCAACGGCGATTTTTTCGCGGTCATTTTGAAGTGCCACATCTAACACTGGTTTTATTATGTCTAAGTAAGTGGCAATCTCATACGTGTTTACATAATACTTGGGAATGTGTGTGAGTGGCTGCCAATTTCACGATGTTGCCATGCTTCTACTGTTCCAAACTTGCAGTGTAATTCAACCTTTTATCCGAATCAAGAACCACCGCTGCCGCCAATGTTATGCCCTGTTTTTCTACAGGTTTAACTTGGGTAATGTGAGTTCTAATTGACTGGGTATATAAGGCTGCATGCACAATAAAAGATATGAGGAATAGAGAACACAAAGAAACACATGGTAGCAAGTTACACGATCACGTTTATTGATATACCACTGCAGAATACTTGTGTAAGACAATATAATAGAATCGAACAACACTAGCATAAGTGGATCTGGATGGAGCCTAGTCTCCCACTTCCAACGTTCAGGTATTAATCTTCTGATCACTGGCTTTAATTTAACAGGTTTATATACCGAAGACCATCAATGTTACTTATAGAATCATATTCACTGTTAGATTTCTTACTGGTAGCTCTGGTGCACAAGTCGTAGTTCACAGACTAGATTAGACACGCGTATTTTAGAGCACGGGAATTCTAGTAACCTCAGGGGGTACTGATCTAAGTTTTATATTCTTGTCTCAGAAATACATAGAACGCAAATCAGTGGGCGAACCTTCAGATATCACTAGGGTTTCCTTCTAGGTAATAATATCTGGGCATATGGTTGATTACGAGAGTTAGTATCGCCTGTTAAATAATGAACACTGATACGCTTAGCACTTCCTAATTGAATGGTTATATGAATTATACTGGGGCAAAGAGATAGCCACTTCGTAGAAATATTAATTAGTGAATCTCTAAACTGCACAGTAATATGTAGTACTGCTAAAGGGAATCTTGGGTAGTATCTGATGGGTCTGGTCCAGGTTATGTTGCGTCCATGATGTTGGGAGCTAACGACTGGTTCCGCGGCCGTCCAGGGGGCCCATATGTGTGAAGTTCTCAAATACGTGGGCAGGTCCTTCTATCCAAATCTGCCACGGAGTCTGCCGGCTCTGGAATCTCACTCCGGAACAACACAAGGGCAGAGCTAGAAGTTAACTGCAGGGTAGTGACCCCTGGTTGGTGTCTAGCTTTCAACTGATTTGACTGGGGGCGGGAGCTAGATTTATAGGCTCGGTTCTGGACCCTGTAGACAGTAGGGACTCGAGTCTTATGGACTTATTTGAGCTCTCAATAGATATGGGGACTAGGTAAGATGGTATTTACTGTTGTGGCACATGGCTATAGGGAGCCTTTATATTTTCATATAACTGAGCCTTAGTAAGAGGTACTATTTTGGCTATACTGGAAGTATTTAGGGGAGAGAGACTGGATCTACTTTGCGAGGAGGATGGGGACAGCTGTGATAGGAGCGTCTCTCTTAGATTGTTCAATCTTCATTCTATGGTATAGCTGAGGTGCTAATTTAGTGATCAGAGCATGCAAGAAAGGTAAATGGTTTATTGCGAGTTAATAGAGGTTAGTAAAGGTGCTAGTCATGCATGGTTAGTTCATTGATAGGAAGAATTCCTGTGCTACCTGGCAATGACTCGGAAGTCAAAACAGGGGCCAGGTATACCTCCGCGGGGGTGGGGGTCTCCCTCCTCGGGTGGGCAAAAAGGGGGAGCTGGGCGCCCTCTCTCTGTGATAGTCGTCCGGTGGCTGTGGCTAGGGGCTTGCCATATCACCAGTGTTCGTAATAACCCTCTGTGTATGAGACAGATGTGGGTGTCCTTAATACCAAAACCGAAGGTGCCTTAGCTAGCTGGTTTTACTCGGCTGGTTGTTAATTGTAGGGTTTGCTGGATGTGGTGGAGACTGGGTTGCTAACTCTGCCACATTTATCTGGAAGTATGGCAATAGAAGTTAGTTACTGGCGAGGCGGCTAGCCTCGCACCGACGACCATTGGGTGCAGGGTTGTGAATGGGTTGTAAGAGAATAGATGGCATGCAAGGGGCTAGTAAAGTTCTAATGTTGTTCTGGCCTACTAAGTGAAGGTAGGCTGGATAGGAGTATATTATATAAAAGGTTGGAGAGCATTAGCAACGGACAATTCAAGGATCTTCAAGAGGTATGAGAGAGAGGCTAGGTCGGACAAGAGTAGAGAAGTGCGGGGTCTTATAATGAGAGGGGGGGGGGAGTGCAGGGGGGCTATAGGGGAATTTGACCCTAAGGTCTCTGGGCGTGGGGGTGGCATTAGGCTGCAGTTGATATGGAAGTTTGAAAAGGCAGTAGAATACGTTAGCCAAATGCTACCGAGGAATGCAACTATGGGGTGGTATATGAGTCTGGAAAAGATAGAGTTATGTGATCAGTCCGAGGGGTTATGGATACTATTAGTTGGCCCTGGGAACTGCGTTTTCTATTAAATATAAATATACCAACAACAGCGGCAGTTCGTAGGGGTACTTAGTTATTGTTTCGGGGTACTTATGACAGATACTGGTAACCAGGTTATCTTATACAATCTCTGGTTGGGGTAAGAGGTGTAGGACACGAAGTAAATTGGCGTAGTGTGGACTGTGGATACGAAGGAGGCAAGGGGAAGACGTATGACAATTGTGGAAAAGTAAATGGAAAAAGGTGAACACAATGGCGGATAAAAATACTTAACCTAAGGATTGAATACATAGATTTATGGGGCGATGGGTCTTCAGAAGCTTAGTCTGGCAAGACAAGATGTTAGGGAATGTTAATATTAATACTTAAACTAAGGATTGCATACATCGATGAACGATGACATTATAGTCGTCGTCCTAATAAGGTGATGAAACCTGGTTGATCTGTACTTGGCACAATACGACACAAGGACAGTGCCGCTATGTCGTATCAATGCTGATGGCAGTTAATATTATAGACTTAGTTACTAGAGGAACAATGCAAGGGGCGACTGAGCACGGGTTACATATATCTATACTCGTCATGGGAAATGATATACGAGGTCTAGGGACAAGCGTGGGTGTTTTAACTTCTAAGATATATAACATCTACTTCTCGGATGTAAGAACATACATAGATATAATTATGGCTGTCTGATGTGTTGGCATTGGCTCAACGTCGGGACAGGGCATGGGTGTTTTTAATATGAATGTATATTCCTGTTCATCATCTTTGTAGTTAGGAGTGTAGGACACGAGGGGGGTAGTGTACGTGAGGTGTGGAAAATGGTCAGTTTAGAAAAGGTAGGTGGGTGCGGCCTGGAGCTGCTTAGCCCTGCGGGCTTGGGCCTGTCTGAAATGGCTGGCTCGGTCAGCTGGTCCTTTCGTTCTGTGGACCTTTCCTTTGGGTGTTTCTGTGTGGTGTTCGTTCGTGGCTTCTGTGGTGGGCTTCACGTTCTGGGGCATTTTAGATATGATTTCAATATATTGTAGCTCAAGGGTGTAAATTCAATGGATGCAAGTCAAATGCATCGTTATAATTCATATTATTACACCAATAATTAAATTAGTATCCACTATTCACTGCAAATATGTCATGAGAATAGAACTATGACTTCAAAAAATATTTATTTTCTTCGTTCGTGGCCTGATAAGCGACACTATATTTAGATACCCAACACAACAGGCAAGAATTGAATATTTTGTCAAATTACATTAATAATTTTGACTCCAAAGAAAGTATGATAATGCTATTGATATTGCACACGCCTACGATATATTATTCATCCTCGAATACTGAACATTAATCTAAGCTTGTACATACATGTATACAACTGCTCTATGGTAGACGAATGGAAGGGATAATTAATACTGAACATTAATCTAAGCTTGTACATACATATATATAACTGCACTATGGTAGACAAATGGAAGGGATAATTAATACTGAACATTAATCTAAGCTTGTACATACATATATACAACTGCACTATGGTAGACGAATGGAAGGGATAATTAATACTGAACATTAATCTAAGCTTGTACATACATATATACAACTGCACTATGGTAGACGAATGGAAGGGATAATTAATACTGAACATTAATCTAAGCTTGTACATACATATATACAACTGCACTATGGTAGACGAATGGAAGGGATAATTAATACTGAAATTAATCTAAGCTTGTCCATTCATATATACAACTGCACTATGGTAGACGAATGGAAGGGATAATTAATACTGAACATTAATCTAAGCTTGTACATACATATATACAACTGCACTATGGTAGACGAATGGAAGGAAAAATTAATACTGAACATTAATCTAAGCTTGTACATACATATATACAACTGCTCTATGGTAGACGAGTGGAAGGGATAATTAATACTGAACATTAATCTAAGCTTGTACATACATAATATACAACTGCTCTATGGTAGACGAATGGAAGGGATAATTAATACTGAACATTAATCTAAGCTTGTACATACATACAACTGCTCTATGGTAGACGAATGGAAGGGATAATTAATACTGAACATTTATCTAAGCTTGTACATACATATATACAACTGCTCTATGGTAGACGAATGGAAGGGATAATTAATACTGAACATTAATCTAAGCTTGTACATACATATATACAACTGCACTATGGTAGACGAATGGAAGGGATAATTAATACTGAACATTAATCTAAGCTTGTACATACATATATACAACTGCTCTATGGTAGACGAATGGAAGGGATAATTAATACTGAACATTAATCTAAGCTTGTACACATATATACAACTGCTCTATGGTAGACGAATGGAAGGGATAATTAATACTGAACATTAATCTAAGCTTGTACATACATATATACAACTGCTCTATGGTAGACGAATAGAAGGGATAATTAATACTGAACATTAATCTAAGCTTGTACATACATATATACAACTGCACTATGGTAGACGAATGGAAGGGATAATTAATACTGAACATTAATCTAAGCTTGTCCATTCATATATACAACTGCGCTATGGTAGACGAATGGAAGGGATAATTAATACTGAACATTAATCTAAGCTTGTACATACATATATACAACTGCTCTATGGTAGACGAATGGAAGGGATAATTAATACTGAACATTAATCTAAGCTTGTACATACATATCTACAACTGCACTATGGTAGACGAATGGAAGGGATAATTAATACTGAACATTAATCTAAGCTTGTCCATTCATATATACAACTGCTGTATGGTAGACGAATGGAAGGGATAATTAATACTGAACATTAATCTAAGCTTCTACATTATATACAACTGCACTATGGTAGACGAATGGAAGGGATAATTAATACTGAACATTTATCTAAGCTTGTACATACATATATACAACTGCTCTATGGTAGACGAATGGAAGGGATAATTAATACTGAACATTAATCTAAGCTTGTACATACATATATACAACTGCACTATGGTAGACGAATGGAAGGGATAATTAATACTGAACATTAATCTAAGCTTGTAAATACATATATACAACTGCTCTATGGTAGACGAATGGAAGGGATAATTAATACTGAACATTAATCTAAGCTTGTACATACATATATACAACTGCTCTATGGTAGACGAATGGAAGGGATAATTAATACTGAACATTAATCTAAGCTTGTACATACATAGATACAACTGCACTATGGTAGACGAATGGAAGGGATAATTAATACTGAACATTAATCTAAGCTTGTACATACATAGATACAACTGCACTATGGTAGACGAATGGAAGGGGTAATTGAAATGCTGGGTGTGAAGGGAATTTCATGGTCTCCTGAAATATCCCCAGGCTACCTTTAGGGTCAACTTTTCCTGGTACCTGGCGCGGGGTACGAACCTCTGAAGGGAATTTAACCCCCCCAAAAACCCACAGGTTTTGAGATGCCTTGGGTGGGGTTCGAACCCTGGTTAGTGACCCAACCATCACCACCAGGCCCGCGCGCTAACCCACTGTACTACCACGGACGTACTAAAAGTATAGCAACCTTAGTCCGATTTTTAAGAACCAGGTGATAGTCTCGTGGTGTTATCACGTGATGAGTTTATTGGACTTACCATCTCCGACTATTTTACGCTATACCTGACGTCAACTCGGGTTAGTATTATTGTGGGTGCGGGACATTTTCGAGGGCATTACATTACATCCTTCTTTAACTGGGCTAGTCCCTAGCCTATTTTAAGGTCGTAAGGTATCGTAGCTGTATTACCTCAGCAATCTTAATATTGTTGGTATAGGGTTCGCGTGACGGGTGCTCCACGTAGCTACCTGGTCACGTTCCCTAGCTGCCACCAATGAAATGCTGGGTGTGAAGGGAATTTCATGGTCTCCTGAAATATCCCCAGGCTACCTTTAGGGTCAACTTTTCCTGGTACCTGGCGCGGGGTACGAACCTCTGAAGGGAATTTAACCCCCCTAAAAACTCACAGGTTTTGAGATGCCTTGGGTGGGGTTCGAACCCTGGTTAGTGACCCAACCATCACCACCAGGCCCGCGCGCTAACCCACTGTACTACCACGGACGTACTAAAAGTATAGCAACCTTAGTCCGATTTTTAAGAACCAGGTGATAGTCTCGTGGTGTTATCACGTGATGAGTTTATTGGACTTACCATCTCCGACTATTTTACGCTATACCTGACGTCAACTCGGGTTAGTATTATTGTGGGTGCGGGACATTTTCGAGGGCATTACAGTAATTAATACTGAACATTAATCTAAGCTTGTACATTGTTACGGACTAGGGTTCAAACCCACAACACCATGAATAAATGATTAACTCCAATGAAAAGGCAACACAACTAATCACCGTGGTATTATAAGAATGGATGTTAACCACCCAAAACTAGACTGCAAGGTTAATATTATCCTCCAGCGAAACCCTACTATTATATTACCCTATTGCTATACAAGTCAACCAGAATCATATAATTGATATTATTAAGTTTACGTTAAATGTCAGTAGAATAATTTATGCTTTCGTAAATCCTTTAGGATTTATATGTAAGGAACCACAAAAATATCTAAGGTATTTAAATCTTTAAGTTAATTTGAAAGTAAAAGATAGTAGGCTACATGAAAATAAATAAGGGAGGTATGGATGAAAAGATAGTTTAAAAGTATGGATATTATTTACATATAAATTACACTTTATACATCAATCCTTACATTCACACAATACAACATAATCATACAATACAAAATAATAATACTGATCTATAGAGAGATAGTTATACAAGGCAGGACAAACTCAGGATGACCCATGGTGAGGTCTTGGCGAAGGAGAGGCGTGAGGAGAACTTAAGTTTCTCAAATCCTATTTTCTATCGAGTCCTTGCATAGTCAGTAAAGTTATCGTACTGGACTAACATACAACTACTCGCTCTCCAATCAAACAACTTAACTCAACTAATAATTATATAGAATAATTCATTAAAATATATAAATGAAGAGTAAAACATTAAATCACGAATTATATAAAGACTAATCATAAGTCTGCCAGAGAGATGCTTAGATGGGGAGAAGAAGAAGAAGAAGAAGTATGGTGTGACGGTGTGATTAGACTCCAGTTTTCACCTCACATTTTCCACATAATGGGCCATCCAGCAAGTACTCTACCTGTCACATAGGTGCATGAATACCTAGTGTTCACACTCTGATAAAGGACATAGTAGTTTCTTAATGGAGTGTGTGAATTTACTCTAAATAAAGTGCCGTCGAAAAGTGATCACAACAACATGGCTCCCGAAGAGACAATCTCAAGCCAGGGACCAACTCACCCCTCCCAAGATGGACTTATTATCGATGAGCTACTGTGTTTCCTGACTAATAAATCCAATTTTCTGAGTACTGACGTGTTAACAAAATTGTGTGTTGAATTCTATGATGAAGAAGTGATTGTGTCCTCCAAGAATAGACTGTTTGAACTGTGTGCTGACGACAATAGTGACCGGAACAGGAAAAGACAGGGTCCCAACAAAAATAGTGAGAATATTAAAGACATAATTAAGCTGATTCTGGAAAAAGGTAATAATATACCCACATTTGTTGCCCATAACCTTGGTAAACTCCCACCCATCCAATTTGATCATGTTGACGTTACTGTGCTCCTTAGTGAGATCAAGAAAACTCAGTCAGAAGTTTCTAATCTGAGAAAGTGTTCCTCAGCCCAAAATGACTGTATGAAGGACTTATTGAGTGCAACTGGTGATCTGAGTAGTAGAGTGCTAGTGATTGAGGACTACAGCCAATCCC
Organism: Paralithodes platypus; assembly: GCA_032716605.1. Classification (NCBI taxonomy): domain Eukaryota; kingdom Metazoa; phylum Arthropoda; class Malacostraca; order Decapoda; family Lithodidae; genus Paralithodes; species Paralithodes platypus. The sequence goes on along the minus strand of CM064527.1, from coordinate 43,920,642 downwards.
AAGGAAATTTAATATCTTCAGGTGGCTTTCCCTCAAATAGGCCTAGGCCTACTGCATCTGTAAATGACACTAATCCAGAGCCTATAAATACCACACCTGCAGTGTCCACTACCAGCCGCACTACATCAGATAGCGCCCCCTCCACTACACAGGAGACCACGGCCACATCCACAACTGTCCACGACACAACGATCAGAACCGACGGCGACGACTCCGACGAGACAACCCGAGGGAGGCCTAACTCCGTTGAAACCTTTGCCACAGGGGAAATTACTGATGCCACCACCAGCTGCTCCACACCAGGTGCCAGTGGCGCCTCCTCCATCACACAGGAAGCCACAGCCATAACGAGTAGAACCAACGAGACAACCCGAGGTAGGCCTAACATCAACGTAACTTCTGCCACTGAGGAAATTAATGAAGTCTACCCTGCAGTGAGGAGCGTCGGAAGCGGTACACCCGCTATAATGAGTATAGCAACACCTGGGGCCTATAATGTAGCTGTAAGTACAGGCAACGCGCAAGGCATCACTACAGCACTTGCGACGGGAAGGAGCTCGACGACAACCCCTATCGACAGGATCACAACGCCTCCACCCTCAGGTGATAAGGGGGAGGGTACTGTTCAAGGACAATGGTTTAGGGTACATTCCACCAAAGGTAAAACTCATCACATACCTGAGGGGGAACAGAGGCTGAATGGAGGTACCGGTACTGGTACCACAAACAATGTTAGGAATTCTATGGCTGTGTAAATTCAACCTAGGAACTTTATGCATCAAGGGATTAAGGGTAAAAATAAAAGTACGGGGATAAGTACAGTTAAAAAAGTGAAAAGATCACGCATAGCCAAAGTATTCGCGACAGGTTTTAAGCCAGGAGTGACGGCATCCGACTTGAAAGAATATCTCTCCAATAAACTCAGTCTTAGTATGGATGTTGAACCAATTATTCCCTGGTCTGATAGGCACACATATATTTCATTCAGAATAAACTGTGAGTGTCCAAATCCCGAGGTGTTTATGGATGAAGAACTTTGACCAGAGGAAGCATCGGTGTACTGGTGGAGAGAACGTAGGGCACAGGTACCGGTATCAACAAATGAGGACTCTATAACTACGGTAACCCACCCTCCCAACAACTCTTAATCATGGATATAAAGTCTACTTCATCTCCCAACAATTTGCGTATTGCTACTTATAACTGTAGGGGGCTCCCTAAAACCAACAGAGGGCTTCTCCTACGCCCTGATGTAGTAGACGTATTTAATACCAGTGATATTGTGTGCCTGCAGGAGACTTGGTATTTTAAACAGGATTTGGGTAACCTCAGTACTATCTGTGATAATTTTCATGGGTTTGGGGTCTCGACAACCGATGCTATGGATGGTCTAGTAGCAGGTCACCCACCGGGAAGAGTAGCTATTTTGTGGAGGGACTCTTTAGACAGCAGGGTTAAACCACTTGTAACAAATTTACCATGGTGTACAGGTATAGAAATAGAAGATATCCAACGGAAAGTAGTTATTCTTAGTGTGTACTTGCCCTACCAATGTAATGAAAATGAAGAACAATACCTGGAATGCCTTGGAGAGCTAAGTGCTCTTTTACAAGAACTAAATACCACCTGCTACTCTGTAATAGGGGACTGGAATGCTAATCTGAAGGACATGAGTAACCCTCTGTTTGCTAGTCATATGACTAACTTCTGTGGTGAGCATGATCTAATTATCTCTTCTCAGCTCATGCTCCCTCATAGTAGTTACACATGTGTCAGTGCAGCATGGGGCTCAACGTCTTGGCTAGATCATACCGTAGCTAGTGCTGATTTCCATGATATGATAACAAATATGGAAATTCAGTATACATATACAGATGAAGATCATATCCCATTGACCTTAACAGCTAGTTTGGAAAGAGCGCCAGAATTAACCCAGTCAAACAATAGTGTAAATCCAAAACTGCCATGGGGCGGGCTTGACGAGGAGGAGTGTGAGCAATTTTGCACTTTAACACACACTCTCCTTTCTGAGCTTGATCCTGGCAGTGAGGATGCCATTACCTGTGAAGGCCCCAATTGTGTTAATGCTAGTCATCGAGAAGAAGTCAGCAAGCTGTACAATAATATTATATCTTGTCTTACTAAGGCTAGTGACATAGTATTTCACAAGCATAACAAAAATTACTCTTTTAACAAACCTGGGTGGAATGACCATGTTTCAGAACTATACCAGGCATCCCGAGATGCTCGTAGTGTATGGCTGGATCATAACAAACCGAGACAGGGACCCATTTTTGACATGTTCACCAGACTAAAGGCTAGATGCAAGTATGCAATCAGATATATAAAAAACAATGAAAATGTATTAAGAAGAGAAGCATTGGCCAAAAACTTTGCTAGCAAAGACACATTGGCCTTCTGGAAGGATATTAAAAAAATGCATAATAGCTGCACACCTCTACCCGTTAGTGTAGATGGGATCTCTGGTACTAATAACATAGCCAATCTTTGGAAAACACATTACCAAACTTTGTTTAACTCTGTTGGGCACCAAGGAAATACCATTGCTGCTACAACAGAGTGTAACAAAGAAGAAAAATATGACACAATTAAAGTTACAAGTGAAAAAATCAAGGCTGCAATAAGTAGGCTAGATGCTAACAAATCCTGTGGTTTTGATGGTATATATGCTGAACATTTGAAGTACTCCTCCACTCTCCTCTTGGAGAAACTCAGCAGTTGCTTTACCAGCTTTCTAATCCATGGTTTCCTACCAGAATCTATGATGTCCGTTACCTTGATACCAGTAATTAAAGACAAGGCTGGCAAAATTACATCAAAAGACAACTATAGACCTATTGCCCTTGCCAGTATTGTAAGTAAGATACTAGAGTTAATCATTTTAGACAGAATCTCAGTGTATATCTCAACTAATAGTAATCAATTTGGTTTTAAAAAGAATCATGGTACGGACCAGTGCATCTACACTCTGAAGGAGCTAGTGGATGGGTACATCAAAATGAACAGCTCTATTTTTGCATGCTTTCTTGATGCTAGTAAGGCATTTGACAGAGTCTGCCACAATATCCTGTTTGATAAATTAGCAACAAGGGGAGTGCCATCCTATATACTGAGAATCTTGAAGTACTGGTACGCCAATCAAACATTTAATGTAAGATGGGGTAACATTATTTCGGATTCCTTTACAGTAACCAATGGAGTGAGACAGGGTAGTATTCTCTCACCTTACTTATTCAATGTATATATGGATGAATTAAGTGATAAATTGAATAAAGAGCAGATTGGATGTTATGGTGGGAATAAAATCATCAACCATCTCATGTATACTGATGATCTGGTCATTATTGCACCGTCTTCTGCGGGTCTGAGCAAACTTCTTGATATATGTGAATCTTTTGGTAGTAAACATTGTGTTAAATTCAACCCACTGAAAAGTGCTGTTCTTATATTTAGATCAAAATTACTGTATAAAAGTAAACTGCCAAATTTCTCACTCAATAATCAAATTATTCAAGAAGTAAACAAAATAAAATACCTGGGACACATTATCTCAAACGATTGCTCAGATGATGCAGATATCGGCCATCAGCGCAGACAGCTATATTTACGTGGTAACACCATCTTGAGAAAATTCCACATGTGTAATTGGGAAACTAAAGTCACTTTGTTCTGGACATATTGTTCCTCTATGTACACGGCCCATTTGTGGTGGAAGTATAAGAGAGCCACCATAAATGGTCTGTGTACATCCTATCATAATATACTCAAGATGTTCATTGGTCTCTCTAAATATGAAAGCACTAGTATGGTGTGCACACTGTTGGATGTGCAGTGCTGTCGGGCTGTCATCAGGAGACTGGTGTACAGCTTTTCGCAGCGACTGCAATCCTCCAGTAACACGCTGATTGTAGCTCTTTGGTCTAGTGATCATATCTATGAATCCCGTATTATATCTCACTGGCAGAAGCTGCTGCACACATAGTATGTACTGTAATGTAATATATAGGTCTAATTGAACTATGAGCAATGATCTGTGCAATAGGTGTTAACCAACATTGAGCAATAGCCTTAGTTAGCCTATCTGTGTTATATTGTGACAAAATGTGATATGTGCTCTATTCTGTAAATAGGCCTACTGTATTTTTTATTTTATTGTGTCTTTATTAATATATCTTTGTGTATAATTATTATCTGTGCTCTGACGAGAAGTGTATGTGATATGGACCATTAGGTCGTACTGTATTTATACTGTATCTATCTTATGTGTCTGGAATAAAGAATTATTATTATTATTATTATTATAAACAAGGTAAGAGGGGGGGAACGTGTGCGCTTGACGCCACTTGGCTACAGTACACTCTGAACACAAAGTATGTTCCCCGAAGTTAGTTTACTTCCTAAAGGCCTTCCTATGTACAAATAAATAGTCACATATACCCACTAATAATAGTTAACTCTATCCCACCAGCAATTAGTTTAATTAAGGCAATACATAACACCTCCCCCATTAAGAGATTTATAAGGGAAACATTGTAAATCAAAATATTCTAAGTCCTAGATAACATGTCTGCAATTATATTGTTTCTCCCCTTGATATGAAAAATGTGCAGCTTATAAGGCTGCAATGCCAAAGCCCACCTCATGAGACGCTAGTTAGAATTTTTCATCTTATGCAGAAATTTGAGGGGATTATGATCAGTGAACACATCAATAGGAAAGCAAGAACCATTCAAGTACACATTAAACTTATCAATGGCAAACAATAATGCAAAGCACTCTTTTTTTCAATAGTACTATAATGTCTCTGGTATGGTTTGAACTTTGTGGATGCGTAGCAAACAGGATGTAATACTTCATTCTCGCTATACTGTAACAATACAGCCCCTGCTCCCACATCACTGGCGTCTATTTGCAAGATAAACGGCTTGGTGAATTGTGGAGATTTCAGTATGGGCGCATTTGTGAGAAGGGCACGGAGTTTCACGAAAGCGTCTTGGCATTCTTGAGTCCACACAAACTTCTTCTTTGGACTGACTAAGTCTGTTAAAGGTGCAGAGAGGTCAGAAAAATTGGGCACAAAGCGCCGATAGTACCCACTCATGCCCATGAAGCGCATTAATGCCTTACGATCATGAGGAACAGGCAGTGACGCAATGGCTTCTACTTTGGCATATACTGGGCTAACTTCACCTTGCCCAACCACATGACCCAGGAATATTACGTTGGCATGTCCAAACTCACTCTTGGCCAAGTTTACTGTTAAGTGTGCTTCAGCCAGGTTGTAGAATAGGGCGCGCAGTTGAAGTTGATGATCTTCCCAAGATTTGCTGTATACTACCAGATCGTCCAAGTAAGATTGCACCCCGATGAGTCCCTCTGTCACCCGATGAATCAGCCGTTGGAAGGTTGCTGGTGCGTTGACCATCCCAAAGGGCATGACGGTGTAGTGGTATAAGCCATCAGGGGTGACAAACGCAGAGATTCGTTTGGCACGCTCAGTCAGCCGGACCTGGTAGTACCCACGCAATAAGTCGATCTTGGTCATGTAGTTGGCATCCCCCAGTTGGTCGATAAGGTCGTCAATCCGAGGAAGAGGGTAGCAGTCCTGACAGGTTAGTTGGTTAACCTGGCGGTAGTCAGTGCACATCCGGAACGATCCATCCGGCTTGTCCACTAGCAGGCATGGTGAAGCCCACTCGCTGTCACTTCTCCACCAGGCCATTATCCATCAGGAACATCACCTCCTTCCTCAGGGCCTCCCGCTTCCATGGACTGGCGTGGTAGGGATGCTGCTTGATGGGACGAGCACCGTCGACCAACACCACATCATGCTGGGGAACATCGCCAAACAGCTGTGGAAACTCATTAAGCAGGGATTTCAAGTCACCACTCTGGTCAGGCGGCAAGTGCTGGAATTTTAGATGAGGATTAGACAAGAAATCAGAGTTTTGCAATTTCGTGTCCGAGGGCAAAGAAATATCTTCTTCATCCGGAATTACAGAGTTTGCTACATCCACGTTCAACACAGGGGCATCATTGCCAGGATCTCTTACAAAGTATGGCTTGATCAGGTTCACATGTATTAGTCTCTCTGCCTTTCGTCTGTCAGGAGTGTTCAGGACATAATTTACATTACTGGTCTTTCGTTTTATCACATAAGGACCATGAAACTTACTTTGTAAAGGTTGCTTAGCGATTGGCAGAAAAGCTAACACAAGATCACCTGGCTTAAACTCTCTGGCAACAGCTTTCCTGTCAAAATTGTCTTTCATTGTTACCTGAGAATCCTTCAGGTTTTTCATTGCATGTTCTATAGCAGTTTTTAATCTTTGTCTAAACTGATGAACATAGGTAAGAAGAGGTTTACTGGAAGGTGTATCTAACCAAGTTTCTTTTAGAACTTTAAGAAGACCTCTAACCTCATGACCATACACCAACTCAAAAGGTGAAAAACCAAGGGAATCTTGTACACTACTCCTTACAGCATACAACACAAAATGAATACCTTCATTCCAATCTGCATTATTTTCCTCGCAATACTTTGTCAACATTGACTTGAGAGTTTGATGTAGGCGTTCTAATGCACCTTGGGACTCTGGTCTACAGGCTGTGGAATGGTACTGGCGCACTCCCAACTCATCCATAGTTTGTTTGAAAAGTTTGGAAGTGAAATTGCTACCTAGGTCAGATTGGACAATACGAGGAATTCCATACTGAGTGAAGAATTTACTAAGGGCTTTCACGATATTCTTGGAAGTTATTCGCCTCGTATAGTGGGATTTCCTAAAAAAAGCCCTCTATAAGAATCAAGGAGCATTTTTGGGTAAAAGTTGGGAACCAGACTTTTTAGCATAATTCAGGCATGCCGAATTCGATAAACCCGGTTCCCAAGCGAAATTTTGAGTTTTGACCGTCTAATTTGCATAAACAAAATGGCCGCCAAATTGGAAATTTTTGACACTTCTTTAACCATTTTCTCCAATATCTCTCTAACTAGGCAAGCAAATATCACAAGTGAAGCATCTATACCTATGTTTTGAGGGTCAGGGAATGTCACTGAGGCATTTTTAAAGGAATCAGTAATAAGCCTAGACTTTAATATACATATTAGCGGCTGTCATTAGAGAAAAATCAATGGTTCCCAACTTTACCCCAAGATACTCCTTGATGCTTATGCAGGCAAAACAGGGCAATATCTGTCACTCACCTGAACTATTTATTGGAGTAGACCATATTCATGCAATACAAGGAGTTTGATCATCACTCTGTTGCTGACATGCACACATTGCTGTGCATCGTAACCCGGATTTGCGGCATTTGCACCGACGCGTCCTGCATTGTTTCTGGCAGGCACATGAAATAATTTCCAGGCAACTTTGTGGGATCGGACTCAATGACATCAGAATGGGTTGTAGTCCTGAATCGCCATGTTTCCATCCCATGTCTGTGGGTGCAGGAAGCTCAGGTACAGCACAGTGAGCATTTCTCCAAATCATTGCTTGATAGTGTACTCGCATCAAATGGAAGCGGAGAGCATCACGTGTTGGTGGCATTGCTTCTGGTTTGGCAGTCTTTGAGAACAGTATATGCCTTGCTGCATCAACAGAGTCTGTTTTGTGCACATCATATATTCTGCAGACAAACGTTTCTGAAGATCGAATGGTCTCCTCTGTGAGTTCACCGATTCCCAAGTTTATGAGCAATTGATGGTGCTGTTTGAAGACTTTCCATGATGACCTTTTGGTGTGATTTGCGATGTAGGAGGTGGTGTCGCACCCGGTTAATGCATGAAATGGTAAAAGAGTTGTTGTTGAATCTCTTGGTAGGTTGTTGAAAACTGCATCAATGGGTATATATCGCCTTTTCTTTCCACCCCTCCCTCACCATCTCTCTTCCTCACCCACCATCAACACCCACTTCGCCACCATCTTCCCCCACTTCCAAAGCCCCAGCACCACAACCTTGCTGTCTTTCTCCCACCTACACCCCTTCCCCCATCAACATATTCTCCTCGTACCAGACATCATCCAGAGGTGTTCACATTGTACATGTGGGAAGTGGGAAACCAAAAGCACGAGAACATCAGTGTCCCTTGATGACACAACAACTGCATTGAACTGGCTGTGCACAGCATGTAACACCAACCTAGTGTCAGCTTCTTCATGTGTGGCTCTCAGTTGAGTCAAATCAGTGATTGTCTTTGATGACCTAACCTCAATTTCTTCTCTGAATCCCCCGGCAACTACAATCTCCTTATCATCAGGTGCCTGAGAACACAGTTCCTCAGACAGGAAATTTGCAAGATCAGCTTTATTAGCAGGGAGCGACACAAAGTTAGTCCATTTTTTTGGAAGAGGCACATCACGTCCCTCAACAATTCGTCTGATTGGTCGATCTGCTTTCGTGCGTCGTGTCCTCGTACCACCCTTGATTGTCTCTTCTCTATATCTGTCGAACACAATGTCTACCCGTTGATAGTTAGAACCTGCCTTTAATACTGCTCTTACGTATGTGTCGGCCAAATCCCCAAAGGTCATTGCATTGTCAGGCTTTCCCAGAGCAACCACCAGTGCTTGTCCATCAATGATTAGGCAGGATGATGAGTCGTGAAGTTCAATAGCTTCAGGGCAGATTATGTCTTCCGTTAACTTATCTGCCAGTATGGACTTATTTCCAGTGCGGAGTGTACCATTCATTTCAGCAAGTGATACAGGAACTGGCAGAAGCTCGTGCTTTAGGACAGCTGGCAAGTCAACTGGACGACCTGCCTCATAGGCAGTAAGAAGGCGTTGAAGCACGTTTCTATCTGCCTTCAGGATAGTTCTCGTCTTTCTCTTTATTGTCTTTGACCACTTCATCTGCAGTGTAGTGGATAAATTCATTGGCTACAATGTTTGGTGGAATAATGGCCCCGGTTGCTTGGTCCATAGATTTCAGGGTGCTCTCAGCTAAGGAAAAGTGTCTACTTGCAACACCTGTTCATAGCTCAAACAGTGGCCTGCCTTGTGGAACAACTCCACCAGATCTTTTGATCGTGTGGCTTGATGTAGTGTATTGGCAAGACCAATATGTTTGGGAGTCCATTTTCTGCCGCCGCTCATACAGTAAACTAGATCCTGTGCTACACTCAGAACTCTGCCTTGGACAAGATCTTCATTTTTTTCAGAACTATCATCTTCTAGCACCTCTTGACCACCAAAGATTAGTCTCAATAGCATATATAAACTATCTGGAATGCATTGAATCGCTTCATCTTCACTTACAGAGAAACCTTTGTGACCCAGAAATTCCATCATGTCTCCACGAATTCTCAGCGCTACATGTACAAGTGATAGGAAAATGTCATCCTGAGGCACATATTGAGGCAACATTTTCTCAGTCTCCTCAATTTCTGTCATTTCCAAAACTGCAGTATGCTGATACTTTGTGGGAATCAGCATGGTTTTTCTCTCGGATGTGCTCCTGTCAAGAGGTTGGAAGAAGTTGAAAATGTCTCCCAGCTGTGACTGCAACTTTTCCTTGAAGGTTGTCCTTTTACTGTAGTAAGACGGTTGAATTATGGTTGACGATTCTTCAGCAAGCTCCTTATACCGTTCCCAGACATCATTCAGCAGGATAACGTGCCCTCTGTCTGCAGATTGTTGCAACTCTTTGCATAGCCATACCATCGCAAGGTCTGTATTGTCCGAGTCCAGCTTTATTTTATTGGTAGATCTGGTGAATGCTCTTAGACACTTCAAGTGGTATTTGGCTTCAGCTGCAATTAAGTCAATCACTCCAGCCAATCGAAGGCCAATTTTGTAGTCGAGAGGGGAAGCTTCAATTATCTGATCACTCATTTGTTTTGTCATTACTGAGATCAACCGTGCCTTCAAAACAACAGTTTGACAGAAAATGCATAAGTTCCAGTTTACTGGTTCCACGTGCCTTCGCAATGAACATCTGTTACCACTGCTGCTGCAACTTGCTTCTTGTTTTGAATCCACTGCCTGCATCTTCCGCAAACGTTCAAGTTTACTTTTGTCCGTGAAGTGGGCATAGCACATTTTGTGCCACACAAGAGTTTCGGCTTCAGCAGAATCCAAGACATTCTCAAGACGGTCAATCACATCGATATTCTTAGTGTTTCTAAGCTTTCTTCTGGTACTGGCAGCATCCCTGACTTTTGCGAGTCCATGGTCACTTGCATTACTAGGAATAACACTGGCTGTGTGAGTCTGGCAGAAGATGCACAAGCTGTAATCTACAGGTGAAGGCCTCTTCAAAGTAACTACTGGATCCATTGTAGTCTGCAAATAAAAGAAACAATTAGTATTAGTATTAGATATTGGAGAAATTGATTTTTCTACAATTGCAGCCACTAATTTGCACATTTACGTGAAGGCTTATCACTAATCACTTTAAAGATGCCTTAATCACATTCTCTGACCCTCAAAACATAAGTATAGACACTTTATTTGTCATTTTTGCTTGCCTAGTTAGAGAGATATTGGAGAAAATGGTTCATGAAGTGTCAAAAATTTCCAATTTGGTGGCCATTTTGTTTATGCAAATTAGATGGTCAAAAACTCAAAATTTCGCTTGGGAACCGGGTTTATCGAATTCAGCATACCTGAAATATGCTAAAAAGTCTGGTTCCCAACTTTTACCTAAAAATGCTCCTAACATTCACATTTTTCAGAAACCCCACTACTCTGTGGTAGAACACATAACCGTTAGCAAATACTCATTTCCACTGCGTGTTTTAGGCAAGGGACCAACACAATCAATGATTACTTTACTGAAAGGTTCCTCTGTCACTGGAATTGGATTTAATGGTGCAGGTTTTATTGGCTGATTTGGTTTTCCAGCCATTTGGCACCCATGACATGTTTTACAGTAGTAGGCAACAGATTGCTTCATTTTAGGCCAGAAGAAGTCCTTGGAGATTTTGGTATAAGTTCTGTTAACACCTAAATGTCCACCACTGAAGTCATGACCCACTGATATGATAAGAGATCTGAACATAGTAGGTATAACCACTCGGTGGTATTCTTGCCAAGTTTCATTAGCTGGTACTTTAGGAAGTCTGTATTTTCTCATTCGGATACCGTTCCTCACATAAAAGCATTTGGGAAAGTTCACCAACTCAGAATCCTCGACAGCCTTGTCAAAGAATGGTGCCAACTCAGTCATTTACCTGGGCTTCTTTAAGAGTGTTAGAATCAATTGGTACGTTACTTAGTTCCTCTGGAGAAGCTAACACCTGAGAAGGGTCATTATCAGAAAATAGGTGTGAGAGATCAACATCTACAGAATTAGTGCTAGCATTACTGTCATTCTGTTGAGCTGCCATGCTCCTAGTCATTACACAAGAAGGGAACAAATAAGGATAGTCCTTTTCCAGCTTTTCTGTGTTATTACATAAAGAGGGAGACGAAACTACAATGGAGTCAGGTACAACTTTTCCATCTGCAATATAATTCCCTAACAGAAAGTTCACTCCTTTCACAGGTAGTGACTCTTGAACTCTTACAGTGAAGTACCCACTAGCTAACTCAGTATTCAAATAAACCTTAGCCAGAGGAACAGTAATACACCCACTAACTCCATTGATCAGAACACTCTGGGCCAAATAACAGTCTTCCAAATCAGGCACCACACCTGTTAACATGAGGCTAAGAGAGGCTCCTGTGTCCCTAAGTACTTGAATAGGATATTTAGTGGAAGTGTCAGAAAAAGAAACTGTTCCTATAGAACGAAAAGGTTGAAACTGATCACCAGAACAGCTAGGAAGGTCACTACCAGCTAGAACACTGTCTTGAGTCTCTGTGGGGTTATTAGGACAGGCACTCAAAACAGTCAGTTCAGAAGTTTGGTTAGAACTAGAAGTAGCTGGTTCACTGGTAGGCAAGTTAGAAGGAATGCTAGAAGTAGCCAGAACTTGTTCTGGGCGTCTTTCCCTGCCTTTAAGCTTAGGACAGTCCCTAATGTGATGACCGGTTTGTTTACAATAAGCACAAATCAAAGTAAGTTTGGATGAGTTTGGGGTTTTACCTGGTTCAGTCTTACCAGATACAGTGCTCCCAGAAGTAACCTTAGTAGATGGCTGGGAGCCACCAGAACCATTCCCATCACCTGTTACACGAGTTCCACGACCACCTCGGAAACTGCCGCTAGAGACACTAGTACTCCTAGACGAGTCAGTCCCCTTCTGCTTTTGCCTGAAAAAAGAGTCACCATGAGTCAACCTGTAATTTTCAGCCAAAGTGGCTGCCTTGTTTACATTAGTAACTTCTCTCTCTTGTAGATACAATTTCAAGGAATATGGAACTTTGCAGAGAATTTCTTCTAACACAACCAGCTGACAAAGTTGTTCAAAAGTAGTTACTTTACTGGCCCTCAACCAAGCATTAAAGTGCCTTTCCTTTTCTTTGACAAACTCCAGATAAGTTTGTTTTTCTTCCTTCTTTAGATTACGGAAATTCTGTCTATAGGTTTCAGGAACCTGGTCATAAGCCTCCAAGATAGTCTTTTTTAAATCATCATAAGGTATGCTATCACTAGGGAGATTAGCGTAAATCAACTTTGCTTTACCTATGAAAGCAGTTTGGGAAAAGAAACTCCACTGGTCTTTTGGCCATTTAAGCTGGTTTGCTACACGCTCAAAGAGATTGAAGAAATTCTCAACATCAGTTTCATCAAATTTTGGCAAAAATTTCAACTGATTTCCTAGATCAGAGAAAGATTTTTGTATTCACTTCTGTCTTTCACACTTTCTTCACTCTTCAGTCTCAATACTTCAAGTTCATGTAATCTCTCTTGCTCTTTTTGAGCATTTTCTTGGGCTTTCATTCCTCTTTCATGCTCTGTCTTTCTGCATCCTCTAATTCCATCTTTTTAATCATAAGCAATGATGCGCTACCTCCATCACCATCGCACAAACTATAGGCTTCAAGTGGTAGCAAATCATCAATTACCAATTTATCGATCACAAGCTTCTTTACCTCAGCCTTAGACATACTGGATTTGTGAGCAACTCCATATGTGATGGCTAATGCAATCCAGTCAGTTTTCTTTATCTGGGAAAGTCAAGGTACTCAAAGAAGGTTTATCAACAAATTCATCGAAGTTAAACTCCATAGTGAAATCTAAACAGAGCAAACAGTCTTAGAAGGGAGATGTTCAAGAGTGCACAAAACAAAGAAAATCATTCACACCAAAACAGGACACACAAAAGCATAAGTATTCATAGTTGACCAATAATACAATAATTAACTTGTATAAAAGCAAAAAGGTAATCCCGGTCAGGCCCCCATATAATGTTACGGACTAGGGTTCAAACCCACAACACCATGAATAAATGATTAACTCCAATGAAAAGGCAACACAACTTATCACCGTGGTATTATAAGAATGGATGTTAACCACCCAAAACTAGACTGCAAGGTTAATATTATCCTCCAGCGAAACCCTACCATTATATTACCCTATTGCTATACAAGTCAACCAGAATCATATAATTGATATTATTAAGTTTACGTTAAATGTCAGTAGAATAATTTATGCTTTCGTAAATCCTTTAGGATTTATATGTAAGGAACCACAAAAATATCTAAGGTATTTAAATCTTTAAGTTAATTTGAAAGTAAAAGATAGTAGGCTACATGAAAATAAATAAGGGAGTAAATAGCAAATTCTTCTATGCATACGCAAAAAGGAGACTCAGGAACACCTCAACAATAGGACCACTTGTAAAACCTACGGGCGAACTTGAGAGTGACCCAACCGAAATGGCCAAGATACTCAAACAGCAGTACGAAAGTGTCTTCAGCCCGCCAAATGAAGACAAGAAAATCGAGAATGCAACGACTTTCTTTGGCAACGCTCCAGGGACACCACATCAACTCTCCTCGGTAACAGTATCAACAGAGGACATAATAGCAGCCATCGACAAGATTGGACCAAACTCTGCAGCAGGACCAGACGGCTTTCATGCCCAACTGCTAAAAAACTGCAAACATCAGCTAGCCTTGCCTCTAAAACTGCTGTGGAGCAAGTCCCTCCAAATTGGATATGTACCACAATCCCTAAAAGAAGGTAATGTCACACCAATACACAAAGGGGGTAGTAAAGGCATAGCCAAAAATTACAGACCAGTGGTGCTGACATCACATCTTATTAAAATCATAGAAAGAACAATACGAGCTAAGATGGTCAGCTTCCTGGAAGATAACGAGGCATTCAACGAGGGGCAACATGGCTTTAGACAAGGCCGCTCCTGCCTTTCACAACTACAATCACACTACGACAAAATCCTACAGGATATTCAAGACGGAGAAAATGTAGAAGTCATATATCTAGATTTCGCCAAAGCTTTTGACAAGGTGGACCATGGGATCCTTCTACATAAACTCAAATCACTGGGAATAGGGAGAGACCTTGGAAGATGGCTCCACAGCTTCATCACCAACAGAAAACAAAGAGTCACGGTTCAAGGAAGCCTATCAGAAGCAGGTGGAGTCATCAGCGGAGTACCACAAGGATCAGTACTGGGACCTCTCCTATTCCTCATCATGATAGGAGACATCGACAGGGACCTGGAACACTCAACAGCCACATCGTTTGCAGACGACACCAGACTCATGAAGAAAATCACCTCACAACATGATGCTCAGCTACTACAACAAGACTTGGACAAAATCCTGAAGTGGGCAGAAGAAAATAACATGGCCCTAAACGGAGACAAGTTCGAGCTTCTAAGGTACGGGAACAAGAGAGCACTACAAAACGACACAAACTACAAAAGTGAACAGCAAGAAATTACCGCCAAGGACACAGTGAAGAACTTGGGAGTAAATATGAGCAGTGACGCCACTTTTTCCCAGCATATTACCAAAGCCACAACAACAGCAAAACAAATAGCAGGCTGGATCCTGAGAACCTTCCACACAAGAAATGAGAGGTGTATGTTAACATTGTGGAAGTCACTGGTCCTACCACGACTGGAGTACTGCTCTCAGCTCTGGTCTCCCCAAAAAGTAGGAGAAATAACAGAAATTGAAGCCACCCAGAGGACATTCACCAGTAAAATCCATGGGTTTCAACACTTTAACTACTGGGAGAGACTTAAGGAGCTGCAGCTGTACTCACTTCAAAGACGTAGGGAGAGATACATCATCATCTACGTCTGGAAGATTTTGGAAAAAAAGGTACCAAATCCAAACATCCAAGAGACTCAGCACCAAAGGCGAGGGAGGCTGTGCTATGTGAGGACTACGCCGGGATCAACACAAAAAATCAAATCCCTGATCCATCACAGCTTTACATACAATGGAACCAGACTGTTCAACTGTATACCAGCCCCTCTCAGGAACATGACCGGGGTGTCTCCAGACACCTTCAAGAAACACTTGGACATGTGGCTGGCCAAAATACCGGACCGGCCACCAACACCAGGATACCCCAGCACCAACTCCAACCGACTTCTGGAATGGAGAGTGGAAGAAAGGGAGCTGCCTGGTCGCAGTGGAGCCCCAGCTCAACTGTGTCACTAACGGACGGAATACAACTAAGTGTAACTAAGTGTAAGTATGGATGAAAAGATAGTTTAAAAGTATGGATATTATTTACATATAAATTACACTTTTTACATCTATCCTTACATTCACACAATACAACATAATCATACAATACAAAATAATAATACTTATCTATAGAGAGATAGTTATACAAGGCAGGACAAACTCAGGATGACCCATGGTGAGGTCTTGGCGAAGCAGAGGCGTGAGGAGAACTGAAGTTTCTCAAATCCTATTTTCTATCGAGTCCTTGCATAGTCAGTAAAGTTATCGTACTGGACTAACATACAACTACTCGCTCTCCAATCAAACAACTTAACTCAACTAATAATTATATAGAATAATTCATTAAAATATATAAATGAAGAGTAAAACATTAAATCACGAATTATATAAAGACTAATCATACGTCTGCCAGAGAGATGCTTAAACAAGGTAAGAGGGAGAGCTGTGGTGGTCGAGTGGTGAGCACGCTCACGTGTGAATCTGCAAGACCCGGGATCGAATCCCTGCCACGGCGGACATTTAGTGGGTGTGGTAGTACGTCCTAGCATGTTTCACATGCTCGCACCCAGTCAGGAACATCCTGACGACGTATACATACTAAACACACATAACAAAGCCACTCCAACAGCTTCCTCTCTCTCCAACACCCCTTCTCCCCTCTCTACACGCTTCAGAAAAAATAGGAAAAGTAGAATGTAAATAAGAGGTGCCGTTGCAAAGGCTTATCCCTCAATACTTCATCTGATCTGGGGGGAATGTGTGCGCTTGACGCCACTTGGCTACAGTACACTCTGAACACAAAGTATGTTCCCCGAAGTTAGTTTACTTCCTAAAGGCCTTCCTATGTACAAATAAATAGTCACATATACCCACTAATAATAGTTAACTCTATCCCACCAGCAATTAGTCTAATTAAGGCAATACATAACAACATACATATATACAACTGCTCTACGGTAGACGAATGGAAGGGGTAATTAATGGGGCACTTAACCTCTGAAGTGCGCATGGGGGTAATTGGAAACGTCCCCCTGTGCTGACGTATTTGAGGTGTTTCCGTCACTAAAATATTAATTGTGCCATTAATAGCATTAATACTTATCCATATGTGCCTATTATGGGTTGATTATAAAGGTATTAACCTGAAACAACAATAAAACGAGTGAAAACAGCGTTTGGATGGTCAAAATCGGAGATATAGCCCGCGAGTTGTATAATGTATGGGTGAGGCAAGCTGCTTTCCCGCCAATTTCCCCCAAGGCCACTGAGACACAGTCGATCGATACTCTCTCTCTCTCTCTCTTGCACTCGCTTGCCATCAGTGATGACAACACCCTGCTTGCAACTCGCTAATGTTAGCACGAAAATATACCTCAGAATAAGGGAATAACAGGGAAAATAGGTGATAACTGAAGGAGAGGAGGAAAGTGGGGAAGGAGGGGAGGTAGAGGACTGAGATTTTGCATGGCCCAGGGGCCAAAAAAAAATAAAAAAATAAAAAAATAAATTTTTTTTTTTTTTTTTCGATGTCAAAAGTTGATTTTTTTTTTCACTCACTCTTAAGAGTCTCCCCGCAGTCCGCCGGGGGAACTCTTAAGAGTCTCCTCGCAGTTCCCGGGTTAAGGGGAGATTTCCACCTGGAGGATTTTTTTCTGGACCCCTTTCTCCCTCATGTTTAGCCCCATTGCTTTTGAGATTTTAAGACGCTCGCCCTCTTTAGTTTGGCGATTTTAAGAACTTTCGCCCCATTTTTGTCAACTTTAAGAACTTTCGTGCCATTTAGGTGTCGATTTTTTCCTGGCGAGCGATAGCGAGCCTGTAATATGAGAGGAACCGGCCTTCGGCTGGGACATTTTTCTACCGAAAAATGTACAAATTTATCTTGAAAGGGGGTCTAGGGGGTGTAATTTTAAGTTTGATGGAGTTCGAGGGAAGAAACTAAATACCTCTCCTTAACCACAAGGGAAGGCCTCAATAGGAATTACTCCTGAACCAGAATAAACTCATGTGTATTCAATAGCCCACCAATTAACTTACAAAAAAAACTAATTATTGAAATTAATGAAACTAATGACCATATGTGGTAAAGTGAACACCTTCGATAAGAGAAGAGTTTGCACATTATTCTGATCTTTATCAAATTAAATAGGAATACAACACAAAGTTAATGAATTGACCTTATGAGAGACGAAACTATTAATGAGACCTATTTCCGAAAACGAATGAAAAAAAAAAAAAAATGTCTAATAGAATACAAAATAAAACAAATATAAAGGATATACGGTACGCATTAGGACTGCCCCAGTCAATTGGACTGACGAAATATGGCTTTAAAACGATGGTGAAAAGCAAACAAATCTATGGTGCAGACGGCAAGGGAATGATGACAATGGTGTGGTGAACTTGTGATGACCAATGCTAAAATTACGGACTATGCTAAAGTGATGAAAGTAATGCACAGTCACGGCATTCCGAAAGAGAATGCTTGTTATGAAATGGGGTTGTGAACTTTTTACTATCAAAATCAACCATATGAAATCAACCATATGAAATCAACCATATGAAAGTTATGAAAATATTGCATAGTGAAATGCATGGTTGTGGTTAACTCGGTCAAGGAGAAGTATGGTAAGCAGTATTGATGTGATGATTTTTAATATGCCCCAGAACGAGAAGCCCACCACAGAAGCCACGAACGAACACCACACAGAAACACCAAAGGAAAGGTCCACAGAACGAAAGGACCAGCTGACCGAGCCAGCCATTTCAGACAGGCCCAAGCCCGCAGGGCTAAGCAGCTCCAGGCTGCACCCATTTACCTTTTCTAAACTGACCATTTTCCACACCTCACGTACACTAACCCCCTCGTGTCCTACACTCCTAACTACAAAGATGATGAACAGGAATATACATTCATATTAAAAACACCCATGCCCTGTCCCGACGTTGAGCCAATGCCAACACATCAGACAGCCATAATTATATAAGAACATAAGAACATAAGAAAATGGGGGTCTGCAGAAAGCCGATTGGCCTAAGCAAGGCAGATCCCTGTCCCACACAACCCCAATTCATTACAAAGCCCAATTATAGGCTTCACACTCTAATACCCTGAGGATCATCTTACCAAAACGGTTAGAGATTAACGCAGGATTATGGAGGTCTGCAGAGCGCTGATTGGCCCAACCCGGCTGATCCCCCTTCACACCCAACCCTTCTCGTCCATATGCTTATCCAATTTTATCTTAAAGCTCCCTACAGTTTTAGATCCCACTATAGCACTTGGTAGTCCATTCCACCCGTCTACAACTCTGTTACCAAACCAATACTTGCCTATATCTTTTCTGAAACGAAATTTATCTAATTTGAAACCATTGGTACGAGTTCTTTCGCTATCACTGAGCTTTAGTACATTTGCCATGTCCCCTTTGTTAATCCCACTAACCCACTTGAACACCTCTATCATATCCCCTCTAACTCTGCGTCTCTCTAACGAATGTAAACCTAATTTCTTCAACCTTTCTTCATACGAAAGATTTCTAATATTATGGATCATTTTTGTCATTCTACGCTGTACTCTCTCCAATGAATCTATGTCCATTCTGTAATAAGGACACCAAAATTGGACAGCATAATCCATATGGGGTCTCACTAATGACAAGTAAAGTTTTAAGATAACATCAGCAGTTCTGTTACTCACACTCCTAGAGATGAACCCGAGAATCCTGTTTGCCTTATTACGAACGCTTATACACTGTTTTCTAGGCTTCAAATCATTGCTAACAAACACACCTAGATCTTTCTCGCAGTCTGAATTTTCTAATTCTAAATTAGCTAGTTTATATTTAACATTTGTTTGCATCTTCCCTATCTTTAATACCTTGCATTTGTCAATGTTAAACTTCATCTGCCAATTTACTGACCATTCATGTAAGGTATCTAGATCCCTTTGGAGGCACTCTATATCGCTATCTGAATCAATTGATCTCCCTATTTTAGTATCGTCTGCGAATTTACTTATCCTACTAGTTATACCTAAATCTAGGTCATTTATGTATATAAGAAACAACAGGGGACCTAATACCGATCCCTGGGGGACACCACTTTTGACTGCTCCCCATTCTGACTTGGTACCATTTATGCTGACTCTCTGCTTCCTACCAATTAGCCATGACCTAATCCATCCTAACAACGCCCCACCTATTCCATGTGCCTCAACCTTTCTCATCAATCTCTCATGAGGGACTCTGTCGAAAGCTTTACTGAAGTCTAAATATATAATATCATATGACTTGTCATTATCTACTGCTTCATATACCTCTGAGAAAAAACTAAGCAAATTAGTAAGGCAAGACCGTCCCTGAGTGAATCCATGCTGAGAAGAATTGATTAAGTTAAATGTTTCTAAGTGGTTTCTCATTTTCCTAGCAATAATTGACTCTAGTAGTTTTCCTATGATTGAAGTGAGACTAATGGGACGGTAATTGGATGCTATTGATTTATCACCTTTTTTGAAGATCGGAACTACATTTGCAAGCTTCCAAGCTTCTGGAACTATACCTGTTTCTAATGACTTGTTAAATAGAAATGTTAATGGATATCTATGTATGTTCTTACATCCGAGAAGTAGATGTTATATATCTTAGAAGTTAAAACACCCACGCTTGTCCCTAGACCTCGTATATAATTTTCCATGACGAGTATAGATATATGTAACCCGTGCTCAGTCGCCCCTTGCATTGTTCCTCTAGTAACTAAGTCTATAATATTAACTGCCACCAGCATTGATACGACATAGCGGCACTGTCCTTGCTACAAAGATGATGAACAGGAATATACATTCATATTAAAAACACCCATGCCCTGTCCCGACGTTGAGCCAATGCCAACACATCAGACAGCCATAATTATATCTATGTATGTTCTTACATCCGAGAAGTAGATGTTATATATCTTAGAAGTTAAAACACCCACGCTTGTCCCTAGACCTCGTATATCATTTCCCATGATGAGTATAGATATATGTAACCCGTGCTCAGTCGCCCCTTGCATTGTTCCTCTAGTAACTAAGTCTATAATATTAACTGCCACCAGCATTGATGCGACATAGCGGCACTGTCCTTGTGTCGTATTGTGCCAAGTACAGATCAACCAGGTTTCATCACCTTATTAGGACGACGACTATAATGTCATCGTTCATCGATGTATGCAATCCTTAGGTTAAGTATTTTTTATCCGCCATTGTGTTCACATTTTTCCATTTACTTTCCACAATTGTCATACGTCTTCCCCTTGCCTCCTTCATATCCACAGTCCACACTACGCCAATTTACTTCGTGTCTTACACCTCTTACCCCAACCAGAGATTGTATAAGATAACCTGGTTACCAGTATCTGTCATAAGTACCCCGAAACAATAACTAAGTACCCCTACGAACTGCCGCTGTTGTTGGTATATTTATATTTAATAGAAAACGCAGTTCCCAGGGCCAACTAATAGTATCCAAAACCCCTCGGACTTTTTTTTTTTTTTTTTTTTTTTCTATATTCCAACTTACTTCCTCTCGGGCATAGGCTGAGAGCCTTAACATTCACCGCTTTACAATGAACAGTGAAGCCCGTGAGGTCTTGTTCCAGTCTAGGGAGTGAGACATGTGAAGCACGTAGAGTACAACGAGCACCTGCCATCTTGCCTTCACATGAGGCACGGTGCTCACTCATGGCCCGAAACGACCCCATCTCTGAAGCCACCTCGTTCCCGTGCTTCACTGTCTCACCCCTACACTCGGACTCTCACACTTACACACACACAACGCCACCTGTTGAGCAGATAACTCACCACTCCCACTCACATAACTCTATCTTTTCCAGACTCATATACCACCCAATAGTTGCATTCCCCGGTAGCATTTGGCTAACGTATTCTACTGCCTTTTCAAACTTCCATATCAATTGTAGCCTAATGCCACCCCCACGCCCAGGGACCTTAGGGGCAAAATTTCCCTGTAGCCCTTGAACTCTCCCCCCCCTCTCATTAAGACACCCGCGCTTCTCGACTCTTGTCCGACCTAGCCTCTCTCTCATACCTCTTGAAGATCCTTGAATTGTCCGTTGCTAACGCTCTCCAACCTTTTATATATATACTCCTATCCAGCCTACCTTCACTTAGTAGGCCAGAACAACATTAGAACTTTACTAGCCCCTTGCATGCCATCTATTCTCTTACAACCCATTCACAACCCTGCACCCAATGGTCGTCGGTGCGAGGCTAGCCGCCCCGCCAGTAACTAACTTCTATTGCCATACTTCCAGATAAATGTGGCAGAGTTAGCAACCCAGTCTCCACCACATCCAGCAAACCCTACAATTAACAACCAGCCGAGTAAAACCAGCTAGCTAAGGCACCTTCGGTTTTGGTATTAAGGACACCCACATCTGTCTCATACACAGAGGGTTATTACAAACACTGGTGATATGGCAAGCCCCTAGCCACAGCCGCCGGACGACTATCACAGAGAGAGGGCGCCCAGCTCCCCCTTTTTGCCCACCCGAGGAGGGAGACCCCCACCCCCGCGGAGGTATACCTGGCCCCTGTTTTGACTTCCGAGTCATTGCCAGGTAGCACAGGAATTCTTCCTATCAATGAACTAACCATGCATGACTAACACCTTTACTAACCTCTATTAACTCACAATAAACCATTTACCTCTCTTGCATGCTCTGATCACTAAATTAGCACCTCAGCTATACCATAGAATGAAGATTGAACAATCTAGAGAGACGCTCCTATCACAGCTGTCCCCATCCTCCTCGCAAAGTAGACCCAGTCTCTCTCCCCTAAATACTTCCAGTATAGCCAAAATAGTACCTCTTACTAAGGCTCAGTTATATGAAAATATAAAGGCTTCCTATAGCCATGTGCCACAACAGTAAATACCATCTTACCTAGTCCCCATATCTATTGAGAGCTCAAATAAGTCCATAAGACTCGAGATCCCTACTGTCTACAGGGCCCAGAACCGAGCCTATAAATCTAGTTCCCGCCCCCAGTCAAATCAGTTGAAAGCTAGACACCAACCAGTGGTCACTACCCTGCAGTTAACTTCTAGCTCTGCCCTTGTGTTGTTCAGGAGTGAGATTCCAGAGCCTGCAGACTCCGTGGCAGATTTGGATAGAAGGACCTGCCCACGTATTTGAGAACTTCACACATATGGCCCCCCTGGACGGCCGCGGAACCAGTCGTTAGCCCCCAACATCATGGACGCAAGATAACCAGGACCAGACCCATCAGATACTACCCAAGATTCCCTTTAGCAGTACTACATATTACTGTGCTGTTTAGAGATTCACTAATTAATATTTCTACGAAGTGGCTAAGACCTTGCCCAGTGTAATTCATACTTAACCATTCCATTTGGGACGTACTAAGCGATCAGTGCTCTTTAATTAACAGGCGACCTTGACTCTCGTAGTTACCTTATTCAGATATTAAAACTCTAGTGATATCTAACGTTCGCCCACTGATTTGCGTTCTATGTATTTCTGAGACAAGAATATAAAACTTAGATCAGTACCCCCTGAGGTTACTAGAATTCCTGTGCTCTAAAATACGCGTGTCTAATCTAGTCTGTGAACTACTACTTGTGCACCAGAACTACCAGTAATAAATCTAACAGTGAATATGAATCTATAAGTAACATTGATGGTCTTCGGTATATAAACCTGTGGAATCAAAGCCAGTGATCAGAAGATTAATACCTGAACGTTGGAAGTGGGAGACTAGGCTCCATCCAGATCCACTTATGCTAGTGTTGTTCAATTCTATTATATTGTCTTACACAAGTATTCTGCAGTGGTATATCAATAAACGTGATCATGTAACTTGCTACCATGTGTTTCTTTGTGTTAATGAAATGCTAGGTTTTTCCAGGTTAAATAGGAATGGGAATTTATCCCCAGGCTACCTTTAGGATCAACCTTTCCTGGTACCTGGCGCGGGGTACGAACCTCTGAAGGGAATTTAACCCCCCTAAAAACCCACAGGTTTTGAGATGCCTTGGGTGGGGTTCGAACCCTGGTTAGTGACGCACCACCATCACCACCAGGCCCGTGCGCTAACCCACTGTACTACCACGGACGTACAAAAGTATAGCAACCTTAGTCCGATTTTTAAGAACCATGGTGATGGTCTCTCGAGATGAGTTTATTGGACTTACCATCTACGACTATTTTCGAACCACGGTGATAGTCTCTCGAGACGAGTTTATTGGACTTACCATCTACGACTATTTTACGCTATACCTGACGTCAACTCGGGTTAGTATTATTGTGGGTGCGGGACATTTTCGAGGGCATTACACCACATTCCTTTTTAGTTAGGCTAGTCCCTAGCCTCGTAAGGTCGTAGGGTATCGTAGCCTTTTTACCTTAGCCATCTCAATTCTTGGTATAGGGTTCGCGTGACGGGTGCTCGAGCACGTAGCTACCAGGTCACGTTCCCTTACTGTCACCAATGAAATGCTAGGTTTTTCCAGGTTAAATAGGAATGGGAATTTATCCCCAGGCTACCTTTAGGATCAACCTTTCCTGGTACCTGGCGCGGGGTACGAACCTCTGAAGGGAATTTAACCCCCCTAAAAACCCACAGGTTTTGAGATGCCTTGGGTGGGGTTCGAACCCTGGTTAGTGACGCACCACCATCACCATCAGGCCCGTGCGCTAACCCACTGTACTACCACGGACGTACAAAAGTATAGCAACCTTAGTCCGATTTTTAAGAACCACGGTGATGGTCTCTCGAGATGAGTTTATTGGACTTACCATCTACGACTATTTTCGAACCACGGTGATAGTCTCTCGAGACGAGTTTATTGGACTTACCATCTACGACTATTTTACGCTATACCTGACGTCAACTCGGGTTAGTATTATTGTGGGTGCGGGACATTTTCGAGGGCATTACAATTTTAGTGATGTGAAGGGATAAGAAAGTGATGAAAAAAGATTCTATATTGAAAGGCAAGGTTGTGGTGAACTCGGTCAAGGACAAAGTATGGGAAACAGTATTGGTGTGATGATTTTAGTAATGATGGGGATAAGAAAGTGATGAAAAGATTGTGTAGTTCAATGCAAGGTTGTGGTGAACTCGATCAAGGACAAAGTATGGGAAACAGTCTTGGTGTGATGACTTTAGTGATGAGACCAAGAAAATAAGCGAGGTTATGGTGATGATGTGGTGAAGTGTGGGAAACAGTCTTGGTGTGATGATGACTTTAGTGATGAGACCAATAGATTTATTAAGGTTATGGTGATGGTGTGGTGAAGGGTGGGAAACAGTATTGATATGATGACTATTGTGATGAGCCCAACACATTTATTAAGGTTATGGTGAAGGTGTGGTGATGATGATGCGCCCACAGAAGAGCCATAGTGACAAGCCGTCCAGCAACCACCCTCAGATCTCAACCCCTTCATCTCCAGCATCCAGGTATTTTTACAGTTTATATTGGCTATCGTTAGACGATTTTGTATAGGTTAGGAAGGATCTGTGGGAAGAAAAAGGGACAAAACTATCAATTAACCCCTTGACTTCCATATACCCTTCTTAAGCTGAATAAAATTGTCTGATAATAGCCAGAAAACAGAAAATAAATGAGTATTCGTATCTTGAAAGGGCGAAGTGTGTGTGTGTGTGTGTGTGTGTGTGTGTGTGTGTGTGTGTGTGTGCTCCCTAGATTTTTCTGCCAATTATTAGAAGATTATATATAATAGAAGATTGAGAGTTAGAAGGATGATATAGATAGATTGTATATAATAGAAGATTGAGAGTTAGAAGGATGATATAGATAGATTTCACCCCTTTCATCGCTAAAGGTCCTCCCTATGCTGTATATAATCGTCCAGTGTTAGAAAGAATAGAAAAATGGGTTAAGTTATAGTGAACTGTTATGTAATTCAGGGTTGTGGAGTCAGAGTCGGAGTCAGGAATCAGAGTCACGGAGTCGGTTATTTTTGGGTAGGTCGGAGTAGGGAGTCACTGATGGGGAGTCGGATATTTTTGGGCAAGTCGGATTTGGGAGTGACAGTTGCGGAGTAATTTATTTTTGGGTAGGTCGGAGTCGAGGAGTCGATTATTTTTGGGAAGGCCGGAGTCGGAGTTGCTGAGTCAGTAATTTTTAGGTAGGTCGGAGTCGGGAGTCAGAGTTGTGGAGTCGGTTAATTTTGGGTAGGTCGGAGTCGGGAATCAAAATTATGGATACGGTTATTTTTGGGTAGGCCGAAGTCGGGAGTCAGAGTCGCAGAGACGATTATTTTTGTGTAGGTTGGAGTTGGAAATCAGAGTCGCAGAGTCGGTTATTTTTGGGTTAGGTCGTAGTTGGAAGTCACAGTTGCGGAGTCGCTAATGTTTAGGTAGGCCGGAGTCAAGAATCAAGAGTTGCGAAGTCAAGTTGATTTTTGGGTAGGTCGGAGTCACGGAGTCGGTTATTTTTGGGTAGGTCGGAGTCACAGAGTCAGTTATTTTTGGGTAGGTCGGAGTCACAGAGTCAGTTATTTTTGGGTTGGTCGGAGTCACAGTTGGTTATTTTTGGGTAGGTCGGAGTCGTGAGTCAGAGTTGTTGGGTCAGCTAGTTTAGGGTAGGCCGATATCGGGAGTCAGAGTCGCAGAGACGGTTATTTTTGGGTAAGTCGGAGCCGGAGTCGTAGGCCTACTTGTCAAATATTCATAGTCGGAGTCGGGTTTATTTTCACCGACTTTACAAGCCCTGCCAGTGGTCATGTTATAGTTTGTTGAAAGTGTGAACCATTATATAATCCAGGTTAAGATAATTAAAGGATACTTGCTTTATAATGGCCTAGTTATTATCTTAATTCGTTTACACATGAACGATCGCATGCACACATATAAACACACATTAATATATACGCCCGGATGCACACACACACACACACACACGCCACGATATATACACAAACAAGTATACACATACACACACTCTTACATATATATACACACAAACACACTCATCTGGACACGAACATCCCCACCTCCCAAAAATAACGATAACAATATTAACAACAACACCAATAACAATAATAACAACAACATATACAAACAGTACAAAACAACAACCAAATAACTATAAAACCCACACACCCACAAAACAGTACCCCAAACAACGACAAACGCCACAAAACACGCCTCAACGCCACAAAACACGCCTTACAATCCCAAATGACAGCCCCCACACGCAAAAACTACCCCTCCACCGTTTTCTGTGCCATTCATCATCATCGCTGCGTTTTCTTTGATTTTTCGGATACTATTTAATTTTATGTAAACGCGTTCTGGCTTTTCCACATGGATTTCTATTCATTCCGTGATATTATGTAGAGAAGATAAAATAGTACCTGTATTTTTGGAGGAACCGGCCTTTGACCGAGAAATTTTTCTACCGAAAATTGTACAAATTTATCTCGAAGGGGGGTCTTGGGGATATTCTTTTTAAAGCATACGAAAACAAATGTAATTGTACCGGTAATAATGATAATTAATAATAGATGTGTGTGACTTTGTGTTTTGTCTGTGTGTGTTCTTTGTTTTGTATTATGTTTTCCCTGTTCTTGCTCTGTCTTGAGTCGGCCACTCCCCCCCCCCCCCCCCAAAAAAAATAAATAAAAACAGACAAACAGGGAAACAGAAATGAAAAGAAAGGAAAAGTGGGGATTGGGCCTGAGTAAATAGATAGATAAAAATAACAATAAGTAAAATAATTAATATAGCATCACCTTAATGACCCTATTTATACCCATATACAGTAGTTCAGAGAGACTGCATAAGATCACATCAAGGGATAACAGAATGAAACAGAAAATCTAATATAATAGAATGCGGACGACCATACAAACACTATTCCAATCCGGTTGTAATAAATAACCTCGCCCTCCCGGATGCCCTGTAGTTATATCGTCACCGTTTATATTATATTGTGGAAGGTTAACAGGGAAATGGGTAAGGTGGGTAAAATGCCCCAGAACAAGAAGCCCACCACAGAAGCCACGAGCGAACACCACACAGAAACACCCGAAAGAAAGGTCCACAGAACGAAAGGACCAGCTGACCGAGCCAGCCAATTCAGACAGGCCCAAGCCCACAGGGCTAAGCAGCTCCAGGCCGCACCTACATACCCCTTCTAAACTGACCATTTTCCATACCTCACGTACACTACCCCCTCGTGTCCTACACTTCTAACTACAATAATGATGAACAGGAATATACATTCATATTAAAAACACCCATGCCCTGTCCCTATGTTGAGCCAATGCCAACAAATCAGACAGCCATAATTATATCTATGTATGTTCTTACATCCGAGAAGTAGATGTTATATACCTTAGAAGTTAATACACCCATGCTGTCCCTAGGTTTAAGATATTCATATTAACATACCCTAACATACCTTGTCTTGCCAGACTAAGTTTCTGAAGACCCATCGCCCCCATAAAATCTATGTATTCAATCCTTAGGTTAAGTATTAATATGAACATTCCCTAACATATCTTGTCTTGCCAGACTAAGTTTCTGAAGACCCATCGCCCCATAAAATCTATGTATTTAATCCTTAGTTTAAGTATTAATGTTAACATTCCCTAACATATCTTGTCTTGCCAGACTAAGTTTCTGAAGACTCATCGCCCATAAAATATATGTATTCAATCCTTAGGTTAAGTATCTTTATCTGCCATTGTGTTCACCTTTTTCCATTTACTTTTCCACAATTGTCATACGTCTTCCACTTACCTCCTTCGTATCCACAGTCCACACTACGCCATATTCCTTCGTGTCCTACACCTCTTACCCGCCCGATTCTACCTACACGATGATGAACAAGAATATACATTCATATTAAAAACATCCATGCCCTGTCCCGGAGTTGAGCCAACGCCAACCAATCCGACAGCCCTATATCTATGTATGTTCTTACATCCGAGAAGTAGATGTTAAAAAGAAACCACATGTCCAAACTCATAAGAAATTAAAGATACCCACGGGTACACCAAGATATAGAACCATTGCCCCCATAAGACTTAGACAGCCATGACTACAGATGTTAGCCACCATGCTGTAACGTAATCCTTACCCCATCCAGAGATTGCATAGATAACCTTTGTTACCAGTATCTATCATAGTACCTCGAAACAATAACGCAGTACCCCTACGAACTGCCGCTTTCCTTGGGTCTATATTTCATAGAAAACGCAGTTCCCGGGGACACCTAGACGTACAAAAAAGCGTGTCAAATAATAGGTCCATAACCCCTCGTATGTACGAGAAATAATACACCATGTTTTTCCTTACTTTATCCACAGTCAAGCACACACCTACAGTTAACCTCCTTCTCCCCCACCGCCCCACAGTCCACATGATTCTATCTTTTCCAGACTCATATACCACCCCGTATTTGCATCCCCCGGTAGCATTTGACTAACGTACTTTCACTGTCTTTTCAAACTCCAATATCAATTGTAGCCTAATGCCACCCCCACGCCCAGGGACCTTAGGGTCAAATTTCCCTGTAGCCCCTGAGCTTCCCCCCCCCCCCCCCCCTCTCATTAAGATACCCGCGCTTCTCGACTCTTGTCCGACCTAGCCTCTCTCTCATACCTCTTGAAGATCCTTGATTTTTCCGTTGCTAACGCTCTCCAACCTTTTATATATATACTCCTATCCAGCCTACCTTCACTTAGTAGGCCAGAACAACATTAGAACTTTACTAACCCCTTGCATGCCATATATTCTCTTACCACCCATCCACAACCCTGCACCCCATGGTCGTCAGTGCGAGGCTCGCCGCCTCGCCAGTAACTAATTTCTATTGCCATACTTCCAGATAAATGTGGCAGAGTTAGCAACCAGTCTCCACCACATCCAGCAAGCCATGCAATTAACAGCCAACCGATTACACCCAGCTAGCCAAGGCACCTTCGGTTTTTATATTAAGAACACCCACATCTGTCATCAGAACAACCCTCTGTCTGAAACAGAGGGTTATTACAAACACTGGTGATATGGCAAGCCCCTAGCCACAGCCGCCGGACGACCATCCCAGAGGGAGAGCGCCCGGCTACCCCTTTACCCACCCGAGGAGGGAGACCCCCACCCCCGCGGAGGTATACCTGACCCCTGTTTTGACTTCCGGGTCATTGCCAGGTAGCCTAGGAATTCTTCCTATCAATGAACTAACCATGCATGTCTAACCCCCTTACTCACTTCTCTATACCCACAATAAACCATCCACCTGTTTTGCATACTCGGATAGTCAAATTAGCACCTCAGCTATGCAATAGAACCAAGACTGAGCAATATAAGAGAGACGCCCCTATCACAGCTGTCCCAGTCCTCCCCGCAAAGTAGATCCAGTCTCCCTTCCATAAATACTTCCAGTATAACCAAAATAGTACCTTTTACTAAGGCTCAGTTATATCACAAATTGAAGGCTTCCTATAGCCATGTGCCACAACAGTAATCACCATCTTACCCGGTCCCCATATCTATTGAGAGCTCAAATAAGTCCATAAGACTCGAGATCCCTATTGTCTACAGGGTCCAGAACCGAGCCTATAAACCTAGCTCCCGCCCCCAGTCAAATCAGTTGAAAGTTAGACACCAACCAGTGGTCACTACCCTGAAGTTAACCTCTAGCTCTGCCCTTGTGTGTTCCTGAGTTGAGAGATTCCCGAGCCGGCAGACTCCATGGCAGAAGTTAAATAGAAGAGCTGTCCATGTACAAGTCCTAACGTGCACCTTATAACCTTCACACAAATTCGTGGGTATATAAGTGTGTAGCCAGCACCGATCGTCAAGAGATCCGACTTGAGAACTTCCTACATTTTGGACCACCTGGACGGCCAAGGAACCAGTCGTTAGCCCCCAACATCACCGGAAGCAAGATAACCAGGACCAGACCTACAAATACTATTCAAGATTCATGTTACTAGTACTAAGTGTTGTAGTACCAGTTGACACTCACATATTAACTTTCTATGAAGTGGCTATAACCTTGCCCAGTGTAACTCATATCTAACCATTCCATTTGGGACGTACTAAGCGTATCAGTGTTCATTAATTAACAGGCGACATTGACTCTCGTAATTACCTTATTCAGATATTAAAACCCTAGTTATATCTAACGTTCGCCCACTGATTTGTGTTCTACGTATTTCTGCCATAAGAATATAAACCTTAGATCAGTACCCCCATGAGGTTACTAGAGATTCCGTGTTCTAAAATATACGCGTGTCTAATCCTAACTGTGAGCTGCTACTTGGGCACGCGACCAGCCAGTAAGAGATCAAATCAGTGAAATTGAATACATAAATATATTGAGGTCTTCCAGTATAATAAAACTTGCTAACTAAACCCGTGATCAGAAGAGTATACCTGAACGTTGGAAGTGGGAGATTAGGCTCCATCCAGATCCGCTAATGCTAGCAGTTCCCTTCTATTATTTGTTTTGTACGAGAATTACTATTTTTCTATGCTCTTTATTCATCTACTTAAATAAAAGTGATCGTGTGTCGTGTTACCGTGTGTTTATTTTGTGTTCTCTATTCCTCATACCTTGTATTGTGCATGCAGCCTTATATACCCAGTCAGATAGAACCCACATTACCCAAGTTAATCCTGTAGAAAAACAGGGCATAACATTGGCGGCAGCGGTGGTTCTTGATTCGGATAAAAGGTTGCATTACATTGCAAGTTTGGAACAGCCAGAGCACGAGAACATCATGGCGCACCGTTCTCACATTCCCATCCCACATTATGAGAAACTTATGAGATCGAAACATTCATGGATATAGTGAAACCCGTACTTGACCTAGTTTATACCACGGACGCAGAAAAAATAGCCGTAACATTAACGCACCTGGGAAAAGCCGTTTCCCTGGTTGCCTATCAAGTGCACCCTGCTCTCACATGGGACAAATTTCGCCCAATAGTGATAGAAGCCATTAAGCCTTCGTTGGGCATTTTCGTGGCCCACACCCGTATCCAAGACACTAAATTCGAAGGCGATTTAGATGCCACAGTGAATAAGATTGCCCAACACATAAAAATTTCTTTCCCCACGTTGACCCGAATCCAACAAGAACAGCAAATTCTGGTCAACCTTGTGTCGATATTGCCCTCAGCAGTAAAAGACCATTTCCGTGTGCACGATTTCGTCAGATACAAAAAAGATCTCATCACGATCCGACGTATTTTGGCCGTGCGCACAGAAGCACCCACCCATATCGCTGCAATCAAGAAGTTTCCCATGCACCCGCAGCAACCCGACCACCAAAACTCCAAGAATGCCTACCCCGCCTCATCCTTCAACAACAGACCCACCTATCCTTCCGGCAAGCCCCAACCCAGTAGACCCCGGTTCCAACCTACCCAGCCACGCAGAATCTTCAACCGGAACAGGAACTACAACACCTACCAAAGTAAAAACCCTACCTTGGTCATTATCAACCCCTATGATTTCCCTGCCTGTAATGCTCAGTGTGCTTTCCATCAAATTCGTGACTCTGCCAAACCTCGCCCCTTTACTCCTCGCATTTCTGTAAATGAAGAGGAGTTGGGACAAGAGGAAGAGATGGAAGAAAGACACACGGGAGAAATAGCCCCTAACATGACCTCAGAGGATACCGAGGAAACCCTGGAGGAGGTAGATACCGATTCCCAGGATTTTTAAAGTACCCCCCGCCCAAGATGGCCTCGGCGGGGGACGCCATAACTGACCGCACTGCCCCCATTTATTACCTGGCCAAAATCAAGGACATTCCTGTCCGCTTGCTAATCGACACGGGAGCTGCCAAGTCATGTTTGTTCAAATCTTACTATGATCAACATCACCGACTATTTGGCCCTTTGTTAAACACCAAAACAGAACTAATCTCAGCTGCTGATACTTACTTAAATCTCCTAGGAGACACTTTACCCCTATCAGTAACCACTCCTGCCCCCCATGCTCGTTGTTATCACACATTCACAGTATTTTCCTCCAACTGTAAACATTATGATGGTTTCCTTGGACTTGACCTCCTTCAAAAACTCCAGGCCCAGGTTGACTGCGGCCAAAGACTGATATAATTAAAAAAAATCCAACCCAAAGCCTCTGACAAACCCATCACGCAGAAACCCATTAAAAAAAAAAAAAAAAAAAAAAAATTCCCCTCAACAAACCCTGAGTCAGGGTTACCAAATTGCAGCTAGCACTAAGGTGACTCCTAAACCCTCCCCTTGCCCTGACTCCCCTCCAAATCTCACCCCATTCAGTAAACAAATGCCTCAACAAACGAAAGAAGAAAAGTCCAAGCAACTCCCTCTCGGTAATTCCCTCCATTCTCTTCATTCTGTCCCGGATAAATCCTCCCATGTTTTCAGGACAGACTCTGATATATGTAACCATCATTCCATCCAATGTTTATGTACACATGTTTCCAGGAAAAATGCCGATCAATGTACCCAACAAAATTTCCCCCATGCCCCCAGAAATGTTCAGCTATCCCACAACCCACAACAATTCCCTTGTGACAATTTTCCGTCAATAGCTCCCTTGCCCCCCCACACAATTCACACCCCTAGAAAAATTCACAACCCCACACTTGACTCACCCTCTCATGACAAACAAACCCACCCGCCCCACATCACTTTTAACCAGACCTTGACTGCCACCAAAAAAGTTCCCCACGTTCGTCCTGTGAACAACACCACATCAATACACCAGTCCTCCACCAATAACCCATGTTCTATACCTAACTTTTTCCCCACCAACCCTCCACAGTCCCCCCCACAAATTCCGTTTTCTAACTCGCTCACCTCTCACCACTCTGAACCACCCGCACGCGCCGTTAATCCCCCCCTCACGCGTGCCGACCGAGAGACACAACCATGTTCCCACCATGCCCCCAGAAATGCCCAGCTAGTCCACCCCCACCCCGATTCCCCTTGTGACAGTTTTCCGTCAGTAGCTCCCTTCCACCCCCACACAATTCACACCCCTAGAAAACTTCACAACACCACACTTGACTCGCCCTCTCATGACGAACAAAACCACCAAATCCATATAAACTCCAAACAAACCGTCACTGCCACCGACAACGCTCCCCAAATTCCTTCTAACCACCACATGTCCTTACATCAGTCCTCCAACAATAACCCATCTTCTATATCTCACGCTTCCCCCACCAACCCTTCGCAGTCCCTCCAACAACTCCCGTTTTCTAACCCCCTCACACCACGCCCCACTGATCCTCCCACACTCGCCGTTAATCCCCCCCTCACGCGTGACCCCCACCAAAGCGACCTTGCCCCCCTTATAAGTAGCAAGCACCTGCTCGCCAGTCAATCCCCCACCATCATTAGCCCAGCTGTAGTTCAGGATAAATGCCAAATTCCCCCCCACCATCAAAAATGGGTGAACCTGCGGCCCATACCCCAAACGCACATGATATTTTCCCCCACTACCACGTCCCCCAACCCCCATCGTTGCCTCTTACAACCCGCCATCATTTCCGCTCGCATCAACCACATTCTCGTGGCAAATATCTCTGAGGAATCCCTGACACTACCAAAAGGTCTCATTATAGGAGACCTCGAAACTTTCGATGACCTCCCCATAGATTTTAACGACACCCCTACCAGCCTCCAATTGCCCCCTCTCCCTGAGACATTATCTGACCACCAAAAGAACGGCATGTACGACCTACTGCTGGAATTCAGTGACGTGTTTGCCCAACAACCCACCGAAATCGGACAGACTGATATAGAACAACACATTATTAACACCACAGGCCCCCCCATACGACAACCATCCCGTAGAAAGAACCCCATACAACGTCAGGAAGAGGAACGCCAAGTCCAGGAAATGTTAGAGGCCGGGATTGCCACCCCGTCCATTAGCCCCTGGTCTTCCCCTGTTGTCTTAGTCAAAAAGAAAGATGGGACAACCCGTTTTTGCGTCGATTACAGGAGGTTAAATGACGTAACCATTAAAGACGCTACGCCCTTTTTTTTTTTTTTTTTTTTTTTTTAAGAGACAATGAACGGAGGAAGGAAAAACACAGATAAAACAAAAAGGTCCATGTGCCTAAAGGCATCCTCCATTCATAAAATGTTTGTAACAACTGGATTTAAAAATTTGTTGTTACCCCGAATAGGCGATTCACTTGACTCCCTACACGGATCCAAATGGTTCACTACCCTCGACTTGCAAGCAGGGTATTGGCAAGTGCCTATCAAGGCCCAAGGACCAAAAGAAAACAGCATTTTCCACTAGTGGTGGCCATCACTATGAATTTAACGTCCTACCTTTTGGCCTCTGTAACGGACCCGCCACTTTCTCCCGTTTGATGGAAGCGGTATTACATGGCCTAACCTGGGAAACCTGCCTAGCCTATCTGGACGATATTATTGTGTACTCTCCAACCTGGGAAGAACACCTCCTCAGGTTGAGACAAGTCCTTCAAAGAATCCAAGCCGCCGGGTTGAAATTAAAACCCTCAAAGTGCGTGATTGCCCGGAATAAGGTAGATTTCCTCGGACACGTGATATCTGAACATGGTATTGCGCCAGACCCAAAGAAACTTCAAGCCATACAAAACCAACCCCCACCCACCACTGTTAAAGGAATACGTTCGTTTCTAGGTTTAGCCACATACTACAGACGTTTCGTCTCCAACTTTACCACCATAGCCAGACCCCTCCACCAACTTACCCACAAAGACACCCCGTTCACCTGGACACCTGAAAGAGACCTTGCGTTTAACACTTTGATGCAAAAGCTAATCCAAGCCCCTATTGTCGCTTTCCCTGACTACCAAAAACCTTTCCGTCTTTATACCGACGTATCTCTGTACGCCATGGGTGCAGTTTTAGCTCAAGTCAGAGACGGAGAGGAACATGTGATAGCGTATGCCAGCTCCACCCTCACCCAAACACAACAGAATTACGCAGCCACCAAGAGAGAGTGCTTAGGGATCATTTGGGCACTCAGCCACTTCCGGTCATTTGTGTTGGGCGCAAAACTCGACATAATTACCGACCATCAATCTTTACAATGGCTGCGTAGGTGCGAAACCAACTCAGCCATTTTGGTACGTTGGAGGGAGACACTAGAGGACTACAACTTTACCATACAATATCGTCCAGGCAAACTCCATACCAATGCAGACGCCCTGTCACGTTTGCCAGTACCAAAAGACCCCCCCACCAACCTAGCCGCCTTACAAAACACTCAGTTGGTATCTACCCCCACCCCCCGACAGAATGCCCCCCCAGCCCCCTCCCTAATTCAATCTTGGGAAGCAAGAATCAGACCCCCCTGGATACCGTTAAATGTCTTCCGGGGACTGACTCGCTGGAGAGATCAACTTGCCACAGACACTGGTCACATAATCTTGGACCCCACCATTGCCCATGACTACATGATTGCCATCCACGAGGGAAACGGCATACACCTGGGACAAAAGAAGATGTTAAAAATCTTCACAGACCAATACTGGACCCCCAACCCCTCCAAAATTGCACAACGAGTGACAGAATCCTGCAAACCGTGTTTTTTGGGAAAGGATAGATCACGCACCCCAGGCCCAGCTGGTACCTTGTCGGCTACCAAACCATTCCAAGTCCTATCCCTCGACATCATGGGCCCGTTTCCTCCTTACGCTGGCAAGCGCTATATCGTCACATTTGTGGACGTCTATTCCAAATTTTTAATCGCCTGCCCAGCTAAAGATCACACAGCCACCACAGTTGCCACACTGCTTGCCACAGAAGTATTCCCTATATTCGGTCTGCCCCTTGCTCTTCTATCCGACAATGCCCCCGAGTTTAGTGGACACGTTTGGCAACAGTTCACCCAACAATGTGGCATTAAGATTAAACACTCATCCCCATACTGGCCTCAAGGAAATGCTATATGCGAACGCAGCCATCGCACCATCAACAATCAGTTGCGAACAAAAATTATTGCTTTTAACACCACAGACTGGCCATCACAACTAAAAATGATACAATCGGGTATGAACACCTGTCCCCGAGAAGACGGTATTTCCCCTCATGAACGTGTTTACGGCGTACCCCCCCTGTTACTGCCATTCCACCACCACGCTCACCTTCCCTCCACCACCTCCACAATTGACCCATTGCAACATCTGCAAAACACCCTCCATACCGCCCAGATCTGTCAGGACACCAAAACTGATAACATCGATGACAAAAACCCTTTCGCCATCCATGACACCATAATGGTACCCAACCTCCCTATCACCAACAAGTTAGGCCCTCGCTATGTCGGGCCCTACACCATCACACAAGTCCCAAACGCCTATCAAGTCACCATCGACTATCACGGCGTGACTCGCACGTTCCGAACTAGATTCGTCCGACCGTTTAAACCACTCCAACCACAAGACAATCCCCCACCCCACACGGCTGAACCAGAATTAAACACCCCTATTACACCATACACTCCAGCTATGAAAATCCCCACACAAACCCCTAAGGACCTAAGCCCTCCGACACCGAACAGACAGACCATTCCTCAACATACCCCCCGAACAAACCTCCACAAACCCCAAGCCCCCACTATCACACCCTCCTCCACCATGACACCTTCGTTCACTTCTGATAATCAAGTACCTCCCCCGCTTATCCAAATACGAAAGCCTCCCCCCACAACCCCGACCACAACAGAGACTCTGCCGTCTAGCCCTGACATACCTTCCCCAAGCACCACACTAAGAAAACCACACACCCCCCCCAAAACCAAGTACACACCCAAACACACCACACAATCTACCTCAGTAACCTCACGCTACAACCTACGCCCACGACACAAACTTTTTAAAACCTCCAGGAAACACACCCTGCTAACCAAAGTCCGTAGGGGTGCCAGACCACTAACCTCCTCCTCTTCTTCTTCGTCGACTTCTCCTCCACAAAGGGAAAGAAGACGAATAATCACCCCTAAACCCTCTAACTATAGCCCAGAAGTAACCACCCCCACCCCCGCAACAAAACACATGCCTTCCTCTTCAACCTCATCCCCTCTCAACCCCCACCAAACACCCATAAAACCGCCCACTGCCACCACCAGCAAATCACCAACCTCACCAAACGACACACCCCACACACGTCCCTACCCCCAACCCTCCAACTTAAATCTACACTCCATACCCACCCGTCTAGCCCCCCCCCGCATCCGCCCCTTTCCCCTCCATGATCCCCACCACCCCTCCCACACATCGACCAACCTCCTCATCTCACCCAATACCCAACCCAACCCCCCCCCTAAGGAATCCCCCCCCACAAAGTCACCCCTGAGAGAACCCCCACATGTCCTTTACCTGTAAAACGTTCTTCCCCTCAATATAAAACATCGTCGAGCGACTCAAGTCCCACGACAAACATCTACCTTCCCACCAGGACCGCCAGAGGTAGAATAATCAACAAACCCATCAGATTTAAAGACAGCGATACAAAAATTACACCCCGTTCTGACACTCAGGACCAAAGCCACACAACACACACACCCCCTCCTTCCCACACACCTCCTTCACCCACCTTACCTAAACCGATCTTGCGCATTGCCTCACTATATTTTCCCAACCTACAACACCGCCCAAGAAAACCCAAAAAAACCCAGACTCACATTCCCCCTTCATCCCCAGCTCTGTTGTCACGCGTGAATCCCCCTTCGGTTAGTAACCCATTCACCACACTAAACAGACCTCCTGTCAATCCCACACACCTCACTCCGACCCCCACGGGGGAAAGCTACAAACCATTCATACGGAAGGTTAAAGTAAAAAAAAACACTGGACACTTAGCCCGTATACCACGCCCACATAAAGCCCGGGCAACCGCCCGCCACAACACAGAGGACACATTCTTACAGGTATACATTGACCTGCAAAAGAAACCTGACCTTCGCTCTCTTGCTTGGTGGAACCTTCTAAATACCCTTAAAATGACCCACCATGACTATGCTTCTTTTTACTTCACCCTTGAGGCTCGAGGACGAGCCTATAATGAAGGAGAGGGAAGTAAAATGCCCCAGAACAAGAAGCCCACCACAGAAGCCACGAGCGAACACCACACAGAAACACCCGAAAGAAAGGTCCACAGAACGAAAGGACCAGCTGACCGAGCCAGCCAATTCAGACAGGCCCAAGCCCGCAGGGCTAAGCAGCTCCAGGCCGCACCTACATACCCCTTCTAAACTGACCATTTTCCACACCTCACGTACACTACCCCCTCGTGTCCTACACTTCTAACTACAATGATGATGAACAGGAATATACATTCATATTAAAAACACCCATGCCCTGTCCCTACGTTGAGCCAATGCCAACAAATCAGACAGCCATAATTATATCTATGTATGTTCTTACATCCGAGAAGTAGATGTTATATACCTTAGAAGTTAATACACCCATGCTGTCCCTAGGTTTAAGATATTCATATTAACATACCCTAACATACCTTGTCTTGCCAGACTAAGTTTCTGAAGACCCATCGCCCCCATAAAATCTATGAATTCAATCCTTAGGTTAAGTATTAATATGAACATTCCCTAACATATCTTGTCTTGCCAGACTAAGTTTCTGAAGACCCATCGCCCCATAAAATCTATGTATTTAATCCTTAGTTTAAGTATTAATGTTAACATTCCCTAACATATCTTGTCTTGCCAGACTAAGTTTCTGAAGACACATCGCCCATAAAATCTATGTATTCAATCCGTCATTGTGTTCACCTTTTTCCATTTACTTTTCCACAATTGTCATACGTCTTCCACTTACCTCCTTCGTATCCACAGTCCACACTACGCCATATTCCTTCGTGTCCTACACCTCTTACCCGCCCGATTCTACCTACACGATGATGAACAAGAATATACATTCATATTAAAAACATCCATGCCCTGTCCCGGAGTTGAGCCAACGCCAACCAATCCGACAGCCCTATATCTATGTATGTTCTTACATCCGAGAAGTAGATGTTAAAAAGAAACCACATGTCCAAACTCATAAGAAATTAAAGATACCCACGGGTACACCAAGATATAGAACCATTGCCCCCATAAGACTTAGACAGCCATGACTACAGATGATAGCCACCATGCTGTAACGTAATCCTTACCCCAACCAGAGATTGTATAGATAACCTTTGTTACCAGTATCTATCATAGTACCTCGAAACAATAACGCAGTACCCCTACGAACTGCCGCTTTCCTTGGGTCTATATTTCATAGAAAACGCAGTTCCCAGGGACACCTAGACGTACAAAAAAGCGTGTCAAATAATAGGTCCATAACCCCTCGTATGTACGAGAAATAATACACCATGTTTTTCCTTACTTTATCCACAGTCAAGCACACACCTACAGTTAACCTCCTTCTCCCCCAACGCCCCACAGTCCACATGATTCTATCTTTTCCAGACTCATATACCACCCCGTATTTGCATCCCCCGGTAGCATTTGACTAACGTACTTTCACTGTCTTTTCAAACTCCAATATCAATTGTAGCCTAATGCCACCCCCACGCCCAGGGACCTTAGGGTCAAATTTCCCTGTAGCCCCTGAGCTTCCCCCCCCCCCCCTCTCATTAAGATACCCGCGCTTCTCGACTCTTGTCCGACCTAGCCTCTCTCTCATACCTCTTGAAGATCCTTGATTTTTCCGTTGCTAACGCTCTCCAACCTTTTATATATATACTCCTATCCAGCCTACCTTCACTTAGTAGGCCAGAACAACATTAGAACTTTACTAACCCCTTGCATGCCATATATTCTCTTACAACCCATTCACAACCCTGCACCCCATGGTCGTCAGTGCGAGGCTCGCCGCCTCGCCAGTAACTAATTTCTATTGCCATACTTCCAGATAAATGTGGCAGAGTTAGCAACCAGTCTCCACCACATCCAGCAAGCCATGCAATTAACAGCCAACCGATTACACCCAGCTAGCCAAGGCACCTTCGGTTTTGATATTAAGAACACCCACATCTGTCTCATAAACAGAGGGTTATTACAAACACTGGTGATATGGCAAGCCCCTAGCCACAGCCGCCGGACGACCATCCCAGAGGGAGAGCGCCCGGCTACCCCTTTTTACCCACCCGAGGAGGGAGACCCCCACCCCCGCGGAGGTATACCTGACCCCTGTTTTGACTTCCGGGTCATTGCCAGGTAGCCTAGGAATTCTTCCTATCAATGAACTAACCATGCATGTCTAACCCCCTTACTCACTTCTCTATACCCACAATAAACCATCCACCTGTTTTGCATACTCAGATAGTCAAATTAGCACCTCAGCTATGCAATAGAACCAAGACTGAGCAATATAAGAGAGACGCCCCTATCACAGCTGTCCCAGTCCTCCCCGCAAAGTAGATCCAGTCTCCCTTCCATAAATACTTCCAGTATAACCAAAATAGTACCTTTTACTAAGGCTCAGTTAAATCACAAATTGAAGGCTTCCTATAGCCATGTGTGGAACAGTAATCACCATCTTACCCAGTCCCCATATCTATTGAGAGCTCAAATAAGTCCATAAGACTCGAGATCCCTATTGTCTACAGGGTCCAGAACCGAGCCTATAAACCTAGCTCCCGCCCCCAGTCAAATCAGTTGAAAGTTAGACACCAACCAGTGGTCACTACCCTGAAGTAAACCTCTAGCTCTGCCCTTGTGTGTTCCTGAGTTGAGAGATTCCCGAGCCAGCAGACTCCATGGCAGAAGTTAAATAGAAGAGCTGTCCATGTACAAGTCCTAACGTACACCTTATAACCTTCACACAAATTCGTGGGTATATAAGTGTGTAGCCAGCACCGATCGTCAAGAGATCCGACTTGAGATCTTCCTACATTTTGGACCACCTGGACGGCCGAGGAACCAGTCGTTAGCCCCCAACATCACCGGAAGCAAGATAACCAGGACCAGACCTACAAATACTATTCAAGATTCATGTTACTAGTACTAAGTGTTATAGTACCAGTTGACACTCACTTATTAACTTTCTATGAAGTGGCTATAACCTTGCCC
Source organism: Paralithodes platypus (assembly GCA_032716605.1). Taxonomy (NCBI): domain Eukaryota; kingdom Metazoa; phylum Arthropoda; class Malacostraca; order Decapoda; family Lithodidae; genus Paralithodes; species Paralithodes platypus. The sequence goes on along the minus strand of CM064527.1, from coordinate 43,878,959 downwards.
AGTGTAACTCATATCTAACCATTCCATTTGGGACGTACTAAGCATATCAGTGTTCATTAATTAACAGGCGACATTGACTCTCGTAATTACCTTATTCAGATATAAATTTCATTAATCGATTTTAGGAGTATAGTTGGTTGTTGGAAGGAACATAATAATTAAAACCCTAGTGATATCTAACGTTCGCCCACTGATTTGTGTTCTACGTATTTCTGCCATAAGAATATAAACCTTAGATCAGTACCCCCATGAGGTTACTAGAGATTCCGTGTTCTAAAATATACGTGTGTCTAATCCTAACTGTGAGCTGCTACTTGGGCACGCGACCAGCCAGTAAGAGATCAAATCAGTGAAATTGAATACATAAATATATTGAGGTCTTCCAGTATAATAAAACTTGCTAACTAAACCCGTGATCAGAAGAGTATACCTGAACGTTGGAAGTGGGAGACTAGGCTCCATCCAGATCCGCTAATGCTAGCAGTTCCCTTCTATTATTTGTTTTGTACGAGAATTACTATTTTTCTATGCTCTTTATTCATCTACTTAAATAAAAGTGATCGTGTGTCGTGTTACCGTGTGTTTATTTTGTGTTCTCTATTCCTCATACCTTGTATTGTGCATGCTGCCTTATATACCCAGTCAGATAGAACCCACATTACCCAAGTTAATCCTGTAGAAAAACAGGGCATAACAGTGGGGGTGGTGGTGAAGTTAACGCCGGGTGTGGTGGTGTGTGGTGAGAGAGAGAGAGAGAGAGAGAGAGAGAGAGAGAGAGAAGGAGAGAGAGGGAGAGAGAGAGAGAGAGAGACGTGCATATTTATATACAATGTCAACATATACATATATACATATATATATATATATATATATTATATATATATATATATATCTATATACAGTAGTTGTTCAACCCATACAGTACCTAAAATGCCCCAGAACGAGAGGCCCACCACAGAAGCCACTAGCGAACACCACACAGAAACACCCGAAAGAAAGGCCCACAGAACGAAAGGACAAGGTGACCGGGCCAACCAGTTCAGACAGGCCCAAGCCCACAGGGCTAAGCAGCTCCAAACCACACCTGCCTACCCCTTCTAAAACACTGACCTTTCCCACACCTCACGTATACATTACCCTCGTGTCCTACACATCTACCTACATGAGAATGAACATAAATACACCTTAAGTTAATACACCCATGCTCTGTCCCTAAGTTAGGATATTAATATCAACATACCCTAAAATACCTTGTCTTGCCAGACTAAGTTTCTGAAGACCAATCGCCCCCATAAATCTATGTATTCAATCCTTAGGTTAGTTATCTTTATCCGCCATTGTGTTCATCTCTTCCATTTACTTTTCCACAATTGTTATACGTCTTCCAATCACCTCCTTCGTATCCACAGTCCACACTACTCCATTTTGCTTCGTGTCCTACACCTCTTACCCGCCAGACTCTACCTACATGATGATGAACAGGAATACACATTCATATTAAAACACCCATGCCCTGTCCCTAGGTTGAGCCAATGCCAACCAGTTCAGACAGCCATAAATCTATGTATGTTCTTCCATCCGAGAAGTAATATGTTCACCCCCTTAAAATACCTTGTCTTGCCAGACTAAGTTTCTGAAGACCAACCGCCCCCATAAATCTATGTATGTTCTCCCATCCGAGAAATAATATGTTCACCCCTTAAAATACCTTGTCTTGCCAGACTAAGTTTCTGAAGACCAACCGCCCCCATAAATCTATGTATGTTCTTCCATCCGAGAAGTAGTATGTTAAAAAAAAACTGTCCTAATTGATAAGAAACTAAGATACCCACGGGTACACCAGTGTATATAGAACCATTACTCCCGTAAGACCTAGACAGCCATGACTGAAGATGTTAGCCACCATGCTATAACTTAATGCTTACCCCAACCAGGGATTGTATATACAACCCTCTGTTACCATTGATCGACCACTTTCACCACGAAACAATACCGAAGCTAACCCTACGAACTGTCGTTTTCTTTGGTGTATAATTATATCATAGAAAACGCAGCTCCCAGGAACAACTGGACCAGCAAGAAATAGTGTCAGAATAACAGTATCCATAACCATCGTATTGACGAGTAATAATACACCATGTTTTTCCCTACTTTATCCACAGTCAAGCACACACCTATAGTTAACCTCCTTTTCCCCCACAGCCCCACAGTCCACATGATTCTATCTTTTCCAGACTCATATACCACCCCGTATTTGCTCATCCCCCGGTAGCATTTGGCTAACGTACTTTCACTGTAATTTCCCCCCAAACTCCAATATCAACTGTAGCCTAATGCCACCCCCAGGCCCGGAGACCTTAGGGTCAAACTTCCACGTAGCCCCCTGAACTCTCTCCCTCTCATTAACACCCCGCGCTCCTCGACTCTTTTCCGACCTAGCCTCTCCCTCATACCTCTTGAAAATCCTTGATTTTTCCGTTGCTAACGCTCTCCAATCATTTATATATATACTCCTATCCAGCCTACCTTCCCTTAGTAGGCCGGAACAACATTAGAACTTTACTAACCCTTTGCATGCCATCTATTCCCTCACAACCCATTCACAACCCTGCACCCAATGATCGTCAGTGCGAGGCTAGCTGCCTCGCCAGTGACTAACTGCTATTGCCATACTTCCAGATGAATGTGGCAGAGTTAGCAACCCAGTCTCCACCACATCCAGCAAGCCATACAATTAACAACCAACCGATTAAACCAGCTAGTCAAGGCACCTTCGGTTTTGGTATTAAGAACACCCACATCTGTCTCATAAACAGAGGGTTATTGCAAACACTTGTGATATGGCAAGCCCCTAGCCACAGCCGCCGAACGACCATCCCAGAGAGAGGGCGCACAGCTACCCCTTTTTACCCACCCGAGGAGGGAGACCCCCACCCCTGCGGAGGTATACGTGACCCCTGTTTTGACTTCCGGGTCATTGCCAGGTAGCACAGGAATTCTTCCTATCAATGAACTAACCATGCATGACTAACCACTTTACTAACCTCTATTAACCCACAATAACCCATTCACCTTTTTTGCATACTCGGATAATCAAATTAGCACCTCAGCTATACCATAGAATGAAGACTGAGTAATATAAGAGAGACACTCCTATCACAGCTGGCCCAGTCCTCCTCGCAAAGTAGATCCAGTCTCCCTCCCCTAAATACTTCCAATATAGCCAAAATAGTACCTCTTACTAAGGCTCAGTTATATCACATTATGAAGGCTTCCTATAGCCATGTGCCACAACAGTACTCACCACCTTACCAAGTCCCCGTATCTATTGAGAGCTCAAATAATTCCATAAGACTCGAGATCCCTATGGCCTACAGGGTCCAAAACCGAGCCTATAAACCCAGCCCCCACCCCCAGTAAAATCAGTTGAAAGATAGACACCAACCAGTGGCTGGCCCCCTTAAGTTGACCTCTAGCTCTGCCCTTGTGTTGTTCCTGAGATTTGCGATTCCAGAGCCGGCAGACTCCGTGGCAGATTTGAGATAGAAGCATCTGTCCATGTACAAGAAATCTATGTGCACCTTATAACCTTCACACACACCAGTAGTCCATGAGCCAAGACCCGAATTTTGGGATATCGGTACCACCCGGGGTGACTAATTCTCTTAGGTGTTTTTAGCTTGCTACATGTCTCTAGTTTATGTTTTGATATGATAGCCCTTGCACATTGGTAGCTTAATGGTCGTTATCACTTCTTGAATAGACATACCCTACCGAAAATTCCGAAATTTTTTAAAATGTCAAATTTGGGGACAGGAATGCCTAAATGTCAACAAAATGCATATAGTAATTGTCACATTTAATACAAGTCCTGTAAATACACACTAAGCATGCCATGGGCTTGTACATACTATTATGGCAAATTACTACTCCTAAATATCATCTACGTCAGACTCGGAATCTGACTGTTGTGCCACCGGCTCTTCTTCAATAGCCTTGTTCTGACATGTCTGTAACCTGCACATGTCCGTGCATTTTAGACCATTGCTGAGGCAAGTACACTTAGGGAGTTCGCATGACCGCACACACTTGCAAGACAGTAGCTGCATAACAGCATCTGGTGCTGGTGAGCCTCGCATCCAGTTGACGGCAAGCTTACCGTCCTCATCTGTCATCCAACCGCAGTCTGTTGGGTTCGCAACAAATGGCTGGCTCTGAAGACTTCTCCTCCAGATCGCAGCCTGGTAGTTTGCACGCAGTGCATGCATGAAGAGGCAGTCCTCACAAGGAGGGAGTTGACTTGACTCTACCTCTCCACGTCTTGCACAGAACAGCTCATACCGAAGCTTGTTTACCTTAGTTGTGTGGGTAGATGGTAGGTACATGTGGCAGGTGATTTCCTGTAGCTTCTCAAAGAGTTCAGGAGGACACTTCCCATGAGCGTCCAAGTTCGTGAAAAGCATGCTGGTATGTCTTGTCCATCTTCACCTGCTTGAGTGTCGTCATCTTCCCTCGGCCAGCGAATGCACTGACGGTATCACAGCCTGTAAAGGCATGCATACCAATCAATGAATCACACACGCTGCCTCCCAGTGTGCGGCTCAGTGTGGTGATATCCAGGAATCTTGTCCGGTTCTCCGGTGATGATGGCTGAGTGATGCGGCTTATCTTGGACTTGGTAATCTCTGGCAGGACTTTCTCTGGCACAGAGCCTGCAACCTTGGACTGGACAGCAATGCCATTGACTCTATGAGAAGTACCTGCTCCACTTAGGGTCTCTTCAAGTCGGTCAATGTTATCCCAGGCCAGGGTTGTGAACACACCAGGGTAGATGTTTGCTGGCAGTGGAATGTCATCCTTTGAGCATTCCAGCTTCTGGATACAAAGGGCTGTATCGATCTCCTCAAACATTGAGTAAGACACACAGTGACCAAGACGATTCAGAGTTCGGATCAGTTCTGTGTTTCCTGTCAAAGACTTTACAGCATTGGTCAGCAGTACGTGCTTGGGTGGTTTTGTCTTGCCACTGGTAACAGCAAAGACCAAGTCACTGCCAAAGGAAGTGGCAAGACGTTGAGCTCTTTCAGAGGGAGTTTCACACTCACACTCTCCTGTCAGCAGGGTGTGCAGGAATTGAGTGACTGCTGCAGGAATGACATTCTGATCTGTATCGGGAGGCCATGGCTGACTCACATCTTGTTTATTGATCTCATTCCTCAGCTGCATTCCTGCTTTGGTTAAGACATCTTCAGAGTTAGCTGCTCTTGCTTCTTGCAGGTCTTTTGCCATTTTGTGTGCTTGCCGGGCAAGGTCGTCCATTGAGAGGCTGCGTGGATAGATTAGAAGCTTTCCTTTCTCATCTGGGACAAAGCGTAGTGATTCTCCAAACTCGGTTTCAATCTTTCGGCGAACATGTTTCTTTGTCGCTGGTTTCAGTTGGATAATACCACGGGACATCATGGATCTCTCAAGCCTAGATGTGAGGTTTGTCATAGGCAGTACCTCTGGGTTGGGGAATAATTTGGTCCTTATATACAAGCAGAGTTCCTCGAGGGCTTCTGTCTCAACCTCTTCGTAGCGTGCTTCCTCGCTTTCTTCCTGATTTTCACCTGCACCTGACCTGGCGGCCGCTGGGAAATCATCTTTTGTGAAGAGTTTGTAGCACGACTTGTGGTAGTGACCCTCTGCAGCAACAAGGTCTCTGCTAACTAAACCAAGGATTCTCTGGTTGAGTTTCCTTATTGCTGCTCTGCGAATCTTCTCATCTGCTCGTAGCTCAACACACTGTATGAGTGGCTCCCTTGTCTTTGTTGTTTTTATGTACTTGCTTGACTTCTCGCAGAAGATACATACTTTGGCATACACCCTGCTAGTACTAGGGGCATCCCTTGATGCCCTCCTCCTGGGGTCGACGCTTGCTGATTCTATCTTGACACCCTTGGCAAGGATAGAATCCAGTGACTTCTTCATTGTAAAGAGACTACGACATTTACGGTGATAATGTATGTGTGGTATTCCTCCTTCTTCAAGGCCCTTGGCTGCTTCCAGGACTGGATCATGCTGCCTGATTTCTGCAGCCCTGAGCAATGTGTTCCAGGAGTCCAAATCCTGTGGTGACACCAGAGCATCGCTGTCATCATCAGAGCAGTGGATGATACAGTCGATCCGTGCTCTCTTCCTCGCAGATGGTTCCATCCTGCCGTCAAACAGTCGACACACACCTGCAAAAAAATCACCATTAAACCATGAACAAACAAACACATTACATGGAAACCACTCTACATATGTTTGCTCCTTCCAATAATAAATTATCCCCAAAATATAACAAAAAATCCCCAAATATGAAATAAACCCCTAAATATGGAGAAACTTGAAATACACATCGGAATAATTCTTGTAGAGAATCAAATAAGCTACAAGAGCTGTTAGAATATATTTTTCAATGTTCCCCATATTTAAGGATTTATTCTAGATTTAGAGGAAAATACCCAAAATATAGAGTATATTCCGAAATATGAGGAAATTTGAAAAATACCTAGGAACAACTCTGGTAGAGAATATAATTCTACATAGGTGTTCAAAGTTTCGCGATGATTGTGTGATGGATTTTAAAGAAAATGAGGAAAACGCCGAGCGTCACGCTAAAAATCTTTATTTTTGGGTAGCGCCCCTATTGCATCAAAAAAATTAGACTAAGCTACCAGTGCGAGAAGGCTATCATATCTTAATGTACTTACAGTCACTCTATAAACATTTTAGTACCATTCGTGTTTAGTCACCCCAGGTGGTACCGATATCTGGCCTGGCTCATGGACTACAGTGGGTATATAAGCGTGTAGCCAGCAACGATCGCCAAGAGGTCCGTCTTGAGAACTTCCTACATATGGACCACCTGGACGGCCGCGGAACCAGTCGTTAGCCCCCAACATCACGGACGCAAGATAACCAGGACCAGATCAACCAAACACTACCCAAGATTCACTTTATTAGTACTAACGTGTTACAGTACTAATTAGAAATTCACTTATTAATCTTTCTATGAAGTGGCTATATCTTTGCCCAGTGTAATTCATATATAACCATTCCATTTGGGAAGTGCTAAGCGTATCAGTGTTTATTAATTAACAGGCGACATTAACTCTCGTAATTACCTTTATCCAGATATTATTACATAGAAGTAAAACCCTAGTGATATCTAACGTTCGCCCACTGATTTGTGTTCTACGTATTTCTGCCATAAGAATATAAAACTTAGATCAGTACCCCCCTGAGGTTACTAGAATTCCCGTGCTCTAAAACATACGCGTGTCTAATTCTAGTCTGTGAACTACTACTTGTGCACCAGACCTGCCAGTAATAAATCTAATTAGTGAAATTGAATCCATAAGTAACATTGAGGTCTTCCAGTATATAAACTTGCGAACCAAACCAGTGATCAGAAGAGTATACCTGAACGTTGGAAGTGGGAGACTAGGCTCCATCCAGATCCACTAATGCTAGCGGTTCATTTCTATCATTTGTCTTGTACGAGTATTCATACTTTCTTATGCTCCCTATTAACCTTCTTAAATAAACGTGATCGTGTGTCTTGTTACCGTGTGTTTATTTTGTGTTCTCTATTCCTCATACCTTGTATTGTGCATTCAGCCTTATATACCCAGTCAGTTAGAACTCACATTACCCAAGTTAATCCTGTAGAAAAACAGGGCATAACAGTACCAGTGACGTATTTTTCATTATATTCTGGCAACTATTATACTCAGTTTAGGAAGGACGTCTACCCATTAAAAGGCTACAGACTATCTCAATTAATCCTTTTAGCTGCCATATATCCTTCCTAAGCTTCACAAAATCGTCTAAATGCAGCAAATATAAAACAAAAGAGACGTCACCGGTACTGTAAGGGTTAAGGGGGGATGGGCCGGTTTTCTGGACCACTTTCTCCCTCATGTTTAGCCCCATTAGTTTTCAGATGTTAAGATGTTTGTCCCATTAGTTAGTCGATTTTAAGACCTTTCGCCCCATTTCTTCGTCAATATTTAGACCTTTCGTGCTATTTAGGTGTCAATTTTTTCCCTGGCGAACGATAGTGAGCCTGTAATGTTGGAAGAAGCGGTCTTCGGCCGGGACATTTTTCTACCGAAAAAATGTACAAATAATTCTAGAAGGGGGATCTAATGGATTTTTTTTTTTTTAAATTTGATGGAGCTCTAGGGAGGAAACTAGAAAAATAATAAATACATGCAAAAATGATGGAGGTCTAGGGAGGAAACTAGAAAATAACGAATACATGCAAAAATCGGCCAAAAAGTGAGCCATCTCCCCGTAAGCCAGTGGTTCCTACATTGGTAACCCTCTACTCTGGTATTCTTGGAGGCAAAGGTTCGATTCCATGAGAAAGTATATACAATGTTAGTTTGCCAGGGTACTAATATTTGCTTAAGGGGGCTTACCGGCTTTTTTTTTAATCTTTCTCTCCTTTTCTCTCTTTCCCTAGCTTGTATCCATTCGGCCCCATTCAGCCAACTGTTTTAAGGCGTTTATCCCCATCCAGGTGTCGATTTCTTCCTGGCGAGCAATAGCAAGCCAGCATTGTATGGAGAAATCCGGCTTCGCCGGAGAAATTTTTCTATCGAAAAATGTACAAATTTAGCTTGCTGTCAAAACAAATATATATATATATATGCTGGCTCGCTACCGCTCGCCAGGAAAATATTGACAATTGGATGGTGGTAAACGTCTTAAAACAGTAGGCTGAATGGGGCCGAATGGATACAAGCCAAAGAGAGAGGGAGAGAAAGAGAAAAAAAAGCGAGGTGGGCTCCCGTATAGTGATATTTATAGAATTTGTATTCAGCATATGTATCACAAACTTATTAGTAAATAAGTAAAAATACATAAGTAAATAAAACCATTTGTATTTTGCTTCATTTTAAGTGAAATATATTATGATTTTCATTGAACATATAATTATTATTAATATATGAATCTTAAAGGTGGGGCTCATGGGTTGAGGTAAACATGGAAAAATAATCACCAACCTGCATATAATTATCTTGTAAAATGCAATGTCACTGAAATAATTATTAACAATGGTATAAAGGATTTTGTGGATCGTCTATACCGGGCCTGTGACGTCATAGTGACGTCACACCAGTATCCTTATCCTAGACTGGGTGGCGGACTTACACTCTTGTGACGTCACAGGCCCGGTATAGATGATCCACAAAATCCTTTATACCATTGTTAATAATTATTTCAGTGCCATTGCATTTTGCAAGATAATTATGTACAGCTTGGCGATTATCATTCCATGTTTATCTCAACCCATGAGCCCCCACCTTTAATATCACTATAATGACACAAAATCCTAGCTATTTTGTATGTAAATACACGATTAAAGAACATATTTGTAAAAAATCAACCAAACCAAAATTTACATTTTAAAACCTAAGTTTATCTATTCTAACCATCCTGAACCAAACCCAACAAGTCTGGACCTAATATGACCGATCCTAACGTAACCTAACCTATCGTTCAACATTTTCGAGGTAGGAATCCTTTCCCTGCCTCTCTCCCAGGCTCTGTAGTCTATAGGATCTCTCTCCCATTCTCTGTGGTCTATAGGGCCTCTCTCCCAGTCTCTGTATTCTATAGGGCCTCTTTCCCAGTCTCTGTAGTCTACAGGGTCTCTCTCCCCGCCTGGCTGTGTGTTCGTACGTGCGTTTGCGTTGGTAGGAGTGTGTGCGTTCGTCCGTGCGTGCGGTTAGCTGTGTTGTTGGCAGTACAGTTCTTATATCCTTGAAATAACAGAAAAACATATTCACCACCACAGCCAACATACCGAGATCCCCACCCCTACCTCCACCACCATCATCACCACCACCACAGCCAACATACCAAGACCTATAGCTGCTCACCACCACCACCACCACCACCTCTACCAATAACAGAGAAACAGTTACCCAAGCATTCACCACCACAAGTCGTTTTCTCTCTCTACCACACCTCTCCCGCATCAGAGAAAACGTCGACTCAAAGATTCAAGGATAACAATTATATACCTGTGCAGGGCAGAAGATAACATGTGATCAGTTCTCGCCGATATTACACTTCTCCTGCAACACCCCAAACCTACAAACTTGCAACCACTGTCCACTCCATCTACCTCCAGCCTGTGAAACACATAACAGCCCCAGACCAAATCAGAAGACAATATCATATTATATCACCTCACCCCAGAGTTAAAAAGGACACAACCGCCCCCAGACAACACGAGTTACTACCATTGAGATGACACACCCTCTAACACCAGGGAAAAAACTTATCCATCAACATAACCAATTCCAAAGTCCAACAGAAGAAGAAAAGCGAAGAAGAGAAATTAATCAAGAAATGGCACTATAAGTAAATAAGTATATCACCCCTCTCCAAGCCACAAGGAACTAACCACCCTACAACATCCTATCCCTAGGTGCCTTTCTGATGCTCAACCACATCACCCCGAGGCCCTGAGAAACGGTATGACTATGACGGAAGATTTTAGGATCGACATCTCAATCTAGAGCTGTTCTTGACACCCCGGGTAAAAGGACAGATTCGAAAGTTGAGGACACAGTTGAAGAGTTGGTTCAGTTGATCGCAAGGCGTAGACACAATTACGAGACTGTAGTCACCCATTATACTAATTCTTTTTAGTGGGTATCATCAAGCTGGTTTATTAGAGCCTTCTGGGTGAAGTAATCTAATATTCTCGGCCTACCTCAACCCCGGCGCTATGGTGGATATAAGCAGACAGTCGGGTACTAACTAGCTTTATCCAGGATAGACCAAACCACAAGAAATTCATCAAAGTGCTTATAAAGACCTGAGTAGACAGGAGTTCACTCCTGCGTTCGCTCGATGCTATTTTGTCACGGCTTGGGCTAGGCAATTTAGTTATTTAAGGTCCCAAACCAAAGTGCTCGAGTTACACTGTGGGAACCCAGTGGCGTCAGGACAACCCCACGGCCAGCGGATCTACCCCGATTGGATTACTAATTGTACACCCATTGGATTAATTATTCTACACATCGAAAGTGAAGTTATTATACTGTAAAAGTTATAGAAGATCTAACTGTGAAAAGAAATTATACTTGGCGTATTGTCAGAGAGAAAGTATATAAAGATCGAAAGTGAAAGTAATTAAAATATATCTACTGCGTATATGATAAAAGGTATTCTGGAAACATCGGATACTACGCACGTATATAAAAGCGAGAGAAAGGAAGCTCTAGTGAAACTCAAAGAAATTAGGGAAGTACTGATAATAATTCTGCTAAAATTAATAACAAATAAATTCAAGTTAACTTATGCGTAAGCACCACAGTGATTTAACCTCAGGAAAATAATTACGTTTAGCTCCCAAATTCCAGAACCACTCTACGCAGGTAAATACCAAAAGTTCACATATCTAATTACTATATAACCTTTCTAAGCACAAGTGTAAATCCTCGATTGAAAGGAGTGCTACTCTTATCTCTGAAATAAATACAGGACAAGTGTAATCTTTCAGTTAGAAAGCGGTCCCTAATACTTACTTAGATATTACATAGAACAATCCAGTCTTGCGAGTCAGACGTAGGGGAGCCTCGTTCGTTCACTTTAATTGTTTTGTTCTTGACCATTATTGTTCTAGCTTTTACGTATGCGATATTCTTGTGCAAATAAACGGAATATGAATACACGTCTTGTGATAATTATCCTCTATTGTCTTTCTGTGTCTGTGGTAAAACAACATAACTTCTCCAGTTAGGAAGAGCCCACTTGATCAAAACCAATTAAACCCCAGTAAAAACCTGGCATAACATTGGCGGCAGCTGGTGGTTCTTAATTCGGGAAGGAAGTTGTTTGACACAGTAATCAGGAAAGAGATAGAGAGCACATGCGTCATCATGGATCCAAAATTCCCCATACCGACGTATGACGCGGAAACTCAGGATATTCGCACGTACCTAGAGATGGTCAGCCCGCTAATTAGCCTGGCATACCCGACCGACGTAAGGAAGGTCTATGGTTTATTCATTCACCTGGGGAAGGCCGTGCCCCTGGTGGCCGAACATGTACACCCAGATTTGACATGCGACAACTTTCGGAATATTGTGATCAACGCTGTTCAGCCATCACTAGGCCCCGTTGCAGCCAAAATCAACGAAATCAAGTACGGAGGGAACCTAAACAGTACCTTGAGAATAGTGAGCCGACAGGTAAAACGTGCTTACCCTCTGTACACTTATGAGCAACAACAGCAACAGGTGTTCTGTGTGCTCTTAAGGATCCTTTCCTCAAATATTAGGGAATACTTTGATATCCACGATCCCGTGGGATTTACAAAGGATATCATCACTATTCGCAAGCTGTTGGCCAACCGGCCTAAAACTTCCACAAAAGAAGCCATCAGAAACCCCCCCCCACACACCCTCAAGTGTACCGAAGACCCGGACAAACCAAAAAACGAAGGAAAAGATCGCAGTACTCATCCCAAGGCCACCCCCAACCCCTCTCGTCAGGCCACCCACAAGGAAATCTGCGAAGCTTCCCTAACCACCATCATCCTGGTCGCTCTTACCAGAACAACCAACAGGAAACCCGAGGCCCCCCAAAAAAAATTGAAATTCAGGATCTTTGCCCGTACCTAGAGATAGCCTCGGCAAGGAAACCTGTACCCTGGAACACTCACCCTCAAGAGCCCATTAGGTTAAATTACCCATTCAGTTGGGAAGCTTGCGATCCCGGTTACCCGATCCCTGACACCTGGGACCCAGCGAAGACAATGGACATTGAGTGCCAGTGTGAGGAGTGCTCTCTCCAGAAAATGTACCAAATTCAAGCCATCGATGAAGACCAAGAGGAAGAAGAAATAGAAGAGATGGAAGACCCTCCTCGAGATTTTTTTGAGCCTCCCTTCAGTTGGGAAGCTTGCGATCCCGCTTACCCGATCCCTGACACCTGGGACCCAGCTAAGACAATGGACATTGAGTGCCAGTGTGAGGAGTGCTGTCTCCAGGAAATTTACCAAATTCAAGCCATCGATGAAGACCAAGAGGAAGAAGAAATAGAAGAGATGGAAGACCATGAAGACCAAGAGGAAGAACTAGAAGAGATGGAAGACCCTCCTCGAGATTTTTTGAGCCTCCCCCGCCCATTTATATGGCCTCGGCGAGGGAGCCTGTGCCGTGGACACCTCCACCCATCTACCATCCGGCTAAAGAAAAGGACTGCATCGAGTACCACGATGAAGAATACTGTTCCCCGGAAATGCACCAAATTCAAGCCATCGATGAAGACCAAGAGGAAGAAGAAATAGAAGAGAGGGAAGACCAAGAGGAAGAAGAACTAGAAGAGATGGAAGACCCTCCTCGAGATTTTTTTGAGCCTCCCCCGCCCATTTATATGGCCTCGGCGAGGGAGCCTGTGCCGTGGACACCTCCACCCATCTACCATCCGGCTAAAGAAAAGGACTGCATCGAGTACCACGATGAAGAATACTGTTCCCCGGAAATGCACCAAATTCAAGCCATCGATGAAGACCAAGAGGAAGAAGAAATAGAAGAGAGGGAAGACCATGAAGACCAAGAGGAAGAAGAACTAGAAGAGATGGAAGACCCTCCTTGAGATTTTTTTGAGCCTCCCCCGCCCATTTATATGGCCTCGGCGAGGGAGCCTGTGCCGTGGACACCTCCACCCATCTACCATCCGGCTAAAGAAAAGGACTGCATCGAGTACCACGATGAAGAATACTGTTCCCCGGAAATGCACCAAATTCAAGCCATCGATGAAGACCAAGAGGAAGAAGAAATAGAAGAGAGGGAAGACCATGAAGACCAAGAGGAAGAAGAACTAGAAGAGATGGAAGACCCTCCTCGAGATATTTTTGAACCTCCCCCGCCCATTTATATGGCCTCGGCGTGGGAGCCTGTGCCGTGGACACCTCCACCCATCTACCACCCGGCTAAAGAAAAGGACTGCATCGAGTACCACGATGAAGAAGACTGTCCCCCGCCCAGTTCTATGGCCTCGGTGAGAGAGCCTGTGCCCGGAAAAACTCCACCCATCTACCACCTAGCTAAGATTGAAGAAGTTCCAGAAGACTCCCCTAGAAGGATTCCAAAAATCCAAATAGCGATCAGGAACAAAAGCCATAACCATCAGGCTAAAGCCACTCCTAAAGCCAAATCACCAAAGAAGAAAAAAGTCAACATCCAACCACATCCACCTCAGAAGTCTCCATATCCTCGACCACCTACCTCCACCGGCTTTTATGGTAAAGTCTGTTCTACATCTTCACCAACAGCCTCCATGTCTACTACATCACCTTCAGCACCTCCGAAATCATATGAACCTCCTCCATCCAACCCTTCTTCACTTGCCCCATCCGCCGAAGATAATCTCTCCTCCTATGATACAGTCGGGCTAAAACACCCACCTGCACACCACATTCGTCGATCGGCCCCTGTTCCTTTCGTCTCCGATCAATTATCCGTGTTCGCTCCAACCTTGAAGATAGCAAGCAATACTCAAGTAATTCCAGCACCCTCATCCATCATCACTGTAATCCATCAAAACCCAGTCATTAAAAAGGGTTCCCTGGCTCCCACAAGGATTAAGAAAACCAACACCTCAACCAAAACTAAGCCGGCAACAACCCGCATTCCCAGAAGTGGTCCTTACATCAAGATCATAGGGACCCAAACCCATGACGTTACTAAGAATATTAAGTTCCTACATCAACTAGAAGCAGCCCTCGGGACATATACAGAGATACCTTGCATAACTCTTTATGCTAACCTGAGCAAACCAGCAGATAGAAGCTCAATGACATGGTGGGAATATCTCGACAAATGGAAATTTGTTTCCACCAAGAAAATGCCTGGTGTGACCAGCTCCAGCCACGAGGTCGTGGCTTTGATGGGGAAGAAGGAAGTGAAATAACAGAAAAACATATTCACCACCACAGCCAACATACCGAGATCCCCACCCCTACCTCCACCACCATCATCACCACCACCACAGCCAACATACCAAGACCTATAGCTGCTCACCACCACCACCACCACCACCTCTACCAATAACAGAGAAACAGTTACCCAAGCATTCACCACCACAAGTCGTTTTCTCTCTCTACCACACCTCTCCCGCATCAGAGAAAACGTCGACTCAAAGATTCAAGGATAACAATTATATACCTGTGAATGGCAGAAGATAACATGTGATCAGTTCTCGCTGATATTACACTTCTCCTGCAACACCCCAAACCTACAAACTTGCAACCACTGTCCACTCCATCTACCTCCAGCCTGTGAAACACATAACAGCCCCAGACCAAATCAGAAGACAATATCATATTATATCACCTCACCCCAGAGTTAAAAAGGACACAACCGCCCCCAGACAACACGAGTTACTACCATCGAGATGACACGCCCTCTAACACCAGGGAAAAACTTATCCATCAACATAACCAATTCCAAAGTCCAACAGAAGAAGAAAAGCGAAAAAGAGAAATTAATCAAGAAATGGCACTATAAGTAAATAAGTATATCACCCCTCTCCAAGCCACAAGGAACTAACCACCCTACAACATCCTATCCCTAGGTGCCTTTCTGATGCTCAACCACATCACCCCCGAGGCCCTGAGAAACGGTATGACTATGACGGAAGATTTTAGGATCGACATCTCAATCTAGAGCTGTTCTTGACACCCCGGGTAAAAGGACAGATTCGAAAGTTGAGGACACAGTTGAAGAGTTGGTTCAGTTGATCGCAAGGCGTAGACACAATTACGAGACTGTAGTCACCCATTATACTAATTCTTTTTAGTGGGTATCATCAAGCTGGTTTATTAGAGCCTTCTGGGTGAAGTAATCTAATATTCTCTGCCTACCTCAACCCCGGCGCTATGGTGGATATAAGCAGACAGTCGGGTACTAACTAGCTTTATCCAGGATAGACCAAACCACAAGAAATTCATCAAAGTGCTTATAAAGACCTGAGTAGACAGGAGTTCACTCCTGCGTTCGCTCGATGCTATTTTGTCACAGCTTGGGCTAGGCAATTTAGTTATTTAAGGTCCCAAACCAAAGTGCTCGAGTTACACTGTGGGAACCCAGTGGCGCAGGACAACCCCACGGCCAGCGGATCTACCCCAGATTGGATTACTAATTCTACACCCATTGGATTAATTATTCTACACATCGAAAGTGAAGTTATTATACTGTAAAAGTTATAGAAGATCTAACTGTGAAAAGAAATTATACTTGGCGTATTGTCAGAGAGAAAGTATATAAAGATCGAAAGTGAAAGTAATTAAAATATATCTACTGCGTATATGATAAAAGGTATTCTGGAAACATCGGATACTACGGACGTATATAAAAGCGAGAGAAAGGAAGCTCTAGTGAAACAAGAAATTAGGGAAGTACTGATAATAATTCTGCTAAAATTAATAACAAATAAATTCAAGTTAACTTATGCGTAAGCACCACAGTGATTTAACCTCAGGAAAATAATTACGTTTAGCTCCCAAATTCCAGAACCACTCTACGCAGGTAAATACCAAAAGTTCACATATCTAATTACTATATAACCTTTCTAAGCACAAGTGTAAATCCTCGATTGAAAGGAGTGCTACTCTTATCTCTGAAATAAATACAGGACAAGTGTAATCTTTCAGTTAGAAAGCGGTCCCTAATACTTACTTAGATATTACATAGAACAATCCAGTCTTGCGAGTCAGACGTAGGGGAGCCTCGTTCGTTCACTTTAATTGTTTTGTTCTTGACCATTATTGTTCTAGCTTTTACGTATGCGATATTCTTGTGCAAATAAACCGAATATGAATACACGTCTTGTGATAATTATCCTCTATTGTCTTTCTGTGTCTGTGGTAAAACAACATAACTTCTCCAGTTAGGAAGAGCCCACTTGATCAAAACCAATTAAACCCCAGTAAAAACCTGGCATAACAATCCTTATAATGAAACATCCATTGGTCTATGCCTGTGTTTCAGTCCACTTCTTTGTATTTTTGTTGTATCTATCTTTTCCGCTATATTATCATTTGATGTATTAGTCAAATTGGTAGCCTTTTCTGTATATTGCAAACAATAAAACAAGTAGTGAAAATCGGTTCATAACTTTTCGAGATATCTTGTTTAAAAACAAACGTGCAGACAAACGGAGGCAAAAACGTAACCTTCGTCCAATTTGGTTGACGGAGGTAATTATGGAAGTAAAACACAACATTATTACTGTTATGCCCTGTTTTTCTACAGGTTTAACTTGGGTAATGTGAGTTCTAAATTGAATGGGTATATAAGGCTGCATGCACAATACAAGATATGAGGAATAGAGAACACAAAGAAACACATGGTAGCAAGTTACATGATCACGTTTATTGATATACCACTGCAGAATACTTGTGTAAGACAATATAATAGAATTGAACAACACTAGCATAAGTGGATCTGGATGGAGCCTAGTCTCCCACTTCCAACGTTCAGGTATTAATCTTCTGATCACTGGCTTTGATTTCACAGGTTTATATACCGAAGACCATCAATGTTACTTATAGATTCATATTCACTGTTAGATTTATTACTGGTAGCTCTGGTGCACAAGTAGTAGTTCACAGACTAGATTAGACACACGTATTTTTAGAGCACGGGAAATCTAGTAACCTCAGGGGGTACTGATCTAAGTTTTATATCCTTGTCTCAGAAATACATAGAACGCAAATCAGTGGGCGAACGTTAGATATCACTAGAGTTTTAATATCTGAATAAAGTAATTACGAGAGTCAAGGTCGCCTGTTAATTAAAGAGCACTGATCGCTTAGTACGTCCCAAATGGAATGGTTAAGTATGAATTACACTGGGCAAGGTCTTAGCCACTTCGTAGAAATATTAATTAGTGAATCTAAAACAGCACAGTAATATGTAGTACTGCTAAAGGGAATCTTGGGTAGTATCTGATGGGTCTGGTCCTGGTTATCTTGCGTCCATGATGTTGGGGGCTAACGACTGGTTCCGCGGCCGTCCAGGGGGGCCATATGTGTGAAGTTCTTCAATACGTGGGCAGGTCCTTCTATCCAAATCTGCCACGGAGTCTGCCGGTTCTGGGATCTCACTCCGGAACAACACAAGGGCAGAGCTAGAAATTAACTGCAGGGTAGTGACCCTGGTTGGTGTCTAGCTTTCAACTGATTTGACTGGGGGCGGGAGTTAGATTTATAGGCTCGGTTCTGGACCCTGTAGACAGTAGGGATCTCGAGTCTTATGGACTTAATTGAGCTCTCAATAGATATGGGGACTAGGTAAGATGGTATTTACTGTTGTGGCACAGGGCGATAGGAAGCCTTTATATTTTCATATAACTGAGCCTTAGTAAGAGGTACTATTTTGGCTATACTGGACGTATTTAGGGGAGAGAGACTGGATCTACTTTGCGAGGAGGATGGGGACAGCTGTGATAGGAGCGTCTCTCTAGATTGTTCAATCTTCATTCTATGGTATAGCTGAGGTGCTAATTTAGTGATCAGAGCATGCAAGAAAGGTAAATGGTTTATTGTGAGTTAATAGAGGTTAGTAAAGGTGTTAGTCATTCATGGTTAGTTCATTGATAGGAAGAATTCCTGTGCTACCTGGCAATGACTCGAAAGTCAAAACAGGGGCCAGGTATACCTCCGCGGGGGTGGGGGTCTCCCTCCTCGGGTGGGCAAAAAGGGGGAGCTGGGCGCCCTCTCTCTGATATAGTCGTCCGGCGGCTGTGGCTAGGGGCTTGCCATATCACCAGTGTTTGTAATAACCCTCTGTGTATGAGACAGATGTGAGTGTCTTTAATACCAATACCAAAACCGAAGGTGCCTTAGCTAGCTGGTTTTACTCGGCTGGTTGTTAATTGTAGGGTTTGCTGGATATGGTGGAGACTGGGTTGCTAACTCTGCCACATTTATCTGGAAGTATGGCAATAGAAGTTAGTTACTGGCGGGGCGGCTAGCCTCGCACCGACGACCATTGGGTGCAGGGTTGTGAATGTGTTGTAAGAGAATAGATGGCATGCAAGGGGCTAGTAAAGTTCTAATGTTGTTCTGGCCTACTAAGTGAAGGTAGGCTGGATAGGAGTATATATATAAAAGGTTGGAGAGCGTTAGTAACGGACAATTCAATGATCTTCAAGAGGTATGAGAGAGAGGCTAGGTCGGACAAGAGTCGAGAAGCGCGGGTGTCTTAATGAGAGGGGGGGGGGGGAGTTCAAGGGCTACAGGGAAATTTTGCCCCTAAGGTCCCTGGGCGTGGGGGTGGCATTAGGCTACAATTGATATGGAAGTTTGAAAAGGCAGTAGAATACGTTAGCCAAATGCTACCGGGGAATGCAACTATGGGGTGGTATATGAGTCTGGAAAAGATAGAGTTATGTGATCAGTCAGAGGGTTATGGATACTATTAGTTGGCCCTGGGAACTGCGTTTTCTATTAAATATAAAATACCAACCACAGCGGCAGTTCGTAGGGGTACTTAGTTATTGTTTCGGGGTACTTATGACAGATACTGGTAACCAGGTTATCTTATACAATCTCTGGTTGGGGTAAGAGGTGTAAGACACGAAATAAATTGGCGTAGTGTGGGCTGTAGATACGAAGGAGGCAAGGGGAAGACGTATGACAATTGTGGAAAGTAAATGGAAAAAGGTGAACACAATGGCGGATAAAAATACTTAACCTAAGGATTGCATACATAGATTTATGGGGCGATGGGTCTTCAGAAGCTTAGTCTGGCAAGACAAGATGTTAGGGAATGTTAATATTAATACTTAGTTACTAGAGGAGCAATGCAAGGGGCGACTGAGCACGGGTTACATATATCTATACTCGTCATGGAAAATGATATAAGAGGTCTAGGGACAAGCGTGGGTGTTTGAACTTCTAAGATATATAACATCTACTTCTCGGATGTAAGAACATACATAGATATATTTATGGCTGTCTGATGTGTTGGCATTGGCTCAACGTCGGGACAGGGCATGTTTTTAATATGAATGTATATTCCTATTCATCATCTTTGTAGCAAGGACAGTGCCGCTATGTCGTATCAATGCTGGTGGCAGTTAATATTATAGACTTAGTTACTAGAGGAACAATGCAAGGGGCGACTGGGCACGGGTTACATATATCTATACTCGTCATGGAAAATGATATACGAGGTCTAGGGACAGCGTGGGTGTTTTAACTTCTAAGATATATAACTTCTACTTCTCGGATGCAAGAACATACATAGATATAATTATGGCTGTCTGATGTGTTGGCATTGGCTCAACGTCGGGACAGGCATGGGTGTTTTTAATATGAATGTATATTCCTGTTCATCATCTTTGTAGTTAGGAGTGTAGGACACGAGGGGGTTAGTGTACGTGAGGTGTGGAAAATGGTCAGTATTAGAAAAGGTAAATGGGTGTGTCCTGGAGCTGTTTAGCCCTGCGGGCTTGGGCCTGTCTGAAATGGCTGGCTCGGTCAGCTGGTCCTTTCGTTCTGTGGACCTTTCCTTTGGTGTTTCTGTGTGGTGTTCGTTCATGGCTTCTGTGGTGGGCTTCTCGTTCTGGGGCATTTTACTTCCCTCTCCTTCATTATAGGCTCGTCCTCGAGCCTCAAGGGTGAAGTAAAAAGAAGCATAGTCAGAAAAGTGTAGGTTAACAAGAAAAGTAGTATGACTAAGGGAAAAAAATAATATATACAGTATATGGAAAACATGTAAATTTAAGAAAGGACAGATACTTAAGAACACAGGAAATTAAGAAGAGGTAAAGTGTTTAACAATGTATAAAGCAAATTTAAAAGATAGTCAGAAAAGTGTAGGTAACAAGAAAAGTAGTATGACTAAGGACAAAAAATATAGTATATACAGTATATGGAAAACATGTAAATTTAAGAAAGGGCAGATAATTAAGAACACAGGAAATTAAGAAGAGGTAAAGTGTTTAACAATGTATAAAGCAAATTTAAAAGATAGTCAGAAAAGTGTAGATTAACAAGAAAAGTATTATGACTAAGGGAAAAAAAATACTATATACAGTATATGGAAAACATGTAAATTTAAGAAAGGACAGATAATTAAGAACACAGGAAATTAAGAAGAGGTAAAGTGTTTAACAATGTATAAAGCAAATTTAAAAGATAGTCAGAAAAGTGTAGGTAACAAGAAAAGTAGTATGACTAAGGAAAACAAATAATATATACAGTATATGGAAAACATGTAAATTATACAATCATGCCCAATCGCTTAGGAATTGAAAACATTCGAAACAATTTAGTACAATAATATCCTCATCATCATCAGGGGGGGGGGGTATTTAGGGTCGCCGTTAGTCTGGGTGACGGTCTGGTAATAGGGGGTGGTGGTTCACTTTCACTTTGGAAGGGCGGGGTGGATATACCGTTAGTTCTTGTCGTTAGGAATGTGGGTCTGGGGGCGAGCTGGCCCGGGCCAGTTTTGAAGGGGGGGTCTAAGTGGTTTCGGTCGGGGGTAGTGATAGGGGGGTTTTAAAGATGAAACGGGCAGGTCGAGTCGGGGTTGTTGTTGCGGAAGAGGTTGGTGCTGGGGAAGGGTTGAATTGTGTAGAGAGTTGTGGTCGTGAGTGGGGTTTGGGGAAGGGTGAGTAAGGCTGAAGGTTGAGAGTTTACTATGATCGGGTGGTTTGGAGGTTTGGTGTGTGGGGATTTGATAGGGAGATGGTGGGGGGGGTCTGGGCAGGCAGGGTTGTGGTTTGAGAGGGGTTGAATTTAGACTGATTTTATTTCCGGGAGAGACATGGATGGGATTTAGAGGAGTGGTTGAAGTTGAGAGGTTGATTATGTTGTTTGGGGCGAGAGAGAGAGTATTTTGGGGTTTAGCCAAGGTGGAAAAAGTTTTGTGGTTGGATTGGGATGGGAGTGGTATTTCGTCGAGCGGGATCTTTGGGGGGGGGAATTTGGGGGGGGTGGGGTAACGGTGAAGAGGGGGAGGTTGAAAGTTTAGCTGGGCTCATGATGGTGGGGGACCGACTGGTGAGCAGGTGTTCGGTACACATGAGGGGGGGGGAAATCACTTTGGTGGGGGTCACGCGTGAGGGGGGGATTAACGGCGCGTGTGGGAGGATCAGAGTGATGGGGTGTGTCGGTGGCAGTGACGGTTTGCTTAGAGGTTATCTGGGGTTGGTGGGTTTGTCTGTCATGAGGGGGTGAGTCAAGTGTGGGGTTTTGAAGTTTATTAGGGGTGTGAATTGTGGGGGGGGGTGGAAGGGAGCTACTGACGGAAAACTGTCACAAGGGAGATTTTGTTGGTGGGGGAATAGCTGAGTATTTCTGGGGGAAGGGGGGGAACATAGTTGGGTCCCTAGGTCGTCACGCGTGAGGGGAGGGTTAACGGCGCGTGTGGGAGGGTCAGGGTGGTGAGAGGTGAGCGAGTTAGGAAACGGGATTTGTTGGGGGGACTGCGGCGGGTTGGTGGGGGAAGAGTTAGGTGTAGAACAGGGGTTATTGGTAGAGGACTGATGTATTGATTTGGGGTTGTTAACAGGACGAATTTTAGGAATCTTCTTGGTGGCAGTCACGGTCTGGTTAGCGGTTATCTGGGGTTGGTGGGTTTGTTTGACATTAACAGGACGAGTTTGGGGAATTTTCTTGGTGGCAGTCTCGGTCTGGTTAGAGGTTATCTGGGACTGGTGAGTTTGTTTGACATGAGAGGGCGAGTCAAGTGTGGGGTTTCGAAGTTTTCTAGGGGTGTGAATTGTGTGGGGGTGGAAGGGAGCTACTGACTGAAAACTGTCACAAGCTACCGACGGAAAACTGTCACAAGGGAAATTTTGTTGGTGGGGGGATAGCTGAACATTTCTGGGGTCATGGGGAAAATATGTTGTGGTAGGCCTACATAGGTAGGCATAGCTAGAATACGGGGCTTGTTGGGGGGGGCTGCGGAGGGTTGGTGGGGGAAGAGTTCACTGGGGTTGGACTTTCACCGGAAGTCATTTTGGACGGGTGCACGGAGTCTTGGATAGGGGCTAAAAGGTTGGATAGGGGATTCATCGAACTGCGTAGGCATTCTTCTCTGATGGAGAGCATATGTTCTTCGAATAAGCCATACGGGTCGAGATGGGCGGTGATGTGGGGTGGGAGGATGTTTAACAATGCGGTGAATAAGAGTTCATTTTGTTGGTCGTAATCTTCATAGCTATACGTGGTCCTCACGTATCTGTAGAGTTGTATGAGGGTCACATTTATATCCCCTTCATACTTGATCTCGTCGACTTTTATTATTTTGGGGGCGACGGGGGAACCCAAAAGTGGATCTAAAGTCCGGATCACGAAGGATCGAAACTGGTTCCAGGTACTCTCTGGCGTATTCTGTGTCACCATTTGGTGAATAAATTCTTTAAAGGTAGGCTTATCAACAAGTTGGGAAACGGCTTCTCCCAACTGTACAATATGCAAAATTGCCATGGCGATTTTTTCGCGGTCATTATGAAGTACCACATCGTACACTGGCTTTATTATGTCTAAGTAACTGGTGATATCATATGTGTTTACATCATACTTGGGAATGTGTGCGAGTGGCTGAAGATTTCGCGATGTTGCCATGCTTCTACTGTTCCAAACTTGCAGTGTAATGCAACCTTTTATCCGAATCAAGAACCACCGCTGCCGCCAATGTTATGCCCTGTTTTTCTACAGGTTTAACTTGGGTAATGTGAGTTCTAAATTGACTGGGTATATAAGGCTGCATGCACAATACAAGATATGAGGAATAGAGAACACAAAGAAACACATGGTAGCAAGTTACATGATCACGTTTATTGATATACCACTGCAGAATACTTGTGTAAGACAATATAATAGAATTGAACAACACTAGCATAAGTGGATCTGGATGGAGCCTAGTCTCCCACTTCCAACGTTCAGGTATTAATCTTCTGATCACTGGCTTTGATTTCACAGGTTTATATACCGAAGACCATCAATGTTACTTATAGATTCATATTCACTGTTAGATTTATTACTGGTAGCTCTGGTGCACAAGTAGTAGTTCACAGACTAGATTAGACACACGTACTTTTAGAGCACGGGAAATCTAGTAACCTCAGGGGGTACTGATCTAAGTTTTATATCCTTGTCTCAGAAATACATAGAACGCAAATCAGTGGGCGAACGTTAGATATCACTAGAGTTTTAATATCTGAATAAAGTAATTACGAGAGTCAAGGTCGCCTGTTAATTAAAGAGCACTGATCGCTTAGTACGTCCCAAATGGAATGGTTAAGTATGAATTACACTGGGCAAGATCTTAGCCACTTCGTAGAAATATTAATTAGTGAATCTAAAACAGCACAGTAATATGTAGTACTGCTAAAGGGAATCTTGGGTAGTATCTGATGGGTCTGGTCCTGGTTATCTTGCGTCCATGATGTTGGGGGCTAACGACTGGTTCCGCGGCTGTCCAGGGGGGCCATATGTGTGAAGTTCTTCAATACGTGGGCAGGTCCTTCTATCCAAATCTGCCACGGAGTCTGCCGGTTCTGGGATCTCACTCCGGAACAACACAAGGGCAGAGCTAGAGATTAACTGCAGGGTAGTGACCCCTGGTTGGTGTCTAGCTTTCAACTGATTTGACTGGGGGCGGGAGTTAGATTTATAGGCTCGGTTCTGGACCCTGTAGACAGTAGGGATCTCGAGTCTTATGGACTTAATTGAGCTCTCAATAGATATGGGGACTAGGTAAGATGGTATTTACTGTTGTGGCACAGGGCGATAGGAAGCCTTTATATTTTCATATAACTGAGCCTTAGTAAGAGGTACTATTTTGGCTATACTGGACGTATTTAGGGGAGAGAGACTGGATCTACTTTGCGAGGAGGATGGGGACAGCTGTGATAGGAGCGTCTCTCTAGATTGTTCAATCTTCATTCTATGGTATAGCTGAGGTGCTAATTTAGTGATCAGAGCATGCAAGAAAGGTAAATGGTTTATTGTGAGTTAATAGAGGTTAGTAAAGGTGTTAGTCATTCATGGTTAGTTCATTGATAGGAAGAATTCCTGTGCTACCTGGCAATGACTCGAAAGTCAAAACAGGGGCCAGGTATACCTCCGCGGGGGTGGGGGTCTCCCTCCTCGGGTGGGCAAAAAGGGGGAGCTGGGCGCCCTCTCTCTGATATAGTCGTCCGGCGGCTGTGGCTAGGGGCTTGCCATATCACCAGTGTTTGTAATAACCCTCTGTGTATGAGACAGATGTGAGTGTCTTTAATACCAAAACCGAAGGTGCCTTAGCTAGCTGGTTTTACTCGGCTGGTTGTTAATTGTAGGGTTTGCTGGATATGGTGGAGACTGGGTTGCTAACTCTGCCACATTTATCTGGAAGTATGGCAATAGAAGTTAGTTACTGGCGGGGCGGCTAGCCTCGCACCGACGACCATTGGGTGCAGGGTTGTGAATGTGTTGTAAGAGAATAGATGGCATGCAAGGGGCTAGTAAAGTTCTAATGTTGTTCTGGCCTACTAAGTGAAGGTAGGCTGGATAGGAGTATATATATAAAAGGTTGGAGAGCGTTAGTAACGGACAATTCAAGGATCTTCAAGAGGTATGAGAGAGAGGCTAGGTCGGACAGGAGTCAAGAAGTGCGGGTGTCTTAATGAGAGGGGGGGGGGGAGTTCAAGGGCTACAGGGAAATTTTGCCCCTAAGGTCCCTGGGCGTGGGGGTGGCATTAGGCTACAATTGATATGGAAGTTTGAAAAGGCAGTAGAATACGTTAGCCAAATGCTACCGGGGAATGCAACTATGGGGTGGTATATGAGTCTGGAAAAGATAGAGTTATGTGATCAGTCAGAGGGTTATGGATACTATTAGTTGGCCCTGGGAACTGCGTTTTCTATTAAATATAAAATACCAACCACAGCGGCAGTTCGTAGGGGTACTTAGTTATTGTTTCGGGGTACTTATGACAGATACTGGTAACCAGGTTATCTTATACAATCTCTGGTTGGGATAAGAGGTGTAAGACACGAAATAAATTGGCGTAGTGTGGGCTGTGGATACGAAGGAGGCAAGGGGAAGACGTATGACAATTGTGGAAAGTAAATGGAAAAAGGTGAACACAATGGCGGATAAAATACTTAACCTAAGGATTGCATACATAGATTTATGGGGCGATGGGTCTTCAGAAGCTTAGTCTGGCAAGACAAGATGTTAGGGAATGTTAATATTAATACTTAGTTACTAGAGGAGCAATGCAAGGGGCGACTGAGCACGGGTTACATATATCTATACTCGTCATGGAAAATGATATAAGAGGTCTAGGGACAAGCGTGGGTGTTTGAATTTCTAAGATATATAACATCTACTTCTCGGATGTAAGAACATACATAGATATATTATGGCTGTCTGATGTGTTGGCATTGGCTCAACGTCGGGACAGGGCATGTTTTTAATATGAATGTATATTCCTATTCATCATCTTTGTAGCAAGGACAGTGCCGCTATGTCGTATCAATGCTGGTGGCAGTTAATATTATAGACTTAGTTACTAGAGGAACAATGCAAGGGGCGACTGGGCACGGGTTACATATATCTATACTCGTCATGGAAAATGATATACGAGGTCTAGGGACAGCGTGGGTGTTTTAACTTCTAAGATATATAACTTCTACTTCTCGGATGCAAGAACATACATAGATATAATTATGGCTGTCTGATGTGTTGGCATTGGCTCAACGTCGGGACAGGCATGGGTGTTTTTAATATGAATGTATATTCCTGTTCATCATCTTTGTAGTTAGGAGTGTAGGACACGAGGGGGTTAGTGTACGTGAGGTGTGGAAAATGGTCAGTTTTAGAAAAGGTAAATGGGTGTGTCCTGGAGCTGTTTAGCCCTGCGGGCTTGGGCCTGTCTGAAATGGCTGGCTCGGTCAGCTGGTCCTTTCGTTCTGTGGACCTTTCCTTTGGTGTTTCTGTGTGGTGTTCGTTCATGGCTTCTGTGGTGGGCTTCTCGTTTTGGGGCATTTTATTTACCGTGACCAAACACTTGGCCTATTATTAACACCATTTAACAACTCCTAAAAAAGTAAAAAATATAAAATAAAAAAGAAAAGAAAATTAAGATACAATATAATAAATAAATTATACAAATCTCGGACAATATAAAGATGATTTAATTAAATTCATACATCGATTTTATCGTGGCCTACAGGTTTCTTATGCCATGTATTTCATTCCATTATGTGTCTAAATGCACGTAAAAATGTATTACTGATCATGAAAAAATATATCCTCTATATAATAATAATAATAATAATAATAATAATAGTTCTTAAAGCTAGCGCATGCTAAGCTAGCTAAGGATAGCTCAATAAGGCCGATTAGGCGTATTTCCATTGGGGTCCTGTACTACTACCCCATCCCTTTGCTCATGAGGGATGGTAACGACTCAGTGCTTGTGAAAAAATTTTAATGCGCCGAGCGTGGGCGCGAACCCGGGCCTTCTGGGTGGAAGTCCGAGACGCTAGACACTACACCAAGCGAGCCGCTATGACTATTTTATATCGCCTACCTCGCAAGAGGTGGGTGGCTTTGTTTACATCCGCCGCGAAGAAGAAGAAACATTGGGGAAAATTTGGTTTTTGCCCCCTACTGTTTATATATATGATGATTTCAATAAATCCTGGTGGGGGGGGGCTGAGGATAAAATATCCTCAGCATATTTTGTATCCCACGGCAAACGGTTATGGCCATATAGCTCTTTTTCGCGAGTGAAGGGGCGTGTTTTTAGATTGTTTAATGTGTAAATATGCATTTCCACCTATTATCACACATCAAAACACCCTTACACAACTCTAAACTAGATAAAAACAATCGAAACAATTTTTTAGCAATTTAATTACATCATCTTAATTTGTTGTCAGCCAGAGTGGACAGAAGGGTGCTGAGCTGGTATGGTCATGTTGAACGAATGGGAGATGAAAGGCTTACAAAGAGAATATGTGAGTCAGGTACAAGGGGAGATAGAAGGGCAGGAAGACCCCCATTGAGATGGAGAGACTGTGTAAGAAAGGCTTTGGATGATAGAAGAATGACTATAGATCAGGCAGGGGAAGTGGTGGTGGACAGGAGTGAATGGAGAATGCTTGTGAATAGTTGAGTGAACACGTGGTCATTTGGAGTAAGGGGTCGGGCGCAAGTTGGACTAGATAATAGTCCATCAGGCGCCTGGCCCGGGGGGACGATTAATATGAAGGGTGTGGTGGGAGGGCTTGTGGTTTTGGCTCCGCTGCATGTCTGCCTGCCGAGATCGGAACCTCTCCGGGTGGTCAGGGGCCGGGGGAGTGCTGGAGCGACCTTGGTAACCCTGGTCTCTGGGTCTTCTCCTGGGTGACCTGGATGTGTGTGAGTTTGTGTTTATTATCTGTGTTTATTTTTTGTTTTATGTTGTTTTTGTGTTTTCCCTGTTCTTGCTCTGTCTTGAGTCGGCTACCCCCAAAATGGGGATTGGGCCTGAGCATATAGATAGATAGATAGATCTTAATATTGACCCAAATCTCTTTTATGGTACGGGGGAGAAATAAACTTGATAAACTCGAAATTGTGGAGAGTAATTATAATGTCCTCCCTTAACTCTACGGGTTGTTTACCACAATTCTCATCAATCGCCTCGGGCCTTCCTCCATCCCCCCACCTCTCTCTCTCTCCCTCTCTTTCTCTCAGTTGACCTCTGACCTTTGATGGGTAAACAGTGGCCGCTCCGCTCTGATCTAGTTTACGACCACAGTGACTTTGTGGGGTAGTGAACTTGTGGGGTTTTTTCCCACGGTTCCCTCACCACCCATAAACCTCATAGTAATGGCCAGCAATACCCACACAGAGGAGGATTACCACCATTCTAGTGAAGAAACTGTGAGTGAGATGGTGGACGAGAACCTCACCGGCACCGAGGATATGGAGCATGAGGGTTACACGTTGGTGTAGAAGAGACGCAAGAAAAATAGTGGAGAGAAACGAGGAAACCAAGACAGGAGTAGTGACGAAGAAGATGACGGTAGGGATGAGAACAGAAAGAAGAATAAGCATGACGAAATGGACAACATTGAACAAGAGCGAAGGAACCCAAGGGTAGACGAACAAGTCCAGGGGAGACACCCCCGACTACATTTCCCCATTGACTCCATACTTACATACCAACAAAAAGTGCTATGGACTGTGGAACTTGGCAGGGAACACAGAAGTTTTCAGCCACTCCTTAATATGAATGTATATTCCTGTTCATCATCTTTGTAGTTAGGAGTGTAGGACACAGGGGTAGTGTATGTGAGGTGTGGAAAATGGTCAGTTTAGAAAAGGTAGATAGCTGCGGCCTGGAGCTGCTTAGCCCTGCTGGCTTGGGCCTGTCTGAAATGGCTGGCTCGGTCAGCTGGTCCTTTCGTTCTGTGGACCTTTCTTTTGGGTGTTTCTGAGTGGTGTTCGTTCGTGGCTTCTGTGGTGGGCTTCTCGTTCTGGGGCATTTTACATAGTAGTTTCATATATTTCCATTAAGTATCGAGAAATTAGCTACTAAGGGATTTAATTTACCATCAGCTGGGGAAAAATAGACTAGGCTAGGCTATAATATATGGCTGCTACTGCCGGCTGCCGCGGACCTTGGGCGTAACTAACGCGGAGAAGGTGGCGCAGTGTTTCCACTTTAGGGTAAAATACCACATTATAGGGGAATCAGACTGTATGTAGGGTAGAACTTAGGGTAATTCTAAAAAAGGCAAAATCTAGGGGAATTTGGGAATCTTTGGGGTTTATTGTGTATTTTTTAGGGGATTATAGTATTTTACATTAGCAGTTGGTAATTATTGTTGTTATTAAAGAATTTATTCCCTGATCAAAATTCCCTAAAAAGAGTTTGTCTAGGAAAACAAAGAGCATCAAATGTCATTCGTTAGGTCTTTGGTATGCATCTGTTAAAGGGCTTGTGTGAAGTTTTAAAAGAGACAATGTTTTCAGTCATAATTGATGAAACAACAGATAGGAGTACTACTAAGCAGATGAGCATCATACTGTAGTACAGTATTGGGATGGTAATAAAATGCAAAATTCTTTCTTAGATCTTGTGGAGATTCATGACAGTTCTGCTGATGGTCTGATCAAAGCCTTAACCCGTCCAGCCCCGGCTAGTTTTGTAATGTTTGTTCACCAGAACCCGGCCGGTTTTCAAAAAATGGTTTTATTCCAGAAACAATAGCGAATGGGTTAGGAATGAAGGAAAAACAACGAAAAACCGCTCAAAAAGCTTAAAGAATGGTCCTACAGAGCCCCCGAAAACGTATTTTACAAGAGTAAAAAATTGAAGGCAATTACCCCAAAAAAACAGGTTATTGCGCGCTCACGCGCACGCACGTGAACTTTGAGAGTTTTCAACCATCGGCACGGTTGCGTGGGATACGTACACAGTTCCCATACAAATCTGAGCCCTCTTGAGTGGCTACACCTGAGGTTACGGTCGGCGCAATTAGGGTGATGCGCCAGGCGCGTCTCTGGGGCTGTGCGTTACATACATCGCCGACGCGTCAGGCGACGCGTCGCTGGGGCTGTACGGGTTAAAACAGTCACTGGAAGCCAAATAGATTCCTTTAGAGAACATTGTGGCATTCTGTTCCGACACCACAAATGTCATGATGGGGGGGGAAACATTCTGTTGCTACCATTTTACGTGATTTATTGCCAAATGTTATAATAGTAAAGTGTTCATGCCATATGATTCATTTATGTGCTTCACATGCTTGCCTAAAGCTCCCTAAGTCACTTGAAGATCTTTGTCGAAATATCTATACTCATTTTAGCTTAAGCTCAAAGCGGCAAGATACATTCAAAGTGTAATGCCCTCGAAAATGTCCCGCAACCACAATAATGTACTACCCGAGTTGACGTCAGGTATAGCGTAAAATAGTCGTAGATGGTAAATCCAATAAACTCATCACGTGATAACACCACAAGACTATCACCTGGTTCTTAAAAATCGGACTAAGGTTGCTATACTTTTAGTACGTCCGTGGTAGTACAGTGGGTTAGCGCGCGGGCCTGGTGGTGATGGTGGTGCGTCACTAACCAGGGTTCGAACCCCACCCAAGGCATCTCAAAACCTGTGGGTTTTTAGGAGGGTTAAATTCCCTTCAGAGGTTCGTACCCCGCGCCAGGTACCAGGAAAGGTTGATCCTAAAGGTAGCCTGGGGATATTTCCCTTCCTATTTAACCTGGAAAAACCTAGCATTTCATTGGTGGCAGTAAGGGAACGTGACCTGGTAGCTACATGCTGGAGCACCTGTCACGCGAACCCTATACCAAGAATTGAGATGGCTAAGGTAAAAAGGCTACGATACCTTACGACCTTACGAGGCTAGGGACTAGCCTAACTAAAAAGGAATGTGGTGTAATGCCCTCGAAAATGTCCCGCAACCACAATAATGTACTACCCGAGTTGACGTCAGGTATAGCGTAAAATAGTCGTAGATGCATGGTAAGTCCAATAAACTCATCACGTGATAACACCACGAGACTATCACCTGGTTCTTAAAAATCGGACTAAGGTTGCCATACTTTTAGTACGTCCGTGGTAGTACAGTGGGTTAGCGCGCGGGCCTGGTGGTGATGGTGGTGCGTCACTAACCAGGGTTCGAACCCCACCCAAGGCATCTCAAAACCTGTGGGTTTTTAGGAGGGTTAAATTCCCTTCAGAGGTTCGTACCCCGCGCCAGGTACCAGGAAAGGTTGATCCTAAAGGTAGCCTGGGGATATTTCCCTTCCTATTTAACCTGGAAAACCCTAGCATTTCACAAAGAATTTCAGGACTTTGTTGGCGTGGCTCCTCACAAAATATTAGCTCCAGGGCAGACTAGGTGGCTTTCACTGGAAATTTGTGTCAAGCGTTTACTTGAACAATGGGAGGCTCTTAAATTATATTTTACTTATGTTGCCTTCACAGATCCAACTGACAGCAATGATGCAATTCTGAGAAATCTGAATAGCAAATTTACTCTTGCTTACTTAGAAATTTTGTCTCATAACCTAAATCGCTTTAATAGCTTTAACACACAATTTTAGTCTGAAACCCCAAATTTGTACTGTCTCAAAAGGGAAGTTTGCAAATTGCTTAGAAATATATGCTCAGATTTTATGAGCATCCCATATGTTAAGAAGTGTGAAATATCTGCACTTGGTCCAAGACATCCCTTATTTTCTGCAAGTATGGTGTCTGCTGACAACATATATTTAGGAGTGTCTGCTACGGAGACTATGAATGATTTGAAGGCAAGCAGTAGTGCTAATGAAGTAACAATATTTCATGATAATTGCTTGAACTTTCTTATCGCGTCTGTAAGACAGATACAAACTCGATTCTCCCTTGATGAACCAATCCATTCTGTAGTGCAGTGTCTAGATCCCATGAATGCTGTCAATCTTCAACCTAAATCACTGGTACCTGTATTTGAAGCAATACCACAGCTTCATAAATATGCAGACAAAAAAAAAAGACTGATGAAGAATGGAGATCACATTGTTTCAGTGAAGAGTTGACTGGTCAGACACCATGCTTACAGTATTGGGATATTGTGCTTAAAAAAAAAAATGCTGCAAACCTCCCTTGTTATCCAATTTTAAAAGTCGTGGTCTCTGTCCTATTATCACTGCCATTTTCCAATGCAAGTGTGGAGAGGTTTTTCAGTAAACATAATTTAACAAAGACTCCACAGAGGACCAGGCTAAAAAATGAAACACTGTGTGGTTTAATGCACATGATATACTACCTTAGTAATAAAAACATGACTGCAGACACACTAATTAGCATTGATGACAGAATTATTTCAGCACTCAGGGCAGTAAAAAGTAATGCAACTTGTACTGAAATCGGTGGTTAGTGGTACAAACATAATATTATTGCATAAGGTATGTTCAAAACCTGATGGAAATGTGGTTAAAGTTATTTTTTGTTTTTTACCTATTATATAAAATGAAACTTTTGCAACAATGACAATTTTGTAGATATCAATGCATATTGATTATTTATTTTGGTTATATGAATTAATTGTAGGTTAATAAAAGAAATAATGAAAGTATATACTTCAATATTTACTCCAATATATTGTTTTTTTTATTATATTCACTCTTTTATATTGGTTTAGGGTAAATCATGCCAATCTAGGGGAATTTTGGCACAAATTTAGGGTAAAATAAAATTTGGCTGTGGAAACCCTGACTGGTGGCGGCAGGCGGGAATCAGATGCCATAGAGGCAGGGCGAGAACTCCGAGAAGGAGAGGGAGCAGCTGCGTCCAGCCGTCCACAGTTGGCACACGACGAAATTCTGAGCTACAACAGACGTTGTTCGTGCGTTTTGGGAGAAATTATGCATTTTGTTGAGTTACCCAAGATTTAAGAACAAAAATCTATCAATATGGGAAGACATTTCCAAGCTCCAGAGGTTGTCCCTAGTTTCCAAGATATGTGTAGAGCTGGAACACTATTTGGGAATAAATGACAAGATGGTAAGTGAAATTTAGGCCCCGCTTTGACTAAGATTTTTGGTTTATTTGTTTGTGAAGTGGGTATTTTCAATTTGTTGATAACGAAAATCCTCCATGCGGACTAGCCTATAGGCCTATGGAGAAAAATATGGCGAATCTATTGGTGCCTATTTTGGTTTAATGTTATTTTAATACCACGAATTTTGTTGATATATTTGAAGATAAATAATGAATCTATATGCTCTAAAGATCATAAGAAAATTTGTTTTAACCCTCGGCAAAACCTAATAAAAAAAGTATGGTACTAAAATGTCTTTTTCGTAACAAGGTTGTCAATACGGTACTTTCAGTCATCGATAGCTCTAAAGATCATATGAAAATGTGTTAAACCCTCGGAAAAACCTAATGGTAAATTTCTATAATTGCACCTAGCCTATACGAGCTAAAAAAAATATTATTGTATTTAACACCTTATTAGCGGCCTAGGCGGTTTATTTATATGTACCGCCCAGCGGGGTGTTTTTAGCCAAAATAGGGCTGTTTACGTGATCATTTTCATGCCTAAATAAGACCCAGAGCGTAAAACAAGTATCTATCCCTGAAAGGGCATAAACAGAGCTTTCGAATGACACCATAACGATCCTTTTATGATGGCTAGTTTTCTTGCAACAACCGTGCAACGCGAGTGCAAAAAGCATGTAATTAGGCACTTTCCCCATACAATTCCGTATATAGCGAGTGAGAGAGGGAGGGAGGAGGTGGGATTCGTGTCAGTAGGTTCGCCGCGGTGGTCTGGAGCAGTCATACGCTCGCTACTCTCCTGCCACCACTTGTCTCTCTCTCTCAGCAACATTACGTGCTGAAATTGCCACACGACCTATGTCGAGCGCCGCCACATAGGCCTAGGCCTAGTCCAGATTTATTTAACTCGACTTATGTTGCGCGCCGACAGTTAAGGGTTAACAGGAAGGTACAACGAGGTAAGTGATGTGGTATAGGTGGCAATATGCGGAAATGGATTATAAGGGCATTCCGCCCCCCTCTGACAAAAGTCTATCAATCTAGATGTGACCTGGATTTACAATGTTTCAGCAATGTTTCAGAGAGTCATTAGCCTAACCTAACAACCTTACCTAACCTAACCTAGTATTATGGGTGGGGGGTGCCCCCACACCCCGCTGGTTGGGTAAAACGGTAGAAATCCAGTTGGGGTGGAGTGAATAACCGTAGATTTTCGTAAGGGGGTAAGAGGGGGGCAGAATGCCTTTATAATCCATTTCCGCATATTGCCACCTATACCACATCACTTACCTCGCCGTTCCTTCCTGTTAAATACAATAATAATTTGTTAAGCTCGTATAGGTGCAATTATAGAATAATAGGCCTACCAACCTAATATAAAAGTATGGTACTAAAATTTAATTTTCGTAACAAGGTTGTCAATACGGTACTTTCCCGTTATCAATGTACAATCAAGCTGAAGATTGCAGAATGAACACCATAAACTTCATCGACTATTTTTCACCTTCGTATAATCGACAGCCAATTTTTTTTTGTTTTTTATTAACCTGACAAGCGCGAAATAGACCTAGGGGCTAGGGTAGTTATTTGTGCATTTCTAGCCTTGGATTCTGACAGAATTCGTTATATTTACAATATAGAGCATTATTTGTTTTCGGTATGCTTTTATTTTACATATATGATGTATATATGAACCTTCAAGAGTGCTAAAATAAGTGGGAAAAGCATTTGGGTGGTGAAAAACGAAGATATTGGCCACCCGGTCATAATCTCAGGCGAGAGAGAGCCACAGGCAACCCTCCTCTCTCGCTGTCTGTGAGGTAACAGACGAGCGGGGCGGTGTGGGCCGGTGTCTGGGTGTTACATAACTATCGTTTCTGCAACCCACTTGTGCTACATTATCGCGGGAGAGAAAAATAACCGATAAATGATGATAATAAGAGGAAAAATAGGTGATAATTGAGGAGGGGAGGGAGGGGGGAATAAGGTGGGGAAGGAGGGGAGGGGGCTGGGTGAGATTTACATGGATGAGTACTGGAGGGGAATTATCTCACCTAGAGACAAATTCCTTTGTTTTGATAGGCCCTTTTTTTTTTGGAAGGCTTTTTTTATGGTCTTGCTTCCGTGAGGCCTATCGCGTTCCCTATAGGAAGCCTTCCGTGAGGCCTATCGCGCTTGCCGGGCTAAGGGATTAGCCTAGTACATAACCAGCGGGGGTGTGGGGGCGGCAGCCCCCACCCATAATACTAGGTTAGGTTAGGCTAATGTCTTTTCAAATCACTATAGAGGGGCTTACTTACTTACTTGGTCTTACTTGGTAGAATTCCGTCCTCTGTGGACGCAGCTAAAGTGGACTTCCGCTGCAGCCAGGCAGCTCCGCAACTCCCTCGTTCCGTCTATTAACGAGTTGGATGCGGTGCTGGGATATCCTGGTATTGGGGGCTCGTCTGGTACTGTAGCCAGCCATCGGTCCAGCTGACGCTTGAAGGAGTCTGTCGTGAGACTCGTGACTCCCGTCAGTTCCCGGACGGCCTTTGGTACAGTATTGAAGAGGCGAGCCCCATTTTTACTGAAGTTGTTGTGGGCGACTGTTGCTATTTTCTGAGAGGTAGCCTCAGTCCTCTTGATGTAGCACAGTCGCCCTTTTCTAACGTGATTGTTGATGACTAGTCCCACGTCAGGTACCAGCCCTTCTAGGGTCTTCCACACATAAATCACTAGGTAACGTTCTCGTCGTCTCTGAAGGGAGTAGAGCCGCAACTCCTTCAGGCGTTCCCAGTAGTTCATGTGTTGGAGACCCCAGATCCTGCTGGTGAAGGTCCTCTGTAGAGACTCCAGTTTGCCGATGTCACCTATCTTGTGGGGAGTCCATAGCTGGCAGCAGTATTCCACCTTTGGGAGGACCAGAGCCTTCCAGAGTGTCAGCATACAGGCCCTCTCTCTAGTTTGGAAGGTCCTGAGTATCCATCCTGCGAGTTTCCTAGCTGTCTCGGTGGTTTGGTTGATGTGGCGAGAAAAAGTTCCATCTGTACTCATTGTTACTCCCAGATCCCGCACATGTTCTTTTGGAGTGATGGTTTCTTGATTTGCCTGGTAGCTGGTGCTCTCTTTGATGGTTTGCAGAGGGCCGTACCTTAGCAATTCGAATTTCTCGCCGTTCATCCTCATGTTGTTGGAATCTGCCCAGTCCAGTAGGCGATTCAGATCTTCTTGTAGCAGGGCCACATCGTCAGCTGACTCTACCCTCCTCATTACTCTTGTGTCATCTGCAAATGAGGTGGCCGTGGAGTGCTGGAGATCATGATCAATATCCCCTATCATGATAAGGAACAGAAGTGGTCCCAGTACAGACCCCTGCGGAACGCCACTTATTACCTCAACTGTGTCAACATCGATCGATAGGCCTAATGGGGAAAATAGGTTTTCCCGAGATTTCTAATTAATTACAAACACTATATATTGATGCAAATGACCAATTTTGTTTATAAAAAACACTCGGAAAATTTGTGGTATTAAAATAAAAAAAAATCCCCTATTTTCCCTAATAAATTGTTTCTCATAACGTCGCACTAGTGTCCTTGAATATTATCCCACATAGGCCTAGTAGGCCTAGCCTATGTTACAAATATGACATGTACCAGCTTTGCATAATTCCAACTAAGGATAGCCCAATAAGGCCGTTAGGCGTATTTCCATTGGGGTCCTTGTGGGATTAGGTTAGCTGGGGAAAAGGGGAGGATAAAAGAAATAGATACTTTAGAGAAAGTATTTCGGTCAATATTTACGAGTCGCACCACAGCTCGGATCTCATTTCTAATGGTAATTTTGGGTTCCTATCATTCTATGCTTCACTGCTATATACTTTTTATCCACGGGAAAATATTTTTTTTCTTGTGTGTTTTTTAATTTATTTTAATTTTTTTATTTTGTTTTGCATTAGGCCTAACCTAACCTAAATGTATTTGGGGGCTATTAGGTGAGGTTAGGTTTTTGGTTCAATGTTATTTTAATACCACAAATTTTGTTGATATATTTGAAGATAGATATTTAATCTATATGCTTTAAAGATCATAAGAAAATGTGAAGTCACAGAGTGTGAGGTGAAGCTGAACGGTCAGGCTATGGAGATCGTCAACTCTTTTAAGTATCTGGGCAGTGTGTTGAGTAAAGATGGGACTATGGATGAAGAGGTGCGGGAGAGGGTACAACAGGGGAAGAGGGTTGTAGGAATGCTAAAAGCAGTAACAAGAAATAGGGTGGTCAGTATGGAAGTGAAGAACTCCTTGCATGACAGTGTGGTAATCCCGACACTGACTTACGGAAGCGAAGCATGGACGTTGGTTGAGAGACTCGACCAAGAGTGAGAGCAGTGGAAATGAATTACTTAAGGAGTGCGTGCGGAGTTACATGGAGGGATAGACAGACTAATGAGGAAGTAAGAAGGAGGTGTGGTGTGGAGGTAGATGTGCTGGAAAGTGTTAAAAGGAACAACTTTAGATGGTTCGGCCATATGGAACGTATGGAAAGCGAGAGAATGACTAAGAGGGTGTACGAGAGTGAGGTGGAGGGACAGAGAGGGAGAGGTAGACCTAATATGAGGTTGAAGGATGGAGTGAGGAACTACATGAACGAAGGCGGTGCTGGTTGGGGGGAGGGGCGTTGACTGATTGGGGACAGAGGTGCATGGGGGCGGTTCGTTCGTGGCCACCCCTTCGGGGATCACGGCGTCAGGCAATAGATAGATAGAAGAAATTTTGTTTTAACCCTCGGCAAAACCTAATAACAAAGTATGGTACTAAAATGTCTTTTTCGTAACAAGGTTGTCAATACGGTACTTCCAGTTATCGATAGCTCTAAAGATCATATGAAAATGTGTTAAACCCTCGGAAAAACTAATATAAAAGTATGGTACTGTACTAAAATTTAATTTTTGTAACAAGGTTGTCAATACGGTACTTTCCCGTTATCAATGTACTGTACTGTACAATCAAGCTGAAGATTGCAGAGTAAACACCATAGACTTCATAGACTTTTCTTTCACCTTCGTATAATCGACAGCCAATTTTTTTTTTTTTTTATTAAGGGATTAGTACTCCACCAGCGGGGGTGTGGGCCCCACCCATAATACTAGGTTAGATTAGGCTAATGTCTTTTCGGTAAATCTACAGTTATACTACCCCTCCCCCACTACCCCGCACCACCTCCCCCTTCAAAACACGCCTTTTAGCGTGTTTTTGGATGGTTCAGCAGACGTGGAAACTGGAAAAAAACGTATTTTGATAACAAATTATCACCAACCAGATACAAGTTTTTCAGGTAATTTGTTGTTGTTTTTAATTTTTTCTTTGATATACAGTGTTGTTTAATACCAAGGACCGTCGCATTTTAGTATTTTTAACATTAGCCTAACCTAACTTAACCTAACCTAACCGAAAAGTAACCTGTCTCCGCGACGGTCTAAACTCCGGTATATTCCTGCGAAACGGCATGCATTATATCTCAAGAACTGGGCAGTGTTATAGCATATGTGTTGTTTGTACATATATATGTATTATGTATGTTGCTTCTTAGTATACTATAAATGGAAAATATACTTGGTAAATGAATAATTAGAGGGCATCTGTGGACTCACTTTTACAATTTCCTAGCTCAGCTGGTGGGCGACGAGTGGAGGTGAGTCGAGTTGTATACTGATATTCTATTGGTCAATAAACTGGGTGTGACATCACGAGCGATGATGGCATATGAATGGTTGTTGTGGGAGTAAGTCACTGTCTAGATGGTGACGTCACAAATTCTCGCAACATTTTAACGGGTGTAGAAATACACGTCAGTCCATATAATGAGCCTCTTGTTTCTCAATCCCTCTACGACGTCACATTGATTCATTTATTATCCTTGGTGTTTATAATCTCTCGGATTCGGGCGAAATGGTGGAACTGTTGTTCAATGAATAGTGAAGTGTTTTTGCTTTATGAAAACACCTACAACATCTTCTATTTAACGGGATTACCAACGGAGCTTCCAGCGGCATTGTGTTAATTTGGCTGCAGACCATTATTTTCCAGTACACCAAGGGTAAGGGTTTTATACCGTCGTTATTTGGGTCCAAGCTTAGGCTAAGTTTACCACAGAATCTTTAATGAATATCCTCAATACAGACTTATTTCCTTCACTTACCTCGTCAATAATAACCCATATAGGTGGAGAGGCCCTGAATTATATCAAAGAAAAAGTGATGTTGAAACATTATCTGCAATTTAGCCATGTTGATTAACTCTTAGCCCATGGGCGGGTGCCCAACCCCGAAAGGAGTTGAAATAGGGGAGCTATCCCCCCGCCAAAGGCGGCTTTCTAGGGCCTTTCCTAGCTGATGCTGAGAGGATTGGGTTCTAGTCATGTGGTGATGGGCTGGTCTATCCGAGTGAGAACTGAGCGATCTCTGCCATACCCATAGCTTACTCTGAGTGTTCCTTTTACTTATATATCTTCTAGATCTCAAGTGGCGGCATCTTTTCCGTGGATTTGGCAGATTGGGAGCCAAAGCGTTACATTTTTTCCCTTACCCCTCAACTTTCCCTTCATAATTGCTGAGGGGCACAGGGCCTTGGGTGGGCTTTGGTTTCCCGGGCGTTTCCGCACCTTCCTCAGCTCCCTGCCTTGGAGTGGCTTCGGTCACCCGGGCTTTGTTAGTGGTAAGCAGGGAGGATTTTGTGGGGGCGCTCGTTATGGCCTTGCTCGAGACCTTGGGGCTGTTCGGCCAGACAGCCTGGGGAACAACAACAACAACAACTACTCTTAGCCCACTTAACCCCTTCAGACTCATATGACGCAGAGGTTGGCAGATTAGCAATAAGAAATAGAATTCTCTCACTCTTATAATTACCTCTTTTGGCGACCGTCAATCTTTTATGAATTAAATACCAAACCAGCGGGGGTGTGGGGGCGGCAGCCCCCACCTAATATACTAGGTTAGGTTAGGTAAGGTTGTTAGGTTATGCTAATATTACCCCTTATTTTCGTCTTTTACCCCTCAATTTCCCTGTACTTCATAGCCCTCCCCACTATCGGGGGCCGTATCTTAAGATTGTTGGATAATGGGGAAAAACTTTTTTTCCGGACCTATATCCTCAATACAGACTTATTTCCTTCACTTACCTCGTCAATAATAACCCATATAGGTGCAGAGGCCCTGAATTATATCAAAGAAAAAGTGATGTTGAAACATTATCTGCAATTTAGCCATGTTCATTAACTCTTAGCCCACTTAACCCCTTCAGACTCAAATGACGCAGAGGTTGGCAGATTAGCAATAAGAAATAGAGTTCTCTCACTCTTGTAATTAACTCTTTTGGCAACCGTCAATCTTTTATGAATTAAATACCAAACCAGCGGGGGTGTGGGGGCGGCAGCCCCCACCTAATATACTAGGTTAGGTTAGGTAAGGTTGTTAGGTTACGCTAATATTACCCCTTATTTTCGTCTTTTACCCCTCTATTTCCCTGTACTTCATAGCCCTCCCCACTATCGGGGGCCGTATCTTAAGATTGTTGGATAATGGGGAAATTTTTTTTTTCCGGAATCTTTAATGTAGGCCTATATCCTCAATATAGACTTATTTCCTTCACTTACCTCGTCAATAATAACCCATATAGGTGCAGAGGCCCTGAATTATATCAAAGAAAAAGTGATGTTGAAACATTATCTGCAATTTAGCCATGTTCATTAACTCTTAGCCCACTTAACCCCTTCAGACTCAAATGACGCAGAGGTTGGCAGATTAGCAATAAGAAATAGAGTTCTCTCACTCTTGTAATTAACTCTTTTGGCGACCGTCAATCTTTTATGAATTAAATACCAAACCAGCGGGGGTGTGGGGGCGGCAGCCCCCACCTAATATACTAGGTTAGGTTAGGTAAGGTTGTTAGGTTAGGTAAGGTTGTTAGGTTACGCTAATATTACCCCTTATTTTCGTCTTTTACCCCTCAATTTCCCTGTACTTCATAGCCCTCCCCACTATCGGGGGCCGTATCTTAAGATTGTTGGATAATGGGGAAAAACGTTTTTTCCGGAATCTTTAATGTAGGCCTATATCCTCAATGCAGACTTATTTCCTTCACTTACCTCGTCAATAATAACCCATATAGGCCTAGGTGCAGAGGCCCTGAATTATATAAAAGAAAAAGTGATGTTGAAACATGATCTGCAATTTAGCCATGTTCATTAACTCTTAGCCCACTTAACCCCTTCAGACTCAAATGACGCAGAGGTTGGCACATTAGCAATAACAAATAGAGTTCTCTCACTCTTATAATTACCTCTTTTGGCGACCGTCAATCTTTTATGAATTAAATACCAAACCAGCGGGGGGGTGGGGGCGGCAGCCCCCACCTAATATACTAGGTTAGGTTAGGTAAGGTTGTTAGGTTACGCTAATATTACCCTTTATTTTCGTCTTTTACCCCTCAATTTCCCTGTAGGCCTACTTCATAGCCCTCCCCACTATCGGGGGCCGTATCTTAAGATTGTTGGAT
Source organism: Paralithodes platypus (assembly GCA_032716605.1). NCBI lineage: Eukaryota > Metazoa > Arthropoda > Malacostraca > Decapoda > Lithodidae > Paralithodes > Paralithodes platypus. The sequence goes on along the minus strand of CM064527.1, from coordinate 43,836,852 downwards.
AATGGGGACAACTCTTTTTCCGGAGATTCTAATTAATGACAACCACTGTATAATGATGAAAACTAGCTAAAACCCAAAAACAAAACTCACGAAATAAAAGTTGGCCAAGTTCCTGGATATTTTCCCTAATTTGCATGAACAAATTGTAATATAGAAACCTTATAAATCATATAAATAACAAATCCACCCCTCAACCCATCGTGTATCCAACATTGGCATTATAACTAAGACCATGAATAGGGCCTACACTCATTTCTCAAAATCTGGAGGAAAAAACATAAAAAATAAGGGTGTGAGACTATTCCCTATAATTACCAATATATAATTTCATCTTGGGACGATACCGCTCTCGCAGATTAACCTTACCGTTCTCGAGGCAAATACGGGGGTGGGGGATACTAATTAGTATTGATAAATAGAAACGGTTTGAATATCAAGACGCAAATTACACAGTGCACTAATGACATTATAATACACGTTGTGTGAAACATATACCCCGCTGATGTTAAATTAACCGGGTGTAATGACGACATGTTGGCCGAGGGCTGGAATGACGTCATCGCTTAGGCCCGCCTTGGCTGATGACGTCACGATAATCAACAACCAATCACAAGCAAGGATACACAACGTCTTGGCTTGGTTAATCAAGATGGCTATATTCTAGTTAATCGCCGTGTTTCAACCCCTCTCTTTCCCTGATATACTTCATACCCTCCCCAGCTATTGGGGTTTAGTATTGTTGAGGTAAGTGAAGAAAATAACTAAGAGATATGAGGATATAAATAAGGATCCTTAGTTAATGGGCAAACAAAATAAGGTGACTACCGCTACATAGGATCTTACCTAAACTCCCCCTCACGTTCCCTGTTTATGGGTGCGGGACGGTCTAAACCCTGCTCACGTTCCCTGTTTATGGGTTTGCGAAGGTTTGTAATACTTCAATGTATCTATTTCAAGTCAAATATACATTTCCGCACATCATCAAACCATACTAAGTCTACTACTAATAATATTAACCTATTAGTACCAACAGAATAGCGACAAAATAGGGGTAGTATAACTAGATTTATCGTCTTTTCAAATCACTATCGGGGGTCATGTCTCAACATCGATCGATAGGCCTAATGGGGAAAATAGGTTTTCCCGAGATTTCTAATTAATTATAAACACTATATATTGATGCAAATGAAAATTGTTTTTATAAAAAACACTTGGAAAATTTGTGGTATTAAAATAAAATTTTAAACAGGTTTTTTGGTTAGGTTAATTAATGCTAAAAAAAAAAAAAAAAAAAAGGTCTAAGCCAAGAAAAAAAAAATCCTGTGGATAAAAAGTATATAGAAATGAAGCATAGAATGATAGCAACCCAGATAATTATCGCGAATAGACTCGCAGCGTTATTATACATAATTTATTAGGGAAAGTGAAGCTCTATGGAATCCTTATAATATACTCACATAGATTCCGTTGTGGTAGAATAGTTGGAAATTTATTATTTTAATACCACAAATTTTCCGAGTGTTTTTTATAAAAGAAATTGTTCATTTGCATCAATATACTGTATAGTGTTTGTAATCCATTAGAAATCTCGGGAAAACCTATTTTCCCCATTAGGCCTATTGATCGATGTTGAGAGACTCCCCCCGATAGTGATTTGAAAAGACATTAGCCTAACCTAATAACCTTACCTAACCTTACCTTACCTAACCTTACCTAACCTTACCTAACCTAACCTAACCACCAAATGAATACAGACCACACTTACAACACATCACAAACACCCCACACATCATCCTGGGTGGTGACTTCAACGCCAAGACGTTGGCCTGGTTTGTCGACAACCCCGACACAGACAGAGGGCTGGTACTACAAAACCAAACAGATAACCTCATCATCCTTAACGACATCCATCAACATACCCATATTCCTCACCAAGCCCTCTATAACCCATCATCTCCAGACATCACCTTTTGCTCCCCAGAACTCGCCCCCACAACATCCTGGAGGGTGGTACAGAACCTTAGGCTCTGACCACCTCCCGATCATTATCACCACCAAAACCAGACTCACCCCAGCTAGCCACAAACACACATACACCAATTATAAAAGAGCTAACTGGGAAGCATTTACAAATGAGACAGAACAACACTTCACAACTTTAAACAGTACACCCATCACTAACATCAACAATGCTGTACACATACTCAATAAAACTATCCAAAACGCTGACAAGAAACACATTCCAAGAGGTAACAGAAAAAGACACAACCCCAACTTCACACCAGAAATTCAAAACCTCATCAGACAACGCGACACACTGAAACACTCCCCAGCACCCCACACACAAGACATCACACAACAAATTCAAGCACTCAACACCCAAACTAACAACAAAATACAAGAACAACAAAAACTAAATTGGAATAACTTCCTACAAACACTTGATCACAAAACAAACCCCAAAAAACTCTACAAAACACTAAACAGCATCACACTTTCCAACAGCAACACAACACAATCACATGCTGCAATCACAACAACAGACTCTACTCCTTCATGTAAACAACAAGCAAACACTCTCATCAATCACTTCTCACATGTCAGCCACCTAAAACCTCACAAAGACGACCGACGTGTCATCCGGCGTAAGAGACAATTCCCCACAGACCCTGACTATACACCCTTCACCAATCACCAGACAAAGCATATCATCAACAATCTCAAGCACTCACCCGCCTGTGGCCTAGACAACATAAGCAACATACACCTCAGACACCTGGGACCACAAGGCATACAAACACTCACTAACATATCAAACTACAGCTATTCACACAACACAATACCAGACATTTGGAAGCATGGTATCATCATCACATTCCCCAAACCCAACAAAGACCCCACGCTACCCTCCTCGCACCGCCCCATCACACTCCTTTGCTCCCCCTCCAAAGTCATGGAACGCCTAGTATTACAACTAATTACACCCGACCTACCCCTAGCTCCAACACAACATGGCTTTAGGCCACTGCACTCCACAAACACTCTTCTCACAGACCTTACACAAAGAGCTTTTGACGGCATCAACTCAGCTAGACCACCACACAGATCACTATTAGCAACACTCGACATTAGTAAAGCCTTCGATGCCATCCCCCGCCACAACCTAACAAACAAAATCTACAACACAAACATGCACAACAACACAAAAAGGTGGCTGGCCAACTTCCTAGCAGGCAGATGTGCACACGTATCTTTTGCCGGTCAGTCATCTAAGATCAGAAACTTTCCAAACGGAGTCCCACAGGGATCCGTCCTATCGCCCGCACTCTTCAATCTGTACATGCACGATATAACTACACCCAATACTCCCCAAATAAACTTAGCCTCCTATGCAGATGACATAACACTCACATGCACACACCATGACCCAAGAAGAGCAACAGATCTCCTTCAACCCTATCTCAACACACTACATGGCTGGTGCACTACAAACAGACTGAATCTAGCCCCAGCCAAATCCACCGCAACCCTGCTCACAAGCTGGACAGGTGAACACGAATACATCCCTCAACTCACCATAAACAACACACCCCTAACACATACACACACACCCAAAATCCTAGGAGTAACATATGATACTCATATGACATTCAAACAGCACACCACAAACATTAAAAAGAAACTGACACCCAGACTTAACGCCCTCAGGTCACTTGCTCACACAAAATTTGGACACAACAAAGAAACTACCATCACAGTATATAAACAATACATAAGATCAGTAATGGAATACGCAAGCCCAGCCTGGGCTTCTAACCTAGCTGAAACACATCATAAGACCTTACAGACTATCCAAAACAAAGCCCTGAAGATCATTATAGGCTGCACAGCTACTGCACCCACAGATCATCTACATCAAGAAACCAAAATCCTCAAAGTCAAAGACCATCTGGACATGAGAGGCACTCAATTCCTGGCAGCAGCCTCCACGAACCAAGACCACCCACTAAACTACATGGCAACACACCCACAGACACCAAGAAATATCAAAACAACACCCAGCACACGGTATCACACACAGTTATTGTCCTCTCCCTCCCTGCCCACCCCGAACCAACTTCCAGAAGCACATCCATACTCATATCTCTCGCCAATCCATCCACTCACTCACAGACAACACGCAGCTGCATGCACGACCTCCCGAAATCCATCCTTCCGAATCCTCCCTCCCTCGCGAGGACAGAGTCCACCTGGCCAGGCTGAGATGCGGACACCATCCAGCTCTCCTGAGCTATCAGAAGAGACTGGATGACTCCGTTGTCGACGCCTGCCCGGGATGTAACACAGCACCCCATACCATTAAACACATCATAGAAGACTGCATTTCACACAACCACTTACGCCAACAACACAACCTACACTCAATGAGAGCTCTGTGGGAAAGCCCGATCGTGGCCATGGCCTTCCTCAGGGACTCGGGGCTGTTCGGCCAGGCAGCTTAGGGAACAACAACAACAACAACCTTACCTAACCTAACCTAATATTATGGGTGGGGGCTGCTTCCCCCACACCTCCGCTGGTTGAGTACTAATCCCTTAGTAAATAAATAAAAAAAAATAAAAAATGGCTGTCGATTATATGAAGGTGAAAGAAAAGTCGATGAAGTCTACGGTGTTTACTCTGCAATCTTCAGTTTTGATTGTACATTGATAACGGGAAAGTACCATATTGACAACCATGTTACGAAAATTTAATTTTAGTACCATACTTTTATATTAGGTTTTTCCGAGGGTTTAACACATTTTCATATGGTCTTTAGAGCTATCGATAACTGGAAGTACCGTATTGACAACCTTGTTACGAAGAAGACATTTTAGTACCATATTTTTTTATTAGGTTTTGCCGAGGGTTAAAACAAATGTTCTTATGATCTTTAGAGCATATAGATTAAATATTTATCTTCAAATATATCAACAAAATTTGTGGTATTAAAATAACATTGAACCGAATAGTTTTGGGTAAACCTGACGTTTTGGACCGACAGCGATTTCATTAAGTTTTATTTTGTTTTTTGTAATTTTTCCTTCAGATATAGTGTTGTTTTATACTGAAGAGGAGCGGAAATTAATATTTACCCATTATCCAACAATCTAAAAACACCCCCCCCCCCCCCACTAGTGGGGAGGGTTATGAAGTTCAGGGAAAATGAGGGGTTAAAAGCGTAAGTACATGTACATTAATATAGCATTTTGTATCAAAACTTGGCTCGGGTTTTCCCAAATTGCAACCATAAAACCCAATTTTGTGAATAACCGAGCCAACTTTTGACGAAAGCTGGCTCGGATTTCACAGGGTGGAGTGTTATAAAAATAGTCAACTTTGGGAAGACATTAACCTAACCCAACAACCTTACCTAACCTATCCTAGTATTATGGGTGGGGGCTGATGCCCCCACACCCCCGCTGGTTGGGTTAGATTTTTTTTTTTTTTTTTTTAATGTTCTAGGCTAGGCTATTAGCCTAACCTAACAACCTTACCTAACCTAACCTAGTATATGGGTGGGGGCTACTGCCCCCACACCCCCGCTGGTTGGGTTACTTTTTTTTTTTTTTTTTTTTTTTTTTTTTTTTTTTTTTTTTTATTTTTTTTTTTTTTTTTTTTTTTTTTTTTTTTTTTTTTTTTTAAATGTGCTATTAGCCTAACTTAACAACCTAACCTAACCTAACCTAGTATATGGGTGGGGGATGTCGCCCCCACACCCCCGCTGGTTGGGTACTGGCTGAAAAACTTATTGTTTTACAGTATACCTGTATATGAATTTTAGCGTTTTTGTTTTTTTCTCCCTTATACAGTAATACATTTCAGCTCTTAATGACATATATAGCAATGATGTATATGCTCTACCGGACCTATTAGGCCTAAAAAGATCGATGGGCTAACTGTCGGTCCAAAACATCAGTATAACCTTGTTTTGATAAGTTTTGTAACTCTATTTTGTCGATATAAATAGTCCCGCGCGTAAACAAACTCAGTCCCGCAATCTTGAGAGATCTGCTACGGACGTGTTCGAAATGGAGTACACTCGCTACGGTAAAGTGTTATGTTCTACAAAGATGTTACTGTATGTCTAATATATGAACCCACAGTAGCTGGCATGCAACTTGCAAGGGCTAGTGTTGTATCCCACGTACTGGGTCTAGGGCACTCTAGGGTTAGGTTTTGGTTAGGTTAATATACTAGGTCTCTGAAACAAGATTCGTAGTTGCGTTAGTATTTACATCAAAACTATTCTCGATAAATCTACAGTTATACTACCCCTATTTTGTCACTATTCTGTTGGTACTAATGGGTTAATATTATTAGTAGTAGACTTAGTATGGTTTGATAATGCGTGGAAATGTATATTTGACTTGTAATAGATTCATTGAAGTATTACAAACCTTCGCGAACCCATAAACAGGGAACGTGAGCTGGGTTTAGACCGTCGCGCACCCATACACAGGGAACGTGAGCTGGGTTTAGACCGGTCGCGAGACAGGTTAGTTTTCGGTTAAGTTAGGTTAGGTTAGGCTAATAATAAAAATACTAAAATGCGACGGTCCTCGGTATTAACCCTTAAAGAGCGGCGCTCGACTTAAGTCGTGCACCAATTTGCAGCAAGTTAGGAGCATTATTAAGGCTTTTAACCCGGGAGCTGCGGGGAGACTCTTAAGAGTTCCCCCGGCGCACTGCGGGAAGACTCTTAAGAGTCAGAGAAAATAAAAATCAACTTTTGACATCGAAAAAAAAATATTTTTTTATATTTTTTTTTTTTATTTTTTTTTTTTTTTTTTGGCCCCTGGGCCATGCAAAATCTCAGTCCTCTACCTCCCCTCCTTCCCCACTTTCCTCCTCTCCTTCAGTTATCACCTATTTTCCCTGTTATTCCCTTATTCTGAGGTATATTTTCGTGCTAACATTAGAAATCCGATTGGAGGGTGTGGTCATCACTGATAGCAAGCGAGTGCAAGAGAGAGAGAGAGAGTATCGATCGACTGTGTCTCAGTGGCCTTGGGGGAAATTGGCGGGAAAGCAGATTGCCTCACCCATACATTATACAACTCGCGGGCTATATCTCCGATTTTGACCATCCAAACGCTGTTTTCACTCGTTTTATTGTTGTTTCAGGTTAATACCTTTATAATCAACCCATAATAGGCGCATATGGATAAATATTAATGCTATTAATGGCACAATGAATATTTTAGTGACGGAAACACCTCAAATACGTCAGCACAGGGGGACGTTTCCAATTACCCCCATGCGCACTTCAGAGGTTAAAGGGTTAAAATAGAGTGCAAATGGCCGGGAGAGCAGCGGGCCAGACAGCAGACTGCCAGGGCTTACCGCCGCCCATTAACTCATGTTCCCTGTGTTCTCGAGAGGCCGGCAGTGTAGCCAGTAGTGAGCATAGCTGGGAAAAATATACCGATATATGCTAAACTTCCATGTTCGTGGCATCACTGCAAGAGAACCACGAATGCTACGTAGCTCGTTCTGGTCTCATTTTGAAGCTTTTAGTGCCTAGTTTTTTGCTAAATAATTATTTTTTCATGCAGATGCTTGATTTATCATGCAGGAGGGCCTGAATATGCCCAAATGAGCCCAAAACACCCCGCTAGACAAGGGTTAAACAACACTGTATATCAAATAAAAAATAAAAAAAACTACAACAAATTACCTGAAAAACTCGTATCTGGTTGGTGATAATTTTTTATCAAAATAAGTTTTTTTCCAGTGTCCGCGTCTGCTGAACCATCCAAAAACACGCTAAAAGGCGTGTTTTAAAGGGGGGAGGTGGGGGAGGGGTAGTATAACTGTAGATTTACCCTATTCTCCCACAGTGGAATCTGTGAGTATATTATAAGGATTCCATAGAGCTTCACTTTCCCTAATAAATTATGTATAATAACGCTGCGAGTCTTTTCAAAAAAATTACCGGAACCCAAAATACAATTAGAAATGAGATCCGAGCCGTGGTGCGACTCGTAAATATTGACCAGTATTTCTAGGGGGTTATTTTAAGATATTGGCCAGGCTTAGTAAATTAATAATGAGCTGTATTTGACAATAACTGGTTGCTGTGGGATACACATTCGAGGGGGGGGGGGGGGGGAAGAGGGTCTTTTGCTTTCCCTTCTCAACCCCCCATCATCCCCATGACTTATCGAAATTCTCATCTGTTGCCAGTTGGCCTAGGCTAGTGGGCGATGGGCCAAAACCTCAGCTCATTTTCCTATCTAGCCTAAACCTATTGTTTGGTAATCCTGCAGAACAACTAGCCTAGGCCTTCTGTATTTTTTTTCAGGCTAGGTAGGCTTAGGCCTACAGTAGGCCTATTTAATTTTTTTATTTTATTTTAAAGGTTTAGGCCTAGGCTATTATGGTGTATTTAATTGATAGATAGTGTGGAAAGCGGTTTTTATTGCCATTTTCATTGTTAATTGCAATTAAGATACCCCAACAATCTAGGGGAGAGTTTGGGAATGCGAGGTTTTGGGTGGGGGGAAAAAATAGGGTTAGTTAACATGAGAATAAATGAAATTGGGTAGGATGTAGTTCCCGGGTGTACCGCGGCTCCGCCAGCCTTGTTTACACTAGCCTATGCGGAGTGGCGTTGGATGCTTGCCATCTTGTTCCTGTCTATTTTGACTGCCAGTGCCTTTGGATACAATAATATGTTGAGGGAGACTTTGCCCCCCCCTCACCCCCTCATGACATATTGTCGTCATCACATATATTGCCAGCAGGGGGCAAATAACCGAAAAAATCACTGTCAAAATAGACGCGAACTTAACCACGGCGATCGACAAATGTAAACATGACGGCGGGGGAGGCGTCGAACGCTTGCAGTCAAGTTCCCACCTATTTTGAAATGCCATTGGATACAATAATATGTTGAGGGGAGGCTTTGGCAAGAATGTAGTTACCGGGTGTACCCCATCATGTTCCCGTCTATTTTGACTGCCTTTGGATACAAAAATACATTACCCTAACCAAACAACCTAACCTAACCTAACCTAACTGTCTTCGTGGTGCGATGCATAAGGTGTTGATTTTCGGTGTGAGCATCCTGGGTTCGAATCCACGGACTGCCACATGTGTTTGTAAATTTCATTAATCGATTTTAGGAGTATAGTTGGTTGTTGGAAGGAACATATTAACTAGTATTATAGATTTATAAGTTTATTTTATTATAAGTATTTATAGATTATTTATGTTGTATGTCGGTAGTGGTACACCCGGTAACTACATGCACAACATGGCTTTAAGCCACTGCACTCCACAAACACTCTTCTCACAGACCTTACACAAAGAGCTTTCGACGGCATCAACTCAGCTAGACCACCACACAGATCACTATTAGCCACACTCGACATTAGTAAAGCCTTCGATGCCATCCCCCGCCACAACCTAACAAACAAAATCTACCAACACAAACATACACAACAACACAAAAAGGTGGCTGGCCAACTTCCTAGCAGGCAGATGTGCACACGTATCTTTTGCCGGTCAGTCATCTAAAATCAGAAACTTTTCAAACGGAGTCCCACAAGGATCCGTCCTATCGCCCGCACTCTTCAATCTGTACATGCACGATATAACTACACCCAATACGCCCCAAATAAACTTAGCCTCCTATGCAGATGACATAACACTCACATGCACACACCATGACCCAAAAAGAGCAACAGATCTCCTTCAACCCTATCTCAACACACTACATGGCTGGTGCACTACAAACAGACTTAATCTAGCCCCAGCCAAATCCACCGCAACCCTGCTCACAAGTTGGACAGGAGAACACGAATACATCCCTCAACTCACCATAAACAACACACCCTAACACATACACACACACCCAAAATCCTAGGAGTAACATATGATACTCATATGACATTCAAACAGCACACCACAAACATTAAAAAGAAACTGACACCCAGACTTAACGCCCTCAGGTCACTTGCTCACACAAAATTTGGACACAACAAAGAAACTACCACCACAGTATATAAACAATACATAAGATCAGTGATGGAATACGCAAGCCCAGCCTGGGCTTCTAACCTAGCTGAAACGCATCATAAGACCTTACAGACTATTCAAAACAAAGCCCTGAAGATCATTACAGGCTGCACAGCTACTGCACCCACAGATCACCTACATCAAGAAACCAAAATCCTCAAAGTCAAAGACCATCTGGACATGAGAGGCACTCAATTCCTGGCAGCAGCCTCCACGAACCAAGACCACCCACTAAACTACATGGCAACACACCCACAGACACCAAGAAATATCAAAACAACACCCAGCACACGGTATCACACACAATTATTGTCCTCTCCCTCCCTGCCCACCCCGAACCAACTTCCAGAAGCACATCCATACTCATATCTCTCACCGATCCATCCACTCACTCACAGACAACACGCAGCTGCATGCACGACTTCCCGAAATCCATCCTTCCGAATCCTCCCTTCCTCGCGAGGACAGAGTCCACCTGGCCAGGCTGAGATGCGGACACCATCCAGCTCTCCTGAGCTATCAGAAGAGACTGGATGACTCCGTTGTCGACGCCTGCCCGGGATGTAACACAGCACCCCATACCATTAAACACATCATAGAAGACTGCATTTCACACAACCACTTACGCCAACAACACAATCTACACTCAATGAGAGCTCTGTGGGAAAGCCCGATCGTGGCCATGGCCTTTCTCAGGGACTCGGGGCTGTTCGGCCAGGCAGCTTAGGGAACAACAACAACAACAACAACTACATCCTTCCCGAGGCTTTGCCCATTCTCACCCCCCCATGACATATTGTCATCATCATATATATTACTCACACTGATACTCGCAGAAGATTCCTGGAAGAGGCTAATGAGCCTGTGACTCCAGCTCTGGATTGCTAAAACTGGGTTCTGTGGTCGAGGCATTGATATTCTAGCACTGCAGTGAAATCAAATTTAAGTGTCTGGTTCTTCCACACCCGGTCTAATTTTCTTTCAAAATCCAGCACAGATTTAGCATTCACTACAGAATCTGGGAGGCTGTTCCAACTGTTCACCACTCTGTTACAAAATGTGTATTTTCTGATGTCTAACCTTGGCCTTTGCTTAAATATCCTCTTCCCATGTCCTCTTGTCACCGATCCCTCCTGTTGCGTGAATAATCCTTCGCTGACGTTCCTGTCGTACACACCGCTCATTATCTTGAAGGTCTCCACCATATCACCTCTTGATCTCCGGTAGGCTAAAGTTGGTAGGTCCAACTTCCAAAGTCTGTCGTGATACGGTAAGTCCTTCAAAGTTGGCACCAGCTTCGTTGCTCTCCTCTGCACCGCTTCCACTGCCTCCACATCCTTCTTTTTGTATGGGCACCATACCTGGTTGGCATATTCCAGTTGCGGTCTTACTAATTACTAATTACTATATTGCCAGCAGGGGGCAAATAACAGAACAAAATCGCCGTCAAAATAGACTCGAGTTAACCGTGGCGATCGCCCTATGTAAACATGGCGACCGTACGCCCGGGAACTACATCCATCACAAGTTAGCTCAGATTTGGGCATTATTCAGAGTCCAAAAATCCCGAAATTAGGAGAAATAGTGGGGTGGATGTAGACTCCGGGCGTACGACTACGGTCGTCATGTTTACATAGGGCGATCGCCGTCGATTTTGACGGCGATTAATTCGGTTATTTGCCCCCTGCAGGTAATATATATGATGATGACAACATGTCATGGGGAGGTGAGGGGGGGCAAAGCCCCCTTCAACATATTATTGTATCCAATGGCATTCAAAATAGACAGGAACATGATTGCAAAGGTCCGACATCTCCCCCACCGCCGCCGCCGTCATGTTTACATTTGTCGATCGCCATGGTTAAGTTCGCGTCTATTTGGACGGCGATTTTTTCGGTAATTTTCCCCCTGCTGGCAATATATATGATGATGACAATATGTCGAGGGGCGGGGGGGGGGGGCAAAGCCCCCCCTCAACATATTATTGTATCCAAAGGCAGTCAAAATAGATGGGAACATGATGGCAAAGGTCCGACACAACTACGCGTAGTGTAAACAAGGCTGGCGGTACGCCCGCACTTAACATTCTTGCCGAAATAGTCAGTTGGCTCGGATTTGACTAATTTACAGAGTAATACAAAAAACACTAAAATTGTAAAACAAAAAGTTGGCACGGATTTGGTCAAATTTCAAAGTTAAAAAAAGGGTAAGAGTTGTGTCAACGGGTGTACCGTCTGCTTTGGTTACATTGTCGCACGCTCGCAGTTACATTCGTGTCTAATTTGACTGCTCTTATTTGCTGTTATTTGCCCATGCTGGTAATATATATACAGTATATATATGATGATGACAATAAGTCATGGGGAGTAAGGAGCCAAAGCCTTCTTCACTCATTATTGTATCTCACGGTCATCCATTGTTTTGTTACCGGCCGTGGGATACAATAAGGGGTTGAGGGGGGCTTTACCCCCCTCAACCCATATATATATAATATATATACAGTATATATATATAGAGAGAGAGAGAGATCATCACAAATTCACGGAGCTGCAAGCTTTCGTCTGCATTCCAAGACATCTTTCGGCAGATTGCTGGAAGATGTCTTGGACTACAGATGAAAGCTTGCAGCTCCGTGTTTCAATTTCCTAGCGAGTACAAAATACATGTACTGTACTGTATATAAATACACTACATATAAACCAAAAGTGTAAAGATTCTATAGCCTTAGTAACAGGCAATCTTATAGTAAGTTTTTCTACTAAATTAGGGAGTACTGTACAATACATTGCCATTGTATTATATATTTGATATTTTTTTTAGGTATAGGTTTATTATAAGAAGTACAGTAGATATATAATATGGTACAGTAGCCTGCTGTATTTGAATGCAAAAGTTTAATGATTTTTTTGTTTGTTTCAGCTGATATGATAATTTCTTTGGCTGAAAGCAACAAACGCTTGGACAAATTCAAGAAGGCTCTTGAAGAAAATGGGTGTCAGTTTTCTGTAAGTACCACATATTTTAGTTGCTAAATTTTGCCATTTATTTAAATATGTGAATTACGGTAGGCTATAGTCTTCTTCTCTTTCCCTTCATTTCATTCTTCTCTTCCCATTTCACTCCACCTCATTCTCAGTCTACCTCTCTTCCTCCTTCCCTCTACCTCATTCTCAGTCAGCCTCTCCTCCTCCTTACCTCATTCTCAGAGTACCTCTCCTCCTTCCCTCTACCTCATTCTCAGTCAGCCTCTCCTCCTCCTTCCCTCTACCTCATTCTCAGTCTACATCTCCTCCTCCTTCCCTCTACCTCATTCTCAGTCAGCCTCTCCTCCTCCTTGCCTCCACCTCATTCTCAGTCTACCTCTCCTCTTTCCCTCTACCTCATGTTCAGTCAACCTCTCCTCCTCCTTCCCTCTACCTCATTCTCAGTCAACCTCTCCTCCTCCTTCCCTCTACCTCATTCTCAGTCAACCTCTCCTCATCCTTCCCTCTACCTCATTCTCAGTCTACCTCTCCTCATCCTTCCCTCTACCTCATTCTCAGTCTACCTCTCCTCCTACCTCCTTTCCTCCACCTCATTCTCAGTCTAACTCTTCTTCTTCCTTCCACCTCATTCTCAGTCTCTCCCTACCTCCTTCTCTCCACCTCATTCTCAGTCTCTCTCTGTGGATTAAGAGAAAGCCTTATACATGGTGCCCAGAGAGGTTATGCAGTGACCAGGATTTCAGTTTTGAGCCAGCTCTTGTTCGTCCTGGTCTTGGAGGCACTGTTGAGGAGTTCAGGTCGGGTCTGCCTAGGGAGCTGCTCTATGGTGCAGATGACCTGGTGCTGATCACTGACAGTGTGCCTGAAGCTGAGACGATGTTCCTAAGGTGGCGGGAGGGACTGGCAGATAACGGTTTAAGAGTGAATGTAGGCAAAACAAAAGTCACGATCAGTGGCCACGAAAGTGGAAGTTACCGGTTGAACTGCTGTACTGAGCGGTAGTTTCCCTTTCCTTTCTGGTCAAGTTGGGTGTAATTCAATCCAGTGTTGCACATACCAGGGATGGGTGCATATGATGTGTAGTGGTTTGAGGGGGCCCCTTATCGTGGGCCGTTAACTTTGAATATGCCATATGTAGGGGTGTCTTTGTAGTACCGAATCCACCTGGTAGCGTAGGGTTTGGGGATGTGCACCTGGAATGTTCTGTTACTTAGGCGACATGATTGCTGCTGATGGTGGGGCTGTGGCCTGCTCAGTCGTAAGTGGATGGAAGAAGGTCAGAGAAATGCTGCCGTTACTGACCATGGAAGGGCTCTCTCTACGGCTAAAAGGGAGGTTATGCAGGGTGTCCCAGGGGGAAAGAGCATAACTCTGAGAAATTATATAACAAGGTATTTTAAGCCTATAATGTTCTATAAGATATATTCCAAATATCAACCAGTATAGAGATATTGCATGCTGAAAAGGGTATTTTCCTATGAATTTCCCTATAAGGCTGGCCTAGCTGTCCTAGTGCCTACCACACCTCCCATCTAACTGCAATTAGTTTACCATGTTATCATACGGATATACGGTAATAATTCTGTAAGTTACACAATTATTATAGACATTTTAGCTTAGTTTGGACCAGTAGGAAACTATTTGACATTGAAGAGTCCATTACAGTGATGCGGGGGAAGACACTACATAAAACCTTCAAATTCAATAGCCTATCTTGTAACGGTTGAGATTTGAACTTTTTGTTATAGAACATGTTATGCTTAGAATACCTTGTTTTATCATTTCTCAAAGTTATGCTATTTCCTCCTGTGACACCCTGTATAGTACTTGTGTTAGAAGTGTGATGGTGTATGCTAGAAAGACCTGGCCAGTCAATATGGAAGATATAATTACAGTAGGATGGAACAATATTATGATGGTTGTATGGTTGTCATGTGAAGCTACAACAACCTTGATAATCCTTTCTTGCACAAGGATGTAGAATAAAAGTCCAGAGATAAGTTTATAGGTTCTTATTAGCCAGAGATACAGGGAGCTGGGAGGCACTTGTTAAGCTGAGTGCCGACCGGATGTTACTGATGAAAACATGTGCAGCGGTGCCGGATATATTTGGTGCAACGCTGCCGATACTACAGAGTACGGTATATTATCATGGGATATTAAACAATGATAGTATTGCCCTGAAAGTACATGTGTGTATGTTGCAATATGATTAAGGCATGTGTACACTCTGTATACAGTATATGTTGTGTGTGCACTTAACCTATATCAACACATCCCTCCCCCTTCAAGCTCGCAAGACGTTGTCGAGCTGACTCTTTTTCTAGGAGCCTTTCAGACCTACGTGGGGCCATGGGGGAAGTGAAGGACTCTCTTTCTGGGTCCGTGCAAGACACAGGGATCTCAGGGTTATGGGGGAGGGGTTCAACACCAGGGGAATTCACTGGGCGGAGGAAGCGACGGTTCCGCCAATATATCTTACCACTGGGGAGACGAACCTCATAATCCCTGGACGTGCCGCAGCCCATGACGACCCCAACCTTGTCCCAGCGGTGAGAAGTCGGGTCTTGGATCCGCACCTGGGAAGGGGGCGTGCGTGCTGGTCATAGGTTCTCTGCACCAGCGCAGTGTGGGCGGCTGCACGGCGGTCACAGTCCTCGGCCTTGGCTTGCCACTCTCCTGCAAAGGACTGGGGATGAGCAGGGGCACAAGACCGTAGTGGGTGGCCATACAGGATTTGTGCCGGGGAGCGGCCTGTGAAGTTCGGGGTGTTGCGGAGCTCCAACAGTCCACGGTCAAAGTCCTCACAGTCGATGTTGCCTGAGGGAGCGGTCTTCAGTATGAGGTGTTTGACGGACTTGACGGCAGACTCGGCATGACCGTTGGATTGTGGGTAGTGTGGGGAAGAGACCAAGTGATTGACTCCCCAACGCTCCATGAAGTCCCGGAACTCACGGCTAGTAAACTGTGGGCCTCCATCTGTACGTAGGCGGAGGGGTACCCCAACTTCCCTGAAGTAGCGGCAGAAGATCCTGATGGTGTTTGAAGCGGTAGTATCTCCTTTGCAGAATACGACAACGGGCCAGCCTGAGAGTCGGTCTGTTACGACGAGGAAGGATTTCCCCGCCACAGCGAAGAAGTCGGCTGAAACAGACTCGAAAGGCCTAGTTGGGTTGTCGTCGTTGATCATGGGTTCCTGCTGCTGACTAGGCTGTAAGACCTGACACGGCTCACAAGCTTGAACTGTGTTGACGATGTCCGAGTTGATGCCAGGCCAAAAGACAGCCTGTCGCGCCCTACGCATAGTGGCCTCCATGCCTCTGTGACTATCATGCAGGCGAGCCAAGGTGCGGCGGCGGAGGGCTTCAGGAAATACAACCCTCGCTCCGTACAGGACGAGTTCGCCATCTGCTAACAGGTAGTCTCGGAGTTTCCAGAATGGGAGTAGAGAGTTGTGCAGGTCGTAGCAGTTGGTGGGGAAACCCGAAGTAACGCACTCACGCAGGCGGATGTACACAGGATCCGCTCTGGCTGCGTCTCGGAGTTCCTGGAGAATCCTGTCTGCGTCCTGTGAAGGAGAGTTGACGTCGGTGGCGGCGGCGTTGACAGTCACGAGGGACCTGAGGTGAACCGTGGCGTCGGCACATGCTAACTCATCCTCTGGCGTCGGGTGGCTGACAGGGGCCCGTGACAATGCATCAGGGATGCAGAGCAACCTGCCAGCGCGCCAGACGGCTGTGAAGAGGTAAGGTGCGACTTTCTCCTTCAGACGTTGGAGGCGGGGATTTTCAACCGCATCAAGGGTGTAGTTGTTGAAGATGGGGATGAGGGGGCGATGGTCCGTCATGAGGGTGAAGTGTTGCAGTCCGATGAGGTAGAACTTGCACTTGGACATGGCCCAGACCACGGCTAGCATCTCCAGCTCAATGGTGGCATAGCGGGACTCGGGGTCGCTTAGGAACCTCGAGCCACACTGAACTAAGCGGAGACGGTTGTTGCCATGATCCTGTAGGAGGGCGTATCCAATACCGTTGAGGCGGGACGCATCAGTTTGTAGAATCACTGGTAGGGAAGGGTCGAATGGGGCTAGGATGGTTGGACTGAGCAGGGCAGCCTTGACCCGGCGGAAAGCCTCATCATGGTCAGCGGTTCACATAAACGACCTCTTCGGGCTCATCAGGGGGCGCAGGGGCTGAGCGGCAGTGGCGATGTCGGGGGTGAACTCCGCCAGCTGGTTCACCAAACCCATGAAGGAGCGAAGGTCGGTGATGTTTGGCTGGTGTCGGGAAGTCCTTGATCGCTCCGACTTTGCCAGGGTCAGCCGAGATGCCCTCACCTGAGAGCGTGTACCCACAGAAGTTCACACTGGGTGCGGTGACCATGAACTTGTCCTTGTCGAGTGTGATCCCACTGTCGCGGCACCGTATGAGCACTTCATGGATACGCTGAAGATGTGTATTGAAGTCCTCGTCGTAGAGCAGCACGTCGTCGACAACCTTGGCACAATTTTGCACCCCTTGGAGGGCCCTATCACCGCGAAGGCAGAAGGCGTCACCTGTTGCAGCGAAACCCATTGGACCTCTACAGTGTTGGAAACGGCCATAAGGTGTGATGAAAGTTGTGAGATGCTGGTCCTCCTCCGCAAGTTCCATTTGCCAATATCCACTCAGGGCGTCTGCCGTCGTGAAGAATTTCGCCTGCGGATCGCTTCGAAAGGCGTCGGTGAGGGGTTGGCTGGGCGGGAAACTTGGCAGTTGAGCTTAGTGAGGTCTACGGTGAGGCGAACTTCGGCGTTGGGCTTGGCGACGACGACGAGGGGGTGGCACCACTCTGAAGGTTCATCGCCGGCCGGTTTGATGATACCTTGTGCCACTAGCGAGTCCAGCTCCTGCTTAACTTTGTCCCTGAAAGCAAAGGGGATCTGCCGCGGGGTGTAGATGGCAAAAGGCACGGCATCGTCCTTGAGGTGGATCCGCATTGGGGGACCCTTCATAGGCTTGAGTGGAGCTGTCTGGATATCCTCCTTGGGACCAACACGTCCTTGAACTCTCGAAGAAAGAACTCCTTGGCTTGTGCAGGTGACGTGGTGGCTGTGAAGGGTAGCTCCTTACACCTGTAGATGTGTTTAACCTGTAGAATTGGCTTGGGGAATTCTGCTGAGATGATGGCCAATTCTTGACAGTGGCGTTTGGACAGAAGCGGCGTCTGAACACCATCGCGGACTTGGATTGTGGCAGAACAGGAACATTTGCTGATAGTGAGTTGTGCATGAAACGTCCCCAAAGCAGGAGCCATTGCAGAGCCATCCGCGTTGAGCGTTGTTGTCGGAGGCGGAGGTCGTAGGCTGCTGAGAGGAATCCGAAGTATGTCGAGGTGTCGTCGGCCGATCACTGTGATGTCTGCACCTGTGTCAGGAAGCATGTGGAGTTTTCTAGTGGTGCCGCTGTAGGTGAGACTCACGGATGTCAGTGTGGGTGCCTGAACAGGTGATCCCACACGTCGGCAACTTGTGGTATTCTTTGCTGTAGACTTGTTGTGGGAGGAAGCGTCGTTGTCCTGTGTGGCGGGCGTCTTGGAAGATCTGCAGCATTTGTCGTAGTGGCCCATATAGTTGCAGCGACGACACTGGGCGGTGGCAGCAGGGCAAGCAGGAGTCCTAGGCTTATGACCACGACGGCCGCAGTTAGTGCAGGTGTAGTCTTCAGCCGGGCACTTGTTCTTGTCGTGCCGGCGAGCACAACGCTGGCAGGTGGCAGCCGACGCCAAGGACTGTTGCGAAGTGGAGAACTTGTCGCGTTGCCTAACTTGCTTGTTCTGCTTGTACGCTGACACGGCGTTAACCTGGGACAGTGGGGCACGTATGGCTGACGTAGCGCCTCGAGTGGCCTTGTATGAACGGCAAGTGTTGACGATGTCCTGTAATGAAGGGGTGGCGTCGAGGGAAACCAGCTTCTGTACAAGTTCTTCGTCGTGTATGCCCATCAGAATGACCATCTTGAGTTGGGTCTCCCTGCAGGCTGAAGAGTTCCCTGGGCAGACGTCAATTTCTTCGGCGATGTGGCAGAGGCGGACGTAGAAGTTGTTGAATGACTCGCCCTGTTTTTGCTTGCAACTGAACAGGTCCCTGCGACGGAGAGCTTCATTGCGAGAATTCTTGATATGCTCCTGAAGTGCATCGAGGACTGCGTCAACGGTCTTGGCGGTGTCAGGGGGTATGCTTAAGGTGTGCTCCAAAAGCCGCTGTGTCTCCAGGGTTAAGCACATCCGCATCTGGATCAGTTGTTTCTCTCTCGGTAGTTTAGATAAGTCTACCATAATAGAGTAAGCGTCCCACCGACGCCTCCATTCTCTGAAAACCTGGAAGGTGGCATCAGCACAAAGGGGCGGCGGGTTCTGGGTGATAGCCTTCTGTGGTGGAGGTGGAGCTGTAGGGGTGGAGGATGTTGTGGAATGGGGTGTTGGCCCCGGTGAGGTGGGTGTAGGTGCGGCGGCAGGTGGGGTCATTTGGGCCAGAGCCTGGACAAGGGCGGAGAACTTGGCATCGTCCATCTGTCTCCTGTAGTCCTCCTCTGTGCGTCGTCTTGTTTCCTCCTGTCGTCGTATTGTTTCCTCCTCCTGTCGTCGGTTTTCCTCTTCCCATCTTCTGCGGTCCTCCTCCTGTCTTCTTGTATAGTCGTCCCGTTGTCTGCATTGCTCCATATACTGTATGAGCTGAAGGAGGTCTGCACTTGTGGTAGGTTGTAGACTTGCAGGGTGTGGTGACAGGGGTGGCATCCCCCTATAGTGTAGGGAAGGTAAAGTGGGGGGAGGTGGAGTAAAATGAGGGCTGGTGAGAGGAGAGGTTGGAGTGGAATGAACTGACTGGTACCCCGTACCAGCAACTCCAACAGTATCTCCATCATTATCTCCACCACTATCTCCACCAGTAGCTCCACCATTATCTCCCTCCCCAGTATGGTCGTGTGGGGTGTCTCTGGGCTCCCCATGAATCTGCTCATCTCCCTCCATAATTGGTTGATAGCTGACACACTGTAGTCTTGCAGGAACGATGAAAATGTGCAGTACAACTGGAACAGTTTATTTAATAGTAAGAAAAATTATCTGTGCTAGAGAGTGTAAGTGCGTGAGTGCGGTAGGCTTGGCAACACCGTGTTGACTTGGCAACGATATGCGTGTGTCCGTGCGCGCATGTGCCGGCACAGCTGGAAGGCACTGAGGGCCCAGTGAGGGGTGAGAACTTTAGTGTTGCTGGAGACGTTAGAGGGGGAGGGTATGCTACTCCTCGCTCTTTTCCAGCAATGATTCGGCAGCTATAACCCTCACAGCAAGTCGGGAATGGGCACAAATGACATGGGACATATAATAAAGGCACTGCACTACACACTTAAGCACTTCACTGAACTTGAAAGCACTGCACAATGATATATCCAGGGCTGGAGAGGCAAAATCTTGCAAGATGGCTGGCTGATAATCCGGTCTTGGCTCGTATCTCCTGGCTTTAATACACTGACTGCGCCATGTATGGTTGTCATGTGAAGCTACAACAACCTTGATAATCCTTTCTTGCACAAGGATGTAGAATAAAAGTCCAGAGATAAGTTTATAGGTTCTTATTAGCCAGAGATACAGGGAGCTGGGAGGCACTTGTTAAGCTGAGTGCCGACCGGATGTTACTGATGAAAACATGTGCAGCGGTGCCGGATATATTTAGTGCAACGCTGCCGATACTACAGAGTACGGTATATTATCATGGGATATTAAACAATGATAGTATTGCCCTGAAAGTACATGTGTGTATGTTGCAATATGATTAAGGCATGTGTACACTCTGTATATATGTTATGTGTGCACTTAGCCTATATCAACAATGGTGAGATAAATATTTGTGTCTGTTACGAGAGACAGAAACCCCAAGGGCGCTTAGGCATTGAGAGTATTAGTGAGAAGATATGTAAGAGCAGGCTTATGTCAAGTTAAATGGTATGGATATGTGGAAAGGATAGATGAAAATAATTGGGTTAAGAAAAGCAAGGCTATGAATGTGGAGGGAGTCACAAGGAGAGGTAGACTAGGAAAGACATTGGATCAGGTAGTACAAACTGATCTCGCAGCCAAAGGACTGGCGAAGAGGGATGCCAAAGACCGAGTTGAGGTGATTAATGTATGTATGTCTCACCCTACTTCCCTCCACCTCAGTGTTAGTCTACTTCTACTCTTCCCCTCCACTTCATACCCTGTCTACCTCTCCCCCTTCCCTACACCTCATTCTCAGTACAGTATATCCTTTTTCCTCCTTCTCTCCGCCTATTCTTCTCTCTCTCATTCTTTTTCCTTCCATGCATTTCACTTCGACAGTCATCCCCATGATCAGTCCCTCTTGTACTGTATATTCAATAATTAAAGCACCTCAGTATGGTATATTGCTGTTATCCTTATATATTTGATTTCCAAATTACAGTAGTGGTCTGTTTTATCATTATGCTTACTAATCCTGATTTTACTGTAATATACAATGGACTTCTATATTTATCTTATTTCACCTATACACAGTATTACTCTTTTCCAGGAATCCTTTGTTGAGAGTCTATGGCGTTTGATTCAGCACATGATGCCATCACTGACGACTTCTCAGGCAGACGATACCAAGAACAATGTTACTGGCTTGCCCAAAACCGAGAAGGATAAGAAGAGGGCCATGCTGCCGATTTAAGCCATTCCCGATGACCCTTCGGGACGATGAAATCAAGCCTAAAGTCAAGAAAGAAGTTCCCGTTGTGGAGGACAAATATACTGTCGACAAGGAACCCGAGAGAAGAAAGGAGAAAAGTAAAACCGATCGGGACTGGTATAAGCCTGAGAATGTAATTGTCGATCTCATGGCTTTTCTGGAATCCCACGTACCTTCTCAGCAAAACGCTCCCCCCAAAAGCCGGAGCGGGAGCAGAGAACGGAAGAAGAGGTCCCGCTCCAGAGAAAGGCAGAGAAGCCGAAGCAGAGGCCGAGAACGTCGACGATCCAGGAGTGAGGAGAGGAGTCGGAGTAAAGGCAGGGAAAGAAGTAGAAGCAAAGGAAGAGATCATAGTAAAAGCAGGGGTAGAGAGAGAAGCAAGGGAAGGGATAGAGATAGGAGCAGAAGTAGAGGAAGAGACAGAAGTAGAAGCAGGAGCAGAAGCAGGGGAAGAGATAGGGATCGCAGTAGAAGCAGAGGACGGGAGAGGGATAGGAGCAGAGGAAGGGAGACAAACTCACTACCTCCCCTCCTTCCCCACTTTCCTCCTCTCCTTCAGTTATCACGCGGTTATGGCTCGCAGTGGCTCGCTTGGTGTAGTGACTAGCGTCTCGGACTTCCACCCAGAAGGCCCGGGTTCGCGCCCACGCTCGGCGCATTAAAGATTTTTCACAAGCACTGAGTCATTACCATCCCTCATGAGCAAAGGGATGGGGTAGTAGTACAGGACCCCAATGGAAATACGCCTAATCGGCCTTATTGAGCTATCCTTAGCTAGCTTAGCATGCGCTAGCTTTAAGAACTATTATTATTATTATTACTCCTTTCGGGACTTCGGTGAGACTTTTTCTATTGCACTAGACATATCGAAAGCCTTCGATAGAGTCTGGCATAAATCTTTAATTTCTAAACTACCCTCCTTCGGTTTCTATCCCTCCATCTGTGCCTTTGTCTCTAATTTCCTTTCCGGCCGTTCCATAGCCGCGGTTGTGGACGGCCATTGTTCACTTCCTCACCCTATAAACTCCGGTGTTCCTCAGGGCTCTGTCCTATCTCCTATTCTCTTTCTAATTTTTATAAATGATCTCCTTAACTGTACCTTAATTCCCATCCATTCATACGCAGACGACTCAACCACTCAAATGATCCAATAGTACTGGAAGACTGACAGTGTCTCGTGGAAACAATTCTCACCGAACAAATTTTATGTATGCATAAATTATATAAATGGCTATTAGGGCAACTTTTACGCTGTATTGTGCGATAGAAAGAATACTTACGCCATTTATAATTATCATAACTACATTTGGTATGCGGCAGCTGAAGTAGGCCGTGTATAATGGCCAATTTCTATTGGTTATACACCTACTAGTGCTGTGGTTGTGTAGGTAAATATTGAGATGGCATCTTTGGCAATACTTGCAGTGTGTGGAGTTTTCCGGCCGTCGGGCATTACAAGCGTTACAATAGTGGTGATCCCCGATCTCCACGAGTTCTGGGTAACTCCAGAACACAAGTACAACATATATTATTACTGAAAATATTATAAATGTTAAGTGCACCACATACATACAATGAGTTTTACCATCAACCTTGACATTTTTTATTATACTGATATACAATGAAACCGTTGTATGCGATTTGGTTTGTGAATTTCCCAATTCTGAGCAACCATTGCAATTTTCCTAGATGTGCTTCGATAATGGGTCTCCAAAAAATATTTATGCACTGAAATCTAGATATTCTTTCTTCTTCTCCTTCAGGATAGTCCCGGGCTGGTTCATGATCTTTCAAGGCTGCTGGTTCATCTATCACACATACAACGTACCTGTAATTGTCAGTGAGTGGCGTCAATGTGCTGTGTGTCTGATAGGAAACAGATTAACTTGCTCATGTAGTAATGTACACCCTATGTGGTGGATTGTGTTCTTTTATTTATAAATTATTATTTACTTAAGCGTTGTTTCCACATAGCGATTTTGATTAGTTATTTTGTCTTTTTACTGTGTTCGTAACGTTTTGATTTGTTTATTTTGCAAGTTTTACATTATAATTTCTGGCTAACGATTCAAATATTCCAGACCGCTTACTGAGCCACAGCAAAAATGTATCGTGCAACTCTGCAAAATTGTGCAGATTGAAGGGGTTACCCCTCAATTGAAAAATTAGCAATCTAAATGCACGCAATCACAGATCTATTGCTAGACGCCTTAATCGCAGATACTTCATACGTAAAAATTGTATGATTAAACCTGAAAATTGTTAAAGAAGCTGATGACAAACCAGCAACTACTTCCTTAACCCTCCAGCCCCGGGGGCTATAGCTTACGACTGTGCTCCGGTACCGGGTGTTTTGACGATCTTTGGCCTATGTTAACTACTCTGTAAGTCAATGAATATCTCATGTAATGTTGTGAATAAAAAAGAATAATGTTCCACAAACCTTCCTCTGTCGAATGGCGTTGAGTAGAGGTCTCTAGCCCCTCTGGTTGCATAATGGTGAGCGCGGGAAGACGAGTGCTTTTCGGCGGCAAATTCTTCCCGCGTTCGGACGCGTCGCCCCGGCCATGGCTACGACGCACCTAGCCGCTCGCCGCGCCAAAGTATTTATCTCCCTTAGACGATTTTAGTGTTTGATATTGAGAATGTGATGTTTATTTGATATTTTCTAGTTATTTTGAGGCCAATTATATAAAATATGTTTATTAGGGTATCACTGTCACTGATATTGCTAATTTTCACTCGATACCGTACATTTTATTAGTAATTGAGGTAGCTTATTGTTGTATTAGGCACTGATTATTCGTTATCACAGGTGTTTATTATACTTTGGCCATCAAATATTAGGTCTTGTGTCACTTTCACTTTGACAAATATGCTTTAGAGAGTGTCACTGTCACTGATAATGCTCATTTTCACTCGATACCGTACATTTTATTAGTACTGTAATTGAGGTAGGTTATTGTTGTATTAGGCACTGATTATTCGTTATCACAGGTGTTTATTATACTTTGGCCATCAAATATTAGGTCTTGTGTCACTTTCACTTAGTTATATGATTTGTAAACGTTTTATATACAATTTATTGTGTCTTTTTTCACTGATTTATATATTTCTATAGGTTCTAATCATATGAATGTCACTTGGTATATACATATGTGTCACTTTCACATATTATTATGGTGTAATTGTATTTGTATCCATGTTTTCATAATACATGACTTTTGTATTACAATACATTGGTTTTCTTCCACTTTTTGCCTATATATAATTATAGTGTACATATTGTCATTTTATTTGGCAATTTCAGTATGATTATTAGAACTCCAGCTTGGAGTGGTAATCAAAGAAGCAATCTACAGCACAGAGTGCCACCTTGCACTCCACACACTCCAGGGTTGACTTTTTACCTGACCTCGGCTTCACCCTGCTGTTGTAGCAGACATGGCACCGCTTCTGCTGTGTTCTTCCGGATTCATTCTGAGGCAGGGAACCAAGCCTGTGCCTAATCAAGTATTGAGCAGACTGCAAGCGGTCAATAACGGCGGGCCCAGGATGTGCCACTGCCCTCTGTGGCATAGCATACTTCTCCAGGAGCTCCGTCAACACCTGCTTTTGGAACCTCCGCAGGCTATTGAACTTCATGGGTGTGTTCACATTCCGAAGCTTGTATATGTTGTAGGCATTCAGAACTGACATGTCCACCATATGCAGAAAGAACTTTTTGTACCATCTGCACGAGGTACGCAGGCAGTCAATGAAGCCTATCTGCATGTCGGACTTGTCCACCAGCCTCATGTTGATGTTGTAGTCCAGGACAGCATCGGGCTTGGTCACCCTGGCCTGGGTGCGGCGATCCACCTTGCCAGTCTCCACCATTTCCCCCTTGTGGATGGTGGTCAGGAGGTTGACCTTCCGCTGGTCGTGCCAGTGGATAGCCAGAATGGGCCCCGACTTCTTCTTGAACACATCACCTTTTTTGGTCTTTGGAGGGAAAGGTGGCATGCCCTTCCTTTTCCCTCGTACTGTGCCTACAGTCCCCGTCTTGCGCTCATGCAGGTACTGTGAGAGAGTGGGGGACGTGTAATAATTGTCCGTGTAGAGGACGTGATTCTTATGAAAGTAGCGGTCCATCATGGCTTGCACCACTGCTCCGCCAAAGCCAATGAGGGGGTCCACAAGCAAGTCCCCTTCCTTCCCGCTGTAGACCAGGAAGTCCAGGACATAGCCAGTTTGGCAGTCGCACAGCACAAAGAATTTTATGCCAAAGCGATGTCTTTTTGAGGGGATGTACTGCCGGAAGCTGAGTTTTCCCCGGAACAGCACAAGAGACTCGTCAATGACGACCTTGCGGAAGGGCTTGAAGTAGGAGGTGAAGCGTTCTCGCATCATCTCATACAACGTCCTAATCTTCCACAGCTTGTCTGGGAGGTGGACGTCAAGGTTGGTGACAAGATGGAGCGCTGCGAGGATATCAAGGTACCGGTCGCGAGACATATATTTCCCGAAGGCAGGGGTGGATATCAGATCATTGGTGATCCAATAGTCAGGCAACCTATGCTTCTTGACATGAGGCATTAGCATGGTGAGTGCCAGGAACACCATGAACTCTTTATGAGTCACTGGGGTCCACTGCCTCATGTGGCCCTTGGTCACCTTTCCCAAAAAGTGGACCTGGAATTGGTGCTGCTTATTTGTCTCTTTGACAACATAGCCTACCACCTCCTCATCAAAGAAGGCCTCAAACAGTTCGTGTGGTGGAGCATTGGGGCCTGCAGGAAAATTGGGGGTAACGCCTGAACCCTCCAGTACCTCATCAAAAGCTGGCACATCAGGGTTGTATGCATCCTCATCAACTACGTCTTGCCACTGAAAAACGTAGAATGGGTCTTGTCTACGCTGACGAGGAGCTCCAGCTGGTGGCCCAGCACGCCCACGGCCAACTCGGGAGGCGCGCGCCCTAGGGCGGCGAGGGCGGCGGCCAGGGCGGTGGGCAGCACGACGGGCAGCACGACGCCGGGCCAAGCGGATGGGTCGAGGGTCGTCGATGTCCATATAGTCATCGTCAGAGTGGTCATCTTGCCCTGACGGTGGACCTATGTAATCATGGCCAGAGTCTTGAGAGAGGTGCCCTTCATCATCAGTGGCCCCCACATAATCTGGCGGGGAACCAGTGATGCGTGGGCGGCGTGCGGGTGGGCGAGGTGGGGAAGGAGTGGCAGGCATTCATACGCAGACGACTCAACCACTCAAATGATCCAATAGTACTGGAAGACTGACAGTGTCTCGTGGAAACAATTCTCACCGAACAAATTTTATGTATGCATAAATTATATAAATGGCTATTAGGGCAACTTTTACGCTGTATTGTGCGATAGAAAGAATACTTACGCCATTTATAATTATCATAACTACATTTGGTATGCGGCAGCTGAAGTAGGCCGTGTATAATGGCCAATTTCTATTGGTTATACACCTACTAGTGCTGTGGTTGTGTAGGTAAATATTGAGATGGCATCTTTGGCAATACTTGCAGTGTGTGGAGTTTTCCGGCCGTCGGGCATTACAAGCGTTACAATAGTGGTGATCCCCGATCTCCACGAGTTCTGGGTAACTCCAGAACACAAGTACAACATATATTATTACTGAAAATATTATAAATGTTAAGTGCACCACATACATACAATGAGTTTTACCATCAACCTTGCCATTTTTTATAGCATATATACTGATATACAATGAAACCGTTGTATGCGATTTGGTTTGTGAATTTCCCAATTCTGAGCAACCATTGCAATTTTCCTAGATGTGCTTCGATAATGGGTCTCCAAAAAATATTTATGCACTGAAATCTAGATATTTCTTTCTTCTTCTCCTTCAGGATAGTCCCGGGCTGGTTCATGATCTTTCAAGGCTGCTGGTTCATCTATCACACATACAACGTACCTGTAATTGTCAGTGAGTGGCGTCAATGTGCTGTGTGTCTGATAGGAAACAGATTAACTTGCTCATGTAGTAATGTACACCCTATGTGGTGGATTGTGTTCTTTTATTTATAAATTATTATTTTACTTAAGCGTTGTTTCCACATAGCGATTTTGATTAGTTATTTTGTCTTTTTACTGTGTTCGTAACGTTTTGATTTGTTTATTTTGCAAGTTTTACATTATAATTTCTGGCTAACGATTCAAATATTCCAGACCGCTTACTGAGCCACAGCAAAAATGTATCGTGCAACTCTGCAAAATTGTGCAGATTGAAGGGGTTACCCCTCAATTGAAAAATGAGCAATCTAAATGCACGCAATCACAGATCTATTGCTAGACGCCTTAATCGCAGATACTTCATACGTAAAAATTGTATGATTAAACCTGAAAATTGTTAAAGAAACTGATGACAAACCAGCAACTACTTCCTTAACCCTCCAGCCCCGGGGGCTATAGCTTACGACTGTGCTCCGGTACCGGGTGTTTTGACGATCTTTGGCCTATGTTAACTACTCTGTAAGTCAATGAATATGTCATGTAATGTTGTGAATAAAAAAGAATAATGTTCCACAAACCTTCCTCTGTCGAATGGCGTTGAGTAGAGGTCTCTAGCCCCTCTGGTTGCATAATGGTGAGCGCGGGAAGACGAGTGCTTTTCGGCGGCAAATTCTTCCCGCGTTCGGACGCGTCGCCCCGGCCATGGCTACGACGCACCTAGCCGCTCGCCGCGCCAAAGTATTTATCTCCCTTAGACGATTTTAGTGTTTGATATTGAGAATGTGATGTTTATTTGATATTTTCTAGTTATTTTGAGGCCAATTATATAAAATATGTTTATTAGGGTATCACTGTCACTGATATTGCTAATTTTCACTCGATACCGTACATTTTATTAGTAATTGAGGTAGCTTATTGTTGTATTAGGCACTGATTATTCGTTATCACAGGTGTTTATTATACTTTGGCCATCAAATATTAGGTCTTGTGTCACTTTCACTTTGACAAATATGCTTTAGAGAGTGTCACTGTCACTGATAATGCTCATTTTCACTCGATACCGTACATTTTATTAGTAATTGAGGTAGGTTATTGTTGTATTAGGCACTGATTATTCGTTATCACAGGTGTTTATTATACTTTGGCCATCAAATATTAGGTCTTGTGTCACTTTCACTTTGACAAATATGCTTTAGAGAGTGTCACTGTCACTGATAATGCTCATTTTCACTCGATACCGTACATTTTATTAGTAATTGAGGTAGGTTATTGTTGTATTAGGCACTGATTATTCGTTATCACAGGTGTTTATTATACTTTGGCCATCAAATATTAGGTCTTGTGTCACTTTCACTTTGACAAATATGCTTTACAGAGTGTCACTGTCACTGATAATGCTCATTTTCACTCGATACCGTACATTTTATTAGTACTGTAATTGAGGTAGGTTATTGTTGTATTAGGCACTGATTATTCGTTATCACAGGTGTTTATTATACTTTGGCCATCAAATATTAGGTCTTGTGTCACTTTCACTTAGTTATATGATTTGTAAACGTTTTATATACAATTTATTGTGTCTTTTTTCACTGATTTATATATTTCTATAGGTTCTAATCATATGAATGTCACTTGGTATATACATATGTGTCACTTTCACATATTATTATGGTGTAATTGTATTTGTATCAATGTTCTCATAATACATGACTTTTGTATTACAATACATTGGTTTTCTTCCACTTTTTGCCTATATATAATTATAGTGTACATATTGTCATTTTATTTGGCAATTTCAGTATGATTATTAGAACTCCAGCTTGGAGTGGTAATCAAAGAAGCAATCTACAGCACAGAGTGCCACCTTGCACTCCACACACTCCAGGGTTGACTTTTTACCTGACCTCGGCTTCACCCTGCTGTTGTAGCAGACATGGCACCGCTTCTGCTGTGTTCTTCCGGATTCATTCTGAGGCAGGGAACCAAGCCTGTGCCTAATCAAGTATTGAGCAGACTGCAAGCGGTCAATAACGGCGGGCCCAGGATGTGCCACTGCCCTCTGTGGCATAGCATACTTCTCCAGGAGCTCCGTCAACACCTGCTTTTGGAACCTCCGCAGGCTATTGAACTTCATGGGTGTGTTCACATTCCGAAGCTTGTATATGTTGTAGGCATTCAGAACTGACATGTCCACCATATGCAGAAAGAACTTTTTGTACCATCTGCACGAGGTACGCAGGCAGTCAATGAAGCCTATCTGCATGTCGGACTTGTCCACCAGCCTCATGTTGATGTTGTAGTCCAGGACAGCATCGGGCTTGGTCACCCTGGCCTGGGTGCGGCGATCCACCTTGCCAGTCTCCACCATTTCCCCCTTGTGGATGGTGGTCAGGAGGTTGACCTTCCGCTGGTCGTGCCAGTGGATAGCCAGAATGGGCCCCGACTTCTTCTTGAACACATCACCTTTTTTGGTCTTTGGAGGGAAAGGTTGCATGCCCTTCCTTTTCCCTCGTACTGTGCCTACAGTCCCCGTCTTGCGCTCATGCAGGTACTGTGAGAGAGTGGGGGACGTGTAATAATTGTCCGTGTAGAGGACGTGATTCTTATGAAAGTAGCGGTCCATCATGGCTTGCACCACTGCTCCGCCAAAGCCAATGAGGGGGTCCACAAGCAAGTCCCCTTCCTTCCCGCTGTAGACCAGGAAGTCCAGGACATAGCCAGTTTGGCAGTCGCACAGCACAAAGAATTTTATGCCAAAGCGATGTCTTTTTGAGGGGATGTACTGCCGGAAGCTGAGTTTTCCCCGGAACAGCACAAGAGACTCGTCAATGACGACCTTGCGGAAGGGCTTGAAGTAGGAGGTGAAGCGTTCTCGCATCATCTCATACAACGTCCTAATCTTCCACAGCTTGTCTGGGAGGTGGACGTCAAGGTTGGTGACAAGATGGAGCGCTGCGAGGATATCAAGGTTCCGGTCGCGAGACATATATTTCCCGAAGGCAGGGGTGGATATCAGATCATTGGTGATCCAATAGTCAGGCAACCTATGCTTCTTGACATGAGGCATTAGCATGGTGAGTGCCAGGAACACCATGAACTCTTTATGAGTCACTGGGGTCCACTGCCTCATGTGGCCCTTGGTCACCTTTCCCAAAAAGTGGACCTGGAATTGGTGCTGCTTATTTGTCTCTTTGACAACATAGCCTACCACCTCCTCATCAAAGAAGGCCTCAAACAGTTCGTGTGGTGGAGCATTGGGGCCTGCAGGAAAATTGGGGGTAACGCCTGAACCCTCCAGTACCTCATCAAAAGCTGGCACATCAGGGTTGTATGCATCCTCATCAACTACGTCTTGCCACTGAAAAACGTAGAATGGGTCTTGTCTACGCTGACGAGGAGCTCCAGCTGGTGGCCCAGCACGCCCACGGCCAACTCGGGAGGCGCGCGCCCTAGGGCGGCGAGGGCGGCGGCCAGGGCGGTGGGCAGCACGACGGGCAGCACGACGCCGGGCCAAGCGGATGGGTCGAGGGTCGTCGATGTCCATATAGTCATCGTCAGAGTGGTCATCTTGCCCTGACGGTGGACCTATGTAATCATGGCCAGAGTCTTGAGAGAGGTGCCCTTCATCATCAGTGGCCCCCACATAATCTGGCGGGGAACCAGTGATGCGTGGGCGGCGTGCGGGTGGGCGAGGTGGGGAAGGAGTGGCAGGCATTCATACGCAGACGACTCAACCACTCAAATGATCCAATAGTACTGGAAGACTGACAGTGTCTCGTGGAAACAATTCTCACCGAACAAATTTTATGTATGCATAAATTATATAAATGGCTATTAGGGCAACTTTTACGCTGTATTGTGCGATAGAAAGAATACTTACGCCATTTATAATTATCATAACTACATTTGGTATGCGGCAGCTGAAGTAGGCCGTGTATAATGGCCAATTTCTATTGGTTATACACCTACTAGTGCTGTGGTTGTGTAGGTAAATATTGAGATGGCATCTTTGGCAATACTTGCAGTGTGTGGAGTTTTCCGGCCGTCGGGCATTACAAGCGTTACAATAGTGGTGATCCCCGATCTCCACGAGTTCTGGGTAACTCCAGAACACAAGTACAACATATATTATTACTGAAAATATTATAAATGTTAAGTGCACCACATACATACAATGAGTTTTACCATCAACCTTGCCATTTTTTATAGCATATATATACTGATATACAATGAAACCGTTGTATGCGATTTGGTTTGTGAATTTCCCAATTCTGAGCAACCATTGCAATTTTCCTAGATGTGCTTCGATAATGGGTCTCCAAAAATATTTATGCACTGAAATCTAGATATTCTTTCTTCTTCTCCTTCAGGATAGTCCCGGGCTGGTTCATGATCTTTCAAGGCTGCTGGTTCATCTATCACACATACAACGTACCTGTAATTGTCAGTGAGTGGCGTCAATGTGCTGTGTGTCTGATAGGAAACAGATTAACTTGCTCATGTAGTAATGTACACCCTATGTGGTGGATTGTGTTCTTTTATTTATAAATTATTATTTTACTTAAGCGTTGTTTCCACATAGCGATTTTGATTAGTTATTTTGTCTTTTTACTGTGTTCGTAACGTTTTGATTTGTTTATTTTGCAAGTTTTACATTATAATTTCTGGCTAACGATTCAAATATTCCAGACCGCTTACTGAGCCACAGCAAAAATGTATCGTGCAACTCTGCAAAATTGTGCAGATTGAAGGGGTTACCCCTCAATTGAAAAATGAGCAATCTAAATGCACGCAATCACAGATCTATTGCTAGACGCCTTAATCGCAGATACTTCATACGTAAAAATTGTATGATTAAACCTGAAAATTGTTAAAGAAACTGATGACAAACCAGCAACTACTTCCTTAACCCTCCAGCCCCGGGGGCTATAGCTTACGACTGTGCTCCGGTACCGGGTGTTTTGACGATCTTTGGCCTATGTTAACTACTCTGTAAGTCAATGAATATGTCATGTAATGTTGTGAATAAAAAAGAATAATGTTCCACAAACCTTCCTCTGTCGAATGGCGTTGAGTAGAGGTCTCTAGCCCCTCTGGTTGCATAATGGTGAGCGCGGGAAGACGAGTGCTTTTCGGCGGAAAATTCTTCCCGCGTTCGGACGCGTCGCCCCGGCCATGGCTACGACGCACCTAGCCGCTCGCCGCGCCAAAGTATTTATCTCCCTTAGACGATTTTAGTGTTTGATATTGAGAATGTGATGTTTATTTGATATTTTCTAGTTATTTTGAGGCCAATTATATAAAATATGTTTATTAGGGTATCACTGTCACTGATATTGCTAATTTTCACTCGATACCGTACATTTTATTAGTAATTGAGGTAGCTTATTGTTGTATTAGGCACTGATTATTCATTATCACAGGTGTTTATTATACTTTGGCCATCAAATATTAGGTCTTGTGTCACTTTCACTTTGACAAATATGCTTTAGAGAGTGTCACTGTCACTGATAATGCTAATTTTCACTCGATACCGTACATTTTATTAGTAATTGAGGTAGGTTATTGTTGTATTAGGCACTGATTATTCGTTATCACAGGTGTTTATTATACTTTGGCCATCAAATATTAGGTCTTGTGTCACTTTCACTTTGACAAATATGCTTTAGAGAGTGTCACTGTCACTGATAATGCTCATTTTCACTCGATACCGTACATTTTATTAGTAATTGAGGTAGGTTATTGTTGTATTAGGCACTGATTATTCGTTATCACAGGTGTTTATTATACTTTGGCCATCAAATATTAGGTCTTGTGTCACTTTCACTTTGACAAATATGCTTTAGAGAGTGTCACTGTCACTGATAATGCTCATTTTCACTCTATACCGTACATTTTATTAGTAATTGAGGTAGGTTATTGTTGTATTAGGCACTGATTATTCGTTATCACAGGTGTTGGCCATCAAATATTAGGTCTTGTGTCACTTTCACTTAGTTATATGATTTGTAAACGTTTTATATACAATTTATTGTGTCTTTTTTCACTGATTTATATATTTCTATAGGTTCTAATCATATGAATGTCACTTGGTATATACATATGTGTCACTTTCACATATTATTATGGTGTAATTGTATTTGTATCAATGTTCTCATAATACATGACTTTTGTATTACAATACATTGGTTTTCTTCCACTTTTTGCCTATATATAATTATAGTGTACATATTGTCATTTTATTTGGCAATTTCAGTATGATTATTAGAACTCCAGCTTGGAGTGGTAATCAAAGAAGCAATCTACAGCACAGAGTGCCACCTTGCACTCCACACACTCCAGGGTTGACTTTTTACCTGACCTCGGCTTCACCCTGCTGTTGTAGCAGACATGGCACCGCTTCTGCTGTGTTCTTCCGGATTCATTCTGAGGCAGGGAACCAAGCCTGTGCCTAATCAAGTATTGAGCAGACTGCAAGCGGTCAATAACGGCGGGCCCAGGATGTGCCACTGCCCTCTGTGGCATAGCATACTTCTCCAGGAGCTCCGTCAACACCTGCTTTTGGAACCTCCGCAGGCTATTGAACTTCATGGGTGTGTTCACATTCCGAAGCTTGTATATGTTGTAGGCATTCAGAACTGACATGTCCACCATATGCAGAAAGAACTTTTTGTACCATCTGCACGAGGTACGCAGGCAGTCAATGAAGCCTATCTGCATGTCGGACTTGTCCACCAGCCTCATGTTGATGTTGTAGTCCAGGACAGCATCGGGCTTGGTCACCCTGGCCTGGGTGCGGCGATCCACCTTGCCAGTCTCCACCATTTCCCCCTTGTGGATGGTGGTCAGGAGGTTGACCTTCCGCTGGTCGTGCCAGTGGATAGCCAGAATGGGCCCCGACTTCTTCTTGAACACATCACCTTTTTTGGTCTTTGGAGGGAAAGGTGGCATGCCCTTCCTTTTCCCTCGTACTGTGCCTACAGTCCCCGTCTTGCGCTCATGCAGGTACTGTGAGAGAGTGGGGGACGTGTAATAATTGTCCGTGTAGAGGACGTGATTCTTATGAAAGTAGCGGTCCATCATGGCTTGCACCACTGCTCCGCCAAAGCCAATGAGGGGGTCCACAAGCAAGTCCCCTTCCTTCCCGCTGTAGACCAGGAAGTCCAGGACATAGCCAGTTTGGCAGTCGCACAGCACAAAGAATTTTATGCCAAAGCGATGTCTTTTTGAGGGGATGTACTGCCGGAAGCTGAGTTTTCCCCGGAACAGCACAAGAGACTCGTCAATGACGACCTTGCGGAAGGGCTTGAAGTAGGAGGTGAAGCGTTCTCGCATCATCTCATACAACGTCCTAATCTTCCACAGCTTGTCTGGGAGGTGGACGTCAAGGTTGGTGACAAGATGGAGCGCTGCGAGGATATCAAGGTACCGGTCGCGAGACATATATTTCCCGAAGGCAGGGGTGGATATCAGATCATTGGTGATCCAATAGTCAGGCAACCTATGCTTCTTGACATGAGGCATTAGCATGGTGAGTGCCAGGAACACCATGAACTCTTTATGAGTCACTGGGGTCCACTGCCTCATGTGGCCCTTGGTCACCTTTCCCAAAAAGTGGACCTGGAATTGGTGCTGCTTATTTGTCTCTTTGACAACATAGCCTACCACCTCCTCATCAAAGAAGGCCTCAAACAGTTCGTGTGGTGGAGCATTGGGGCCTGCAGGAAAATTGGGGGTAACGCCTGAACCCTCCAGTACCTCATCAAAAGCTGGCACATCAGGGTTGTATGCATCCTCATCAACTACGTCTTGCCACTGAAAAACGTAGAATGGGTCTTGTCTACGCTGACGAGGAGCTCCAGCTGGTGGCCCAGCACGCCCACGGCCAACTCGGGAGGCGCGCGCCCTAGGGCGGCGAGGGCGGCGGCCAGGGCGACGGGCAGCACGACGGGCAGCACGACGCCAGGCCAAGCGGATGGGTCGAGGGTCGTCGATGTCCATATAGTCATCATCAGAGTGGTCATCTTGCCCTGACGGTGGACCTATGTAATCATGGCCAGAGTCTTGAGAGAGGTGCCCTTCATCATCAGTGGCCCCCACATAATCTGGCGGGGAACCAGTGATGCGTGGGCGGCGTGCGGGTGGGCGAGGTGGGGAAGGAGTGGCAGGCATTCATACGCAGACGACTCAACCACTCAAATGATCCAATAGTACTGGAAGACTGACAGTGTCTCGTGGAAACAATTCTCACCGAACAAATTTTATGTATGCATAAATTATATAAATGGCTATTAGGGCAACTTTTACGCTGTATTGTGCGATAGAAAGAATACTTACGCCATTTATAATTATCATAACTACATTTGCTATGCGGCAGCTGAAGTAGGCCGTGTATAATGGCCAATTTCTATTGGTTATACACCTACTAGTGCTGTGGTTGTGTAGGTAAATATTGAGATGGCATCTTTGGCAATACTTGCAGTGTGTGGAGTTTTCCGGCCGTCGGGCATTACAAGCGTTACAATAGTGGTGATCCCCGATCTCCACGAGTTCTGGGTAACTCCAGAACACAAGTACAACATATATTATTACTGAAAATATTATAAATGTTAAGTGCACCACATACATACAATGAGTTTTACCATCAACCTTGCCATTTTTTATAGCATATATATACTGATATACAATGAAACCGTTGTATGCGATTTGGTTTGTGAATTTCCCAATTCTGAGCAACCATTGCAATTTTCCTAGATGTGCTTCGATAATGGGTCTCCAAAAAATATTTATGCACTGAAATCTAGATATTCTTTCTTCTTCTCCTTCAGGATAGTCCCGGGCTGGTTCATGATCTTTCAAGGCTGCTGGTTCATCTATCACACATACAACGTACCTGTAATTGTCAGTGAGTGGCGTCAATGTGCTGTGTGTCTGATAGGAAACAGATTAACTTGCTCATGTAGTAATGTACACCCTATGTGGTGGATTGTGTTCTTTTATTTATAAATTATTATTTTACTTAAGCGTTGTTTCCACATAGCGATTTTGATTAGTTATTTTGTCTTTTTACTGTGTTCGTAACGTTTTGATTTGTTTATTTTGCAAGTTTTACATTATAATTTCTGGCTAACGATTCAAATATTCCAGACCGCTTACTGAGCCACAGCAAAAATGTATCGTGCAACTCTGCAAAATTGTGCAGATTGAAGGGGTTACCCCTCAATTGAAAAATGAGCAATCTAAATGCACGCAATCACAGATCTATTGCTAGACGCCTTAATCGCAGATACTTCATACGTAAAAATTGTATGATTAAACCTGAAAATTGTTAAAGAAACTGATGACAAACCAGCAACTACTTCCTTAACCCTCCAGCCCCGGGGGCTATAGCTTACGACTGTGCTCCGGTACCGGGTGTTTTGACGATCTTTGGCCTATGTTAACTACTCTGTAAGTCAATGAATATGTCATGTAATGTTGTGAATAAAAAAGAATAATGTTCCACAAACCTTCCTCTGTCGAATGGCGTTGAGTAGAGGTCTCTAGCCCCTCTGGTTGCATAATGGTGAGCGCGGGAAGACGAGTGCTTTTCGGCGGCAAATTCTTCCCGCGTTCGGACGCGTCGCCCCGGCCATGGCTACGACGCACCTAGCCGCTCGCCGCGCCAAAGTATTTATCTCCCTTAGACGATTTTAGTGTTTGATATTGAGAATGTGATGTTTATTTGATATTTTCTAGTTATTTTGAGGCCAATTATATAAAATATGTTTATTAGGGTATCACTGTCACTGATATTGCTAATTTTCACTCGATACCGTACATTTTATTAGTAATTGAGGTAGCTTATTGTTGTATTAGGCACTGATTATTCGTTATCACAGGTGTTTATTATACTTTGGCCATCAAATATTAGGTCTTGTGTCACTTTCACTTTGACAAATATGCTTTAGAGAGTGTCACTGTCACTGATAATGCTCATTTTCACTCGATACCGTACATTTTATTAGTAATTGAGGTAGGTTATTGTTGTATTAGGCACTGATTATTCGTTATCACAGGTGTTTATTATACTTTGGCCATCAAATATTAGGTCTTGTGTCACTTTCACTTTGACAAATATGCTTTAGAGAGTGTCACTGTCACTGATAATGCTCATTTTCACTCGATACCGTACATTTTATTAGTACTGTAATTGAGGTAGGTTATTGTTGTATTAGGCACTGATTATTCGTTATCACAGGTGTTTATTATACTTTGGCCATCAAATATTAGGTCTTGTCACTTTCACTTAGTTATATGATTTGTAAATGTTTTATATACAATTTATTGTGTCTTTTTTCACTGATTTATATATTTCTATAGGTTCTAATCATATGAATGTCACTTGGTATATACATATGTGTCACTTTCACATATTATTATGGTGTAATTGTATTTGTATCAATGTTCTCATAATACATGACTTTTGTATTACAATACATTGGTTTTCTTCCACTTTTTGCCTATATATAATTATAGTGTACATATTGTCATTTTATTTGGCAATTTCAGTATGATTATTAGAACTCCAGCTTGGAGTGGTAATCAAAGAAGCAATCTACAGCACAGAGTGCCACCTTGCACTCCACACACTCCAGGGTTGACTTTTTACCTGACCTCGGCTTCACCCTGCTGTTGTAGCAGACATGGCACCGCTTCTGCTGTGTTCTTCCGGATTCATTCTGAGGCAGGGAACCAAGCCTGTGCCTAATCAAGTATTGAGCAGACTGCAAGCGGTCAATAACGGCGGGCCCAGGATGCGCCACTGCCCTCTGTGGCATAGCATACTTCTCCAGGAGCTCCGTCAACACCTGCTTTTGGAACCTCCGCAGGCTATTGAACTTCATGGGTGTGTTCACATTCCGAAGCTTGTATATGTTGTAGGCATTCAGAACTGACATGTCCACCATATGCAGAAAGAACTTTTTGTACCATCTGCACGAGGTACGCAGGCAGTCAATGAAGCCTATCTGCATGTCGGACTTGTCCACCAGCCTCATGTTGATGTTGTAGTCCAGGACAGCATCGGGCTTGGTCACCCTGGCCTGGGTGCGGCGATCCACCTTGCCAGTCTCCACCATTTCCCCCTTGTGGATGGTGGTCAGGAGGTTGACCTTCCGCTGGTCGTGCCAGTGGATAGCCAGAATGGGCCCCGACTTCTTCTTGAACACATCACCTTTTTTGGTCTTTGGAGGGAAAGGTGGCATGCCCTTCCTTTTCCCTCGTACTGTGCCTACAGTCCACGTCTTGCGCTCATGCAGGTACTGTGAGAGAGTGGGGGACGTGTAATAATTGTCCGTGTAGAGGACGTGATTCTTATGAAAGTAGCGGTCCATCATGGCTTGCACCACTGCTCCGCCAAAGCCAATGAGGGGGTCCACAAGCAAGTCCCCTTCCTTCCCGCTGTAGACCAGGAAGTCCAGGACATAGCCAGTTTGGCAGTCGCACAGCACAAAGAATTTTATGCCAAAGCGATGTCTTTTTGAGGGGATGTACTGCCGGAAGCTGAGTTTTCCCCGGAACAGCACAAGAGACTCGTCAATGACGACCTTGCGGAAGGGCTTGAAGTAGGAGGTGAAGCGTTCTCGCATCATCTCATACAACGTCCTAATCTTCCACAGCTTGTCTGGGAGGTGGACGTCAAGGTTGGTGACAAGATGGAGCGCTGCGAGGATATCAAGGTACCGGTCGCGAGACATATATTTCCCGAAGGCAGGGGTGGATATCAGATCATTGGTGATCCAATAGTCAGGCAACCTATGCTTCTTGACATGAGGCATTAGCATGGTGAGTGCCAGGAACACCATGAACTCTTTATGAGTCACTGGGGTCCACTGCCTCATGTGGCCCTTGGTCACCTTTCCCAAAAAGTGGACCTGGAATTGGTGCTGCTTATTTGTCTCTTTGACAACATAGCCTACCACCTCCTCATCAAAGAAGGCCTCAAACAGTTCGTGTGGTGGAGCATTGGGGCCTGCAGGAAAATTGGGGGTAACGCCTGAACCCTCCAGTACCTCATCAAAAGCTGGCACATCAGGGTTGTATGCATCCTCATCAACTACGTCTTGCCACTGAAAAACGTAGAATGGGTCTTGTCTACGCTGACGAGGAGCTCCAGCTGGTGGCCCAGCACGCCCACGGCCAACTCGGGAGGCGCGCGCCCTAGGGCGGCGAGGGCGGCGGCCAGGGCGGTGGTCAGCACGACGGGCAGCACGACGCCGGGCCAAGCGGATGGGTCGAGGGTCGTCGATGTCCATATAGTCATCGTCAGAGTGGTCATCTTGCCCTGACGGTGGACCTATGTAATCATGGCCAGAGTCTTGAGAGAGGTGCCCTTCATCATCAGTGGCCCCCACATAATCTGGCGGGGAACCAGTGATGCGTGGGCGGCGTGCGGGTGGGCGAGGTGGGGAAGGAGTGGCAGGCATTCATACGCAGACGACTCAACCACTCAAATGATCCAATAGTACTGGAAGACTGACAGTGTCTCGTGGAAACAATTCTCACCGAACAAATTTTATGTATGCATAAATTATATAAATGGCTATTAGGGCAACTTTTACGCTGTATTGTGCGATAGAAAGAATACTTACGCCATTTATAATTATCATAACTATATTTGGTATGCGGCAGCTGAAGTAGGCCGTGTATAATGGCCAATTTCTATTGGTTATACACCTACTAGTGCTGTGGTTGTGTAGGTAAATATTGAGATGGCATCTTTGGCAATACTTGCAGTGTGTGGAGTTTTCCGGCCGTCGGGCATTACAAGCGTTACAATAGTGGTGATCCCCGATCTCCAGGAGTTCTGGATAACTCCAGAACACAAGTACAACATATATTATTACTGAAAATATTATAAATGTTAAGTGCACCACATACATACAATGAGTTTTACCATCAACCTTGCCATTTTTTATAGCATACAGTATATATACTGATATACAATGAAACCGTTGTATGCGATTTGGTTTGTGAATTTCCCAATTCTGAGCAACCATTGCAATTTTCCTAGATGTGCTTCGATAATGGGTCTCCAAAAAATATTTATGCACTGAAATCTAGATATTCTTTCTTCTTCTCCTTCAGGATAGTCCCGGGCTGGTTCATGATCTTTCAAGGCTGCTGGTTCATCTATCACACATACAACGTACCTGTAATTGTCAGTGAGTGGCGTCAATGTGCTGTGTGTCTGATAGGAAACAGATTAACTTGCTCATGTAGTAATGTACACCCTATGTGGTGGATTGTGTTCTTTTATTTATAAATTATTATTTTACTTAAGCGTTGTTTCCACATAGCGATTTTGATTAGTTATTTTGTCTTTTTACTGTGTTCGTAACGTTTTGATTTGTTTATTTTGCAAGTTTTACATTATAATTTCTGGCTAACGATTCAAATATTCCAGACCGCTTACTGAGCCACAGCAAAAATGTATCGTGCAACTCTGCAAAATTGTGCAGATTGAAGGGGTTACCCCTCAATTGAAAAATGGCAATCTAAATGCACGCAATCACAGATCTATTGCTAGACGCCTTAATCGCAGATACTTCATACGTAAAAATTGTATGATTAAACCTGAAAATTGTTAAAGAAACTGATGACAAACCAGCAACTACTTCCTTAACCCTCCAGCCCCGGGGGCTATAGCTTACGACTGTGCTCCGGTACCGGGTGTTTTGACGATCTTTGGCCTATGTTAACTACTCTGTAAGTCAATGAATATGTCATGTAATGTTGTGAATAAAAAAGAATAATGTTCCACAAACCTTCCTCTGTCGAATGGCGTTGAGTAGAGGTCTCTAGCCCCTCTGGTTGCATAATGGTGAGCGCGGGAAGAAGAGTGCTTTTCGGCGGAAAATTCTTCCCGCGTTCGGACGCGTCGCCCCGGCCATGGCTACGACGCACCTAGCCGCTCGCCGCGCCAAAGTATTTATCTCCCTTAGACGATTTTAGTGTTTGATATTGAGAATGTGATGTTTATTTGATATTTTCTAGTTATTTTGAGGCCAATTATATAAAATATGGTTATTAGGGTATCACTGTCACTGATATTGCTAATTTTCACTCGATACCGTACATTTTATTAGTAATTGAGGTAGCTTATTGTTGTATTAGGCACTGATTATTCATTATCACAGGTGTTTATTATACTTTGGCCATCAAATATTAGGTCTTGTGTCACTTTCACTTTGACAAATATGCTTTAGAGAGTGTCACTGTCACTGATAATGCTCATTTTCACTCGATACCGTACATTTTATTAGTAATTGAGGTAGGTTATTGTTGTATTAGGCACTGATTATTCGTTATCACAGGTGTTTATTATACTTTGGCCATCAAATATTAGGTCTTGTGTCACTTTCACTTTGACAAATATGCTTTAGAGAGTGTCACTGTCACTGATAATGCTCATTTTCACTCGATACCGTACATTTTATTAGTAATTGAGGTAGGTTATTGTTGTATTAGGCACTGAGGAGGGAGGTGAGAATCGTGTCGGTAGGTTCGCCGCGGTGGTCTGGAGCAGTCATACGCTCGCTAGTCTCGTGCCACCACTTGTCTCTCTCTCTCAGCAACATTACGTGCTGAAATTGCCACTCGACCTATGTCGAGCGCCGCCACATAGTCCAGCTTTATTAAATACGACTTAAGGTGCGCCCCGACTTTTAGGGGTTAAAGCTGATTTAATAAATTTACATAAACATTTTGTAATCACTACAGTAGATAAAGCCAGCAATAATTATAGCTTCACATGTAAGAAATTTTATCTTGAAAACGTGAAAAAAGAATTAGGTATTAAGGGTAACATATTACGTAAAAATATTTGCGGTAATTCTGTTTATGAAATTCAAAATAATCTGAATATTGATAACTTAATCGATGAACATACCAAGAAAAATATAACATTTGATATTAAACTTTCTGAAAAGAACAAGTGCATTGCAAAATTATACATGTTACATAAATTTCATAAAAGACCTTATAAATATTGCTTTATTGCCGGAGCAAAATTTGCTACCACTAAAACTCTATCAGAACAAGTCGTAAATTGCTTAAAATACATTAAAAGTACAGTACTCATAAAAGATATTGTAATACCATCATGAGAAGAACTGGCATTAACTATTATTGGAGTGTTGACAATTCGTTAGAAGTTATTGATAAAATAAATACCATGCCGAAAGTTACCTCGGTACATAGCTTCGACTTTTCAACTTTGTATACCAATTTGCCTTTAGATTTAGTATATTCAGAGCTTTGCTTTATTATAGATTTGCACTTTGACAGGTTCGTTAGGAATGGTAATTATTTCATAAATGTTTATACATATTTTAATAATGCATCACTTAGCTCTACTCCCACTAGTTCTGTATATTTTGATAGAACTAAACTTAAAGATGCCCTTAAATTCCTCCTTTTCAATACTTATGTTAGATTCGGGCCGTACATTTTCAAACAAATATTAGGAATTCCTATGGGTGGAAATGCTAGCCCTTTAATTGCAGACATATTCTTGCTTTCTTTAGAATTTAAATATATAAAAGACTTAGTTGACAGTAGCAAGAAAAATAAAATCCCAGAA
Source organism: Paralithodes platypus (assembly GCA_032716605.1). Taxonomy (NCBI): domain Eukaryota; kingdom Metazoa; phylum Arthropoda; class Malacostraca; order Decapoda; family Lithodidae; genus Paralithodes; species Paralithodes platypus. The sequence continues at coordinate 43,793,466 of CM064527.1, read as the reverse complement.
AAATTAGCACTTGCTAAACTGTTAAGTAATAATAGTAGATATATTGATGATATTCTTGTTTGCAATTTGTTAAATTTTAATCAAGTTGCTAAACTTATTTACCCTAATTCTATTCCCCTCACACAATGTAACGTAAATTATAAAGTTGAAAATTTTCTTGATATAAATATAGAGATTGTTAATGAACAGTGCATACTTAAAGTATATCACAAAGTTGATGATTTTAATTTTAACGTAATAAACTTTCCTTTCCCTAGTAGTAATATCGATAGTAAAATCACTTATAATTGTTTTTATTCCCAATTAATAAGATTTTGTAAAATCTGCACTAAAGTAGATGACTTTTGGGCTAGAGCTAGGTTACTATACAGACTCTTAGTGGACAGAGGTTTTGAGGCAAATAAATTGTTCCATAAATTTAATCTTTTTAGGGTCAATTATTGTGACTGTATTCTAAAATTTGACATCAATAATTTTAATCAAGCATTTTTAACTTGAAGTTTCTTGTATAACCTCTGCTTACTTTTTGTCTGTATTTATTGTTTTTTTGTCTGTATTTATTGTTTATCTTTTTCTTTTTCTATTATTAATATTGATGATTTTTTAAATTTATTGTTCTTGTTAAAAGAGTACTCTTTGTTTAAATCTGTTGTTACTTCATATTTTGCAATTATTTGTCTTTATATTATATGTATTCATTGTCGATAGTATCAATTGCTTACTTTTGCGATTTCCTTAGTTTATTTGTGCTATAAATGTAGGTTATTAGTAGGGTAGTTATTGATAGGGGTCACTTGAGGCATGTTATGCTTACAGGTACCTACCCGATAGCACTATCGTTAGTGAGTGCTGTACTGTATTTTATATATTATTTTGTAATAGTATAGTTATCTTATCAATATTTGTATTTTGTACTATTGTTAATGTCTTGTCATGTTGCAAATTTGATTTTAAATAATATTTTGACATTTAACATTTAGTTTCTTTATTCATGCAGAGTTTAGTAAAATTTGCCAGAACGTCCCGGACTTCCCAAACTTGACTACTTCCTTTAACGTGACGATAGTGCGTTGTTATATGTGCGATTAGTTTGCTTGGGAAACAGATTAACTTGCTCATGTAGTAATGTACACCCTATGTGGTGGATTGTGTTCTTTTATTTAATAATTTTCATTTTAGTAAGCGTTGTTTCCACATAGCGATTTTGATAATTTAATTTGACTATATTGTCCTTGTCCCAATTTTGGTTTGTTTAGTTTGCAAGTTTTACATTTTAATTAGGTCTTGTGTCACTTTCACTTAGTTATATGATTTGTAAACGTTTTATATACAATTTATTGTGTCTTTTTTCACTGATTTATATATTTCTATAGGTTCTAATCATATGAATGTCACTTGGTATATACATATGTGTCACTTTCACATATTATTATGGTGTAATTGTATTTGTATAAATGTTTTCATAAAATACATGACTTTTGTATAACAATAAATTGGTTTACTTCCACTTTTTGCCTATATATATACTGTACATATTGTCATTATCTTTGGCACTTTCACTATGATTATTAGAACTCCAGCTTGGAGTGGTAATCAAAGAAGCACTCTAAAGTACAGAGTGCCACCTTGCACTCCACACACTCCATGGTTGACTTTTTACCTGGCCTCGGCCTCACCCTGCTGTTGTAGCAGACATGGCACCGCTTCTGCGGTGTTCTTCCTGATTCATTCTGAGGCAGGGAACCAAGCCTGTGCCTAATCAAGTATTGAGCACACTGCAAGCGGTCAATAACGGCGGGCCCAGGATGTGCCACTGCCCTCTGTGGCGTAGCATACTTCTCCAGGAGCTCCGTCAACACCTGCTTTTGGAACCTCCGCAGGCTATTGAACTTCATGGGTGTGTTCACATTCCGAAGCTTGTATATATTGTAGGCATTCAGAACTGACATGTCCACCATATGCAGAAAGAACTTTTTGTACCATCTGCACGAGGTACGCAGGCAGTCAATGAAGCCTATTTGCATGTCGGACTTGTCCACCAGCCTCATGTTGATGTTGTAGTCCAGGACAGCATCGGGCTTGGTCACCCTGGCCTGGGTGCGGCGATCCACCTTGCCAGTCTCCACCATTTCCCCCTTGTGGATGGTGGTCAGGAGGTTGACCTTCCGCTGGTCGTGCCAGTGCATAGCCAGAATGGGCCCTGACTTCTTCTTCAACACATCACCTTTTTTGGTCTTTGGAGGGAAAGGTGGCATGCCCTTCCTTTTCCCTCGTACTGTGCCTACAGTCCCCGTCTTGTGCTCATGCAGGTACTGTGAGAGAGTGAGTGTAAAGTCAGTGAAAATAGGCTAGCCTAAACAGACCTCGGATGCGGAAATACCCTGAGCCGAACAGGCCAAGTGGGATATCTCTATTGGTCTAACTGGTAAGGTGCCTGCCTCACACCCAAGGGTCGAGAGTTCGTGCCCCCACTAGGGCATGATATTTTCGTGAGGCTATTTCCGCATTTAACGAAGTTTAGGTGTGCTGGTTAAATTGTTCAGATGGTTGAGAGTATGATCGGAGCTCCATAAATCCTCTTTTGGGTATGGTGTAAAAACCGATCCCCACAGGACAAGGAAGAGGATAGGAGAGAGCAGGGAGTGTTGTGAGACTCGATTGGGTTGTGGAGTTGCCAGCCGCCCAAGCGAGTTGCCAACTGGGCAGTTTGTAGGTGCGTGTAGCATCGCTCAGTGAAGTTGACTCACCATTCCCGTCCATCTCTCTGACGGACTCTCAGTCGATTCGGCTCAAGCTTGTTCCTCTCTGTTCGGAGCTTTCGCTTCCCGGAAGGTGAAGTAGTAAAGTCAGTGAAATAGGCTAGCCTAAACAGACCTCGGATGCGGAAATACCCTGAGCCGAACAGGCCAAGTGGGATATCTCTATTGGTCTAACTGGTAAGGTGCCTGCCTCACACCCAAGGGTCGAGAGTTCGTGCCCTCACCAGGGCATGATATTTTCGTGAGGCTATTTCCGCATTTAACGAAGTTTAGGTGTGCTGGTTAAATTGTTCAGATGGTTGAGAGTATGATCGGAGATCCATAAATCCTCTTTCGGGTATGGTGTAAAAACCGATCCCCACATGGGGGACGTGTAATAATTGTCCGTGTAGAGGACGTGATTCTTGTGAAAGTAGCGGTCCATCATGGCTTGCACCACTGCTCCGCCAAAGCCAATGAGGGGGTCCACAATCAAGTCCCCTTCCTTCCCGCTGTAGACCAGGAAGTCCAGGACATAGCCAGTTTGGCAGTCGCACAGCACAAAGAATTTTATGCCAAAGCGATGTCTTTTTGAGGGGATGTACTGCCGGAAGCTGAGTTTTCCCCGGAACAGCACAAGAGACTCGTCAATGACGACCTTGCGGAAGGGCTTGAAGTAGGAGGTGAAGCGTTCTCGCATCATCTCATACAACGTCCTAATCTTCCACAGCTTGTCTGGGAGGTGGACGTCAAGGTTGGTGACAAGATGGAGCGCTGCGAGGATATCAAGGTACCGGTCGCGAGACATATATTTCCCGAAGGCAGGGGTGGATATCAGATCATTGGTGATCCAATAGTCCGGCAACCTATGCTTCTTGACATGAGGCATTAGCATGGTGAGTGCCAGGAACACCATGAACTCTTTATGAGTCACTGGGGTCCACTGCCTCATGTGGCCCTTGGTCACCTTGCCCAAAAAGTGGACCTGGAATTGGTGCTGCTTATTTGTCTCTTTGACAACATAGCCTACCACCTCATCAAAGAAGGCCTCAAATAGTTCGTGTGGTGGAGCATTGGGGCCTGCAGGAAAATTGGGGGTAATGCCTGAACCCTCCAGTACCTCATCAAAAGCTGGCACATCAGGGTTGTATCCATCCCCATCAACTACGTCTTGCCACTGAAAAACGTAGAATGGGTCTTGTCTACGCTGACGAGGAGCTCCAGCTGGTGGCCCAGCACGCCCACGGCCAACTCGGGAGGCGCGCGCCCTAGGGCGGCCAGCACGACGACGGGCCAAGCGGATGGGTCGAGGGTCGTCGATGTCCATATAGTCATCGTCAGAGTGGTCATCTTGCCCTGACGGTGGACCTATGTAATCATGGCCAGAGTCTTCAGAGAGGTGCCCTTCATCATCAGTGGCCCCCACATAATCTGGCGGGGAACCAGTGATGCGTGGGCGGCGTGCGGGTGGGGAAGGAGTGGCAGGTGAGGCTGTGTCCCCCCGAGGTCCTGGGCTCCTTGGCCTGCGACGAGTGACAGAAAGCAATGTTTCACTGTCACTAGGCCCAGGTATTGGTGATGCGAGCGAGCTCGCATCACCATGTTGAAGGCGGGAGAGGTGGGGAGGACCGTGGGGAAAGTTGCGGGGACGTATGGCTTGGGCCGGCAGGGGTGGACGCCGCGGGAGCCTCGAACAAAACTCTCTTACTTTTCTTAATTTTTTTGGTATATTTCCTACCTTTCCCCTTTTCGGCAGCAGTATGTCTCCTGTCGGGGGACCTAGGAGGCAAATAGGCCGAAAGTGGGGGGTCCTCAACCCTTGGCAATGGTGGGGGTGGTGGGGAAGAATGCGGGGCATCCGGGTCATCTTGGGTGGCGTGGGTAGATAAGGGAGACAATGGCGGACGAGAAGGGTCACCACGCTGACCCTCACTCACAGCCTCATCCTCACCAAGTATTTTTGCTTGTTCCCTAGCTGCTGCGGCTGCCTTCTCAAGTATTTTCTGCTTATACAAGTGTAGCTTGAAAGGCGATTTACCTGGGGAAGGGCTTGGAGTCGTGTCACTTATGCGAAATTTGGTGAGTGACCTTGAACTCTCCCACTCACTCACTCTCTCAAGTTCACTGTCTTTAGGTAAACCAGCTTCCTCAACAACTGGTACATCACCTCCACACACGTGCTACCGCCAGACGCTGCAGACGCTCTGTCAACGCTCTCGCGATATCGATCATAATTTGAGTATTAACTACTCATCCTCTTCATTCTTGTGCATGAAAGGTGGTTAAGAGCACGTTTAACCATCCTGTAGCTTAGTAAGTAACACTGCACGATATTTCGCTGTGTATTGACTGATAAACTTTGTGTTTATCACAAGACTCCTGCTCGGACAGGGCGCCACTAGCGCCATCTATTGTTTTGTTTTGCTTTGTAAACAAACGCTCTCTTATTACTATTTTATATAAAATCGTAGCCCCTAATTTTACCCATTACCTACTGTAGTAAGTATCTATTTAACTGCCTTGTATGTAAGTAAAGCTTTGCATATTAATTTGCTAATAAACAATATTGTTTACTAACTAACCTGCCAACAGAGACTAACGCAGACGCCATTTTGTAAACAAACCTTTTTGGGGGATTATACATTATTAAATTCCAGCAAATTTTGTACCAAATTTAAGTGCATTCATTTATCTTTTCCCCCTAGATATATTCTTGACTTTTTCTCCTCAGACTGATTTTACTTTAAGCTAAGGGTGGTATTTGTACAAACTAACCTAGCCTAACCCAACCTGCCAAGCTTTTGACCTAACCCAAACCTAGCCTAGCCTATAGCCAGCCAATCTGTTTTATTATTAACTCTTGTAGATATTGTATTTAGTATCCTACTGTAGCTATACAGTATATCTGTAATTTTAGTTGTTGCTTGCACGATCTTGTAATAACCTTTGACTGATACACTTTTTTATCTAAAAAGAGTATGCTACTGCTTTACTAGGCTACAGTGACACCAGGGCCATCTGTTGACACAGTATATTAACCCCTTGTGTGCAGTCACACTTTATTTTTATATAATCTCTATTTGGTGAATTGTATATTTAGTTACATATTCTGTTATACATATATTTGTTTAAGGTTAGGTTATCACACCTGGTAGCCTATTTCTGCGAATTTCAATTTTATTATTTTCGGTTAGGCTATTCAACGTTGGTAGCCTATTATTGCGTATTTCAATTTTAAAAAAAAACTTTTGGTTAGGCTATCGCCCCTGGAAGCCTAATTCTGCGTATCTCAACATTTTTGTTTTCGGTTAGGCTATCACCCCTGATAACCTATTTCTGCGTATTTCAGCATATTTGTTTTCGGTTGAAGTGATTGAAGTGTTTTTAAAGTGAGTGAAGTGTTTTAAAGCGAGTGAATTGTTTTTTAAGTGAGTGAAGTGATCTGAAGAAAGTGACTGTCACCATGCCTCTCGCACAAGAACTGCGCCGGTAGGTTTGGTGAGTCCATGTTTGCTACTATCGATCTTCAAGTCTGCCGGCTCTGCCAGCAACGAGAGAATTTTACAGTGAAATTAGATGAAGCCTACAACAAGATCAACGTCCTCACCATGAAGCTGGAATCACTCCAAGAGTTTGTAACACTCAACGTTGGAGTACCACAAACTTCAATTGTCACCGCAACTCCAGCAGCCACCAACGCCCCAACGTCAACTGCCAACAATTCAACGCCTACAGTAGCCACTTCAGCTGATGTTTCCGATACTCAAGATACAAATAGTTACTCTCTTCCCCCTCAAGACAACTTCCGTGTCGTGAGGAACAACGTTTGCCCCAAGACCAGGAAACACATACCGATTACCGAGTGTCAAAACCGTTTCCAGATACTCGCAGACTCCGATGACGAAGAGGAAATAGAAGAAGTCCGGCTCGTGGGAGACTCGATGATACGTGGTCAGCTCACAGAGTTTTGCGCCAGGGCACCTAAGACCAGGAAGCGTTTTGTATCCCTGGTGGTGGTGTGGATGACGTAGTTGCAGCAGTTGACGAAGTATCAAAGCTGGCCCCTGCTAATACAATGTACGTCATCCACGTTGGATCCAACGATGTACAGCGAACCCGGTCGGAAGATTTGCTTTTAAAGTACCAGCAGCTGATCAAGTCGTTTAAGGAGAAGTCATCAAGGATCATCGTCTCAGGAATCGTCCCCCGGCTCGGTGTAGAGAGCCAATTTTACAACATAGCCACCAGCACAAATCGTTGTCTAGCAAACCTCTGCAGGAAGGAGAACGTGGGATTCGTCGACACCTGGGACAATTTCTACTACGATGAATATTTGTTTTCGGACGATGGAGTTCATCTGAACCAGGTGGGAGCAGCACGTTTTGGGCGTCTTCTCAACGATGCGGTGAAGGATTTTCGGAGAAGAAATCGACTCAGCACAGGACAACCAGGAAGGAGGACCGAAGACAGCGAGGACGGCAACCTACAAAGGAATTAAATACTAATCTGTCAAGAACTGCGAATTTGGATAAAGCTCCACCAACACGACCCAAATTCAAAACCGTCAGGGATAACGACCGAGGACAGCCATGAATGTAAATGTAGATCCGACCAGAACCAAAAATTCGATGAAAGAACGTTCTGCGAGTTCTAAAACCGCAACTTTAAAGGTTTTCTATGCAAACGCTCGTAGCATACGCAATAAATTTTCAGATTTAGAGGAACTAGTGTTTACAGAAAATTATGATGTGATTGGCAGAACAGAATCTTGGCTCAATACAGAAGATAGACACTTTTTAGCAGAGTATTCACTTCCCGGTTATGTAATGTTTGAAAACAGCCGAATAAATAAAAATGGAGGTGGCGTTTTATTTTATATCAAAGAAAGTCTTAACCCGACCCTCGTGTCAAAACCTCAAATTGTGAACGTCGACACATCTTTTGTGCTAATAAAGAATAATAAAGGTACAAAAATAATACTTGCGTTAATATACAGACCTCCAGCTCAATCAGTGCAAACTGACCGAGAAATTTACGAACAAATTGCAGATGTAAGTAACTCACAAGATACCGTAATTTTTGGCGACTTTAATTTACCTGTGACCAAGTGGGGCGATACTCTTACTTCACACTCCGGACATGACTTGTATACGAACTTGCAAGAGAGTTCGCTTTATCAATTTGTTCGAACACCGACCCGTGGTAATAACGTTCTTGACATTGTACTTGCAACAAAAGAAGAATTGATAGAGAATTTGAATGTTGGTGATGAATTCAGTAACAGCGACCATCGTACAATAACTTTCACTTTAAAGTTTACTAGTAACGAACCAAATAGTAGCATCGAAAAAGTCCCTAATTTCAAGAAAGCAAACTTCCATAAACTTAGAGCTATGTTTAAAGAAACTGACTGGAGCTTTTTAATTAACAATAACGACATAAATACATCTTGGAAGTTATTCGAAACCACTTACCTAAAAGCAGTGCAAGACTGCATACCATCGAAAATACGGCGTCCAGGCCATAATAATAAGCCCAAATGGTGGAATAAAGATATTTCAAACTGCCTGCTTGCTAAAAAAATGTGCTAATGATAGATTAAAATCCTCACAAAATGACGAAGAACGGGTGAAATTTGTAGAGCTACGACGCAAAGCCAAAAAGTTAATTAAGCAAAGTAAAAAGACCTTAGAGTTACATATTGCGAATCAAAGTAAAACAAACCCGAAAGAATTCTATAGTTATATCAGAAAGAAAAAAGTAGTTACTTCAACTGTTGGACCGTTAGTCGATGAAAAAGGAGAATACACCAAAGACGAAGTACAAATGAGTAATGCCCTCAATACCTTCTTTGCATCAGTTTTTACAACAGAAGACCTCAGTGATATCCCTACACCATCGCCGATTCAGATTGATAATTCAGATGTTCTAAGCAATATCACCGTTACAGAGAGAGAAGTATTGAATTGTTTAGATAAACTCAAGGTAAATAAAACGCCAGGACCTGATACAATCTCGCCTAGAGTTCTAAAGGAAGCAAAGAATGAGCTCTCCAAACCACTGACATTACTATTCAATAAATCCTTGCAGTCTGGAACTATGCCTGATCAGTGGAAGCTAGCCAACGTAACACCGATATTCAAAAAAGGCAGCAAATCCCTACCCAGTAACTATCGTCCAATTAGCTTAACCTCAGTTGTATGTAAAATGCTAGAAACGGTCATACGAGACAGACTCGTAAATCACTTAGAGGAAAATAACATACTTAAAGATACTCAACACGGCTTTCGTAAAAAACGTTCCTGTTTAACAAACCTCTTAGACTTCTTCCACGATATCCTCAACCTCTACGATGAGAGTAAAGCTGTAGATATTATATACCTTGATTTTCAAAAGGCCTTTGACAAAGTTCCCCACAAACGTTTACTGCTAAAACTAAAAGCGCATGGAATACAAGACGGTGTGTTGAAATGGATAGAAAATTGGCTCGGCAACAGAAAGCAAAGGGTAGTCATAAACGGTAAGGCATCTAAATGGACCAATGTAAGTAGCGGGGTACCCCAGGGATCGGTACTAGGACCAATTCTCTTTCTAATTTACATCAACGACATAGATGAGGGTCTCACCTGCACAATCTCAAAATTTGCTGACGATACAAAAATTGCAAATAGCGTACTCTCAAAAGAACAAGTTGACGATATGCAACACAATCTAGATAAATTGTCATGTTGGGCCCAAATTTGGTAAATGAGTTTCAATGCGGATAAATGTAAAGTACTACATGTCGGATACCTAAATGAGAAAGCAAACTATTCGATGAATGGCACTCAGCTTAAGAATGTAAACAGAGAAACTGATCTGGGAGTAACAATATCGAGTAACCTAAAACCGAGTCAACAATGTTCAGAAGTTGTTAAGAAGGCAAACAAAATAATTGGCTTTATAGGCAGGTCATTTGAGCATAAATCCAAAGAAGTTATCCTAACCCTTTACAATTCCTTAGTCCGCCCTCTTCTGGAATACTGCGTTCAATCCTGGTGCCCTTATTACCAAAAAGATATAAACAAGCTAGAACGAGTTCAACGTAGAGTTACCAAAATTATACCTAGCCTAAAGAACAAACCATACGAAGAGCGTCTTAGAGAATTAAATCTATTTCCTTTAACCCAGCGCAGATTAAGAGGCGACTTAATTCAAGTGTTCAAAATCATCAAAGGCATCGACAATATGAACTGTAGTAAGTACTTCACTATCGACCAATCTAATTACACGCGGGGAAACGGTTGCAAAATTATTGGTAAATCTTTTAACTCGCACGAATCTAAGAATTTCTTCTTCAATCGAGTTGTCAACTTGTGGAATGGGCTTCCCCTGAGACGTTATAGACTGCAGCACCGTTGATTCATTTAAATTCCGCCTAGACAAATATCTCGCATCAAACCCGCGACTGACTGCGTTTGTAAATGAATAACTTTATCCTCGCCTCAGTTACTAACCCATATGTCCCCTACTAACTTCCTAGTCCTGCCACGTTAGTGGCAGGGCAGTAGTTCCCTTTCCAATGTTCCCTTACCCACTCTAAACCACTGTTTGGACACTTGATCCTCAGTGTTTTGGAGGACAAGCAGCCTAGAAGGGTCACTAGATCTGTTGTTGCTTGATTTCCTTTGTACTCCTTTGTACTCTCATCACTGTCATGTTCTCTCGCAAATCCCAGGAATTGCTCTTCTTTCTCACTCTCATGGCCATAATCACTCGACTTATAATTACTGGAGTCGTCACTGACTATATCATCAACACTATACTTGGCATCAGCACGCTCATATAGTCTCAATGTCGTCTCAATACCTCCGGGAGATAACACATTTAGGCGATGGCGTCGGGGTAAGGCGCGACGAACTAGCAAGGGCGTCGTAGGAAGCACGGTATCGGACACAGCGGAATCACTATTTGGCGTACTGTCCATGATGGTGTCGGGGTAGATACTGTTGCTGTGGCGTCGTTTACGCCGGGTGGCGCCACCTACCGTCCCATGATACCAAAAATGTACGCGCGGCATTCGAAAGCACGCATGCAAGCAATGGGCGTTCAAGAGCCCTTCCGGGTTGCGCGGACCGAGGTTGTTATGGGCGTTCAAGAGCCCTTCCGGATTGGAGGGGTTAAGGGTAACATATTACGTAAAAATATTTGCGGTAATTCTGTTTATGAAATTCAAAATAATCTGAATATTGATAACTTAATCGATGAACATACCAAGAAAAATATAACATTTGATATTAAACTTTCTGATAAGAACAAGTGCATTGCAAAATTATACATGTTACCTAAATTTCATAAAAGACCTTATAAATATCGCTTTATTGCCGGAGCAAAATTTGCTACCACTAAAACTCTATCAGAACCAAGTCATAAATTGCTTAAAATACATTAAAAGTACTCATAAAAGATATTGTAATACCATCATGAGAAGAATTGGCATTAACTATTATTGGAGTGTTGACAATTCGTTAGAAGTTATTGAAATAAATACCATGCCGAAAGTTACCTCGGTACATAGCTTCGACTTTTCAACTTTGTATACCAATTTGCCTTTAGATTTAGTATATTCAGAGCTTTGCTTTATTATAGATTTGCACTTTGACAGGTTCGTTAGGAATGGTAATTATTTCATAAATGTTTATACATATTTTAATAATGCATCACTTAGCTCTACTCCCACTAGTTCTGTATATTTTGATAGAACTAAACTTAAAGATGCCCTTAAATTCCTCCTTTTCAATACTTATGTTAGATTCGGGCCGTACATTTTCAAACAAATATTAGGAATTCCTATGGGTGGAAATGCTAGCCCTTTCATTGCAGACTTATTCTTGCTTGCTTTAGAATTTAAATATATAAAAGACTTAGTTGACAGTAGCAAGAAAAATAAAATCCCAGAAAAATTAGCACTTGCTAAACTGTTAAGTTGTTGCTGTTGTTGTTCCCCAAGCTGCCTGGCCGAACAACCCCAAGGCCCAGAGCAAGGCCAAGGCCATAACTGAGCATCCCCTAAGAACCCTCCCTGCCGACCACAATAAAGCCTGGGTGACCGAAGCCACTCCATGGCGGGGAGCTGAGGAGGGTGTGGAAACGCCTGGGAAACCAAAGCCCCACCCAGGGCCCTGTGCCCCTCAGCAATTATGAAGAGAAAGTTGAGGGGCAAAGGAAACATGTGACGCTTTGGCTGCCAATCTTGGTAGATTGGGAGGTCAATCCACGGAAGAAACGCCGTCACTTGAGATCTAGAAAATCTATAAGTAAAAGGAACAGTCAGAGTAAGCTATGGGTATGGCAGAGATCGCTCAGTTCTCACTCTGATAGACCAGCCCATCACCACATGACTAGAACCCAATCCTCTCAGCATCAGCTAGGAAAGGCCCTAGAAAGCCGCCTTTGGCAGGGGGATAGCTCCCCTATTTCAACCCCTTTCGGGGTTGGGCACCCGCCGTAAACTGTTAAGTAATAATAGTAGATATATTGATGATATTCTTGTTTGCAATTTGTTAAATTTTAATCAAGTTGCTAAACTTATTTACCCTAATTCTATTCCCCTCACACAATGTAACGTAAATTATAAAGTTGAAAATTTTCTTGATATAAATATAGAGATTGTTAACCTCTCCGCGGCGCACAGGGGGTTTCTACAGGGTAAGACTGTGCGCACCTATGATGATTTTGGGACCTATTGCCAATTTCGATAAAAAGTACATCATCGTGTAGGGAATGTTTGCGTGCATCGGCCCATATATATTTGACCCCCCAAAAAATGTCTGGGGGGGGGGAACGGTCCGTAGTTGAAAAATGTGGAGCGAATGGCACCGCGCGGCTAGATTGTCATCGAGCGGCGAGATTTCCCTGCCGAATATTCACGCGCCCAGGGGATAGAAGGAGGGGGTGGGTTACCGCGTATTATCACGTATATCTCCTTTTTTGAGCCCTTTTAGGCTATGCAGAGTATGTATACGTGTGTAGGCCACCCATATAACAATGAATATGCCTCATAGTGACCAAAAATTGCAATATATAAGGGAATTATAAGAGAATTTTTAGGCGGGAATGAAGATGTGGTGGAGGTTTGGCGGCAATTTATGAGCTGAGAGTGTGGTTTACGCCATACATATCACTTATATCTTGTACATAGAGCACTGTCATGCTATAATACAGACTTGTACGTATGTATACGTGCCATATATCAAAATATATACCGCATATAGACCAATTCATGCGATATTTACGCACATTATCAATGAGTTTCTATGCGTGAACCAAGGTGTGAGTGAGTTGTGCTGGGAATGAAAGGGGGAGAGGGTGTGTTACGCCATAAATATCACGTAAATCTTGTATTTAGAGCACTGTCATGCTATAAATAAAGACGTGTACGTATGTAGGCGTCCCATATAACAAGGAATATACCGCATATAGCCCAATTGATGCGATATTTACGCAAATTGTGAATGTGTTTCTAGCAGACGGAAGCCTGAAAGGGTGGGTGTGGGTGGCTGGGTAGGAGGGAGGCTAGCAGGGAGGGAGTGAGTGAGTTGTGGAGAGAAGGAAGGCAGGCAGATCTCTAGATAGATAGCCAGCTGTGTGACAATTGTGGAGGCGCCCGAGGCGTATTGATGTCTTGGGATTTTGAACCTTATGTCTACCAGGTGTCTGGTGTTTGTTGCCACCAAGAGTTTTACAATAACATGAGTCAGGAATGGAGAGAGAGAGAGAGAGATAGAAACTGAGACATGCGTATGTCGTACGTATAAATGGACTTCAGAATTGCATTTTTATGCAAGCAGACATTGCATTTTAGACACATGTGAAGTACCACAGAAACATGTAGGCCATTGACTGTAAATAAAGTACTATATTATAGACCACCAGCGACGGTGGTCAGTAAACACAGGCAGATTGCCTTTTGTGATAAAGGGCTAAATATAGAATGGTGTCTCCTTACACTTGCGAAAGGGTAGATTGCCACCAGAGAAACGTTTACTTATTTATTTCCAAGTAATATGCAATCTAAATGTATATTCGAGACCTACTGTAATTATTTGTATGACAGTCATGACTATGTATAATCCAATATACGCGCGTAGGCGAGACATAAGAAAGCTGGTTGAGCAATTTTCGACACCCACACAGTTATTATTCTTTTTTATTTACAATATTATACAATACAAATGTATTTGTGAAGAGTATTTTATCCATTATTGTATTTATACAAATTTTGTTCCCAGACAGAGCTGCTGTTGCTGGTGTAGCTGGGGCATAAAGGAGCGGCAAGGGTCACCGCTTGACCGTGTGAAAATGAGTGGAGTCGCACTGAGAGGGCCAATTTTGCTGAGTGTTTGGGCAATTTTTGACAGAATAAAGTTATATAATTACTAATTCTTGACAGAGACAAACTTTTATAAACCTTGGCATGATATAATTGATAATCCCATCAATTTACAAACGTAAATTGGTGGGATAATTAATTTTTTTTTTTTATATTGTCATTTCGATTGTAGACACGAAGTTTTGAGTGATATTTGGTATGAGCTCCTGTGGCATGGTTGGTAAGGTCGCGGACTGGAAAACTCAAAGTGTGGTAGGGTTGTGTGATCGAATCCAGGAGGTGGTTATGGGGAAGGTTTTATATTGTCTAGAACATTTTTGATAAAAAAATTTTTTTACAAGATCATGCCATTGTATTCAAACAATATGAAATATTCATAGAATATATCATATTGTAAGAATACAATGACATGACCTTGTTTTTTTTGTTTTTTATTGTTTTTTTTTATTATCTTAGTAGGTTTGACAGGATTTGTTGAAACATATTTATTTTTGTACAATTCATTTGAGGTAAGAAAATAATTATATACACATTACTTTGGCTAATAACAAACATATATATTGATATACTAAAAAAATAAGGCATATTACATGTAAATCTTTGAAACTTATAAACTAAATAATGAAACATACAATTATATAATGTAAAAGCTATATCACAGGGACATCTTTGGAACTTATACATTATATAATATATATGTTACATTATGAGGTAGCGTGATCAATTAGGTCAGGTCAGGTAAGGTAGGGCGCGAGTCCAGGACAGGGCGGGGCAGGGGGACACTCAATAATTCTTGAAGGTGTGGTAGTCCCTGAAGCAGTCACCCAGGCAGAGTGGAACTTTGCACTCGGCGCACATTGAGGTGACTCTTTTGGTGACATGGGGTTTCCTGACACTGGAGCTGCAGACGGTGCACTGCGCCTGCCTGTGACGAGTGCCAAGCATCTCAGTGTTGATGGGGTAGTGTCTTTCGACACCCAGCTGGATGCGGTCAGGAACGTGATCCCCACGCCATGCCGTACGTCTGTGAGTGGTGGTGCCATACTTCTCCAGGAGTTGGTATGAGACGTTGTAAACGAACTCCCGGAATTTCAGCTTCTGGTTTGGGGCCATATCCTTTTTCACCAACCACAAGTTGTACGCGTTGAGCATCGTGATATCAACTAGGTGGAGGAAGAGCTTGTGATACCACTTCACAGTCTTCCTCAGACACTCAACGCCTGACAGCTGACAGTCAGACTTGTCCACCAGGCGCATGTTCTTAGTGTAGTCCACTACCATGTCGGGCTTGTAGATTGTCTTCCTGGTTCGGTAGTGGATTTTGCCAGAATCCACCTGGGCACCTGTGTGGACGGTGGAAAGCAGGTGGACGTCTCGCTTATCCTTCCACTTCAGGGCTATCAGTTTCCCACACTTCTCGAGCTGCTTGTATTTCTGCCCCTTTCGTCGCCTTCTTCGCACATGCCTCTCGCGGTGTTCCTGGGCCAGGTCGTCTTCTGAAGGTGTGTCACTGGAGGAGGCATCTGTGAGAGGAATGACATTACCTGTGAACTTTGGCATAAACTTTCTTGTCTTTCTGACAGTCCCACATGACCCCGTTTGGTTGTCATGAAGAAACTGGCAGAGAGCAGGAGAAGTATACCAGTTGTCAGTGTAGATGATGTGGCCTTTGCCCAGGTAAGGTGCCAACATTTTCCTGACGATGGCACCTGACATGCCCATGGGGTCATTGGCAGCGGCTTTCGGTATGTCAATGTCAGTGCCTGTGTACACGATCATGTCAAGCACTATTCCAGTTTCGCAGTCACACAAAACGAAGAGCTTGATTCCGAACCTATGCCTTTTCAAGGGGATATACTGCTTGAAAACAAGACGTCCTTTGAAGAGCACGAGCGACTCACCAATCACCAAATTGAGGAAGGGGTAAAAGTATTTCCTATACCTCTCCAACAACATGGTGAACACATCCCGAACTTTCCATATCCTGTCAATCCTGTTAGGATTTTCGTTGTCTGCAAAGTGCATAAATCTTAGCAGCAACAAAAATCTGTCACGAGTCATGAACTTATTGAAAGTTGGGGTGGCGATGAGAGGGTCGTGCTTCCAATAGTGTTGCAACACATGCTTCTTGATCAGAGGCATGAGGAACAACAAGGCAAAGAATGTCATAAATTCTTCCACAGTCGTATCCACCCAGCCTCGTATTCTCGCTTTTGGAGAAAGGACGTCCAATCTGCCAAACACCCACCTGTAGTAGGCGTTTGTTTGGGCAACGATGTACGTCATTACCTCCATGTCGAAAAAAGCGAGGAAGAAGTCGCTTTCGTTCGCTTGATCGTCACAGGGCCAGTCGTCAGTTGTTCCTGACGTCCCAGGATTGAACTGGGGCACGTCAGGTACAAAATTGACCCCGTCAGACCAATCGAACGAAGGCAGCTCAGGGATCGGAATGTCGTCTGCGTCTGCTTCATCGTCTGAAATATCGCTTCCATGGTCGCGATACAGCACTGCATCATCATCACCCTCCTCTTCACTTGACAGACGATGCCCTTCCTCATTCTCGTCACCGACGTCGGACTCACTCCCACCGTCCACTCCCAAATCCCCCCATCCTTGGTCCCGTGCTAGGGCTTCGTCGTCGAAACCTGGGCTGCCAATGTCCTGCGAAATCACCATCAAACAGCAGGGCGGCATACTTTGATGGTGTCAGAGTTTTCCGGGTCACTTTTGCACGTGCGGGAGTCTTATGGACAGGGACAGCAGAGGCGGTGGCAGGGGCGGTGGCAGTGGCAGCAGTGGCCTTGATGGCAAGATGATGGTGGTGCCTGTCGCCCTTCTCTCTGTTCCTTGGGCATGGGCGGCAGGGGCAGCAGGGCCGGCAGGGGCAGCAGGGCCGGCAGGGACACCACAGGGCCAGCAGTCGCTTTCCCTCTCCCTTTCCCCTGTTCCCCTTGGGCTGGTTGCAGGGCCAGGGGCGGCAAGGGTGGCAGGGGCAGCAGGGGTGGCAGGGGCAGCAGGGGCGGCAGGGGCAGCCGGGCCAGGGGCGGATGGTGGTGGTGGTGGTGGTAGGGGCACTGTGGCTGGCGTACGGGTTCTCTTCCCTACGCCCGTGCCTTTAATTTTTCCTGCCCCCGCAGGTTCTGCAGCCCTAGGGCGGCCTCCTGCGTCGCTGGTACCGGTGACAGTGGTGGTGGTAGTGGTTGTTGCAGTGGCCTGGGTCGTGGTGGCAGTGTCCCGAAACACCAATGACCTCTGTACCTTTCTCGTGCTTGCACGTGTTTTTCGTGCTTTGGGTGCAGGTGTTTCGTCCTCCGAGCTGTAGGGCGTGTCGTACTGGTAGCTAGGGTCTTTAGCAGCCACCCTCTGCCTTCCACGGCGGCTAACACCACCAGAAGGAGGGCTGGTTGTGTCATCAGGGAGCGAGCGTGAGGGACGTGTGGGCTCCATGACTAGTGCGTGGTTACTGGCGCGGTGGTGCTTGCACGAGTGCGGGTCGAGCGTTTGGCGGGGTGGTGTCGAGAGTTGACATGTAGTACTATACCCACACCAATTTTCAGCCGCCTGGCTATAAACGCGCGGTTTTGGTACGCGTTCAAAAGCTCTGCTCTTAAGAGTCTCCCCGCAGTCTGCCGGGGGAACTCTTAAGAGTCTCCCCGCAGCTCCCGGGTTAATGAACAGTGCATACTTAAAGTATATCACAAAGTTGATGATTTTAATTTTAACGTAATAAACTTTCCTTTCCCTAGTAGTAATATCGATAGTAAAATAACTTATAATTGTTTTTATTCCCAATTAATAAGATTTTGTAAAATCTGCACTAAAGTAATGACTTTTGGGCTAGAGCTAGGTTACTATACAGACTCTTAGTGGACAGAGGTTTTGAGGCAAGTAAATTGTTCCATAAATTTAATCTTTTTAGGGTCAATTATTGTGACTGTATTCTAAAATTTGACATCAATAATTTTAATCAAGCATTTTTAACTTGAAGTTTCTTGTATAACCTCTGCTTACTTTTTGTCTGTATTTATTGTTTATCTTTTTCTTTTTCTTTTTCTATTATTAATATTGAAATAACGGAGAAACAGTTACCCAAACATTCACCACCATCAAGCCGTTTTCCCTCTCATCCTACCACACCTCCTCATCACAGTGGAAGAATGGGAAACCATATGGCCGAGTAGAGGATCTTTCCTCTACTCGGCCATATGGTTTCCCAGGAACGAAAGGACCCGCGGACACCACCAGGTGACGCAATGGAGGCAGGGTTCCCCTCCACACCGCCAGGGGAGAAACCACGTACTCATCTCCCTGTACCAACAATGATATATCCTACAGATCCGGAACACGAATTGCCACCATCAATATGACACGTCCTCCAACACCAGAAGGAAATTTAATCATCACCATCAACAATTCCAAGGTCCAGGAAAATAACAGCAAGAAACGTAAAAGGCAAGACCCCCAACTCATCAAGGACACAACAGCCAGCCCAGACAAACGTGCTCGGGCTGTTACCAAGGAGAGGGACTGTCCTCCAACACCAGGAAAGGATATAATCGTCAACCAGGACAATGCCAAAGCACCAGGAAAAGAGAGAAGTGAGATAGACAGGCGACAACAAGAATGGCACCACCAACACCGTATCTACTCCCGCCCTTGTTACCCGCCCCCGCGTCCACTCTGGGACAAAAGAAACAAGAGGGTAGGGTCTAGGCAGTTCCCCCCCACTCCAAACCACAAGGAAGTAACCATCCCAAGTTACCATTGCTAGGTGCCATTTTGGCCCCTAATCCACCCACCGACCTGGCCAGGTAAAAAGGTGCAGATATACTCCCACCAATTTTATTTAAGTATCTCAATCTAGAGCTGTTCTTGACACCCCGGGTAAAAGGACAGATTCGAAAGTTGAGGACACAGTTGAAGAGTTGGTTCAGTTGATCGCAAGGCGTAGACACAATTACGAGACTGTAGTCACCCATTATACTAATTCTTTTAGTGGGTATCAACAAGCTGGTTTATTAGAGCCTTCTGGGTGA
The DNA here is from genome assembly GCA_032716605.1 of Paralithodes platypus. Classification (NCBI taxonomy): domain Eukaryota; kingdom Metazoa; phylum Arthropoda; class Malacostraca; order Decapoda; family Lithodidae; genus Paralithodes; species Paralithodes platypus. Next base: position 43,774,321 of record CM064527.1, on the reverse strand, counting down.
AGTAATCTAATATTCTCGGCCTACCTCAACCCCGGCGCTATTGTGGATATAAACAGACAGTCAGGTACTAACTAGCTTTATCCAGGATAGACCAAACCACAAGAAATTCATCAAAGTACTTATAAAGACCAGAGTAGACAGGAGTTCACTCCTGCGTTCGCTCGATGCTATTTTGTCACGGCTTGGGCTAGGCAATTTTGTTATTTAAGGTCCCAAACCAAAGTGCTCGAGTTACACTGTGGGAACCCAGTGGCGTCAGGACAACCCCACGGCCAGCGGATCTACCCCAGATTGGATTACTAATTCTACACCCATTGGATTAATTATTCTACACATCGAAAGTGAAGTTATTATACCGTAAAAGTTATAGAAGATCTAACTGTGAAAAGAAATTATACTTGGCGTGTTGTCAGAGAGAAAGTATATAAAGATCGAAAGTGAAAGTAATTAAAATGTATCTACTGCGTATATGATAAAATGTATTCTGGAAACATCGGATACTACGCACGTATATAAAAGCGAGAGAAAGGAAGCTCTAGTGAAACTCAAAAGACTCCGGCCACAAGAAGGAGAGCGTCGCTTGTTCGTGTGTGCCTGTATGTTGTTGTTAAGTATCGAATAGTAGTGTAAAGTGGCTTTCAAGCCGCCGGCCTCTTCCACTGCAGCGGCTTTCTACGAAGATTTGTCCTTGTGTCAGACGTGGAGGTTGCTGGGCTATCACCCTATCCTAGCAGCAGAGTTGTACGCCATCTACCGGGCCCTCCTCTTTATCGACTTGAGCCTCCCGCCTCAGAACGTGGTCATCTACACGGATTCCCGGTCTGCTGTGCATCTTCTGTCAGTTCGCCCGCTTTCTGCAACAGCCCTTGCCTACAGGATCCAGTCCTCTCTCCTGCGGCTCACTGACAATGGTTGGAGGATTGTTATCCAATGGATCCCGTCCCACTCTGACATCAGGGGGAATGTCGTGGCTGACATGGCTGCGGACATGGCTCACACTCTGGCACCGGTCGAACATCTGGAAGAGGACTTACGGACCCACGTTGCCCGGGTTAGGACAGTCTGCCTTGCCCGCTGGAATGCGGACCTGCGTCCCGCATTGGCAGCTACTACTATCGGCTCCTACAGGATAGACGCGGAACCCCAACCCTGGGCCAGGCACCCTCACCGCGACCTGGATGTGGCACTGACGAGGATCAGGATTGGACACACTACGCTCTCCGCTCACCTCCACCGGCTGGGGCTTACCGATCGCCCAGCTTGTCGTTGGTGCTCCCGCCCTGAGACGATAGCCCACTACATTTTGGAGTGTCCTAGGTTCCACTCTCACAGAACTACTCTGTGCGGCCGTCTGCGGTGCCTGGGTGTCACTGATTTCGACTTGCGAGTCCTCCTTGGTGGTGCAGGCTTAGACGGTGTTCGACGGGCCCGAGTGGTTCGCCTCCTCTGCAACTTCTTGAGGACGACGGGCCGATTGGTCCACCACTGAGCCCCCCAGGATCCTCTACTGCAGTTGCGAAGGCAGGGCTGTGGCGGGCGTGTCTACACGTCCGAGTTTCGCCCTTTACCAGAAACAAGAAACAAGAACAAGTAAAGTGGCTGTTTTGGCCATAAAGTTATCTCCAATGAAATCATTATCACAGCTCAACCAGTTGACTTAGAGAGCTCTACTTAATGCCATTCTACAGGTAAATAACACAGCTACGCTTGGGGATGCGCGGGAATGCGGGAAGCAGTCTGATTAACAAATATATGGTAGCCTAGCCTAGACGGTTTTCGGCCAAAACACCCGGGTTTTGAGGAATATATATATAATACATAGCCGGGGCTGGAGGGTTAATTTATTGACTGAAAAAACAATATCTTTTAAAATTATGTCCCATGTTACTTTATTACTCCCTATTCTAAATTTAAACCCTTTACGACATAGCTCCGCTAATTTGTCGTTTGCAAAATGTTTAACTAGTTCTACATCACCTGTTAATATGTGACATGTCGGACTATAAATGAACTTTGCTAGTGCATCACGTCTGCTAGCTGGCATATCCATGACTCTTTCACACACGCATTTATTATTATTGAAAATATCATTATCTGAAAGATTTCCTAAAACTTTATTATAATTACAAATAATGGACCCAACAGGTCGTTCATATGAATACACTATTAATGGTTTGAAATCTTTACAACCATCTGGTAACATGGACTTAACTTTCTTTGAATTAATAAGACTGTTAACATTAATTTTGTCTAAAATTTTAGAGGAATAATTTAAAGTGGACATGACTTTATCTTTAATACGGTTATCTTTGGATTTCTTAGAATTAGCTCTAATATATCCCATAAAAGCAAAGACTATATTCTTCAATTTATTTGTGAAATTATCGTCCTGGTGGTGTAATGGTTAAGGTGGCAAAAATATGTGTGTGATAACCTGGGTTCGAATCCCGGTGGATCATATATACTTTAATTAATTTCATTGGGGGTGTGGTGGTGAGATTAATAAAAATAATATTATGTTTATTGTTTAGAATATTTTCTAATAAAGGAGCAAAACTTTTCTTTTGTAGGCCTTTCAATGAATCTTAATTTTTTAATTCCGAAATTTCGATATAATGAATATAAATTATTAACAATAATTTTAATATCAGACCTGTTTTTCTTTTTATTAAATGTATTTAGTCTTCTATTACCGTGTCTACCAGGTCTTCTGTTTAACCCTCCAGCCCCGGCTATGTATTATATATATATTCCTCGAAACCCGGGTGTTTTGGCCAAAAAACTTCTAGGCTAGGCTACCGTATATTCGTTAATCAGACTGCTTCCCGCATTCCCGCGCATCCCCAAGCGTAGCTGTGTTATTTACCTGTAGAATGGCATTAACCTGACAAGCGCGATATAGACCTAGGTGCTAGGGTAGTTATTTGTGCATTTCTAGCCCTGGATTCTGACAGAATTCGTTATATTTACAATATAAAGCATTATTTGTTTTCGGTATGCTTTTATTTTACATATATGATGTATATATGAACCTTCAAGAGTGCTAAAATAAGTGGGAAAAGCATTTGGGTGGTGAAAAACGAAGATATTGGCCACCCGGTCATAATCTCAGGCGAGAGAGAGCCACAGGCAGCCCTCCCCTCTCGCTGTCTGGGTGTTGCATAACGATCTTTTATGCAACCCACTTGTGCTACATTATCGCGGGAGAGAAAAATAACCGATAAATGATGATAATAAGAGGAAAAATAGGTGATAATTGAGGAGGGGGGGGGAGGGGTGAGAAACACATGGATGAGTACTAGAGGGGAATTATCTCACCTAGAGACAAAATCCTTTGTTTTGATAGGCCCTTTTTTTTTTTTTTTTGAAGGCTTTTTTTATGATCTTGCTTCCGTGAGGCCTATCGCGTTCCCTATAAGAAGCCTTCCGTGAGGCCTATCGCGCTTGCCGGGTTAACAGAAGAATTTAAAAACAAAAATGTTGTATTGGTAATGTAACTTTTAAAAAATGTTTGATGTTCAAAATCAAATTCATTCACACAGAGTTTACATTTACATTTATCATCTAAAAGACGCCGGTTATTTTCATTATTATTATTCATTTTTAAGTTTTTATAATTTTGCCGGGTGCGAGGGTACAGAGAATTATTCTGACACATAGTCCGTGGCCGGTCCTGGTTCGTCAACGAATACAAGTAAAGGAAGGGACAGTACATGGGGAACACGTCGTATACTAATGTTGCCACTAGTACAGACCGGCCTCACATCTATACTGTCCCTGGTAGAGATTGGGAGCTTAATCAGTTGCTGTTTGCTGATGACACAGCGTTGGTGGCGGATTCTGAGGAGAAACTGCAGCGATTAGTCAAAGAGTTTGGTGTGGTTTGTGGGAGGAGGAAGCTGAGGGTGAACGTCAATAAAAGTAAAGTGATGGTGTATAATATAGGTGTCCATAGGGTGAATCTAGATGCGAGGTTGGATGGGGAAATACTGGAACAAGTGGAGTGTTTTAAAGATCTAGGAGGAATGGAGGTAAAACAGAGTATGTGAAGGAAGGAAAGTTTTCGGTGCAATTGGAAGTACTGTATGTGGAAGGTGAAATATCTCGGAATGAAAGGTAAAAGTGCAATGTATCAAAGGATAGTTGTACCAACAGTGATGTTTGGGGCTGAAACATGGGCTCTGAAGAAAAAGGAGAGAAGAAAGCTGGATGTGATGGAGATCAGCTGCTTGAGGAGTATGTGTGGAGTGACACGTAGAGACAGATTGAGGAATGAAGAAATACGTAGGAGAGTGGAGCAGCAGGAATATTTGTCGGCCAGAGTGGACAGAAGGGTGCTGTGCTGGTATGGACATGTCGAGCAAATGGAAGATGAAAGGCTTACAAAGAGAATACAGTCGGGTTCCACATAGTTTAATTAAAATGTAAAACTTGCAAAACAAACAAACCAAAACTGGGACAAGGACAATAAAAAGTCAAATTAAATTATCAAAATCGCTATGTGGAAACAACACTTACTAAAATGAAAATTATTAAATAAAAGAACACAATCCACCACATAGGGTGTACATTACTACATGAGCAAGTTAATCTGTTTCCAACAGTGATGTTTGGGGCTGAAACATGGCTTTGGGCTCTGAAGAAAAAAGAAAGAAGAAAGCTGGATGTGATGGAGATCAGCTGCTTGAGGAGTATGTGTGGAGTGACACGTAGAGACAGATTGAGGAATGAAGAGATACGTAGGAGAGTGGGGCAGCAGGAATATTTGTCGGCCAGAGTGGACAGAAGGGTGCTGTGCTGGTATGGAAATGTCGAGCAAATGGAAGATGAAAGGCTTACAAAGAGAATACAGTCGGGTTCCACATAGTGTGAGAATTAGGTCGATACAGTGCATCTGCCCAAGCTGCTCAAACACCAGTGACGTCATGAATCAGGCGGGAAAATCGATCGCACTGTACACATTTTGGCCACACTAATAGAAAACTCCCCGGATTTCACCCATATTGCTGCCCGACTCGCACTAACAGATCGTATTGGCATTGATTAATAATATTGTTTTTTATATTTTCATTACTCGCACTAATAAAAAATCACACTGTTTGAACTCACATTATACTGGACCCGACTGTATGTGAGTCAGATACAAGGGGAGGTAGAGGGGTAGGAAGACCTCTGTTGAGATGGAGAACCTGTGTAGGACAAGTGTAGGAAGATACAGGAATTACTATAGATCAGGCAAGAGAAGTAGTAATAAATGGGAATGAATGGAGAATGCTAGAGAATAGATGAGTGAAAACGCGGTCGTTTGGGAGAGAGAGTCAGGCGCCAGTTGTTGTTGTTCCCCAAGCTGCCTGGCCGAACAGCCCCAAGGCCCCGAGCAAGACCAAGGCCATAACCGAGCGCCCCCACAGAACCCTCCCAGCCGACCACAATAAAGCATGGGTGACCGAAGCCACTCCATGGCGGGGAGCTGAGGAGGGCGACAGAAACGCCCGGGAAACCAAAGCCCCACCCAGGGCCCTGTGCCCCTCAGCAATTATGAAGAGAAAGCTGAGGGGCAAAGGAAAAAATATGACGCTTTGGCTTCCAATCTTGGCGGGTGCCCAACCCCGAAAGGGTCAGGCGCCAGTTGGACTAGATAATAGTCCGTTAGGCGCCTGGCTCGGGGAGCTGGTATACAGTATATGAATGGTTACGCCTGGATGCGTGGTGGGCCGGCTTGTGGTGGTGAGCTACGCTGCATGTCTGCTTGCTGAGATCGGAACCTCTCTGGGACCTGGGAATCTTTTGCTGGAGGCCCCAACTGGGCCTAGGTCACTGGGTTTTCTCCTCAGCGACCTAGATGTGTGTGAATTTGTATTTTGTTTTTGTTTATTTTTTTGTTATGTTGTGTAGTCCCTGTTCGTGCTTTGTGTCGAGTCGGCCACCCCCAGTTAAAAAAGAAAAAATGGGGTATGTGCCAGAGTATATACTGTAGATATATAGAGAGATGAAGGAGACAAAAGGCAGGCTGTCTGCAACGAGTGTCTCCCCCATCTCTTTTACTCTTCTATCACTAGCACAACAATCAGTGTTCTTCAGAGCTCTCTCAGTGTATAGGTGATAAAACTTTACACCCGTTTTAAACATAAACAGTACAGTATCGTTAAGAATGGAATGGAATTGTTTATTTTGCCAAAAGTAGTATACAATATATACATAATTATGCAGAATATAATATATGGCTGTGCCCTTTGAGAGAAATACTCTCTTTAAAAGGCTCCTCAATATCAGTCTTACTCACATGCTCCGACAACAACATTTTGAACATATATACACATATATACACACATGCACACATTTACATATACGCAAACATATACATACACTTACATATATAATACAATAGAACCTTTTGCATGATATTATTTTCCACCTACATTAAGAATGTTATGTTTTGTTCCACCATACAGGTTCTGTAAACCAGGTGTCCAACCCCAAGATGCAAGCAGGCTGCGCCGGGAAGACTGGACCGGGCAATACGCTCTATACTGAACAAGAGTACAGGTAATTTTCTTTTTCTCTCGTCCCTCTTTTTCGGCTTACAGTGTACATGCTTTCATTAACCCCTTCAGTACCAGGGACGTCCTTTTCATCCTATTCTGGCAAGTGTTGGACTATTTTATTCAGTTTAGGAAGGACCTGTAGTATTAACCCTTGTCTAGCGGGGTGTTTTGGGCTCATTTGGGCATATTCAGGCCCTCCTGCATGAAAAAAAATATATATATTTAGCAAAAAACTAGGCACTAAAAGCTTCACAATGAGACTAGAACGAGCTACGTAGCATTCGTGGTTCTCTTGCAGTGATGCCACGAACTTGGGAGTTTAGCATATATTGGTATATTTTTCCCAGCTATGCTCACTACTGGCTACACTGCCGGCCTCTCGAGAACACAGGGAACATGAGTTAATGGGCGGTGGTAAGCCCTGGGAGTCGGCTGTCTGGCCCGCTGTGGTCCCGGCCATTTGCACTAGATTTTAACCCTTTAAAAGCCTTAATAATGCTCCTAACTTGCTGCAAATTGGTGCACGACTTAAGTCGAGCGCCGCCAATAAGGGGTTAATAAGGCTTTAAGCTATCTCAACCAACCCTTTTAGCTACTGCAGATCCTTCCTAAGCTGCATAATATCGTCTAAATATAGATTGAAGGAAATATCACACGTCGCTGGTACTCAAAGAGTTAATTTCTTTGGGAGGTGTTTGGTGTTGGAGTGAAATTAATAAAATGTATTAGTTGTATCCTTTTAAATTTCAGAGTTGGTACACTTACTAAAAAAATACACCATGTTTTTTTCTCAGAAAGGTTAGCCTGTTAGAAAGACTGTTAAATCACTATCTTACAGCTGGCACAAAAACTATCAAATCGATTAGTACCCTTGGATACCATAGTCTCTAGCCCACTCATGACAATTCGTGTTCAGTTTCGGAAGGCCCTCTACTAGTCAAAGGAGTCAACTATCTCAATCATCCCTCAGACTCCAAAAATGTCTTCTTAAAGATAGGGAAGATGCAAACAAATGTTAAATATAAACTAGCTAGTTTAGAATTAGAAAATTCAGACTGCGAGAAAGATCTAGGTGTGTTTGTTAGCAATGATTTGAAACCTAGAAAACTGTGTATAAGCGTTCGTAATAAGGCAAACAGGATTCTCGGGTTCATCTCTAGGAGTGTGAGTAACAGAACTGCTGATGTTATCTTAAAACTTTACTTGTCATTAGTGAGACCCCATATGGATTATGGTGTCCTTATTACAGAATGGACATAGATTCATTGGAGAGAGTACAGCGTAGAATGACAAAAATTATCCATAATATTAGAAATCTTCCGTATGAAGAAAGGTTGAAGAAATTAGGTTTACATTCGTTAGAGGGGATATGATAGAGGTGTTCAAGTGGGATTAACAAAGGGGACATGATAAATGTACTAAAGCTCAGTGATAGCGAAAGAACTCGTACCAATGGTTTCAAATTAGATAAATTTTGTTTCAAAAAAGATATAGGCAAATATTGGTTTGGTAACAGAGTTGTAGATGGGTGGAATGGACTACCAAGTGCTATAGTGGGATCTAAAACGGTAGGGAGCTTTAAGATAAAATTGGATAAGCATATGGACGAGAAGGGTTGGGTGTGAAGGGGGATCAGCCGGGTTGGGCCAATCAGCGCTCTGCAGACCCCCATAATCCTGCGTTAATCTCTAACCGTTTTGGTAAGATGATCCTCAGGGTATTAGAGTGTTGAGCCTATAATTGGGCTTTGTAATTGAATTGGGGTTGTGTGGGACAGGGATCTGCCTTGCTTAGGCCAATCGGCTTTATGCAGACACCCATTTTCTTATGTTCTTATGTTCTTAAAAGGAACAGTCAGAGTAAGCTATGGGTATGGCAGAGATCGCTCAGTTCTCACTCTGATAGACCAGCCCATCACCTGGTCAAGCCAAAATGCCTGGACACACAGAGCTTGAAGCAATTTAAGTCATAGGAAGAGGGAAAGACTCTGAATATATATACAAAAAAAATATATAGCTAGGGTGCCGGACACCGCTGGAGGACATTGAATACAAGCTCAACACAAACTTCCCAATGTAAGGACTCCACAACCTACTATATCTCTGTTCGAGCTAAATATATCCTAAAGCTAAATATATCATAAAGCCAGTATCACACCAGTACAGTACTTTAACTCATGACTTGCATCCGAGTCTGGAGTCTATTGCAAATAATCATAATATTTTGAGGTATTTTATTTTGCTAAAGCGTCGTTTCCACATAGCAATTTTGATTAGTTCTTTTGTCTTTATATTGTCTCGTCCCTGTTTTGGTTTGTTTATTTTGCAGGTTTTACATTTTAATTTGCATAATTTACTGATGTGAGAAATGTGACTAAGGATGATTATGAACTACAAAAATCAAAATAACATAAGATGAATATCATCATAAAATTATTATGAAATACGTTTGTGACTTGGATATATTGACTCCGAGGATATTCACCTTAAAGTGTTGGTGTGATGCGGGCATAAGATGTAACAATTAAAGTAGTACAGTGCTATATCTTCTTTGCATACTGTAATACACTTAAGGTTGAAGCATTGATATTCATTGGATTGTGTTCTTTTATTTCATAAATTTTATTTTAGTAAGCGTTATTTCCACATAGCGATTTTGATAAGTTGTTTTGACTTTATATTGTCTTTGTCACAGTTTTGGTTTGTTTTGTTTACAAGTTTTACATTTTAATTGTCATTTCTAACACGTTATTAACCCTATCAGTACGGTGGTGTCTCTTGTATTTTATCCTAGCTACAATACGTATTATAAACAGTACATGTATATAAGGATGATTATGAACTACAAAAATCAAAATAACATAAGATGAATATCATCATAAAATTATTATGAAATACGTTTGTGACTTGGATATATTGACTCCGAGGATATTCACCTTAAAGTGTTGGTGTGATGCGGGCATAAGATGTAACAATTAAAGTAGTACAGTGCTATATCTTCTTTGCATACTGTAATACACTTAAGGTTGAAGCATTGATATTCATTGGATTGTGTTCTTTTATTTCATAAATTTTATTTTAGTAAGCGTTATTTCCACATAGCGATTTTGATAAGTTGTTTTGACTTTATATTGTCTTTGTCACAGTTTTGGTTTGTTTTGTTTACAAGTTTTACATTTTAATTGTCATTTCTAACACGTTATTAACCCTATCAGTACGGGTGGTGTCTCTTGTATTTTATCCTAGCTACAATACGTATTATAAACAGTACATGTATATACGATCGGGGGTATTAAGTGTTGTCATAGATTCCAGTGGTTTTCGCTCAACAAGTGTAATTGGTATCTTTATAGTTACTGGGAAAAGTGCTTATCCCTCCGAGTATTAGTCAGTGTCCGAAACTTTGTGAAATATCTGACAACACTTATTAACCTCGATTGTACTGTATATAATATACACAGGCACATTCCCCATCGCTGGGGGTGGCCGACTCGAGACAAAGCCTAAATATAAAGACCGAGTGCTCCACACGAAGTTCCAGTTTCAAATCCTAATTGCGGCACACCAGGCAGCCCTGTTTAGAGCTGCCTCACTTATCAGTTAGGAAGGACTACCGGTACTAGCAATTAAAAGTCTGCCAATGATCGCAGTTTACCCTCTTAACTACCACAGATCCATTCTTAGTGCATAAATTTTTTTAAATACAGTATCGCTAATATTAATGTAAAACTTGCTAAATAAACAAACCAGGGACGACACAATATAAAGGAAAATAAGAAAGACGTGCCCCGTTCTGGAAGGGCTAATAAGCTAAATATTAGCTACCGGTACCTTGAGAATATTTTGATCCTTTATATCCATTAATTATCTTGTGGTACTGTAACTAGCATTAGGTAAGTGAATATCATATAGGGTAGTGTGGGGTGGAATCGCCGTGGGGTGAAATCGCCGCGGCGATTCAAACGCTCATATCTCCGAAACTAGTACTTACACTAGTTGTATTTGCGGGAGTGAGCATGCTCGTTAATTCCCGCCTCCTAAGATATGTTTGTCATACCGTGCTTTGAAACTATGCACTGATGGTGCAGACACTACTTCGGCTGGCAATTTGTTCCACCCACTAATCGAGTTGGTAGGAAATCTTTTACTTTTCAGATCAGATTTACTATTTAGCACTTTTAGTTTGTAGCTGTGACCTCTTGTCCTCTCACCTCCATCCCTCTCTATGAAGTTTTCTTCGGCTGGTGGATTCGGCTGCTGTTGGACTTAGGTTTTAGAGGAATGCCGACCTAGCATTAAGTCATTATGAGGTTTTTATCCATTGTGCAAAATAGCTTGAGAAATTGAATTGTTTACCACGGTAATTGATTTAACGGTCACGGAGATAAAATCGGCGGTTTGGTTTTCTCATAATAAAATAAAGTTAGTCACCACATCCTCCTAGGCGAACCAATTAACGTAGAGACTTCTAGTTTTCACCATTCTCAAGAGGAAGATTAGAGCTTGATTAAGAAATTTAGTTGATGTCTGTAACCCTTTCCATTTCGGAATACGATCGAGTTCAAATTAGTGCATAGTATGCGGCGATCTCACCCCTCCGGGCGGGGTGAAATCGCCGCGCCGTAGGTATGTTTATTAAAATCTGTGGGTGGCCTATATAATTTTATGAAAAAAAAAAACGATTATAGGTATCTCTAGCAGAGGACCAGAATGTATCGATAAAGCAAAGAAGAAAAAAATATATTCCATATGTGGCCGTTTTTATTGAGCGAAAACCTCCGTTGGCGGCGGATTCACCCCACCCTACCCTACTGGAAGGGTTAAATGGTGAGAGAGTATATGCCTCTGTCATTATGGTGTTGAGAGACATTATAGAGACCCTAGAGTAACAGAGATCGCTCAACCTCTGCCATTTTGGTGCCATTGCGGTCATTAACCCCTTCTGTACCGGCAACATCTTTCATCTTTATTTTGGCTACTATTATAATGTAAAACTTGCAAAATAAACAAACTAAAACTGGGACGACACAAGATAAATGCAAAAGAACTGATCAAAATCGCTATGTGGAAACAACGATTATATTCAGTTTAAAAAGGGCCCCTAGCAATCAACAGGCTTCGAACTATCTCACTTAACAGTTTTTACTACCACAGATCCTTCTTAAACTGCATAAAATCGTCTAAATATAGGTACAATAAAATTAAAAAGACATCTCGGTACAGAAGGGGTTAACCTTTCTTTACAGTTAAGCATGTTCATAGCCATATTAAGCATTCAGCAATACTGGTATAGGATATACCGTAGAGTTTGGTCCATGGGTCTTAATTCCTTCAGCACCATAACGTCTTTTTACCTTTGATTCTGGCTAGATTTAGACGATTTTATGCAGTTTGAGAGGGATCTATGTTGTCAAGTGGGTTTATAGCGATCGTTTTTACACATTTGAGTCGTACAGGTAGATTATAAGCTAAAGAAAATCGTCTAATGGGAACCAGAACATGATGAAAATTACGTCATGGTGGTGAAGGGGTTAATTCTACACGGTCAAAAAACAAAACATCACCTCATAAGTGCCAGAGTATATACATACCGGTAGAAAGATAAATATTCCACCAAAATGGTGTCTTACGAAAATAAATGGCCGCTCTCTCTTACTTCAGGCTCTCTAAGACATTATGGTGTTTGTGTTTAAGGAAGTAGTTGCTGGTTTGTCATCAGTTTCTTTAACAATTTTCAGGTTTAATCATACAATTTTTACGTATGAAGTATCTGCTATTAAGGCGTCTAGCAATAGATCTGTGATTGCGTGCATTTAGATTGCTCATTTTTCAATTGAGGGGTAACCCCTTCAATCTGCACAATTTTGCAGAGTTGCACGATACATTTTTGCTGTGGCTCAGTAAGCGGTCTGGAATATTTGAATCGTTAGCCAGAAATTATAATGTAAAACTTGCAAAATAAACAAATCAAAACGTTACGAACACAGTAAAAAGACAAAATAACTAATCAAAATCGCTATGTGGAAACAACGCTTAAGTAAAATAATAATTTATAAATAAAAGAACACAATCCACCACATAGGGTGTACATTACTACATGAGCAAGTTAATCTGTTTCCTATCAGACACACAGCACATTGACGCCACTCACTGACAATTACAGGCACGTTGTATGTGTGATAGATGAACCAGCAGCCTTGGAAGATCATGAACCAGCCCGGGACTATCCTGAAGGAGAAGAAGAAAGAATATCTAGATTTCAGTGCATAAATATTTTTTGGAGACCCATTATCGAAGCACATCTAGGAAAATTGCAATGGTTGCTCAGAATTGGGAAATTCACAAACCAAATCGCATACAACGGTTTCATTGTATATCAGTATATATATGCTATAAAAAATGGCAAGGTTGATGGTAAAACTCATTGTATGTATGTGGTGCACTTAACATTTATAATATTTTCAGTAATAATATGTTGTACTTGTGTTCTGGAGTTACCCAGAACTCGTGGAGATCGGGGATCACCACTATTGTAACGCTTGTAATGCCCGACGGCCGGAAAAACTCCACACACTGCAAGTATTGCCAAAGATGCCATCTCAATATTTACCTACACAACCACAGCACTAGTAGGTGTATAACCAATAGAAATTGGCCATTATACGCGGCCTACTTCAGCTGCCGCATACCAAATGTAGTTATGATAATTATAAATGGCGTAAGTATTCTTTCTATCGCACAATACAGCGTAAAAGTTGCCCTAATAGCCATTTATATAATTTATGCATACATAAAATTTGTTCGGTGAGAATTGTTTCCACGAGACACTGTCAGTCTTCCAGTACTATTGGATCATTTGAGTGGTTGAGTCGTCTGCGTATGAATGGATGGGAATTAAGGTACAGTTAACCCTCCAGCCCCGGGGGCTATAGCTTACGACTGTGCTCCGGTACCGGGTGTTTTGACGATCTTTGGCCTATGTTAACTACTCTGTAAGTCAATGAATATGTCATGTAATGTTGTGAATAAAAAAGAATAATGTTCCACAAACCTTCCTCTGTCGAATGGCGTTGAGTAGAGGTCTCTAGCCCCTCTGGTTGCATAATGGTGAGCGCGGGAAGACGAGTGCTTTTCGGCGGCAAATTCTTCCCGCGTTCGGACGCGTCGCCTCGGCCATGGCTACGACGCACCTAGCCGCTCGCCGCGCCAAAGTATTTATCTCCCTTAGACGATTTTAGTGTTTGATATTGAGAATGTGATGTTTATTTGATATTTTCTAGTTATTTTGAGGCCAATTATATAAAATATGTTTATTAGGGTATCACTGTCACTGATATTGCTAATTTTCACTCGATACCGTACATTTTATTAGTAATTGAGGTAGCTTATTGTTGTATTAGGCACTGATTATTCGTTATCACAGGTGTTTATTATACTTTGGCCATCAAATATTAGGTCTTGTGTCACTTTCACTTTGACAAATATGCTTTAGAGTGTCTCACTGTCACTGATAATGCTCATTTTCACTCGATACCGTACATTTTATTAGTAATTGAGGTAGGTTATTGTTGTATTAGGCACTGATTATTCGTTATCACAGGTGTTTATTATACTTTGGCCATCAAATATTAGGTCTTGTGTCACTTTCACTTTGACAAATATGCTTTAGAGAGTGTCACTGTCACTGATAATGCTCATTTTCACTCGATACCGTACATTTTATTAGTAATTGAGGTAGGTTATTGTTGTATTAGGCACTGATTATTCGTTATCACAGGTGTTTATTATACTTTGGCCATCAAATATTAGGTCTTGTGTCACTTTCACTTAGTTATATGATTTGTAAACGTTTTATATACAATTTATTGTGTCTTTTTTCACTGATTTATATATTCCTATAGGTTCTAATCATATGAATGTCACTTGGTATATACATATGTGTCACTTTCACATATTATTATGGTGTAATTGTATTTGTATCAATGTTCTCATAATACATGACTTTTGTATTACAATACATTGGTTTTCTTCCACTTTTTGCCTATATATAATTATAGTGTACATATTGTCATTTTATTTGGCAATTTCAGTATGATTATTAGAACTCCAGCTTGGAGTGGTAATCAAAGAAGCAATCTACAGCACAGAGTGCCACCTTGCACTCCACACACTCCAGGGTTGACTTTTTACCTGACCTCGGCTTCACCCTGCTGTTGTAGCAGACATGGCACCGCTTCTGCTGTGTTCTTCCGGATTCATTCTGAGGCAGGGAACCAAGCCTGTGCCTAGTCAAGTATTGAGCAGACTGCAAGCGGTCAATAACGGCGGGCCCAGGATGTGCCACTGCCCTCTGTGGCATAGCATACTTCTCCAGGAGCTCCGTCAACACCTGCTTTTGGAACCTCCGCAGGCTATTGAACTTCATGGGTGTGTTCACATTCCGAAGCTTGTATATGTTGTAGGCATTCAGAACTGACATGTCCACCATATGCAGAAAGAACTTTTTGTACCATCTGCACGAGGTACGCAGGCAGTCAATGAAGCCTATCTGCATGTCGGACTTGTCCACCAGCCTCATGTTGATGTTGTAGTCCAGGACAGCATCGGGCTTGGTCACCCTGGCCTGGGTGCGGCGATCCACCTTGCCAGTCTCCACCATTTCCCCCTTGTGGATGGTGGTCAGGAGGTTGACCTTCCGCTGGTCGTGCCAGTGGATAGCCAGAATGGGCCCCGACTTCTTCTTGAACACATCACCTTTTTTGGTCTTTGGAGGGAAAGGTGGCATGCCCTTCCTTTTCCCTCGTACTGTGCCTACAGTCCCCGTCTTGCGCTCATGCAGGTACTGTGAGAGAGTGGGGGACGTGTAATAATTGTCCGTGTAGAGGACGTGATTCTTATGAAAGTAGCGGTCCATCATGGCTTGCACCACTGCTCCGCCAAAGCCAATGAGGGGGTCCACAAGCAAGTCCCCTTCCTTCCCGCTGTAGACCAGGAAGTCCAGGACATAGCCAGTTTGGCAGTCGCACAGCACAAAGAATTTTATGCCAAAGCGATGTCTTTTTGAGGGGATGTACTGCCGGAAGCTGAGTTTTCCCCGGAACAGCACAAGAGACTCGTCAATGACGACCTTGCGGAAGGGCTTGAAGTAGGAGGTGAAGCGTTCTCGCATCATCTCATACAACGTCCTAATCTTCCACAGCTTGTCTGGGAGGTGGACGTCAAGGTTGGTGACAAGATGGAGCGCTGCGAGGATATCAAGGTACCGGTCGCGAGACATATATTTCCCGAAGGCAGGGGTGGATATCAGATCATTGGTGATCCAATAGTCAGGCAACCTATGCTTCTTGACATGAGGCATTAGCATGGTGAGTGCCAGGAACACCATGAACTCTTTATGAGTCACTGGGGTCCACTGCCTCATGTGGCCCTTGGTCACCTTTCCCAAAAAGTGGACCTGGAATTGGTGCTGCTTATTTGTCTCTTTGACAACATAGCCTACCACCTCCTCATCAAAGAAGGCCTCAAACAGTTCGTGTGGTGGAGCATTGGGGCCTGCAGGAAAATTGGGGGTAACGCCTGAACCCTCCAGTACCTCATCAAAAGCTGGCACATCAGGGTTGTATGCATCCTCATCAACTACGTCTTGCCACTGAAAAACGTAGAATGGGTCTTGTCTACGCTGACGAGGAGCTCCAGCTGGTGGCCCAGCACGCCCACGGCCAACTCGGGAGGCGCGCGCCCTAGGGCGGCGGCCAGGGCGGTGGGCAGCACGACGGGCAGCACGACGCCGGGCCAAGCGGATGGGTCGAGGGTCGTCGATGTCCATATAGTCATCGTCAGAGTGGTCATCTTGCCCTGACGGTGGACCTATGTAATCATGGCCAGAGTCTTGAGAGAGGTGCCCTTCATCATCAGTGGCCCCCACATAATCTGGCGGGGAACCAGTGATGCGTGGGCGGCGTGCGGGTGGGCGAGGTGGGGAAGGAGTGGCAGGTGAGGCTGTGTCCCCCCGAGGTCCCGGGCTCCTTGGCCTGCGACGAGTGACAGAAAGCAATGTTTCACTGTCACTAGGGCCAGGTATTGGTGATGCGAGCTCAAAGACTTCTTCAGGAAGACATGTTGAAGGCGGGAGAGGTGGGGAGGACCGTGGGGAAAGTTGCGGGGACGTATGGCTGGGGCCGGCCGGGGTGGACGCCGCGGGAGCCTCGAACAAAACTCTCTTACTTTTCTTAATTTTCTTGGTATATTTCCTACCTTTCCTCTTTTCGGCAGCAGTATGTCTCCTGTCGGGGGACCTAGGAGGCAAATAGGCCGAAAGTGTGGGGTCCTCAACCCTTGGCAATGGTGGGGGTGGTGGGGAAGAATGCGGGGCATCCGGGTCATCTTGGGTGGCGTGGGTAGATAAGGGAGACAATGGCGGACGAGAAGGGTCACCACGCTGACCCTCACTCACAGCCTCATCCTCACCAAGTAGTTTTGCTTGTTCCCTAGCTGCCGCGGCCGCCTTCTCAAGTATTTTCTGCTTATACAAATGTAGCTTGAAAGGCGATTTACCTGGGGAAGGGCTTGGCGTCGTGTCACTTAAGCGAAATTTGGTGAGTGACCTTGAACTCTCCCACTCGCTCACACTCTCAAGTTCACTGTCTTTAGGTAAACCAGCTTCCTCAACAACTGGTACATCACCTTCATCACTCTCATCACTGTCATGTTCTCTCGCAAATCCCAGGAATTGCTCTTCTTTATCACTCTCATGGCCATAATCACTCGACTTATAATTACTGGAGTCGTCACTGACTTCATCATCAACATTATGCTTGGCATCAGCTCGCTCATAAAGTCTCAATGTCGTCTCAATACCTCCGGGAGATAACACATTTAGGCGATGGCGTCGGGGTAAGGCGCGACGAACAAGCAAGGGCGTCGTAGGAAGCACGGTATCGGACACAGCGGAATCACTATTTGGCGTACTGTCCATGATGGCGTCGGGGTAGATACTGTTGCTGTGGCGGAGTTTACGCCTGGTGGCGCCACCTACCGTCCCATGATACCGAAAATGTACGCGCGGCATTCGAAAGCACGCATGCAAGCAATGGGCGTTCAAGAGCCCTTCCGGGTTGCGCGGGCCGAGGTTGTTATGGGCGTTCAAGAGCCCATCCGGGTTGGAGGGGTTAAGGAGATCATTTATAAAAATTAGAAAGAGAATGGGAGATAGGACAGAGCCCTGAGGAACACCGGAGTTTATAGGGTGAGGAAGTGAACAATGGCCGTCCACAACCGCGGCTATGGAACGGCCGGAAAGGAAATTAGAGACAAAGGCACAGATGGAGGGATAGAAACCGAAGGAGGGTAGTTTAGAAATTAAAGATTTATGCCAGACTCTATCGAAGGCTTTCGATATGTCTAGTGCAATAGAAAAAGTCTCACCGAAGTCCCGAAAGGAGTAATAATAATAATAATAATAATAATAGTTCTTAAAGCTAGCGCATGCTAAGCTAGCTAAGGATAGCTCAATAAGGCCGATTAGGCGTATTTCCATTGGGGTCCTGTACTACTACCCCATCCCTTTGCTCATGAGGGATGGTAACGACTCAGTGCTTGTGAAAAATCTTTAATGCGCCGAGCGTGGGCGCGAACCCGGGCCTTCTGGGTGGAAGTCCGAGACGCTAGTCACTACACCAAGCGAGCCGCTTAAAGGAGGATGACCAAGAGTTAGTAAGATATGAAAGAAGATCACCAGTAGAGCGACCCTTAACCCTCCTGGCCCGGTTGTCATTTTAAAATGACACCACGAACTAAGGGCAGGAGCCCGGGTGTCATTTTTAAATCTGTAAGCTTGAAAGCTTATTCAGCTTGGTGTGAACGCCGTGCGTCCGACGCATGTAAACAAAGCCGATCGTTACGTCACCGCACCTCCGAAAACAAGAAGGAGAAGACTCGTTTGTTATTGTACGTCTGTATGTCGTTGTTTCAGTAGTGAAAAGATCGTCATATTGCTAACATCGCCTGCAAGTGCTCTCCACTGAAATCGTCATCACAACTGAACCAGTTGACATAGAGAGCTCTACTCAACGCCAGTCTACAGATTGGAAACCGCACTACATTTATAGATGCGTGGGAAATTTCTAGCAGTTAAACTAAACAAAAATACGGTAGCCTAGGCCTAGACGTTTTTCGGCCAGATCGCCCGGGTAGCCCACACTGTCATTTTGAGAGCCTGCCCGGGCCAGGAGGGTTAAGGAAGCCATACTGGCGATCTGAGAGCAGATTATGAGAAGAGAAATGCTTAAGAAATTTGGAAGCAAGAAAAGTTTCAAAAACTTTAGACAGACAAGAGATAAGAGCAATTGGACGATAGTTAGAGGGTTGAGAGCGGTCACCCTGCTTTGGGACAGTTTGAATGTGAGCAAACTTCCAGCATGAAGGGAAGACGTTAGAGGATAGACAGACGAAAGAGTTTGCCTAGGCAGGGAGTCAGCACGGAAGCACAGTTTATGAGAACAACAGGAGGAACACCTCAGGGATCTGTGTTGGGACCACTGCTGTTCGTTATATTTATCAACGACTTACCTGAAGTTATAACTAATGGAAGTGAGGTATACCTGTATGTGGATGACACTAAGCTGTATAGAAGAGTGAGGAGTAAGGAAGATGTGGGTTTGCTTCAAGGAGATGTGGAGGGGCTGAAGGGATGGTCAGAGCATTGGTTAATGCCTTTTCATCAAAAAAAAATGCAATTACATGCAGATTGGGACAAGCAAGATAGACAAGGTAGGATACAGTATGTATGAAGCGATGGAGGAAGTGAATGCAGAAAAGGATATAGGAGTAGTGATAGACAATAAGTTAAATTTCTCAGAACAATTAGCGGAAAAGATAAACAAAGCCAATAGAATTGTAGGGCTGATAAGGAGGACATTTGTGTCACTTGACGAAGAAATCTTCAGGAATCTATATACAGCGCTGGTTAGGCCGCACCTAAGGGGTAAGGGGGCCTTCATCTAATGGTGGAGGAAAAAAAGAATATGCCTCACGCATCCTACTGCATGTCGTACAAGGCGACTAATAGGGGGGATGGTGATAGACTTGCGGACCAAGTAGCCATCACTATACAATGAAGCCTTGTTATTGGCGCTGGCATTGTCTCTATATGATAGTGCTGTGACAGGGCTTCATTGTACTTGCTCCAAGTTGCCTAATGGCGGCACACTGGCAGTGGGTGTCGCTCCCTCTGGACCCGGCCCTGGCGCCCTGGGCCCAACCTGGACGAAATGGATCCAGAGGGTACAGTACGTAGTGTTTCCCCGGACTGGCACTTTCCGCCCAATAGTATAGGGGCCCGAACCTGGTGGTAGCGCTCCAGGAGGCTGCCCTGTCATTTGGCGAAAAATATCAGGCCAGTCGTAGTGCCGTGTACGCGCACGGGGTGCGTCCCTGCGGCTGGTTCTGGTGGGGCGTACCGAGGCCACTGGATCCTACCCCCTTGTAATCACTTGGGGGATGGTGCTGGGAATGGTCCCGGGGTAGACTGGAGCCGGAGTTCTGGGGGGGGGGTGATGCTCATCTGCCAGCCAAACCTACCTAACTATGACTAAAATCAAAGAAAATAAACGTAAGTCCGATGAAACAAAACCGCACAGGACAATGACAAATGCCCCCCACAAACTCAGACTTGCTAGTGTGAATGTTGGTAGTTTGAATCTGCGTGCGAATGAAGTGGTTGAGATGTGTGAGAGGAGGCGAGTGGACATCTGCTGTACCCAGGAAACACTCTGGAAGAGGCATGGGGTACAGTGGATTGTCGGAAGGAGGAAAAGATATAGGATATACTGGATGGGTGTGGAGACTGATAAAGCGAAAGGAGGAGTGGGTGTTCTGGTGGCTGAAGAGCTGGCGGAAAGTGTGCTTCAGATTACGAGAGTTAGTGAAAGGCTGATTGTTTTGAAGTTGAAAGTTGGTGAAAGAATTCTGAATGTGATATCTGCATATGCCCCACAGGCTGGTTTACAGAAAGAGATAAAAGAGGACTTCTGGAATGACACCGTCAGTGTCATTTCAGGCCTCTCGGAGAACGAAATAACTATCGTGGGGGGGGACCTCAATGGTCACGTGGGAGCATCTGCAGATGGATACGAGGGGGTACATGGAGGAATTGGTTACGGAAGGAGAAATCTAGAAGGCGAATATATATTGGAGTCCTGCGTTGCACTCAACATGGTTGTGTGTAACACAAAGTTCAAGAAAAGACAGAGCCACCTGATCACATATAACTCTGGGGTCTCCAGTAGCCAGATAGATTACTTCTTGGTTAACAGGAAAGACTGGAAACTAGTTCGAGATGTAAAGGTCATCCCGAGCGAAGAATGTATCCCCCAGCATAAGCTACTTGTGTGCGACATGAGATTATACAGAGATCCTAAGCGCAAGAAGGTTTACATACCCAAAAGGAAAGTGTGGCTGCTGAAGGACAAGGAAGTTAGGGATAGGTTTCATAATGAACTGGAGGAAATGAATAGAAATAAGGAAGCTAGGCCTAACGATGTAAATAGCCAATGGAACTTTCTTAAGCATAGCCTTATCGCTGCCACTGACAAAGTCTGTGGGAAAACAAAGGGTCACCCCAGGAATAAGACCTCTTGGTGGTGGAACGATGAGGTAGAACATGCTGTGAAACAGAAAAGGAGATGCTTCAAAGCATGGAAGAAAGGAGGCAGCAGGGAGGAATACCAGGCAGCTAAACGAACTGCCAAAAGAGTTATTTACAATGCTAAAAATCGCATTAAGGACCTGGTCCTCGAACAAGTGTGTAACACTGACAATCCCAATGGGATCTTCAACCTAGCTAGGCGAGTTAAAAATGACAGTAGGGATATTATAGGTGAACAGTGTGTTAGAGATGATAATGGGAAGATTGTGTATGCAGAAAATGAAATCAGAGAAGCATGGAAGGTACACTATGAACGATTGCTAAATGTAGAGTTTGAATGGGATAAGGAACAGCTTAGTATCGAAAAACCAATATCTGGGCCCCCTCCTTTGATAGCACCAGCTGTAGTGAGCGACGCAATCAATAAAATGAAGGACGGTAAAGCTCCAGGTTGCTCCGACATTGTCGCTGAGATGATAAAAGCCTCAGGGGAGATTGGTGTAAACTTAGTCACTGAGTTGATAAACACCATTATTAAAGATGAGAAAATCCCAGAGGATTGGCTCAAAAGTGTAATAGTAAATATATACAAAGGAAAAGGGGATGCGCTGGATAGAGGAAATTATAGGGGCCTGAAAATGCTTGACCAAATCATGAAGGTCTGTGAGAGAGTCCTTGAGGGTTTGATCAGGCAAAGCATCTCTATTGATGATATGCAGTTTGGTTTTATGCCAGGACGTGGTACAACCGATGCTATCTTCATAGTCAGGCAGATACAGGAAAGATACCTACTAAAAGGCAGGGATCTTTACTTTGTGTTTGTGGACCTGGAGAAGGCCTTTGATAGGGTACCTAGAGATGTTGTACAGTGGGCTATGAGGAAACTTGGTGTGGAAGAGTGGCTGGTGCGTGTGATAATGAAGATGTATGAGGATTCGCGAAGTTCGGTGAGGGTGAAAGGTGTACTGAGTGATGAATTCGCAGTCCGTGTTGGAGTCCATCAGGGTTCAGTGTTAAGCCCCCTCCTCTTTATTATGGTCTTGGAGGCGCTGTCTAGAGTTTTAGAGGCGGACTCCCGTTGGAACTGTTTTATGCAGACGATTTAGTCCTAATAGCTGACAGTATGCAGGATGCTGAGGCCAAATTCAGAAAGTGGAGAGAGGGCATGGCGAGCAAGGGTTTAAGAGTCAATATTAACAAAACCAAGGTTATGCATTGTAGTTTGAGACGAGGCAATGTGGAAAAGAGCGGTGCATACCCATGTGCAGTGTGTGGAAAGGGAGTGGGCGTTAACTCAATTCAATGTAGCATCTGTCGATGTTGGGTACACCATGGGAGTAAGCGCTGTAGTAGAATAAAGGGGCCCCTGCCGAAGGATAAGTCAGAAATAGAGAAATTTGAGTGCGTAGTGTGCAAAGGCGAGCTTGTGTTAAGTGATGATCCTGTGGCTGTGAATTTTGGAAATGAGTCTTTGGAGCTGGTGAACAAGTTTTGTTACCTAGGAGATACCATCTCTGCCGGTGGTGGGGCCGAGGCTGCCACTGTTGCTAGAATTAGGTGTGGCTGGGGGAAGTTCAGAGAATTGATGCCAATCCTGACCATGAAAAGAATGCCTCTCCCCCTGAAGGGAAAGGTGTATGCCTCATGTGTTAGAAGTGCAATGACGTATGCCTCAGAAACATGGGCCGTTAAAGTAGAGGATGTCAACAGAATGGAGCGTAATGAGATGAGAATGGTGAGATGGATGTGTGGGCCAGGCTACAGGATAGAATAACAAATGTTGAGCTGAGGAGACGTTTAGGTATAAAGAGTATTAGCGAGGTGATGCGTACAAGTAGACTGGGATGGTATGGACATGTGGAGAGAATGGATGAACAAAATTGGGTGACAAAATGCAGGTCTGTGATTGTGGAGGGAGCTGCACCAAGGGGTGGACCGAGGAAGACCTGGGATCGGACTATACGCGCCGATCTCAAATCCAAGAACTTGACAAGTGAAGCAGCCCTTAACAGGGTTGCCTGGAACGCCGCCATTAGGACAAGAGACTGAAACTGCACTTATGTGTGGAACACTCAGTCTTAAAATGTTATGTATGTATGTGTATGTACCTGGAATATGCGAACCAGGTGTGGGCTCCATATATGGTAAAGGATATAGAAGCAGTGGAGAAGGTACAGAGGAGAGCTAGCAAGCTAGTACCAACATTGAAGAATGCGGGCTATGAGCAGAGGTTGAGGACACGGGCTTCCGACACTGGCATATAGGAGAAAGAGAGGGGATATGATAGAGACTTTTAAGATAGTGTCAGGAAAGTACGATGAGGATGTGTGTGAAGGTATCTTCTTGATGCTCAAACTCATTAGTTCTGATTGTTTAACCCGGGAACTGCGGGGAGACTCTTAAGAGTTCCCCCGGCAGACTGCGGGGAGACTCTTAAGAGTGAGTGAAAAAAAAAATCAACTTTTGACATCGAAAAAAAAAAAAAAAAAAAAATTTGTTTGGCCCCTGGGCCATGCAAAATCTCAGTTCTCTACCTCCCCTCCTTCCCCACTTTCCTCCTCTCCTTCAGTTATCACACGGTTATGGCTCGCAGTGGCTCGCTTGGTGTAGTGACTAGCGTCTCGGACTTCCACCCAGAAGGCCCGGGTTCGCGCCCACGCTCGGCGCATTAAAGATTTTTCACAAGCACTGAGTCATTACCATCCCTCATGAGCAAAGGGATGGGGTAGTAGTACAGGACCCCAATGGAAATACGCCTAATCGGCCTTATTGAGCTATCCTTAGCTAGCTTAGCATGCGCTAGCTTTAAGAACTATTATTATTATTATTATCACCTATTTTCCCTGTTATTCCCTTATTCTGAGATATATTTTCGTGCTAACATTAGAAATCCGGTTGGAGGGTGTGGTCATCACTGATAGCAAGCGAATGCAAGAGAGAGAGAGAGAGTATCGATCGACTGTGTCTCAGTGGCCTTGGGGGAAATTGGCGGGAAAGCAGCTTGCCTCACCCATACATTATACAACTCGCGGGCTATATCTCCGATTTTGACCATCCAAACGCTGTTTTCACTCATTTTATTGTTTCAGGTTAATACCTTTATAATCAACCCATAATAGGCGCATATGGATAAGTATTAATGCTATTAATGGTAATGACAATATTTTAGTGACGGAAACACCTCAAATACATGCGCACAGGGAGAGGTGTCTAATTACCCCCATGCGCACTTCAGAGGTTAAGGGCATTTTTTAATATATTCAGTTCTGTTTGTCTAAGCATTTGGTTAAGAGGCAAGCGATTTGATAGTGTTTTATTGGTTATTCTGTCATTTATTATAGTTATTATGTTATTTTCACTCGATAAAGTTATTTATATGAACTTATTTGTGTCTCTGTCACTTATTACTTCGTTTTATTATTAGGGGTTCGTCCCCAACGGGGAACCCCTATTGTAATAATTAAACCCGGTTTTTCATCCAAATTCTTCTTACGCGCCGGTTTCGACGCAATAACTCCAGAACCGCTTTTTGGATCGGGATCAAACTTTCACAAGAGGTGCATTTTTGTATTGGGCAACTTTTGATATGCTAAACATCCGGCATGGTGGCCAAACAGGTCCGTGGCAGCCGATTTCCCGAAAAACTTGACGCCTAAATACCGTCTCTCCCACTCATAGGAAACGACTGGGCTTTGGCATACGGACTCCCCTACTAATGCTCCGCAAATGTTATAGAGAAGGTTTTGCTTTTACACGTGGGGTTTTTTCCGGCAATCTTGAAAAAACCTCGAATTCCACTTAAAATTCCACATCTTGAAAACTACGCCGATGATCAAAGCCATGCTTGCGTAGTTGGGTGAGGCTCGCGATTCTGAACGTTTTGATAACAAAAGAATATAAATGGGTGGAATAGTTTGGCCGCAGCATTGAAAACTGTCTATTCTTACATGACTTTAAAACCGCATTCGCTACCCACACAAAGTTTACCGTCTACAGTCTACAGTCTATAGGCTTCCACGCATCCCCCAGTTTTGCTTAACCCGTTGAGCCCCGGCTAGTTATAATATTTTGTTCACCCCAGTCCCAAGCCATTTTCACTTATTTTTTTTGTTTGCTAAAATGGAAGACAAGGATGAGAAATGAAAAAAAAATAAAAAAAAAATCAGCTCGGAAATATTTTTTTTTTTTGGGGGGAGAGCCTCAAAAAAATTTGTTGAGCCAAAATGGAAGAGAATGGTGAGAAATTAAGACAAAAATAAAAAAAAACTAATTTCGGTCATTTGGGGGGGGGGGGGGGGGTGTTTCAATAGTTCGTCTCCCCCGCATGACCACCCGCCTGGGAGCACTAAGGTAAAAACTGAGTATGGCATTGTACGGCATACATCCTAAGGAGTGTCTCACATAAATCTCAAGCCTCTAGCTCCCATACGACCGGAGTAATGAAGGTTCAAAGTGGCGGTGAACTAAGGGTGTAAACTATCCCCACTAAGCCCACCACCACCAGCCGCGCGGCTGTCTCGGCCCACTCACACCTACTGGCCCGGCTCCCACACACACTACGGTACCTCCCCCTCCTATTCTCCCGCCATTTCCTACCTTACGAGCCACGTAAGTGTTTTTTATATGTCGGCCGCACGTGATGCGTCGCTGGGAGTTGGTGATCAAACACTGCCGACGCAACACGTGCGACGCTGGGTCTCACCGGGTTAATAACATAATCTCTTTATTATTCAGATCTATTATTTTGTTTTGTATTTAACTCTCTCAAAACAGTTAGTCCCTATGAATTCCAGCAATTATTTAGCCAACCTACCTATACATACCTACCCTACCAAATAATAATGATAATTCAAATTTATTTTTGGTGAATGACAGAGTATTAATTGGCTAAGGTTTTTAACAATTTCTCCCTTTGCCAAATGCTTTGTTTAACCCGGGAACTGCCGGAAGACTAAGAGTTTCCCCGGCGGACTGCGGGAAGACTCTTAAGAGTCAGAGAAAAAAAAAAAATTGTGTTTTTTTTACCCTGGGCCATGCAAAATATCACTCTTCTACCTCCCCCACTTTCCTCCCCTCCTTCAGTTATCACCTATTTTCCCTGTTATTCCCTTATTCTGATGTATATTTTCGTGCTAACATTATGCGAGTTGCAAGCAGGGCATTGTCATCACTGTTAGCAAGTGAGTGCAAGAGAGAGAGTATCGATCGACAGTGTCTCTCCAGCCTTGGGGGAAATTGGCGGGAAAGGAGGTTGCCTCAGCCATACATTATGTAACTCCCGCCCTGTATCGCCGATTTTGACCATCCAAACGCTGTTTCCACTTGTTTTATTGTTGTAACAGGTTAATACCTTTATAATCAACCTATAATAGGCGCATATGGAAGTATTAATGCTATTTATGGTAAAATGAATATTTTAGTGATGGAAACAGCTCAAATACATGCGCACAGGCAGAGGTGTCTAATACCCCCCATGCGCACTTCAGAGGTTAATAACAAAGTTCTAGACCTTCAAAGTTTTGACAATTTTTGGTGTGGTGTGACTTACCTTTCTTCCTCCCTCAAACAGCAAGCAACGTTATCTGGGGTTCGAGAAGTATTTCACGCTTCCATAAAAATATATATAGTCCGGTTTTTACGCAATAACTCCGGAACTGCTTGTCGGATCGGGACCAAACTTTGACACAAGGTGCATTTTTGTATTGGGCAACTTTTGATATGATATCCAAAATGGTGGCCAGACACGCACGTGGCAGCCTTTCACACCCAACCCATCTCGTCCTATCTAATTTTATGTTGAACTCTATTGTTCTTGATCCCACTATAGGACTCGGTAGCCTATTCCACATATCTACAACTCTGTTACTAAACGAATAGAAGCAGATCCCTTACACACCCAGTCGCTCTGTCGCTCGTTTGCTTGAACACCGGTACAAATGAGGCAGATCCCTTACACATGCAACTAAGATGAACATGGGAATCTGCAGAGAGACAAGTGGCCCACAAAAGGCAGATCCCTTTCACATCCAACCCATTTCGTCCATATGACTGATTTTATCTTGAAATTCTATATTGTTCTTGATCCCACTATAGCACTAGGTAGCCTATTTCACATATCTACGACTCTTACGAGAGAAGCAGATCCCTTACACAGCCAATCTCTCTCTCTCTCTCTCTTATTTGCACACTTGTACAAATAAGGTAGATCCCTTACATATGCTACCAAGATGAAAATGGGAGTCTGCAGGGAGCCAATTGACCTACACATGGCAGATCCCTTTCACACCCAACCCATCTCGTTCTATCTAATTTCAAGTTGAAGCTCTATTGTTCTTGATCCCATTGTAGCACTCGTTAGCCTATTCCACATATCTACAACTCTGTTACTAAACAAATAGGCAGATCCCTTATACAGCCAATCTCTCCCTCTCTCGCTCATGTTTGTTTGCACAATCTGTTCCTGCTGTAGTTTCTCCATGCCCGATAAGTTAAATGATCTTTTGATATCTGTGACACAGATTTTGTATCCAACACAATACCCTGCTTGCAAAACCGCTCGAACCCCGGACAACATTGCTTGCAACTTTAATTATTATTATGATTATTATTGTCACTTTCACTGGACTTTGATAATTGGTAGTGTCATTTCCCCTTTTATGTATTGTTAGGTAAGCTAATAATATATATAGTGTCACTGTCACTTGTTCATATTGTTATGAAGGCACTTATTATTACTTGTGTGTGTGAGTGGTGATGGGCTGGTCTATCAGAGTGAGAGCTGAGCGATCTCTGCCATACCCATAGCTTACTCTGACTGTTCCTTTTACTTATATATCTTCTAGATCTCAAGTGACGGCGTCTTTTCCGTGGATTGACCTCCCTACTGCCAACCTAAAAGTTGGCAGATTGGGAGCCAAAGCGTCACATTTTTCCCTTGCCCCTCAACTTTCCCTTCATAATAAGGGCTTTGGGTGAAGCTTTGGTTTCCCGGGCGTTTCCGCGCCCTCCTCGGCTCCCTGCCTTAGAGTGGCTTCGGTCACCCAGGCTTTATTAGTGGTAAGCAGTGAGGGTTTTGTGGGGGCGCTCGTTTATGGCCTTGGCCTTGCTCAGGACCTTGGGGCTGTTCGGCCAGGCAGCCTGGGGAACAACAACAACAACTTGTGTGTGTCTCTTTCACTTATACTTAGTTTTATTATTATTATACTGTCACTTTGACTTGCCTAGGCTAATTGAGTGTCTTTTTCACTTACTTATTGTTAGAAATATATATTTTAGTGTCACTTTCACTTGTTCATATTGTTATTGAAGGCACTTATTATTACTTATATGTGTCCTTTTCACTTATACTTAGTTATATTATTATTCTTAGCCTACATTTGAGTGTCACTTTCACTGTTGTCACTTCCACTTCAAAAGTTTGTTAGAGTGTGGAAGTCGTTGAAGCAGGTGCCAGCACACAGTCCAACTTGACACTCGAGGCATTCCCAAGTGGTTTTTGTGGATTTGCGGGGTCTGCGAGTTGTGTGGCTGCACACATGGCACCTCTTCTGACTCCTAGCGTTACTACCTGGTGCTTTGAAAGGAAGGGCGTTGAGCTGGTGCTTCCTGAAAAATTCAGCACACCCTGTTCTGTCCAGCTGGCCTGGTCCTTGTAGTGGCCTCCCTGGTGTTCCCGCATGTTTAGCCAGGAGCTCAAGTAGCACCTGCTTGTGGAACTTCTGCAGGGACTTGTACTTCTTGGCTCCTGGAGTCCTCAGACGGTAGATGTTGTAGGCATTGAGGACCGACATATCTACCGTATGCAGGATAAACTTCTTGTACCACCTGCAAGATGTTCGCAGGCAGTCGATGAAGCCCATCTGCATGTCGGACTTGTCAACGAGGCGCATGTTGAGGTTATAATCCAGGACAGCAGCTGGTTTCTGGACGGGGTTCTTCGTTCTTCGGTCCACCTTCCCTGTGGCGACCATCTCGGCCTTGTGGCATGTAGTGAGGAGGTTGACCTTGCGCTGGTCATGCCAGTGGATGGAGAGGATGGGGCCACTCTTCTTGTGGAAGATGTCCGCCTTCTTCGTCTTGGTTGGGTAGCCTGGCATGCCCTTCCTCTTGCCCTTGACTGTGCCGACAGTTCCGGTCTTGCGGTCATGGAGGGACTTGGTCAGGAGAAGCGACGTGTAGTAATTATCTGTGTAGAGGATGTGGTTTTTATTGAAGTGCCTCTCCATCATCTTCACTACAGCGCCGCCAAAACCAATGAGGGGGTCAGTCTCAATTTCTCCAGCCTTGCCGCTGTAGACTATAAAGTCCAGCACATCCCCCGTCAAACAGTCGCAGAGGACGAAGAGCTTGATGCCGAAGCGGTGTCTCTTGGACGGGATATACTGTCGGAAGTGCAGCCTACCACGGAACAGGACCAGAGACTCGTCGAGGCACATCTTCTGGAAAGGAATCAGGTAGGTGGTGAACCGATGACGTATCATGTCATACAGCTTCCTGATCTTCCATAATGAGTCGGGAAGGTGGACTGCCATGTTGTTTGTCAGGTGGAGATACGAGAGGATGTCGAAGTACCTGTCCCTGGACATGTACTTGCCAAATGCTGGAGTCGTTATGATGTCGCCAGTTATCCAGTAGTCTGTCAGAGCGTGCTTCCTGATATGTGTCATCAGCATTGTGAGTGCCAAGAACACATATAGTTCTGCCACAGTGACAGCTCTCCATGCCACCATCTTGGCACTGGTCTTCCTGCCAAGAAAGTTGGCACAGATCTCATGATGGTTGTTGGTCTCCTCGACGAGGTATTCCATGACTTCATTGTCATAGAAGCCACAGAAAATTTCACTGATGGTAGCAGCTGGGCCACAGGGAAATGTTGGTGACACCCCGGAACCCATCTGTACCTCGTCAAAGGCAGGACAATCTGGCTCAAAATCAGCCCCATCTGTCCACACAAACAGGTCGGATGCTGATGCTCGAGGACGTGCAGGTGCAGCAGGCACACGCCCTGGATGCCCTTGGCCACGCGGACGCCCTGCACGCCCACGCCCAGTGGCAGCGACGTCGGCAGACTGACCACGTCCACGACCTCGCCCTCTCGGTCGTCTTGTCTGGACTTCCTCTTCCTGTTCCTGTTCCTGTTCCTCCTCAGGCGACGTCAGGTCATCTGGGGCAATGTTGGGGTCGTCAGCATCCTCTTCAGGAGACAATTCGGGTGAAGAAGTGACAGGGCATCGGCGGTGTGGGGCGCGGGAGGCTGCGGGAGCTTCAACAATGGGAGCCTCGGCCTCGGGAGTTGGGCTCCTTTTGCGGCGAGCCGATGGCTTCTCCGCAGCATATAATGCTCTGCGGTGTGTTGAGGGCTGTGGCACACTAGTCATACCACTTGAAGAAGCCCTTTGGTCATCCTGAAGGAGAGATGAAGCTGAGGGCTGTGGGTGACCCACGCGGCGTCCCGGGTCAAGGCGTCGGGAAAATGGAATGCGGGTGGTTGCTAGACCAGGGTCGGCGTCATTATCACTGTCTTCAGCTTCCCTATCCTTTTCTGCGGCTGCCCTGCGTGCTTTTTTAGCTGCACTTTTCACCAAAGATTGTTTATAGAAATATTTGCCCACTTTCAAGGGTGTACGGGCAGGCAAAGGGGAAGGTCCTGGGCTAGGGCTAGGCCTAGGCTGACCTAGCGAAGATGGCGAGGGGTTAGGCATAGGTTCTAGCACACTTGGAAGCTCAATGGCACCTTCCTGAAACACTTCCACATCAGGATCATCACTACTGCCTCCCCCCTCAAATAAATCGACATCGTCGTCTCCAAAGCCAACAAAATCGTCATCTTCACTTGCACTTATAAATTGTCCCTTGTCCACTAAGCTTTCGCCACTGCTCTCTTCACTATCATAAAGGTGTCGCTGTATAGCGCTATCACTCATTAAATGCTTAACTTTCTTTTGTTGAGCCTTCTTCTCGGTTGCAACTTG
The DNA here is from genome assembly GCA_032716605.1 of Paralithodes platypus. Taxonomy (NCBI): domain Eukaryota; kingdom Metazoa; phylum Arthropoda; class Malacostraca; order Decapoda; family Lithodidae; genus Paralithodes; species Paralithodes platypus. Next base: position 43,743,162 of record CM064527.1, on the reverse strand, counting down.
CGTTGAAGTGGCAAGCGGGGTAGCACTGGGGCCCGCGGGAGGTTGCAGCGAATCGGACACGTTGGAAAGCATTTTTCCAGTATAACTCGCTATGGCGGCCACGTACAAACTGATAACACTATTAGTTGAGGCTTGGTGACGCTGCGGTCGCTCCAGCAATACAAAATTTGGCCGCGCGAATTTTTAAGCACGCTTTCAAGCACAAGGATTTTAAAATGACACCCGGGCACCGGCCCTTTTTTTTTTTTTTTTTTCATTTTAAAATGACACTCGGGCTGGAAGGTTAAACAACTTCCAAGGAGTGTTTCGCTCTTGAACCTCTGGGACAGGTTCACCGTGCTCCATATAATATACTGGATCACCCATAGCTTAGAAAATTATATTTTATAAGCAGGCCTATGTGTTAAAAACAATGCTTGTGTTAACACTACAGTAAAATGTCTATATCAATTAGTAGGTTTATGTTTTAACACCACAAATGCACTTAGACTTCACACAAGCCTTTATTTAACACTCCTGATAGTTTAAAGTATGCTTCAGTAACAGTGATTATATATAAAGCGCAAATATACAGAGCAAAGTAATCTACTTGTTACTAGAAGGCGCAAACACACAAGGAATGATGTACTGCAGGCCTATCTTGTAGAGATCAGGCATGAATTATCTCTACAAGATATACATTTGATATATGATATTGTTATGCCCTGTTTTTCTACAGGTTTAACTTGGGTAATGTGAGTTCTAATTGACTGGGTATATAAGGCTGCATGCACAATACAAGATATGAGGAATAGAGAACACAAAGAAACACATGGTAGCAAGTTACATGATCACGTTTATTGATATACCACTGCAGAATACTTGTGTAAGACAATATAATAGAATTGAACAACACTAGCATAAGTGGATCTGGATGGAGCCTAGTCTCCCACTTCCAACGTTCAGGTATTAATCTTCTGATCACTGGCTTTGATTTCACAGGTTTATATACCGAAGACCATCAATGTTACTTATAGATTCATATTCACTGTTAGATTTATTACTGGTAGCTCTGGTGCACAAGTAGTAGTTCACAGACTAGATTAGACACGCGTATTTTAGAGCACGGGAATTCTAGTAACCTCAGGGGGTACTGATCTAAGTTTTATATTCTTGTCTCAGAAATACATAGAACGCAAATCAGTGGGCGAACGTTAGATATCACTAGAGTTTTAATATCTGAATAAGGTAATTACGAGTCAAGGTCGCCTGTTAATTACAGAGCACTGATCGCTTAGTACGTCCCAAATGGAATGGTTAAGTATGAATTACACTGGGCAAGGTCTTAGCCACTTCGTAGAAATATTAATTAGTGAATCTCTAAACAGCACAGTAATATGTAGTACTGCTAAAGGGAATCTTGGGTAGTATCTGATGGGTCTGGTCCTGGTTATCTTGCGTCCATGATGTTGGGGGCTAACGACTGGTTCCGCGGCCGTCCAGGGGGGCCATATGTGTGAAGCTCTCAAATACGTGGGCAGGTCCTTCTATCCAAATCTGCCACGGAGTCTGCCGGCTCTGGAATCTCACTCCTGAACAACACAAGGGCAGAGCTAGAAGTTAACTGCAGGGTAGTGACCACTGGTTGGTGTCTAGCTTTCAACTGATTTGACTGGGGGCGGGAACTAGATTTATAGGTTCGGTTCTGGGCCCTGTAGACAGTAGGGATCTCGAGTCTTATGGACTTATTTGAGCTCTCAATAGATATGGGGACTAGGTAAGATGGTATTTACTGTTGTGGCACATGGCTATAGGAAGCCTTTATATTTTCATATAACTGAGCCTTAGTAAGAGGTACTATTTTGGCTATACTGGAAGTATTTAGGGGAGAGAGACTGGATCTACTTTGCGAGGAGGATGGAGACAGCTGTGATAGGAGCGTCTCTCTAGATTGTTCAATCTTCATTCTATGGTATAGCTGAGGTGCTAATTTAGTGATCAGAGCATGCAAGAAAGGTAAATGGTTTATTGTGAGTTAATAGAGGTTAGTAAAGGTGTTAGTCATGCATGGTTAGTTCATTGATAGGAAGAATTCCTGTGCTACCTGGCAATGACTCGGAAGTCAAAACAGGGGCCAGGTATACCTCCGCGGGGGTGGGGGTCTCCCTCCTCGGGTGGGCAAAAAGGGGGAGCTGGGCGCCCTATCTCTGTGATAGTCGTCCGGCGGCTGTGGCTAGGGGCTTGCCATATCACCAGTGTTTGTAATAACCCTCTGTGTATGAGACAGATGGGTGTCCTTAATACCAAAACCGAAAGTGCCTTAGCTAGCTGGTTTTACTCGGCTGGTTGTTAATTGTAGGGTTTGCTGGATGTGGTGGAGACTGGGTTGCTAAATCTGCCACATTTATCTGGAAGTATGGCAATAGAAGTTAGTTACTGGCGGGGCGGCTAGCCTCGCACCGACGACCATTGGGTGCAGGGTTGTGAATGGGTTGTAAGAGAATATATGGCATGCAAGGGGCTAGTAAAGTTCTAATGTTGTTCTGGCCTACTAAGTGAAGGTAGGCTGGATAGGAGTATATATAAAAGGTTGGAGAGCGTTAGCAACGGACAATTCAAGGATCTTCAAGAGGTATGAGGGAGAGGGTAGGTCGGACAAGAGTCGAGAAGCGCGGGTGTCTTAATGAGAGGGGGGGGAGAGTTCAAGGGCTACAGGGAAATTTTGCCCCTAAGGTCCCTGGGCGTGGGGGTGGCATTAGGCTACAATTGATATGGAAGTTTGAAAAGGCAGTAGAATACGTTAGCCACATGCTACCGGGGAATGCAACTATGGGGTGGTATATGAGTCTGGAAAAGATAGAGTTATGTGATCAGTCCAAGGGGTTATGGATACTATTAGTTGGCCCTGGGAACTGTGTTTTCTACTAAATATAAATATACCAACAACAGCGGCAGTTCGTAGGGGTACTTAGTTATTGTTTCGGGGTACTTATGACAGATACTGGTAACCAGGTTATCTTATACAATCTCTGGTTGGGGTAAGACACAAAGTAAATTGGCGTAGTGTGGACTGTGGATACGAAGGAGGCAAGGGGAAGACGTATGACAATTGTGGAAAGTAAATGGAAAAAGGTGAACACAATGGCGGATAAAAATACTTAACCTAAGGATTTCATGCATCGATGAACGATGACATTATAGTCGTCATCCTAATAAGGTGATGAAACCTGGTTGATCTGTACTTGGCACAATACGACACAAGGACAGTGCCGCTATGTCGCATCAATGCTGGTGGCAGTTAATATTATAGACTTGGTTACTAGAGGAACAATGCAAGGGGCGACTGAGCACGGGTTACATATATCTATACTCGTCATGGAAAATGATATACGAGGTCTAGGGACAAGCGTGGGTGTTTTAACTTTTAAGATATATAACATCTACTTCTCGGATGTAAGAACATACATAGATATAATTATGACTGTCTGATGTGTTGGCATTGGCTCAACGTCGGGACAGGGCATGGGTGTTTTTAATATGAATGTATATTCCTGTTCATCATCTTTGTAGTTAGGAGTGTAGGACACGAGGGGGTTAGTGTACGTGAGGTGTGGAAAATGGTCAGTTTAGAAAAGGTAAATGGGTGCAGCCAGGAGCTGCTTAGCCCTGCGGGCTTGGGCCTGTCTGAACTGGCTGGCTCGGTCAGCTGGTCCTTTCGTTCTGTGGACCTTTCCTTTGGTGTTTCTGTGTGGTGTTCGTTCGTGGCTTCTGTGGTGGGCTTCTCGTTCTGGGGCATTTTAGATATTGTTTGTATTAAATATGACACATTTCACCCATATAAATATTTAACTAAACTAATGGTAACTCAGATGTCTGTCATAATGCAAATACAACTAAAATTAAATTAAAACTTTCCCGCACATAATGTATTTTATAGTAGTTACTGTAAATAACCTTGTTTTCTTTTTCAACTGTGCCAGAGAAAACTAATTTAATTGAGTAACTAAAATATATTCTGCTTCAAAAGCACAGCACTGGCAACGCTCGCATTACGCACGCGTAAATAATATATACATATATATATATATATATATATATAGTAAGTATAGGGAATATGCTCTCACCATGTGTTGGTAGCCTACATACTCTCTTTTTCTCTCTCTCTCTGTATAATTAATCATACAAAATATGTAATGGGACTGATGTATACTAAACGAGGTCAGAAAACGTGCAATATATCTAAAATACCCCAAAAAGGTAATTCCCCACCAACAACCCAGTGGTAATTCCGCAAGAACCAGAGCGAAAACCAACCGGGACGAAAGGACCCAACAGCAAGAAGGGAAAGTGGGACACCCCCGCAAGATCAAAGGAAGCCGCCAACCCTGTCGGTCAACAGAGGAGCGCACGACTGGACCAGGGGACCGGCCCCAACACGGCCGGAAAGAAAAAGGCCCCAAAGGCACGTCGGCCAACAATGGTGGATCCCCAACCTTTTTAACATTCACAACACTCGCATACCAACCCCATGCTCAGCTGTCCTTTTTCTGTTGTAGTAACTAAGTAACTAAGTAACCTGTCTATCACCTACCACACCTTCCCACTCTGAACCTGTTTTGGTGACTAAATGGCATTACGATAGGGCAGACTGGGAGGGTCTTCAAGGTTTCTTTATTGATATTCCCTGGACCTTTCTTTTCTAATGATGCACACTCCACCTTGAGCCACATACAAGATTTTGTAAAAATTGGAATGGAAACTTTTATTCCTCATCAAAAGTACAGTAAAAGATCTAATTCACCTAAATGGTTTGACCATAATTGTGCTAGAGTAACTGAACAAAAAGCAATAGCCTACAATGCATACACAAGATCAAAAACACATGAAGCCTTTAATTACTTTAGAAACATCAGAAATCATGCCAAAACTGTATTAAACCTAACTAAATCAAACTTTCTCCATAAGCAGGCAAATAAACTTCTAAATAATCCAAATGATAACAAAATATTTTGGTCTACTCTTAACTCATTCAAATCCAACTTCACTACTGCTTCATCCATTCCACCATTAAAATCTCCGACTGGCAATCTTGTAAGTGACCCACGAGGTAAAGCTAACCTTCTTGCAGATATTTTCTCCACCAACTCAACTTTAGATGAAATAAATCAAGATGTCCCTGTACTTAATTTTAATTCACCTGAAATTCCTCACTTAAGATCCACACCAGACATGTCAAAACTATTTTGCAGAATCTCTCAGTAGATAAGGCTCCTGGTCCAGATGAAATTCCTCCAAGTACTTAAGAATTGCTCCTTGGTGCTCGCTCCTGTATTGGCAAAATTTTTCCGTCTGTGTACTCATACCTCATGCTTCCCAGTACCCTGGAAAGAAGCATACATCCAGTTCCTAAAAAAGGTGCCTCTTCAGATCCATCAAACTACAGACCAATAGCTATAACTTCCACTCTTGGCAAAGTTTTTGAAATTATTAAATAATCACATAATTAAGCATCTGGAGAATAATAAATTAATCAGTGATAGGCAATATGGTTTTAGACGATGTCGATCAACTGCAGACATTCTTTGCCTTCTTACGCATCAAATCAACCAAGCTACAGACCAACATGGTGAAACATACAATAGCACTGGATATATCAAAGGCATTTGATAGAGTCTGGCATCAATCCTTATTGTCGAAGATGTCACACTACGGCCTGCATCATTAGTTCCACTAATTTCTTCTTATCTTCATAACAGAAAAATACGTGTAATGGTAGATGGCCTTTATTCTCAATTTCACTCAATAAATGCTGGTGTTCCCCAGGGATCAGTTTTGGCCCCAACTCTGTTCCTCATTCATATCAATGATCTCATATCTACCACTCATAATCCAATACATTCCTACGCAGATGACTCAACACTCCACAGTTCCTTCACATTTACCAATTCTTTCACCCAACCCGATCTTATAAATTCAAAAATAAACACTGCAATTTCTCTGAACCGGGACCTTTCTAGAATTAATGAATGGGGACAAGAGAATCTAGTTTCCTTTAACCTCTGAAGTGCGCATGGGGGTAATTGGAAACGTCCCCCTGTGCTGACGTATTTGAGGTGTTTCCGTCACTAAAATATTCATTGTGCCATTAATAGCATTAATACTTATCCATATGCGCCTATTATGGGTTGATTATAAAGGTATTAACCTGAAACAACAATAAAACGAGTGAAAACAGCGTTTGGATGGTCAAAATCGGAGATATAGCCCGCGAGTTGTATAATGTATGGGTGAGGCAATCTGCTTTCCCGCCATTCCCCAAGGCCACTGAGACACAGTCGATCGATACTCTCTCTCTCTCTCTTGCACTCGCTTGCTATCAGTGATGACCACACCCTCCAATCGGATTTCTAATGTTAGCACGAAAATATACCTCAGAATAAGGGAATAACAGGGAAAATAGGTGATAACTGAAGGAGAGGAGGAAAGTGGGGAAGGAGGGGAGGTAGAGATTTTGCATGGCCCAGGGGCCAAAAAAAAAATAAAAAAAAAAAAAAAATAAATAACAAAATATTTTTTTTTCGATGTCAAAAGTTGATTTTTTTTTTCTCTGACTCTTAAGAGTCTCCCCGCAGTGCGCCGGGGAACTCTTAAGAGTCTCCCCGCAGCTCCCGGGTTAATGCACAGAAAACCAAGTACATTCAATTTTCTAACCGACAGAATCTCACTGACTCCCATATATTTTTTAATGATGTAAATATTCCCACTTCCCCTAGTATTGACATTCTCGGTGTAACATTAACTACTAACTTGAGCTGGACACATTATGTTAGAAGCATTGCTAAGAATGCCTCTAAAAAACTGGGACTCCTGTACAGAGTTCGAGAATTCTTCACTGACGAGCAGTTGGCCGTAATATAAAAGCCATGTGCGCTCTCAGATGGATTACTGTTCACCTCTGTGGGGTGGAAGTGGAGTGGTTGCATTGAGGCAGTTGGACAAAATTCAAATAAAGCTATTAGATTAATCAATAACCCTGCAATCACACAGGACCTTCCTACATTAGCCATACGAAGAAACGTTGCATCCCTTGCATTATTCTACAGATATTTTCACAGCAATTGTTCCGAGGAACTTGCTTCAATTGTGCCGCCTCTCCACATCTTTCCCCGTAGAACTAGGGCAGCTGAGAGCGCCCATGAATTTACACTTTCTCCTCCACAATGCAGAACTTCTGCTTATCAGAATTCATTTATCCCCAGAGCTACTACTCTTTGGAATTCACTTCCCTCGAATTGCTTTCCACAAACTTACAATCAACAAATGTTTAAATCCAGTTGTTACAAACATTTTATGAATGGAGGATGCCTTTAGGCACATGGACCTTTTTGTTTTATCTGTTTTTCCTTCCTCCGTTCATTGTCTCTTAAAAAAAAAAAAAAAAAAAAATAGATATATGGTGCCCCCGTGCTCAGTTGCCCCCTTGCCTTGTTCTTCTAGTAACTAAGTGTATATATAATATTAACCGGAGTATGCTACCAGTATTGATACGACATAGCGGCACTGTCCTTGTGTCGTATTGTGCCACGTGCATACCAAACCGGTTTCATCATCTTATTAGGACGACGTCTATAATGCCGTCGTTTATGCATGTATTCACTCCTTAGGGTAACTATCTGTTATCCACGATGTTTTCTATTTTCCACTTAACTCCGCATGTTAAACGCCTCTTAAAAAACCCAGTCTTCTTTAATACAAACCACATGACTTTCCTCCTAGACATTCTTGATGTGCCAACTAAGTATGTATTTCATTAGATAACCACCTTGTGGGTTATAGTACTTTCATTGTGTAGGTGCGAAGGCGAGCTCAAAACACCTTCGATTTCCAGTTCACAACGAACCCGATCATGATTATGTCACCCCTATAATTAATTATGTAACCCCCATACCCCCCTTCGTTCTCTGACCTAACCTCTAACCCGCAATACTAACCCTCTGCCAGTTGTTGTTGTTGTTGTTGTTGTTCCCCAAGCTGCCTGGCCGAACAGCCCTAAGGCCCCAAGCAAGGCCAAGGCCATAACCGAGCGCCCCCACAGAACCCTCCCTGCCGACCACAATAAAGCCTGGGTGACTGAAGCCACTCCATGGCGGGGAGCTGAGGAGGGTGCAGAAACGCCTGGGAAACCAAAGACCCACCCAGGGCCCTGTGCCCCTCAGCAATTATGAAGAGAAAGTTGAGGGGCAAAGGAAAAATGTGACGCTTTGGCTTCCAATCTTGGTAGATTGGGAGGTCAATCCACGGAAGAGACGCCGTCACTTGAGATCTAGAAAATAAGGAACAGTCAGAGTAAGCTATGGGTATGGCAGAGATCGCTCAGTTCTCACTCTGATAGGCCAGCCCATCACCATGCCCTCTGCCAGTTATTGTATTGAGTCATATCTGTTGGTTTATATGTTTAATTATGACCAATCTACATACGATCATCTCAAAGGAAATGCAGGAAAACTACCTAGTATCTCTCTCCATTACGAGAATAGATAGCGAAGGCAACTTTACATGCAGGGAAATTCAATATTAAGAAAATTTCATATGTGCACATGGGATACAAAAATAACATTGTTCAACTCCTACTGCTCACCAATGTATACAGCACAACTATGGTGGAACTATAAGAAAATGACAGTGAATAGACTAAGTATCTCATATCACAATATCATGAAAATGTTTCTGGGGCTCTCAAAATATGAGAGTACAAGTACGCTATGTGCCTATATGAACTTACACTGTTACAAATCACTCATTAGAAAGCTAACATATAAATTCATTCAGCGCCTTAACACTTCTGAGAACAGGATCATTAAAATGCTACAAACTCCAAGCATAGTGTACACCTCCAGGATCCAGGCACACTGGAGGAAGTTGCTCTATATTTAACCTTAAGTAATGATTTCAGGTCTGCTACTCTACAGAATTAGCATACCGGTACTGATCCTCATAGTGCAGTACAGTACCGATATTCCTATACTGTACTGTAGCAACATACTGTACCGAAGCTAAATGATGTGAGGCATGGTACTGTACACAATTAGGACAGTGGTTTTGGTAACACAGTAGTTTGATGACCACTGTTTTTGGTTGAGGCAGTGCTGTGAACTACATGATAGCAAGCTGGGTATTATTTAATTTCTTTTTATTTTATGTAGCCTATGTACAGTAGCTTATATATATTTATATATATTTATGTTACTGTAAGGTATATATGGACCCCAGTATGGTCCCCTCTGTACTGTGTGAGTCTGAAATAAAGTATTATTATTATTATTATTATTATTATTATTATGCAGCCCCCTGCTCAGTTACAACACCCACATACCCCCCCATGCTCAGCTGTTCCTTTCTTTTGTAGTAACTAGGTATATAGATGTGCCCCCGTGCTCAGCTGCCCTTGTCTTGTTCTTCTAGTAACCACGTGTATATATAATATTAACCGGAATTTGCTCAATCGATATTGCTACGACACAGAGGCACTGCCCATGTCTAATCGTATTCCGTGCATTCCAACCAAGTCCCATTCACCCTAAGTTGACGACAACTAATACCGTCCTTCATGCATGTATTTCAGTCCTTAGGGTAATTATCTTCTATCCGCCATGTTATTCCTCTCTTCCATTTACTTTTCCACAATTGTTACACATCTTCCAATCACCACCTCCTAATCCACAATCCACATTACTCTGTTTTGCTTCGTGACCCCATGCTCAGTGGTAACCTGTTTTTTTTGGGTCATCCTGTCCTTTTCTCCTTCACGCCCCGCTGCACACACCACCCTACCTGTTCGATCGTAGGGAAATGCCACCCCTATGTCCAGCGCATTAAGGGTCAATACCCTAGGTCACGAGCGGCGCGGCGCCTAGCCTCAAACCACCACCTTTCCAATATCCAAACCCCACCTGTAAAGACGCCCAGACGAACGTTCTAACATGCCGATCCCGTTCATTTCCTCACCCCAATAAATAGCAGATAAAGACTCATTCTTGTAACCCCATTTACTACCCTCTACCTTGCTAGCCCAACTCGCAACCTGAACCAGGAGGGCGGACGGCGCGAGGCTACAACAGCCAACCTCTCACCCCTAAGAAGTCGACGGTTCCGCCTGACTTGCATTTTCACGAAAACCACTATTCATGAGCCCCATGAGTAATCCTAGTAAGTAAAAACTAGAGCCCATGATCAACCCTCCCTAGGAGTATCACTCTTGACCCCACCACATCATAAGAAAACCCCATTAGCATAGAGAATCCCATATATACATATTTAGGGAGCGGCATGCCCCCCCACCCCAAAGGGACACCCCCAACCCCGCGGACGTTCACCATGACCCACACGTAGCCAACAAATTCTTGCCTGACACCAGGTGAATTTCCAACAGGTGATGATAAACTAACCCTCTAAATACCTATCCAAATACCATCCTATCCCATCCTTAACCAAAACCAAAATCTTCCTTACCCCATCCTAGATTACGAATAGCATGTCAGCTAGACCAGAGAAGGATACTTAGGTGAATTGATGAATAATACCTCCCAGCCTAGTCACGTAGGTTAGTGTCACAGTTACTCGGGGTTACAAGGAATGGTTAGCATCTTCAAAGCTAGTTCTAGATTAACCCTCCAGCCCCGGCTATGTATTATATATATATTCCTCGAAACCCGGGTGTTTTGGCCGAAAAACGTCTAGGCTAGGCTACCGTATATTCGTTAATCAGACTGCTTCCCGCATTCCCGCGCATCCCCAAGCGTAGCTGTGTTATTTACCTGTAGAATGGCATTAAGTAGAGCTCTCTAAGTCAACTGGTTGAGCTGTGATGATGATTTCATTGGAGATAACTTTATGGCCAAAACAGCCACTTTACACCACTTTTCGATACTTAACAACAACATACAGGCACACACGAACAAGCGACGCTCTCCTTCTTGTGGCCGGAGATGCGGGGCGACGGTCCAGCCGGCTGTTGTTTACATGCGTCGGACCGACGCCTCGCACACGAAGCTCACAGGCTTTCAACCACTGGGTGTTCAAGAGACCATCCGGGTACCTGTTATATGCTTTTTTATGGGCGTTCAAGAGCCCTTCCGTGGTGAGAGGGTTAAGGGGAGTTACCTGTTTTTATTTATTTTTTCTCCTTTTCTCTCTTTCCTTGGCTTGTATCCATTCGGCCCCATTCAGCCAACTGATTTAAGACGTTTATCCCCATCCAAGTGTCGATTTTTCCCTGTCGAGCGATAGCATTTTTCTCCATTGTATGGAGAAATCAGGCTTCGCCGGAGAAATTTAGCTTGCTGTCAAAACAAACATTTATATATGCTGGCTCGCGGAAAATATTGCCACCTGGATGGGGGTAAACGTGGGTAAACAGTAGGCTGAATGGGGCCGAATGGATACAAGCCAAAGAGAGAAGGAGTGAAAGAAATAAAGCGAGGTGGGCTCCCTTAAGAAATAATTTATATCAAGACCGTCTTAAGGCGTTAAATCTGTCTAGTCTAACAAGACGCAGGTTAAGAGGTGACCTAATTCAATTCTTTAAGAGGGGATGGGCGTATTTATTTGTTTATTTATTTATTTATATATTATTTTGTTATTACTTTCCTCCCTAGAACTCCATCAAGCTAAAAAAAAAAAAAAAAACACACACACACACACACACACACACACCCCTGCATGATAAATTTGTACCATTTTCGGTCGGTTCCTCTTAAAATTACAGGTAGTACTGGGTATACCTCTCTGTCTGTATATTTGTTCGTTTTTCGGTCACCGCTAATTTATTCTCCACTGTGGAAATAATGATAAGTCTGGTAGTAATTAGGGAGAGAGTGTGTGTGTGAGTGAGTGAGAGAGTGAATGTGTGTGTGTGTGTGTGTGTGTGTGTGAGAGAGAGAGAGAGAGAAAGAGATAGTGCGTGTGTGAGTGAGAAAGAGTGTGAGTGAGAGAGAGCGAGAGCGATGTAAAGGCGCCAGTCATATGGCAAAAGATCGGGGCATTGCTTGTTATCACTTCTGTAGAACATTTCCAAAGCACATTATCTCTCTCTCTCTCTCTCACTCACTCTCACTCTCTCACACACTCACACTCTCTCTCTCACTCTTTCACTCTCACTCACTCTCACTCTATCTCTCTTTCTCTCACTCACTCTCACTCTCTCTCTCTCCTAAATCCTTAAATCTTGATAAATCCGTTAATAATAAAGTGGCCATTTTGGTAAATCAGTTAATAATATAGTTGTCATCTGGACCCCCTTCTCCCTAATGTTTAGCCCCATTAATTTTGAAATTATAAGACGTTCGGCCCATTAGTTTGGCGATGTTAACACCTTTCGCCCCATTTCGTTGTCAGTTTTAAGCTCTTTCGTTCCATTTAGGTGTCGATTTTTTCCTGGCGAGCGATAGCGAGCCTGCAATTTAAATAGGAACCGGCCTTCGGCCGGCACATTTTTCTACCGAAAAATTTACACATTAATCTTGAAGGGGGGTCTAGGTTTTTTTTCTTCTAAGCTTAATACTAAGAAGGCGTACGGTCCGGACGGTGTTCCTCCTGTTGTACTCAATAACTGTGCTTCCGTGCTGACCGTGCCTAGGTAAACTCTTCCGTCTCTGCCTCTCCTCTAACGTCTATCCTTCTTGCTGGAAGTTTGCTCTCATTCAACCTGTCCCAAAGAAGGGTGACAACTCTCAACCCTCCAACTATCGTCCAATTGCTCTCATTTCCTGTATCTCTAAAAGTTTTCGAAACTATTCTTGCTTCAAAAAATTTCTTAAGCATTTATCTTCCCATAACCTATACTCTCAGATCGCCAGTAGGGCTTCCTTAACCTGTTAAGCGCTAAATAGCACTAGGAGCTAGGGTAGTTATTTGTGCATTTCTGCCAAAATATTCGATCTCACAGAATTTAAAAAAAAGTACCTCAATGTCTTGGAAATAAGCAGCCACATCCGCCAATATATATATATCCACCCTAAAAAAATGTGGGTGTGGAGTTACGGTGGCTGCAAGTTGAAAAAAATGGGCTGATAGGCACGACATCCCCGAGCGAGCGAGTGTGTGTGAGTGAGTCAGGCGGGAGGAGAGAGAGAGAGGGTGGAGGCAAGAACGTGCGATTGATGAGAAGCAACGCTCTATATCTCGCCTAAAAAGCACCTTTATGGTTTCACCTGTTCATATTCATGAGTAAGGCAGCCCATGTGAATAATATACACTGATAAATGAAGCGCAGAGAGGCATACGGACGAATAATAGGCGAAATAAGAGTGGTGTATTGAGAAAGGTGGGTGGCGCGGGAGAGAAAAGGGGTCAGATTACAGTAAGTAGATGAGATTAGCGTGGGTGTATGCACAAATTTAGACCTTATAGACACTTTGTGTTGTCGTTGCTATATTGTAAACAACGATAAGACTTCTTGGATGGCGCAGTATGTTAGAGTAACCCGATATCTCATTACACAATTTTTACGCACTATTTGCTTGCAACTCATGGATGAAAGGTTATTTATTTACTTGTAAATTTCTTTACTGTTTGTTCGTAATGATAGAATATGTTAGGTTATGTAAAAGTATTATACATACTAAATACTTCGATATACACAAGTGTATCGAGGGTATATATATATTTTTTTTTGTCAAGCATTCGTCTGCCCGAAAATACGTACGCACTAATCGCTGTCAGTATAGTGTGAACAGTCATGGTCTAGTGGTTAGAGTGATGGACTGAGTGAGATGTAGGCCTAGAGACGTGGGTTCGAAACCAGAGAGGTTATGGGGATGTTTTTGGAGTGTTTATATCACTTGAAAAAATTTTTTTTTACATACTTACGCCCTGCTATTCATAAAGTCGAAAACTTTGATGAATAGCAGAGCGTAAGTATGTTTTTTTGTGTTTATTTATTTGTTTTTGTTTTTTTTTTTTGTTTTTTTATTATTACAAAAGGTTGTTACAAAAGGTTAGTACATAAGTATAATATTACATAGGTATATATATAAATAAAACAAAATATTGCCTGGCTAATGAATTAAACTGAAATAATAAATGAAAATATTGCTTATATATACAGTATACTGTATACAATAATATACTGTGTATATATATATATATATATATATATATATATATATATATAATATATATATATATATATATATACAGTATATACCAAAACATATGAACTTATCCTACAACTATAATTTGTACATGTTATGATAATATTATCACGTTGGTCAGGTACGGGCAAGTAGGTAGGCAGGCAGGTGTTTTGAGATCACGTTGGTCAGGTACGGGCAGGTCAGGTACGGGCAGGTAGGTAGTGAGGTAGGTGGGCGGGGCAGGAGTTTGGCTGAGATAGGGCGACACAGGTACCACTCCTAGTAGTACTTGAGTGAGTGGTAGTCCCTGAAGCACTCGCCCAAACACAACCCAACGTTGCATTCCTTGCACATTGATGTGACTCGGCTTCTTCTTTGTGGCTTTCTGGTGGAGTGGGCACAGACCTGGCACTGTACTTGCAGCCTCCGGGTGCCAGATAGCTCGGTGTGGATAGGGTAGTGTTTGTCATATCCATCAATGACTCTGTCTGGGAGGTTGACTGCACGGCGACCCCTGTGACCGGAGACTGGTTGGTGTTTTTGTAGGAGTTGGTAGGCGACGTTGTATATGAACTCCCTGAACTTGAGTTTTTTGTTCGGGGCCATGTCTTTTTTTACCAGCCACATGTTGTAAGCGTTGAGCATCGTGATGTCAACAAAGTGAAGGAAAAGCTTGTGATACCACTTCACTGTTTTTCGTAGGCACTCAACGCCTGCAAGCTGGCAATCAGACTTGTCCACAAGGCGCATGTACTTGGTATAATCCACCACCATATCAGGTTTCTGGATAGACTTCTTGGTACGGTAGTGGAATTTACCAGAGTCCACTTGGGCACCTGTATGGACAGTCGAAAGCAGGTGAACTGGTCGCTTATCGAGCCACTTTACCGCCAGAACTTTCCCAGACTTCTCCAGCTGCTTGTAGTGCTCTTTCTTCTTTCTTCTTGGTCTGTCCAGTCTGCGGCGCCTTTGTTCCTCTGCCAAGTCGTCATCAGAAGCGGTGTCACTGTGGGAGGGGTTGTCCAGTTCTATGCGATTGCCTTGGAACTTAGGCATGAACTTCCTGTTAGTTCTGACAGTCCCACATGCCCCCGTTTTGTGGTCATGGAGGAACTGGCAGAGTGCAGGACTTGTATACCAATTGTCGGTGTACAACGTGTGCCCCTTGTTCAGGTAGGGCTCCAGCATCTTTTTCACAATGTGCCCTGACATGCCCAATGGGTCGTTGCCACCGACTTTTGGAATGTCTACATCAGTGCCGGTGTATACGATCATGTCGAGCACTATTCCACTTTCACAATCGCACAACACAAAGATCTTGATCCCGAACCTGTGTCTCTTCAAGGGGATGTACTGCTTGAACACCAGGCGTCCTTTGAAAAGCACGAGCGACTCATCAATCACCAGGTTGGCAAAGGGGTAGAAGAATTTCCTGTACCTTTGCAACAACATGGTCAACACATCCCGAACTTTCCATATTCTATCAGCTCGGTTTGGATTATTATTGTCTGCGAAGTGCAAAAATCGCAGAAGCAAGAAAAATCTATCACGAGCCATATATTTCCGGAAAATTGGGGTGTTGATGATTGGGTCGTGCTTCCAATAATGCTCCATTACATGCTTCCTGCAGAGAGGCATGATTAGCAACAACGCAAAGAACACAAGGAGCTCAGGGACAGTCGTATCAACCCATGCACGAATTCTTGCTCTAGGAGATATCATATCAATTCTTTCCCTCACCCAGGTAAAATAGCCATTGGTTTGGGAAACGAGATGAGATAATACCTCCTGGTCAAAAAATGCACAGAAGAAATCAGATTCCGTGGACTGGTCATTGCAGGGCCAGTCTGCTGTTGAACCAGCCAGATTGGCATTGAACTGGTGCAAATCTGGTTGGAAATGGGACCCTTCAGACCAGGCAAAATTATACGCCCGTGGGGGATCAGGATCAGCCCCTCCGTCAGCCACGTCGTCTGCGCCTTCGTCGTCAGACAGGTCTTGGTCATGGTCACGGTGCAGAAGTACATCGTCGTCTTCCGAATCCTCTGCACCTCCCTCATATTGGTCTTGATCCTCCTCAGACTCGCTCCCACTATCACCACCCCAGCCATAGTTCCTGGGATCGAAGGCTTCCCCTTCTGCAGCGTCGTCGTCAGAGGAGTCAGGAGGGAAGAGGAGGGCGTCAAACTTGGATGGCGTTAGACCGGCTGCCAAAACTCTACGAGGCCCTCCAACAGCAGCAGGGGCATGGGTGGGCGTGGGTGGTGGAGCAGGGGCGTGCGTGGGCGGTGGTGCAGGGGCGGCCGTGGTGGGCAGTGGTGCAGGGGCGGCCGTGGTGGGTAGTGAGACAGGGGCGGCCGTGGTGGGTGGTGGTGGTGGTGGCAACGCGGGGGTGGTAGAGGCGGGAGGTGTCACCTTACTCCTCTTGAACTGATAAGGGTGTCCTTTACCCTTACCCTTCTTGCCAACTACCCCCGATGCTCCTGCATCCCCAGGACGGCCACTTGTACTTCCTGTGGTGGTGGGCGCCGTGGGCGTCGTTGCCACAACAGTAGAGGCAGTAGTTGTTGTGGTAGCAGTTGTCAGAGCAAATGCTGAGGACAATGACCTCTTCGCACTCGTCGTGCTTGTTGCACGTGTCGTGCCTCTCCCACCACGTGTCGTGCCTCTCCCAGCACGTGTAGGTCTTCTTGGCTGCACTGGCTCATCATCCTCAGAAGTATATACGTAGGAGGGGTCCCTGGCACGTGTTCGTGTCCTGCCACGAGCACTAACACCGCCAGCAACAGGGTTGGGCGAGTCAACAGGGAGCGAGTCAGGGGAGCGTGTAGGCTCCATAGTGACTGAGAGCGTACTGCGTGTGTAGACTGTGTGGGGTGCGTGCGGCGGGTGGTTGTGGGTGCCATCGAGAGGTACCATGTCGCACTAAACGTGGCGCAATTTGTGACTCCCCAGACAGCTTGGCGCCGTTTTGGTACGCCTTTAAAAATCCTGCTTCCGTGAGGCCTATCGCGTTCCCTATAGGAAGCCTTCCGTGAGGCCTATCGCGCTTGCCGGGTTAAGGACTGCTCTACTGGTGATCTTCTTTCTTATCTTACTAACTCTTGGTCATCCTCCATTCGGGACTTCGGTGAGACTTTTTCTGTTGCGCTTGACATCGAAGGCCTTCGATAAAGTCTGGCACAAATCCCTTATTTCCAAACTACCCTCCTTCGGTTGCTATCCCTCCATCTGTGCCTTTGTCTCTAATTTCCTTTCCGGCCGTTCCATAGCTGCGGTTGTGGACGGCCACCATTCACTTCTTCTCTTCTACCTATCAACTCTGGTGTTCCTCAGGGTTCTGGTTTAGCAGCCTTGCATGAGATTAAAGCGGCATTCATTTTTTATGCTAAGGACACAGCCCATAAGGCACTCCAATGTGACGACCAAGTCCTATGGGAAAAGCTAATTATCAAGTCACCTTTAGTAAAACCCGGATCCTCCAAATCGGCTGATGGCTAAAGCCATCAGCAAGGAGGTTATCAGTAGCGGTAGTGAGAGCGACATCTCTGAGGTCCCCTCCTCTGACCGTGCCACGCGGCGGAAGTCGAGGTCCAGGTCGAAGTCTCCCTGGAAACACTCTCACCACTCCACCTCGGACTCTTCCCGGTCTCACAAGCGCCGGAGAGAAGAGTATGACACATCGAGCAGCCGGCGAGAGACTCATCAGCCGCCACCTCCCACACCTCCCTCTGACACCCATACACGTGATTCAGGGGAGTCGGAAATAGGACCTGAGTTGTTAGCAGCTACACCTAGTCAGGAACATTCTGTGCATGTACCTACTAATGTGACTTTTGCCATACCAAAATTAACTGTAGTTCCACGGGGTGTGAGGTCGACCAGCCCGAGTAGGGTGCTAGCCGACCAATTTAGGGGTTATCCGGCGGGGGCCCAATTCAGCTCACAGGTGACTCATGACTCCCAGCCCATAGCGGCAGGGGGGTACTGGCGCCATTCAGATTCACCTCTTAATGTCATTCCAGGACGGACTGAGGACGGCAACATCAACGTGTTGCCATCGTCAGTGCCAGATTTGTCTTGGCCCCCGGCGGATAATGAGATAGACTCACAAGAGATAGAATCACAAGAGACCTTGGAGCAGAGTGAGGAGCCGGCGGATGGAATGTTCTCCCCGGCTCCTCAGTCTCTCCCTAGTAATTATTCTGAGGCTAGCTCACATTCATCCAAAGACCCCTCTAGGAAATGGATGACTTCTGATCAGGTAAATGAATTATTACATAAAGTAATACTGCATTATCAAATCCCTGCCTCGTCGGATTCCCCGGTTACTCTCTCAGCTGCACCTCCTAGCACTTCTGTGATTAGACCTTT
Source organism: Paralithodes platypus (assembly GCA_032716605.1). Taxonomy (NCBI): domain Eukaryota; kingdom Metazoa; phylum Arthropoda; class Malacostraca; order Decapoda; family Lithodidae; genus Paralithodes; species Paralithodes platypus. The sequence continues at coordinate 43,724,677 of CM064527.1, read as the reverse complement.
AGAACTCCCGACATTCACTACTTCTTGCCCAACCCCGTTGGTGGCAGCTACCCCAGGCCCTACAGTGCCGGCGGCGCTAGCAATGTCCAACCTCAGGGTTATTACTGATGTCCAACCTCCTCCTTTAGATAAAGCGCCTCTGAAGAAGGGCCCCATGTCCCTCCTCTATGGTACCGATTTCTCTTGGGTACCTGTAGTACCAGAGAATCCCCTTATATAGCTCAACCTTCGGTATCAGGGGACCCACCAGTTCCCGTCAAGTGATCCATCGAGATCAATAAGAACTGTAAATTTAGGGCCAAAGACGAGACAGGGAGGGTATTAGATGTACTGATTAAGGGTGTCCCAAGTTCCCTTAACCCGACATATTTTGTGTATTCAGCCGCGCCGGCCGTTCCTTCCGCCGCATCTGCACGACTATTTGCTGACTGGTCGAAGACTGATGGCATCAATGATGTCAAAGCCTTAAATGCTCTTACGCCGGAGTTGGCTACAACTCCGGCTCTGGACCAAGCTCAGACTCCGGTACTGCAGATGTGGCAGCTGGGAGTAGGCCCGTGGGTAGATTGGGAGATAGAAGCCCAAGTATTTGCCACTACTATCACCTCCAAATCTTCACATCAAATTCCCCAGAGAATCATACTTACTTTTCCCTACCAGTAGCCAAAGCAGAAGGGCTGTCCCCAGCCTTACTAAAATTTCTGGCGGCCCCCAAAGTGTCATTACATGCTCTGGATGAACCTTTCTCCCCCCCCCCCCCCCCCCCGGCTGCTCACTTGGAACGAGATTTTAAGTTACGCAATAAAGCCTACCGGATGTTCTCTCAGTACTGGTGAGTCATCAAGTAGCCGCCTCTCTTGCACGCACGATCTCGGCCATCACTGAACCCCAAATTAGAAAAGCTATTGAGCTGTCGCGTAAACTTTTGCTACAAAATGCCATTGTCCCTAGGAGACATTAGAATTGCAATCTTGGAGGCGGTTCGAGCTCACCCAGATCTGAGAGTCCATCTGGTGAGGAGGTTGCCGGTGGACATAGGTCGCCGAGTAACTCTCTCCCCGGTTCTTACTGCCACCCTGCTTAACTCTGAAACTTGGAGTCTAGTTTTTAATATGGTGAATGGGTGGAAGCAGATTACCTCCCAAGCTAGGAAGGACCCACCTAAGACAGGCACGAAGACACCCAAGACCACCTCCTCAGCAAGGAGGTAATCAGTACAAACCCAAACACGGTAAACAGCATGGGTATAAGGGTAAGGCCCCATATAAAGGTCATCAGGGCACTGCACCAGCCAAAACTAGTCAAGCATCCGATGCCAACCGACCCCCACCTCCAAAAAACTAGCCACTCACACTCTCCACATCCTAGGGCCGAGCTCAAAGGTCCAAGATTGGGGAGTTGCCTTGAAGGACGAACCCCGGCTGCACCTGGGTTCGTTCCGTGCATTCCTCTCAGCCTGGCCTAAACATACCTGGGCCAGGAAGATAGTGAGCAAAGGAATCACCTGGCGGTGGCGCCGGCGGCCTCGACTGCGTCAGCCGCAAGAATATACCCCAGTGTCTCAGGAGGAGGAGGTCATGTTACAAGAAATGATTGCCAAACAGGTCCTTATACAGGACAATACCTTTCAGCCAGTGTTCACGTCAAGACTCTTCTTAGTGCCAAAATAGACAGTGTGCAGATGCGACCAGTTCTAGATCTCTCGCACCTGAACACCTTTATAGAGAATTCACCCTTCAGGATGCTGACTGTACAGCAACTCAGACTCACACTCCCACCGCAAGGTTGGATGTGTTCGATCGATCTCAAAGATGCCTATTGGCATGTCCCTATAAACAAGAGGTTCCAAAAGTTTCTCGCTCTGAGAATCCGGCACGAGACTTATGTCTTTCAAAGGATGCCGTTCGGATTGAACCTAGCACCAAGAGTTTTTACCAAACTAGTCCGGCAAGCTCTATTACCCCTGTTAGTTCGAGGCATACAGGTGTTTTGGTATCTGGACGATTGGCTAGTAGTGGCGAACTCTATAGAATTATGTCAAGACCATGTTAACCAAGTGTTAGCTCATGTACAAGCACTCTAGGGTTCAAGGTGAACGTGGCAAAGTCGCACCTTGTCCCCTCAAGAACGATTCAGTGGATAGGGCTGGTCTGGGATACTGCCGCTCTGACTCTTACTCAGAGTGCGGACAACCGCAGCAGATTTCGAAGGAAACTGTTCCGGTTCCTCCACAGTCTGGATACGACCAGGAAAACTTGGGATTCCCTGATCGGTTCTCTCAACTGGGTACAATTAACTGTAAAGTTGGGTCGATTGAAAGCCAAGCGATTAATCCTGGAAGGCAACAAAGTGTTCCCTCTCTTGCCAGAGAAGAAATTATGGCCAATTCCTCCATTAATCCACACCTTACTATCGGCCTGGACCAAGCACGAAGTCCTCTACTCAGTCATGTCATGGGTTTCTCCCCCACCTACGGTGTGGGTAGACACGGACGCCTCGGGGACCCTGGGTTGGGGGTACCAGTCAAGCCTAGGCCACCAGGGACAGGGCATTTGGGTGCAGTCAACCAAGCCCATATCAACAAGCAAGAGCTTTTAGTTCCCCTGTTCTTTCTCCAAACTCACGGCAGGACATTGAAGAACAAATCAATAGCATTCAGAATGGATAATCAAACCGCAGTTTTTTGCATTCAGAAGCAAGTCTCGGTGAGGTCACGAGAGTTGTTGAACGTTTCAGAACAAATTTTTACCCTAGCCGACTCGCTAGGGATTTCCCTGCATGCCACCTACCTCCCCGGCGTGGCGAACGTCTGGGCAGGCGCTGTCTCTCGCCGGCGGAGCACTCTAGTAGAATGGACAATCAAACAGGCTATCTTCAACAAGATGATTGCAAAGCCGGCCCGTCCACAGGTGGACTTGTTTGCGTCAGCTGAGAACCACAGACTTCCACTCTTTCTGACCCGGCACGGGGTAACCCCGGCGGGGGGACCCGATGCATTGCTGGTGGACTGGAACAGGTGAACCTCAATCTATCTGTTTCTGCCACCAGACTCAGTGTTAATGTGCAAGGTCATTCACAAACTGAGGGATTACTGGGGCCGGGTAGCGCTGATCGCGCCGCTTTGGCCGGCCCAGGTATGGTACCACCAATTGCAACAGTGGTGCAGGACCCCGGTGTCCCTCCCGATCTCCGTCTTCCACTTGGAAATTATTGGCAACCTTCGGACCTCGCTCAGTTTTGCCTTATGGATATTTACTATGCCAAATGGTTAAATCAATTTGGACCAAGTGTCACTCAGAAGCTAATGAATCGGTACACACCGTCTACCAGGAGACAATATCAATCACATTGGAAAACTTTTACAACCTGGATTATTGAGTCAGGGTAAACGACTGCATCGGCAGCCTTAATTTTCAAGTACTTAGACTATCTATTTGAGCAGAAGCATTTTTCGGTCATAACGTTAAAAAATCACCTGTCTGCCATTAGGACCCCCTTCCTTGACCTCACCGGCCTTTCCATGCCGCAGGCGAAGGAGAAAGGTTTTATGAGGGTGTGTTTCAAGCTTCGTCCACCTACCCGCCAGCTCATGCCCTTGACAAAGCCTTAGAATTGCTTCAATCGCGCAAGTATAATAATGCGCCGGACTTTGACTCACTTTTAAAGAAAGCGTTTTTTCTCATGGCACTTGCCACCGGAAACCGGGTATCTGAGCTGGCGGCGATGAGCAACGAACCAAACTGTCTCAGGTTTGGGAGACTACACGACCATGTTCAAATCGCGCCGTCTCCCTCCTTTATTGCTAAGAACGAACATTCGGACCATGTGTTTTCTGAATTTTCCATCCCGGCCTTAACCCCTCCACCCCGGAAGGGCTCTTGAACGCCCATAACAAACTCGGCCCGCGCAACCCGGAAGGGCTCTTGAACGCCCATTGCTTGCGTGCGTGCTTTCGAATGCCGCGCGTACAATTTTGGTATCGTGGGACGGTAGGTGGCGCCACCAGGCGTAAACGACGCCACAGCAACAGTATCTACCCCGACGCCATCATGGACAGTACGCCAAATAGTGATTCCGCTGTGTCCGATATCGTGCTTCCTACGACGCCCTTGCTAGTTCGTCGCGCCTTACCCCGACGCCATCGCCTAAATGTGTTATCTGCCGGAGGTATTGAGACGACATTGAGACTATATGAGCGTGCTGATGCCAAGTATATTGTTGATGATATAGTCAGTGACGACTCCAGTAATTATAAGTCGAGTGATTATGGCCATGAGAGTGACAAAGAAGAGCAATTCCTGGGATTTGCGAGAGAACATGACAGTGATGAGAGTGATGAAGGTGATGTACCAGTTGTTGAGGAAGCTGGTTTACCTAAAGACAGTGAACTTGAGAGAGTGAGTGAGTGGGAGAGTTCAAGGTCACTCACCAAATTTCGCATAAGTGACACGACGCCAAGCCCTTCCCCAGGTAAATCGCCTTTCAAGCTACACTTATATAAGCAGAAAATACTTGAGAAGGCGGCCGCAGCAGCTAGGGAACAAGCAAAAATACTTGGTGAGGATGAGGCTGTGAGTGAGGGTGAGCGTGGTGACCCTTCTCGCCCGCCATTGTCTCCCTTATCTACCCACGCCACCCAAGATGACCCGGATGCCCCGCATTCTTCCCCACCACCCCCACCACTGCCAAGGGTTGAGGACCCCCCACTTTCGGCCTATTTGCCTCCTAGGTCCCCCGACAGGAGACATACTGCTGCCGAAAAGGGGAAAGGCAGGAAATATACCAAAAAAATTAAGAAAAGTAAGAGTTTTGTTCGCGGCTCCCGCGGCGTCCACCCCTGCCGGCCCCAGCCATACGCCCCCGCAACTTTCCCCACGGTCCTCCCCACCTCTCCCGCCTTCAACATGTCTTCCTGAAGAAGTCTTTGAGCTCGCATCACCAATACCTGGGCCTAGTGACAGTGAAGCATTGCTTTCTGTCACTCGTCGCAGGCCAAGGAGCCCAGGACCTCGGGGGGACACAGCCTCACCTGCCACTCCTTCCCCACCTCGCCCACCCGCACGCCGCCCACGCATCACTCGTTCCCCGCCAGATTATGTGGGGGCCACTGATGATGAGGGCACCTCTCTGAAGACTCTGGCCATGATTACATAGGTCCACCGTCAGGGCAAGATGACCACTCTGACGATGACTATATGGACATCGACAGCCCTAGACCCATCCGCTTGGCCCGGCATCGTGCTGCCCGTCGTGCTGCCCGACGCCCTGACCGACGCCCTCGCCGCCCTAGGACGCGGGCCTCCCGAGTTGGCCGTGGGCGTGCTGGGCCACCAGCTGGAGCTCCTCGTCAGCGTAGACAAGACCCATTCTACGTTTTTCAGTGGCAAGACGTAGTTGATGGGGATGGATACAACCCTGATGTGCCAGGTTTTGATGAGGTACTGGAGGGTTCAGGCATTACCCCCAATTTTCCTGCAGGCCCCAATGCTCCACCACACGAACTATTTGAGGCCTTCTTTGATGAGGAGGTGGTAGGCTATGTTGTCAAAGAGACAAATAAGCAGCACCAATACCAGGTCCACTTTTTGGGCAAGGTGACCAAGGGCCACATGAGGCAGTGGACCCCAGTGACTCATAAAGAGTTCATGGTGTTCCTGGCACTCACCATGCTAATGCCTCATGTCAAGAAGCATAGGTTGCTTGACTATTGGATCACCAATGATCTCATATCCACCCCTGCCTTCGGGAAATATATGTCTCGCGACCGGTACCTTGATATCCTCGCAGCGCTCCATCTTGTCACCAACCTTGACGTCCACCTCCCAGACAAGCTGTGGAAGATTAGGACGTTGTACGAGATGATGCGAGAACGCTTCACCTCCTACTTCAAGCCCTTCCGCAAGGTCGTCATTGACGAGTCTCTTGTGCTGTTCCGGGGAAAACTCAGCTTCCGGCAGTACATCCCCTCAAAAAGTCATCGCTTTGGCATAAAATTCTTTGTGCTGTGCGACTGCCAAACTGGCTATGTCCTGGACTTCCTGGTCTACAGCGGGAAGGAAGGGGACTTGCTTGTGGACCCACTCATTGGCTTTGGCGGAGCAGTGGTGCAAGCCATGATGGACCGCTACTTTCATAAGAATCACGTCCTCTACACGGACAATTATTACACGTCCCCCACTCTCTCACAGTACCTGCATGAGCGCAAGACGGGGACTGTAGGCACAGTACGAGGGAAAAGGAAGGGCATGCCACCTTTCCCTCCAAAGACCAAAAAAGGTGATGTGTTCAAGAAGAAGTCGGGGCCCATTCTGGCTATCCACTGGCACGACCAGCAGAAGGTCAACCTCCTGACCACCATCCACAAGGGGGAAATGGTGGAGACTGGCAAGGTGGATCGCCGCACCCAGGCCAGGGTGACCAAGCCCGATGCTGTCCTGGACTACAACATCAACATGAGGCTGGTGGACAAGTCCGACATGCAGATAGGCTTCATTGACTGCCTGCGTACCTCGTGCAGATGGTACAAAAAGTTCTTTCTGCATATGGTGGACATGTCAGTTCTGAATGCCTACAACATATACAAGCTTCGGAATGTGAACACACCCATGAAGTTCAATAGCCTGCGGAGGTTCCAAAAGCAGGTGTTGACGGAGCTCCTGGAGAAGTATGCTACGCCACAGAGGGCAGTGGCACATCCTGGGCCCGCCATTATTGACCGCTTGCAGTGTGCTCAATACTTAATTAGGCACAGGCTTGGTTCCCTGCCTCAGAATGAATCAGGAAGAACGCAGCAGAAGCGGTGCCATGTCTGCTACAACAGCAGGGTGAGGCCGAGGTCAGGTAAAAAGTCAACCATGGAGTGTGTGGAGTGCAAGGTGGCACTCTGTGCTTTAGAGTGCTTCTTTGATTACCACTCCAAGCTGGAGTTCTAATAATCATACTGAAAGTGCCAAATAAAATGACAATATGTACACTATATATATAGGCAAAAAGTGGAAGAAAACCAATTTAAAATGTTATACAAGTCATGTATTATGTTGATACAAATACAATTACACCATAATAATATGTGAAAGTGACACATATGTAATATACCAAGTAACATTCATATGATTAGAACCTATAGAAATATATAAATCAGTGAAAAAAGACACAATAAATTGTATATAAAACATTTACAAATCATATAACTAAGTGAAAATGACACAAGACCTAATATTTGATGGCCAAAGTATAATAAACACCTGTGATAACGAATAATCAGTGCCTAATACAACAATAACCTACCTCAATTACTAATAAAATGTACGGTATCGAGTGAAAATTAGCATTATCAGTGACAGTGACACTCTCTAAAGCATATTTGTCAAAGTGAAAGTGACACAAGACCTAATAATTGATGGCCAAAGTATAATAAACACCTGTGATAATGAATAATCAGTGCCTAATACAACAATAACCTACCTCAATTACTAATAAAATGTACGGTATCGAGTGAAAATGAGCATTATCAGTGACAGTGACACTCTCTAAAGCATATTTATCAAAGTGAAAGTGACACAAGACACAATACTTGATGGCCAAAGTATAATAAACCTGTAATAACGAATAATCAGTGCCTAGTATAACAATAACCTACCTCAATTACTAATAAAATGTACGGTATCGAGTGAAAATTAGCAATATCAGTGACAGTGATACCCTAATAAACATACTTTATATAATTGGCCTCAAAATAACTATAAAAATATCAAATAAACATCACATTCTCAATATCAAACACTAAAATCGTCTAAGGGAGATAAATACTTTGGCGCGACGAGCGGCTCGGTGCGTCGTAGCCATGGCCGGGGCGACGCGTCCGAACGCGGGAAGAATTTGCCGCCGAAAAGCACTCGTCTTCCCGCTTTCACCATTATGCAACCAGATGGGCTAGAGACCTCTACTCAACACCATTCGACAGAGGAAGGTTTGTGGAACATTATTCTTTTTTATTCATAACATTACATGCCATATTCATTGAATTACAGAGGAGTTAACATACCCCAAAGATCGTCAAAACACCCGGTACCACAGCACAGTCGCGAGCTATAGCCCCCGGGGCTGGAGGGTTAACCCTCCTGGCCCGGGCTGTATCTCCAAAGGACAGGGTGGGCTACCCGGGCAATCTGGCCGAAAAACGTCTAGGCCTAGGCTACCGTATTTTGGTTAATTTTAACTGCTAGAAATTTCCCACGCATCTATAATTGTAGTGCGGTTTCCAATCTGTAGACTGGCATTGAGTAGAGCTCTCTAAGTCAACTGGTTCAGTTGTGATGACGATTTTAGTGGAGAGCATTTTCAGGCGATGTTAGCAATACGACGATCTTTTCACTACTGAAACAACGACATACAGACATACAATAACAAACGAGTCTTCTCCTTCTTGTTTTCGGAGGTGCGGTGACGCAACGATCGGCTTTGTTTACATGCGTCGGACGCACGGCGTTCAGACCAAGCTGAATAGGCTTTCAAGCTTACTGACCAGGTAAGGACACCCGGGCACCAGCCCTTATTTCGTGGTGTCATATTAAAATGACACCCGGGGAGGAAAGGTTAAAGAGAGGCCTCATTCATCACATATTATGCCCGGTGCAAGCACTCGCAAAGTTTATGAGGGCTGCGCAACCTCGCCAACCATGTGCTTTATGGGTTAACCGAACAGGTAAGCGTGTTACAAAACGGAAGTTAGCTTCCTTGCTTGTCAACGTGATCAGGGAAAGCAATCCCGGCGTGATAGGCAGGGCTCACGACATTAGGAAAGGGGCAGTGTCCCTCAGATTTTTGCAAAATTTGTCAATTGATGATATTGCTAAAACCCAACTTTGGGCTTCCAATCATACGTTCCTTACACGCTACCTGTCTGTTGCTCTAGATAAACCAAAGCGTACCTGTGTAGCTTTACGGCAACGGGTACAGTAGATCATGTTATATTATAAGTTATGTTTTAAGAAAAAGGGGGGGGGGGGGGAGGTGTGCGGAATAGTCCATATCCCCCCTGTACCCTTGGAGATTGTGATACATCACGAGCTGTGATAGGACGGGTTCTACAGTCCAGTATTAGTTTACTTATTTTTAAATGCTAAGAAATTTATCGCATAGTTGCAACTATGTCTGTTCTACCAAAGTGTACACAAATATTACTGTACAATTATATATATACTATATCACTGCATGTACACTTTTATGAATTTAAAAAATTTTATAGGTACAGTATAACTTATTTGTTGGTGTTTCTTTCGGCAGATAAAACAAAATTTGGACAAGATATATGCCTCTCCTAATTTATATATATTATATATCCAGAATTATCCGAAATACATAAATCGGTTAGCATATCATATTTTTATGGGTTTTTGGACTCGGAGAATGATTATTTGATCTTTTACCACCATGTTAATGATGTACAAGTATTATGAATGATTTTCATAGGGCAAATAATAACAAACGATTGTTTTGTTCCATGTCCGAAGTTAGCACGTTTCTTTTTAAAAACACAATCGGTTAAATGATAGTGTTCTAGCTAGAGCGTTATACAAGTATAACAGATTTCCTTTGGTGGATGTTGTCTCTGGTAATGTTACTACAAAATTATATCAGTCACAACATCATTCATACAAACAAATTTCTTCAGGGTGATAGAAGTTTGGCAGGGTAGCGAAAAATGTACATATTTTCGTCATATATATATTTGTTTAGTGTACATATACTCATGTCAGTTCCCTAGGACTTTTACATGCTCTTCCTTTGCCATTTCTCTAAACGGACCCCACAAAAAAAACCAATAAAAAGCGTTTCCATTATACAGTAAACCCTCGCTCTTTCGTACTTCACTCTTTCGGACAAGCATTTCAATTCGAACTCATGGTTCAGCCTTTCGAATTTGTCTGAAAGGCTGAGAAAATACCTCCGTCCTTTTCAGACTACATTTAACTTCGGACTCATGCTTCAGCCTTAACTTCGGACTCATGCTTCAGCCTTTCGGATTTGTCCGAAAGGCTGAGAAAAATTAAATCGCATTCGGACCAAAGAGCCGAGTTTCGGACTTGTCTGGTTAGGTGAATGTGTATTCGGACCTATAAACTTCGGACATTATTTCAGCCTTTCGGATTTGTCTGAAAGGCTGAAGTGTGAGTTCGGACTCTGCCCTTTCGGACTTTTGACCCTTTCGGACTTTTGACACTTTCGGACAGGGGTCTCCCCCAATTAGTCCGAAAGAGTGAGGGTTTACTGTATAATGACAATGTCTAATTACTTATTATCGCCGATGTCCGAAGTTATCACCGCAGTACGAAGTTACCCCACTTTACGGTATATCAGTGAAGGACGAAGATGGCCGCTAGGGGGCTTGGTGTCAGGGAAACAAAGCATGAGAAATCCACGAATATGAAAGTCATATGATAACAGAATTATTTTTCCTTTTATTTTTTACAGAGTTTTTTCTGTAGGGTACCCAAACAAAATGACGATCCCATGAGGGAATTAAGCGTGCACTTATGAAGAGTACTCCACGATACTTCCGCACGGGCTATTCAAAATGCTGGCTCAGAATGTTGAATGGAGACTATTATTATTAACCTAACAAGTGCGCATGGGGGTAATTAGACACCTCTCCCTGTGCGCATGTATTTGAGGTGTTTCCGTCACTAAAATATTCATTGTACCATTAATAGCATTAATACTTATCCATATGCACCTATTATGGGTTGATTATAAAGGTATTAACCTGAAACAACAATAAAACGAGTGAAAACAGCGTTTGGATGGTCAAAATCGGAGATATAGCCCGCAAGTTGTATAATGTATGGGTGAGGCAAGCTGCTTTCCCGCCAATTTCCCCCAAGGCCACTGAGACACAGTCGATCGATATTCTCTCTCTCTCTCTTGCACTCGCTTTCTATCAGTGATGACCACACCCTGCAACCGGCTTTCTAATGTTAGCACGAAAATATACCTCAGAATAAGGGAATAACAGGGAAAATAGGTGATAACTGAAGGAGAGGAGGAAAGTGGGGAAGGAGGGGAGGTAGAGGACTGAGATTTTGCATGGCCCAGGGGCCAAAAAAATAAAAAAATAAAATAAAAAAACAAAAAAAATTTGATGTCAAAAGTTGATTTTTGTTTTCTCTGACTCTTAAGAGTCTTCCCGCAGTCCGCCGGGGGAACTCTTAAGAGTCTCCCCGCAGTTCCCGGGTTAATAGGCGAAGTCGTCAATGATTATGGGGCCCTACTAAATATTAGGTTTTCTCTACTTCCCTTTGGGAATCAACCCTATATTATTTTTACAGTACAAAGAAGGAATGAGGATAAATTACCTAGATTGTATGGGTGAGTGAAGGTACAAACAGAAAAGACAAGATCTCCAATAGTGTGAGTAAGAATAGTGGAACAATACCATACTCCTTTGTATTATTGAAGTTTAGGCAAATGGATAAGATGGCTGACCAAAACTGGATGAATAGATGCTAGACTAAGAATATGGAGGGAGCTATGCGGAGAGTTAGTCCTAGAAAGACGGGATCAGCTACAATCTGATATCAAATGTACAAACTTGACCAAGTGAAGCAGCCCTTAATTGGGGCTGCCTGGAATACCGCCATTAGGATGTGAGACTGAAGCCATATCTAATGGATCACTCGGCCTTTATAGTATCCATGTTGAGGTCAAAGAGTTCTCCATTCATGAACATTTTGACAACTGAAGTTGAACTGCTTTGGCTAAAATAACGGTAGAAAGTTACTTTTGAGGAATTTAATTCCAGAGAGAGAATCGGACGATTCAGGGCATAGGCCTAAATAAATTCTGAAAAGCGGTTTTGTTATGTGGAGGAATGCATTTTGAGGAAGTCATGGGCCTAAACAGGTGCTCTAGTATCACAGGATAAGATGCAAAGAGGCAGCACAGATGAAGTTCAAATGAACATAAACTATAAAGGAATTTATAACAATGCAAGGGAAGTAAATTCCTTATATAAGTAAAGGGAAAACATTATTTGTAATAACAGGGCTGTTGATCATTCTTCTATATTTTGTTTTACTTTCATCCAAATAACTCTGTGCAATCTCTCCAGAAAGGTAAGTAATAATGCAAACGATAATACCCTGAAGTTTATGCATTACCTTAAGGCTAGCTGCTATCAACGAAGAATTCACTGGTAAGAAGCCCAAGTTTCTCCGAGGCATTTCTATCACTAGATCAAATGGATGGACCAACTGAGGTTAGCATGTGTTACACCAAGGATCTCAATGCTGTAAGAGATAAGATTAAATTAGTTTGCCAAATAAAAATGCAGCCTTTTTTATAATACTTTTTACTATACAGTAATCATTTACAATATTTAATACATATCGTGTGTTCATTGCCAGGTGACACCTCTTAAATCCTCCTGGGTCAATTCCTGCTAAGGGTTGGCCACACCAGAAACACCTCCAGGCTACCGGTACATTGTCTGGACAAACTTTCTATCCTTCTTCCAATGTGTGGTAAGTTTTAGTTCTCCGGGTGGTCAGGGGCCGGGGAAGTGCTGGAGGGACCTTGGTGACCCTGGTCTCTGGGTCTTCTCCTGGATGACCTAGATGCGTGTGAATTTGTATTTTGTTTCATTGTTTTCTGTTGTGTTTTGTGATGTCCCTATGTTACTGTGACGTTAGTATAGGATTTCTACTCTACCCTATACTCTGTCTATCATGACCTGGCCAGAAATTGTCATGTTCAGTCAAAACCAATAGCTCATCAAAAACCTTGATAATATGTGATAAATCTAGAAAGAGGGCCATTACCTAGTTACAATTATACATGAAACAATATTACTAATCAGAGTCTATTACAAACACATAAGGACAGTCAAGAAAAGAAGAGTAACTTAAAATTAACATTCATGAGAAAATTTGTCTGAAAAATATTGATTTTGACTGTACGACATCTGGCATTGTGGTTGTGTCGTCCCTGTTTTGGTTTGTTTATTTTGCAAGTCTTAAATTATAATTACTGCATCTCATAGATATTCTCTACATATTATACACTACAGCTGTTACAATGAGCTAAACAATGAAATATGGTAGTAATTACTGTATTAGAAAACAATACTGAAAGGAGGATAATGATGGGGATTTTTTCTTTGATCTTTAACCCCATCAGCCCCATCGTGCCTTTTAACCCCTTGAGTACCAGCAACGCACGTTATGCGTCGCCTATGTTTATAACGTTAAACCCCAGCGACGCTATGGTTGCGTTCACATTAATTACTCTTGTCCTATGGCACCTAGTGTTCAGATTTGTATGGGAACTGCTTTAGTATCCCATGCAACAATACCGATGGTTGGAAACCCTCCAAGTCCAGCCGCGTGCAAGAAGTGGTAATAAATAGGAATGAATGGAGAATGCTTGTGAATAGATGAGTGAACACATGGTCATTTAGGAGAGGGGGTCGGGCGCCAGTTGGACTACATAATAGTCCATCAAGCGCCTGGCCCAGGGAGCCGGTGGTAGTGAAGGGTACGCCTGAAAGCATGGTGGGTGGGCTTGTAGCGGCTTCGCTGTGGGTCTGCCTGCGGAAATTTGAGCCTTTCCAGGAGATCTGGTACCTGGGAATCTAACTGGGGACCCCAAATGGGCCTGGGTCTCTGTATTTCTCCTGGACAACCTAGATGTGTGTGATTTTGTGTTCTGTTTTTTTGATGTTGTGATGTTGCTGTGATGTTACTGTTTGTTTTGGTCCCGGAGGCTCTGCCAATAGACTTAAGAACAGGACTCCCATGGGAGTTGTTATATGCAGATGATCTAGTTCTTATTGTAGATAGTGTGCAGGAGGTGGAGGTAAAGTTAAATAGATGAGGGAGGGTATGACAAACAAGGGATTAAGAGTTAATATAGATAAAACGAAGGTCATGATCAGTGGAGTAGGGCAAGGAACTATGGAAAGAAGCGGCGACGATCCATGTGCAGTATGTGGGAAGGGGGTGGGAACTACAGTTATTCAATTCAATGTTGCATCTGTAGTGGCTGGATACATAAGAGATGTAGTGGGGTGAGAGGACCTTTGACGAGAATCATAGACTTTAACCCCTCAAACCCGGTTGGGCTCTGAGGCACCCATAACAAACGCGGCCCGCAGACCCCGGAAGGGCTCTGAGGCTCCGGCAGCTTGAAAGCCTGTAAGCTTGTTTTGAAAGGCGTCCGTCCGACGCATATAAACACAGCCGGTTGGACCGACGCCGCGCACCTCTGAACACAAGAAGGAGAGGCGTAGTTTGTTCTTGTGTGGCTGCATGTTGTCATTTTAGTAGTGAAAAGTGGCTAATATGGCTGACATCGCCACTAAGTTCTCTCCACGGAAATTGTCATCACAACTGAACCAGTTGACTTAGAGAGCTCTACTCAACGCCATTCTACAGGTACGAAACACATCTACGCTTGGGGATGCGCGGGAATGCAGAAGAAGTCAAAATAATAAAGATACGGTAGCCTAGGCGAGACATTTTTTCGGCCAAATCCCCCGGGTTTCGGGGAATATTTATAGAATACATAGCCGAGGCTGGAGGGTTAATGTGTAGTGTGTAAGGGAGAACTTCTGTTAAATAACCCGCTTGTTAGTATTTATTTCAGCAGTGTAGCACTGGTGTGTGTGAATAAATTCTGCTACTTGGGCGATACAGTTTCCACCAAGGCGGCGCTGAAGCTGGCTAGAGTCGGAAAGGGCTGGGGTAAGTTTAGAGAGTTGTTGCCACTCTTAACCATGAGAAAACTCTCACTTCACCTAAAAGGCAAGGTGTATACCTCGTGTGTTAGGAGTGCGATGACCATGCCTCGGAGACGTGGCCGGTTAAAGCGGAGGATATCAATAGAATGGAACGGAATGAGAAGAGAATGGTGAGATAGATGTGTCGGGTTAACCTCAAGGGGTATCAAGTAAGGAATTTAAAAGGTGTATGGGCATTAGGAGTATCTGTGAAGTGATGCGCACGAGACGAATTGGTTGTGTTGGACACAGAGAGAATGGATGATCTGAACTGGGTGAAGAAATGCTGGACTGTGAACGTGGGGGAACTGCACGTAGGGGTAGACCTAGAAAGACGTGGGATAACCACTGTCCCCTTAACCCATTTTATACCATGGCACCATTTACATTTTATTCTTACAAAAATAGACCATCTTAACCCTTTCAGACTCATATGATGCAGAGGTTGCCAGATTAGCAATAAGAAATAGAGTTCTCTCACTCTTATAATTACCTCTCCAAAATTAGTTTTCTGCCCACAGCTAACTCAACTGCAGAGGTTGAAGTAACTAAACTAAAGGTTTCTAAATACCCCTGATGGTAACAAAGGCTTTAAAGTATCCCTAATAGGCTAAAAATCGCGTAATATGTCGGAAGGGGTTAATAAACTTACGAATGATCTCTAGGAATCAAAGATGTAAAGTCTATCATGATTATCCCTTGGACTCCCACAGGTCCTTCTTAAACTGAACACAATTATTTATGTAAGGGTATCCTGAATAAATGAAGAAAGGTGTCTCAGTATTGATAAGAGCCAAACATACAAGCTTGCTGAGTGGCGGGAACTAGCCTCCTTTAACATTTAAAAGGCGAAGCTATGGTATTTCAAACGTCCCGCCAGGCGAAGCTATTTTGGTTCATTCCCAACTTGACTAATTCCTTGAACGTGACGATAGTGCGTTATTATGTGTGCAATTAGTTTGCTTCGGAAACAGATTAACTTGCTCATGTAGTAATGTACACCCTATGTGGTGGATTGTGTTCTTTTATTTTAGTAAGCGTTGGTTCCACAAAGCGATTCTGATTAAGTTATTTTGCCTTTATATTGTCTTTGTCCAAGTTTTGGTTTGTTTAGTTTGCAAGTTTTACATTTTAATTTACCATATAAATCATTATTACTTCTCCTTATGCCCCTATTTTACTTTTAATATGAACATATGAACATTTAAGAGCAATAAAAGAAGTAGGAATAGCATTTGGGGGGTGAAAAAGACATTATTGCCGCCCGGTCGTATCATAAGGCAACAGCCCGGGCGAGGAATACCCTTACTTCCCGAGCTCTAGAGCGACACTGACGGCTCTGAGTAGAAGTCTTTGTGTTGCAAGGATCTCTACCTGCCTCGCCTGTGTTAAAGAGACCGCGTGAGGGAAATTCGCGCAGAAAATTACCCGATAAAAGCGGGAATTATGATGTAAAACTTGCAAAATAAACAAACCAAAACTTATACAAACACAGTAAAACGACAAAATAACTAATCAAAATCGCTATGTGGAAACAACGCATACTGACGTACAGTATAGTAGACTATATTACTGAAAGACTATTATCCATTTCCTTGCTCAAGGGAAATGGTACCGGCTACCAGTGTATGCGAAAATCCTTCAAGCCTGAATGGGGGATTGAACTTGGGTCTCCCAGGTGGAAGACCGAGACGCTCTTGACTACATTACCAAGCCAGTAGTGAACTAAAACAAGTAGCGATTGAAATGCAGTTTAGTTGACGCTATATGACGTTACATGACGCTATATGTTTGCTAATATATATATCTTTTTATTAATTTTTAGTTTCCTCCCCAGACCTCCATCAAGCTTCAAAAAATATCCCCTAGACCCCCCTTCTAAATAAATTTGTAAATTTTTCGGTAGAAAAATGTCCGGGCCAAAGGCCGGTTCCTCCTACAATTACAGGCTCGCTATCGCTCGCCAGGAAAAATATTGAGACCTAAATGGCACAAAATTTCCTAATATTGACAGGGAAATGGGGCGAAAGGTCTTTAAATCTGAAAACTAATGGGTTGAACTTCTTAAAATCTGAAAACTAATGGGGCTAAACATGAGGAAGAAGGGGGACCAGAAAAACAACCTATCTCCCCTTAACCCTCTCCGACATATGACGCGATTTTGAGCCTATTAGGGATACTTTACATCCTTTCTTACCATCAGGGGTATTTAGAAACCTTTAGTTTAGTTACTTCAACCTCTGCAGTTGTCTTTGAGTTAGCTGTGTGCAGAAAACTAATTTTGGAGAGGTAATTATAAGAGTGAGAGAACTCCATTTCTTATTGCTAATCTGGCAACCTCTGCGTCATGTGGCGTGAAAGGGTTAAAGAAGTATCCATATATACTGTATCTCTCCCTGCAATATTTGGTTGTGTAATCTAC
Organism: Paralithodes platypus; assembly: GCA_032716605.1. Lineage (NCBI taxonomy): Eukaryota > Metazoa > Arthropoda > Malacostraca > Decapoda > Lithodidae > Paralithodes > Paralithodes platypus. The sequence continues at coordinate 43,707,479 of CM064527.1, read as the reverse complement.
ATCAGCAAACTGGGCGATACTGTCCTGAAGCATGTCGTTGTCTCTGTTGTTGTTGTTTCCTCTCCTCTCTAATTCGCCGGGCCGTTTCCTTCTTGCGGGCGATCTCGTCTTGCGTACATTTGAGAGGTGGTGGGGAGAGAGGCGGCTGGGAACTTGGCGCCTCACTCACTGCCGGTTGACTCCCAAACTGAGCTGTGAGGTCAACATGTACAGTAGTTAGAATAATATCCTACTAATGATAAGACACATTGTAAAAGTTTGATAGTGTCTTTACAAACTATACACTTGGCACTGTTTACATACATAAATGGAATCTATATAGTTAGGCTTCACTCATTGCCTCCTAACTTCCATATTGAGTTGTATGCTCAAGAGTGATAATCAGTAGATAATCAGTAATCCAAAAACTAAGAATCAGAAATAATAAATCTTAGGAAGTCGATAATGATATACTGTATAATGTCACTGTACGAGTGCTCCACAGGCCGAGTGCGGAGTACTCGGCCTTTAAACTTATGTATGTACTGTATGTACATACCAGTACATATAATTTTTATTTAAGCATCAACTCTTTACAATCGTAGCCATAAATATAATCCCTTGCTTGGTCAATTTCCAAGGCAAGAGATTAACTCTAAAAGTTAACGAGGCAAAGATCACATCTTAGCAGACGATCTGCATAAAATCCACTAGAAAAATAAATATTTCAAAATATCGATTTGATGCATACTGTACATGCATACATGACAGACATGCGTAAATGTGTGAGCCTTGGTCACCCAAAGGTGGCTATGGAAACAACGAGGGTAATCCAACTGTAATACAGCAGTTATGTGGAAGTACCTAGCTCCAGCACTATATGGACCATGGGCGACTGCTGGGAGCAGTACACCATTCTATTTACAGGGCCAGATATCATAACTGGCACCTAGGGTTATATTGTCAACCATCTTGACGTGATGCTGGAAAGTCAAACTGATAAATTACTCTCTACACTTTGCAGCATATGGATTGTATGCTAAACAAAAATATAAGGAGAAAGAACAAAAAAATAGGCAAATATATTATCTAAAAAAATCCCAGCCACTTAACATACTTGACAAGAGCAATTGCAAGATTAACTAAAAATAAATAAAAATAAACTCTTCTCACCTATCGAAACTCCTTCATACTTTTCCCGGGAATTTAAGAGTTTAAAAAAGATATGTTCTCTAAGCTTTGCAGAGGTACTTACATTCCACCTCATCAATCATGCTCAGGACATCATCTTCAAACAAATCATCATCCAGGACGTCACAAGTCGGGATCGGTGAGGTGGTGGGAGCAGGTGGTTTACTTCTCATCATACAGGGATCAATCTTCTTTTCAATCTCTTCAGTTGGTCCTAACAATTAGAAAAGATTAGTTTGCAAATAAAGTTAAAGTTGGTCCTAACAATCAGAAAAGATTAGTTAGCAAATAAAGTTAAATGTAGATACGTACTGTATATTTCTATACATATAATAAGTCCCGGACTTCTCAAATTGACTAATTCCTTGAACGTGACGATAGTGCGTTGTTATGTGTGCGATTAGTTTGCTTGGGACCCAGATTAACTTGCTCATGTAGTAATGTACACCCTATGTGGTGGATTGTGTTCTTTTATTTCATAAATTTTATTTTAGTAAGCGTTGTTTCCACATAGCGATTTTGATAAGTTAATTTGACTTTGTATTGTCTTTGTCCCAGTTTTGGTTTGTTTAGTTTGCAAGTTATACATTTTAATGCATGAACACGTACTTTTGTTTGATGTATATACAGTACTCAGGCACATACCCTATAGCTGGGGGTGGCAGACTCAAGACAGAGCCCCAAAATAAACAATAAAACATTTAAAAAAAAAAAAAAAAAAATAGAACGCACGCACATCTAGGTCACCCAGAAGACCAAGGATCATTATGGGCTTCCAGCACTCCCCCAGTCCCAGACCTCCCGGAGAAGCTCCGGTCTCAGCAGGCAGACCCGCAGTGAAGCCCACCACCACAATGCCCGCCCACCTTACTTCCAGGTATGACCCTTCACAACATACACCGGCTCCCCGGGCCAGGCGCCTGACAGACTATTATCTTGTACAACTGGCGCCCGATCCCCTCTCTATCTATCTATCTATCTATATACAGCACTCGGGTACGGTCGAGGTTAATAAGTGCTGTCAGATATTTCACAAAGTTTCGGACACTGACTAATACTCTGAGGGATAAGCACTTTTCCCAGTAACTATAAAGATACCAATAACACTTGTTGAGCGAAAACCAATGGAATCCATGACAACACCTACCTACCCCTGATTGTACATACCCCATTTTATTTATTTATATTTTTTCTAAGTTGGCTGCATACCATATGTGGTTGTGTGAATATAACGGGTACCTAGGTTGTGTATAATTAAATATGTTTGTGATATGACCCAGCCAGGGCTCGAACCCAGGCCAGTAGTGCAGCACTCCCAACACCTTAACCACTAGGCCACCGAGGAGCTTAAAAGTAGTGGCTTCATTTGTAATCAAATTCCATCCACCACCACCCGCTTCGACTTGTGGTCACGTTGCTTGATACCATACACACAAACACCTCACACACAAATACTAGCAGCTAAGAAGGATACTTGTAATCTGGGGCACAATTAAGACCTCTCCGAATAAACAAGTACTGTAGAGCCTATAATATATTTAATATTTTTTCAGATATGACCCAGCCAGGGCTCGAACCCAGGCCAGTACTGCAGCACTTCAACACCTTCACCACTAGGCCACCGAGGAGAAGTACACTGGTTGTGTGAAAATACCTGCCAATCAATCAATGGGGCATACGACGTGACAGCGTGGAACATGCTACCAAGTTCATTTGAATAGAGTAAATACACTACTGCAGAACCTAAAATACTATAGTAGAAATATAGGAAACATTAGGCAAAGCACATAATGATACATACCAGTACTAGACATGCCTTAATATGAAAAAGTTAAGTACAGTATTGAACCATATATTGGGTTGGGTGATAGCTGGTCTTGTCCAGAGTGAGGTTTGGCATCCTCTACCTAACCTTAGCCGTCCCTGTCTGTCTCTTTTCCTACTTCGGGTGGAGGTGGGGGGGTGGGGGGTGGAGGGGGAGGGGGGGGGGGGAGACTGACCCTGAGAATTGGAACATTAAATGCCGTTTCTGTTCGGGCTCTGTCCCAAGAAGGCGGCCACTCCCAGCTATGGGGTATGTGCTGGAGTATATACAGTCAATCCTCCGGTAACACGCACTTTGGAAACGCGGATTTGGTGGCACGCATTACACCCCAAATATCTAAAAATTTGCTAACACGGTCAATACTTACACTGGCGCGGGGTCTAGCCGGGCGCCGAACCATTACTCCCGACTTTAGTCGTTTACCGATGCTCATATCTCTGCAAATATATGGCCTAACCAAGTTTTTATGCATACCGGAGGTAGATATGATTGTTGCCGTGCATTGGGCGAAGACTAGAACACTCCACATTGTGTAGTTATTGTATGAGGTGAGAATAATTACCGAAACACACTTATGTTATTATTTGGCTATGTCGAGTGAGTGTGTGTGTGTGTGTTGTCGTTGTATACACAACGGCTATTAGAGTTGGTTACAGATAATGTACTTGCACAACATGTGAAGGAAAATACTAGAGTGAGGGGTAATAACAAACCTTCTAAACTTAATCTGATTTTTACAAAAGATCCTCATGAAATTAGTGATATAAACTATCTATGCCCTGTAGGCAAAAGTGATCACCTATTATTGAAATGGAAGTTGATCTCTAGTAATGCCAATAGATTAGACAATAGCTATATAAATAACAGAGTAAATTATAGTAAAGCTGATTATGTATCCTTGAAAAGATATTTAGAGGAAGTAGATTGGGATCTTATTTTGAAGGAACAAGATGTACAAGGTAAATATGGTAGGTTCCTCGAAATTTATAGAGAAGGAACCAATCTGTTTGTCCCAAGATACAAAACTGGAAATTTTACTAAGTAGAAAGAATGGTTTAATTTGAAATGCAAAAGAGCTCTGGGTAGGCGTGATGCAGCTTGGGATAGATAAAGAAGAAGGAACACTGAGAGTTGTTGTTGTTGTTGTTGTTGTTCCCCAAGCTGCCTGGCCGAACAGCCCCAAGGCCCCGAGCAAGGCCAAGGCCATAACCGAGCGCCCCACAGAACCCTCCCCGCCGACCACAATAAAGCCTGGGTGACCGAAGCCACTCCATGGCGGGGAGCTGAGGAGGGTGCGGAAATGCCCGGGAAACCAAAGCCCCACCCAGGGCCCTGTGTCCCTCAGCAATTATGAAGAGAAAGTTGAGGGGCAAGGGAAAAATGTGACGCTTTGGCTTCCAATCTTGGTAGATTGGGAGGTCAATCCACGTTAGAGACGCCGTCACTTGAGATCTAGAAAATATATAAGTAAAAGGAACAGTCAGAGTAAGCTATGGGTATGGCAGAGATTGCTCAGTTCTCACTCTGATAGACCAGCCCATCACCACATGACTAGAACCCAATCCTCTCAGCATCAGCTAGGAAAGGCCCTAGAAAGCCGCCTGAGAGTAATCGGAATAAATATAAACAGGAGAGGTTTATAACCCCCTGGGGGTTAGGGAATAGAATATGCCCCACGTGCCTTCTGCGTGTCGTAAGAGGCGACTAAAGAGGTTGGGTCGGTGGGCTTGCGACCCCCACCCGGAAAAAATATCTAAGCAAAGAAAAACGAACGAACAGCCTCGGATGCGGACGGAACCAACGTTGACGAACCACGACCGACTAAGGACATGCCTTCGGACATTCTGAGAATGCCTACGTGGAATGTTAGTGGCATGAATGATGGCACAAAAGAGAGAGAGGTTCTGGAAGTGTTAGTGAATGCCAGGCTGGATGTATGTGGAATGACAGAGACCAAATGGAAAGGTTCAGATGTGAGAGAGTGGGAGTGTGGAATGGGTGTGTGTGCTGGAGTGAGTGAAGGAACAGCGAGAGAAGGTGCATGTTTGTTTGTAAGTAGCAAATGGAAGGAATGTGTAAGAGAGTATGGGTCTGTGGGTTCAAGGATTGTGTGGGTGAGAATGAAAGTAGGAATACAAACGTGGGTGATTGTATGCGTGTATGCCCCGACAGAGGATATACTTGAAAGAAAGAAAGATGAGTTCTGGATGAATGTGGAGGCGTGCCTGGAGAAGTTTGACAAGAACGAAAGAATATTTCTGATTGGGGATATGAATGGTAAGGTGGGTGATAGGAAAGTTGAGGGAGTGGTGGGAGGGTGGGGGGTACCATCAGAGGTGAATGGGAATGGTAGTGCACTTGTGGACGTATGTGTGGGGAGGAGGCTGTGGATAGCCAACACCTTTTTCCGACACAGAATGATCCACAGGTACACATGGAAACGGATGTTGACGATGAAGGATAAGACAGTGGTGGAACGAAAGTCATTGATTGATTATGTATGTGTGGATGAACGAATGAAGAAATCTGTGATGGATGCTAGGGTGTATAGGGGTATTGGAGGGGGTCTGTCTGATCATTATGTAGTGGTAGCTAAGGTTAGGATACAAAAGAAGTGGGTGAGGAGAGCAGGAGGGAGGCGAGAGGAGGGTGGAATGGTGAGGAGGGTGGAGAGGTTGCAGGAGGAGGAAGTCAGGGAGGAGTACAGGAGAGCAGTGGAAAGACGACTAGGTGGGTTCGACCTGGAAGTTATGGAGGAAGTGGAGGAGATGAGCAAGGTGTTTAAGGATGAGATCTGTGCAGCATGTGATGAGGTGTGTGGAGTGAGGAGAAGAGGGAGGGGAGTGAAAGGTACAGCATGGTGGACAGAAGTGGTAAGAATAGCTGTGGAAGAAAAGAAGAAAGCATATAGAGAGTGGTTGGGTAGTAGAGGGAATGAAGATTCCGAGAGACGGAAACGAGCGAGGTACGTGGAGAGTAAGAGGGTGGTGAAGAGAGTAGTGAAGGAAAGTAAGAGAAGAGTAGATGAGGAATTTGGAAGGAATCTGAGTGTAAAATGGAGGGAGAGTAAGAAACTGTTCTGGAAAGAAGTCAAGAAAGTTAGGGAAGGTAGCAAGGGAAACAGTAAGGGTGTGAAAGATAAGAATGGGAGAATGCTAGCTGAGAAGCAAGAGAGAGTCGAAAGATGGAGGGAGTACTTCAGTGAGTTGCTAAATGAAAGGAATGAAGAGCCAGCAAACATAGCTGGATATGGTATGGGAGGGAGAAGAAGAGAAGTAGTGGAGGAGGAGGTGGGGATCAGGAGGTCAGAAGTGTGGGAAGCCATGAAAAGAGTGAAGTTGGGGAAAGCACCAGGAACAGATGGAGTGTGTGGGGAAATGTTGAGGTATGGTGGTGAGATAGTGATAGAATGGGTATGGAAAATGTGCAAACTAGCATGGGAGAAGGGGAGTGCACCCGGTGACTGGAAGACTGGCATAATAGTCCCCCTATATAAGGGCAAAGGGGAAAGAGGAGTGTGTGGTAACCACCGAGGAATATGTCTTCTAAGCGTAGTAGGGAAGGTATACAGTAGGGTAGTGATTGAGAGAGTGAGAGTGAGAACGGAGAAATGGATAGGCGACGAGCAGGGAGGTTTTAGGAAGGGAAGAGGATGTGTAGATCAGATTTTTACCCTGAATTGTGTTGTGGAGAAGTATCTGGAGAAGAAACAAAAGGTGTATGTTGCCTTTATGGACTTGGAGAAGGCCTATGACAGAGTGGATAGAGAAGGTTTGTGGAAAGTACTTAGAATATACGGAGTAGAGGGCAAGTTGCTGAAAGCAGTGAAGAGCATGTATGAGGGTGCAAAGGCGGCAGTACGTGTGGAGAGTGAGCAGAGCGAGTTCTTTGACCTGAATGTTGGTTTGAAACAGGGGTGTGTGATGTCCCCGTGGTTGTTTACTGTATATATGGATGGAGTTATGAAAGAAATACTATCAAGAGCAGTGGATGTTGGTGTATCGCTGAAAAGGGAGGGAATTGAGTGGAAGCTACCTATACTGCTGTTTGCGGATGATACAGTTCTGATGAGTGATAATGAATGGGAGTTGCAGGGTCTGGTAAATGAGTTTGGAACAGTGTGCGAAAAACGGAATTTGAAGGTAAATACGGGGAAGAGCAAGGTTATGGTCTTCGAAAGGGGTGAAGTCACAGAGTGTGAGGTGAAGCTGAACGGTCAGGCTATGGAGATCGTCAACTCTTTTAAGTATCTGGGCAGTGTGTTGAGTAAAGATGGGACTATGGATGAAGAGGTGCGGGAGAGGGTACAACAGGGGAAGAGGGTTGTAGGAACGCTAAAAGCAGTAACAAGAAATAGGGTGGTCAGTATGGAAGTGAAGAAGTCCTTGCATGACAGTGTGGTAATCCCGACACTGACTTACGGAAGCGAAGCATGGACGTTGGTTGAGAGACTCAGACCAAGAGTGAGAGCAGTGGAAATGAATTACTTAAGGAGTGCGTGCGGAGTTACATGGAGGGATAGACAGACTAATGAGGAAGTAAGAAGGAGGTGTGGTGTGGAGGTGGATGTGCTGGAAAGTGTGAAAAGGAACAACTTGAGATGGTTCGGCCATATGGAACGTATGGAAAGCGAGAGAATGACTAAGAGGGTGTACGAGAGCGAGGTGGAGGGACAGAGGGGGAGAGGTAGACCGAATATGAGGTGGAAGGATGGAGTGAGGAACTACATGAACGAAGGCGGTGCTGGTTGGGGGGAGGGGCGTCGACTGACTGGGGACAGAGGTGCATGGGGGCGGTTCGTTCGTGGCCACCCCTTCGGGGATCACGGCGTCAGGCAATAGATAGATAGATAGATAGGAATAGATGTTAACATAATTAGGCAAGTTAAAATGAACTATGAGAAGAACATAGTAAATAAATGTGAAAGTGACCCTAAATTGTTTTATAAATATATAAACAGTAAGTTGAAGGTAAAGAAACAAATTACTAAATTAAGAGTAGATGCTAGGACGTATGAAAATGTATCGGACATGTGCGAGGTAATGAATAACAAATTGGGGTCGGTTTTTACTAGAGAGGAAAGTTTTGATGAACCACAAGCAGGAGTACTGGAGAGTGGTCTTAGCAAGATTGAAATAACTAGAGATGAGCCGTTATCTGCGATGAGAGGACTTGAAGTAAGGATAGCTATGGGACCGGATGAAGTGTCTGCCTGGGTTTTAAAGGAGTGTGCAGAGCAATTAGTGGAGCCAGTGAGGGACATAATTCAAGCTTCCTTGGATAAAGGACAGGTTCCTGTTGAATGGAAAAGAGCTAATATCATTCCGATATACAAGAATGGAAACCCTGAGGACCCTTTAAACTATAGACCAGTTTCACTTACTAGTATTGTATGCAAGATTTGTGAAAAGCTAATTAGGAGGAGATGGATGAAAATGTTGGAGAGAAGGAAGATAATAATGCCAAAGCAATTTGGATTCAGAGAAGGGACATCTTGTGTTACCAGTCTGCTATGTTACTACAGTAGGGTGATAGATGTACTGCAAGAAAGAGGCGGATGGGTGGACTACGTCTACTTAGACCTTTCCAAACCATTCGATAAGGTACCATATAAGAGATTGTTATCTAAGCTTGAGACGATAGGATGTGTCAGGGGTAGTTTGCTGAAATGGATGGAGAGCTATTTAACAGATAGAGAAATGAGGACCAACATTAGAGGAACTTACTCATCATGGCGGAAAGTTGAGAGTGGTGTGCCACAGGGATCTGTGTTGGCACCTCTTATGTTCCTTATGTACGTGAATGACCTGCCGATAGACATAAACTCCTACATGTCAATGTTTGCAGATGACGTAAAAATTATGAGACAAATAACAAATATAAGTAGTTGTGAGGAGCTGCAAGGGGATTTAGATAAAATATACGAATGGAGCACCAAGTGGAAAATGAAATTTAATATAAGTAAATGTCATGTGTTAAATATGGGAAGAAGTGTGAATAGACCAAATTGGGAGTACAGGATGGGAGATAATATAATTGGCAAGGCCGAAAAAGAAAAGGATTTAGGGTTGATTATACAAGATAACTTGTCGCCAGAGAAACATATTAACAAGCTCTTTAGCGGAATGTATGCAATGGCCGGGAATATGAAAGTTGCTCTGAACTACTTGGATGAGAACATGTTAGCAAAGTTTATAAAAAGTATGATTAGACCAAGATTGGAGTATGCAGCAGTGGTGTCGTCCCCGCATCTTAAGAAGCATATTCACAAGTTAGAAAGAATCCAGAGAGCAGTTACTAGATTGGTTTCAAGTCTTAGAGAACTGCCATATGAAAGGAGGCTAGACAAATTAAATTTACCGAGTCTAAGGGAGAGGAGAGAGAGGGGAGACATGATAATGATGTACAAATGCACCCGAGGGCTGGAGAGGCTGGATAGGGAGGATATATTAATTATGGATACAGGAATAACTAGAGGCCACAGCTACAAAGCAAAAAGACCTACCTGCAAGAACGATATCAGGAAGTTTAGCTTCCCCTATAGATGTATTGACAAATGGAATGGGCTGGAGGAGGAGGTGGTAGGGGCAAGGAACATCCATATTTTCAAGAAAAAATTGGATGAAAGTAGACTGAGAGACGGGACAACACGAGCTTAGCTCAACTCCTGTAAACTACAATTAGGTAAATACAATTAGGTAAATACTACGTGGCTAGGCTATCTCGGTCGCCGAACCTTTACTTCCGACTTTCGTCATTTACCGATGCTCATATCTCTGCAAATAAATGGCCTAACCAAGTGTTTATGCATACCAGATGAAGATATTGTTGTTGCAGTGCATTGGGTGAAGACTAGAACACCCTACATTGTGTAGTTATTGTGTGAGGTGAGAAATAATAAGACGGCGAGTTAAGCGGGAATTCCGAAGTTCAGATTTTCGCCATCTAATGGTGGAGGAAAAAAATAATATGCCTCACGCATCCTACTGCGTGTTGTACAAGGCGACTAATAGGGGGTATGGCGATATACTTGTGGACCAACAGCCATTACTATGCAATAAAGTCTTTATCTTAGCACTGTCTTGGTATGGCACTGCTGAGGCTGGAGAGGTGCGGATAGGTGTGCCACAGGGGACTGAATCTTACCTGGGCGCTGTTTGGCACCACACCTGTGTCAGCAACAGTATTTGCATGTTGGAACAGTGTTGGGGCAGGACTTTATTGTTCTATAATCCAATTGCCTAATATACAGTAGAGTCTTGTTATGGTCCTGTCTTTTTGTAACACTGTTAAGGCTGGTGTGGTTGCAGATACTGCAGGTGCAAGTGCTGCAGGGGGACTCTGTTGAGTCTTGCTGAGGCATGGTTAGCATTATACCAACATCAGCCACAGTGATGACTTGGTGGGGCAGTGCTGTGGCGGGACTTTATTGTACTACAGTACACTCCAACTACTGAAAGGCAACCCCGTCGGAGCCGTTACAATGCATGTAATGGAAAAATGACATTAAATCATTGTATGTATGTATGTATATTTACCGATGCTCATATCTCTGCAAATAAATGGCCTAGCCAAGTTGTTATGCATACCAGATGTAGATATGGTCGTTGCTGTGCGTTGAGTGAAGAGTAGACCATTCTAAAATGTGTAGTTATTGTGTGAGGTGAGAAATATGATGGCGGGATTTCAGCGCTTCGATCGAAAAATGTCGGCTACTGCTGTGACTCTCTCTCCTTAACTAGCCTAGCCTAAACAAAATATTTATTCAGAGGTAAGAGTTGTTGCAATGGGCAAATCAACCCAATGCATATGTCAAATAACCTTTATAATTAATTTAATTATTATAACATAGGCTTCTATGGAGAAAAAGTGGACTTTGCGGAAATCCCCAGAACACTACTTAAGGTACGTTTAACATGTAAACCTATGGGTTCGGTAACGCGGATTTTGGTAACACGGGAGGTTACCAGAACACATTAGCCGCATTACCGGAGGATTGACAGTTCCACATGCAACTTAGTTACCGTAATATCTCAATATAGGATGGCTGTCACTTTAACCCACTTGAACTTCATCCACAATAAAAATAAGTTTAATGAAAAGAAAAGGGAGTGTACCGTACTGTATACCGGTAAATCATGTATTAATTTTTAAAGATAGAACTGTTGTTGTTGTTGTTGCTGTTCCCCAAGCTGCCTGACCGAAAAGCCCCAAGGCCCCGAGCAAGGCCAAGGCCATAACCGAGCGCCCCCACAGAACCCTCCCTGCCGACCACAAAAAAACCTGGGTGACCGAAGCCACTCCATGGCGGGGAGCTGAGGAGGGTGCGGAAACACCCGGGAAACCAAAGCCCCACCCAGGGCCCTGTGCCCCTCAGCAAATTATGAAGAGAAAGTTGAGGGGCAAAGGAAAAATGTGACACTTTGGCTTCCAATCTTGGTAGATTGGGAGGTCAATCCACGGAAGAGACATCGTCACTTGAGATCTAGAAAATATAGATAGAACTGTAAACAGTAACAGTAGACAATATAGCCTAAAATACAATAATCACAGGTTCAATTTTTACCTGGTCTAGAAAGTTGAGGCCGAGTGTTGATACTTCTATGTGTATTTTTCTGGCTTTCCACATTAGCTAGTTGGTGCCGCGGCCTGGTAGCTCCATTTGTGACATTACCAAGTGGAGCTCTGGGGTTGAAATGGGACCTTACTGCACTAGTCATTAAGCAGTTGTTGGAATTTTCAGGGTGAAGGGTAGAATGACTAGGAAATTTGTTTGGCTGGTGAGTGGAATGACTAAAGAATTTGTTAGCTTGAGTGGAATGACTTGGGAATTTGTTTGCTTGAGAGGAATGACTTGAGAATTTGTTTGCTTGAGTGGAATGACTTGAGAATTTGTTTGCTTGGTGAGTAGATTGACTTGAGAAATTGTTTGATTGAGTGGAATGAGAGGTGAATTTGTATCCTTGAGCAGCGGGTGGTTTGCAAGTTGACATGGTAGTTTTCATCCCTAGAAGTAGTTGTTTATCATCTGGTATTGGGTTGAAACTTGGCATGCTTGTCTGTATCCCTAGCAGTAATTGGTTGTCGTCCGGTATGGCCGTGAGGAGGGACTTGAATATCTCCTCGTCCTCCTCAAACTCCCGCAAGACGTCTGCTTCCGCTGAGCTGTTACTTCGTCTTATTGTTGTGGAGGAACTGGGGACCCTGGCGTCACCGGTGGATTGTGAACGCGGTAGAGGTCCTTTTGACGGCGGTAATTTTCCTGGACCGGTATTAAATGTTTGAAACTTTCTTGTACTAGGCCCTGGTAATATTCCTGTACTAGATGTCTGTAAATTTCCCGTATTAGAAGTTTGAAAGTTTCTTGTACTGGGTGTCTGCAAGCTTCTTGTTCTAGGCACCTGTAACTTTCCTGTATTAGGGGTCTGTAAATTTCCCGTATTAGATGTTTGAAAGTTTCTTGTACTGGGTGTTTGCAAGCTACTTGTACTAGCCATCTGCAACTTTCCTGTATTAGGGGTCTGTAAATTTCCTGTACCGGTACTTGATAATTGATAGTTTCTCATAGTAGACATCTGTGACTTTCCAGTGCTAGTGGTCTGTAACATTCCCCCCATAGATGTTTGTGATTTTCCTGTAGTGGTCGTCTGTAACTTTCCCGTAGCACTAGACACACCTGCTTCATTACTGCGGAGGCTGTCTCTGTATGGCACTTTTCTCGGACCGGTGGATAAGTTAGTCGTGTCAGTTGATCTTTTCTCGACACATGATTGAATATTCAGGTCGCGTTTATTGGATAGGCCTACCGGTGCTGTATTACCGGAACTTCTCATTGCCTGCACACTATGATAGTTTTTAAAAGGTTGTACTTGATCAATATTTTTCTCTGTCTTAACGTCAACGGCAGGGAAACTCTTTTTAGGGCTCTTGCTACTGGAACGCAACCTAAATGAGTTTCTAACCTGGCGGTGCGGGGGTTTCTCGGGAGGCGATGTTCGAGGCCTTCCAAGCACCGGGCTACAACTGTCCTCCTCTACTGAACTAGTAACTTTATTCACATCACAACTATTTTTTATTAAGTCATTCACTTTCATTCTGGAACTAATTGTGTTGTTTTTCGTAAAGTCATTCAGTTTCACTGCACCTCTACCAGGGATGGAATTATTGTCACATTTATTAGCACCGGTATCTTGTTTCGGTGGCGAGTAACGAACTTCACTTTCAGTATATTTAGTGTCCCAAGGGAATTCAATTTTAGTTTCAAATTCTACCTGATACTCTACATCCATTGCAGTCTCCCCAAGTTTCTTTTTATTATTTTCCGTCATAGCTTCCTCCACTTGTTGCGTAGTGCGGATCACCGACTCGTTAAATAAATCATCGTCAAACACGTCCGTGGATTCACTTGACAAGTTCGCCAGACCACTAATATTTTTCTCTTTACTGGACACGCTTGTCGACGAGCTCTCTGAGGTTTTTAAAGGTTTGCTATTTGTATCTGAAGTCAAGTTAATCCCACTAATATCACAAATTCCCAAGTTTAGTTCCTCATTCCACACCGAGTCATCCATGGTGTTAGTAAAAGCATCATCGTCCGCTGGTTCGTCTTTCACCGATGGACTACTATACTCCTTGTGTTCGCCTTTAACTGATGGGTTACCGTGGTGGTTTTGTTTGATAGTGAAGGGTTGTGAGGATGCAGTGTGGAGGAGTCTGGGGAGCTGGGGGGAGTTTGTGCTGCCACTTTTCTGTGTGCCTGATGACTCCTCCTCCCCAGGCTCCGGGACTGACAGCTCCGGTAGTTCGAGATCGTTAGCTTGCTCCTCTTTCACTTGCTTATCTAAAATATCAATTCATTAATTAATAATCTAATTTATATATTTCACTCCCAACCCCAAACACCTCTCAATTAAATTAATAGAATTATATATTATGTTGATATTATGTCAATTTCCAATATTTATAAATATATTAATTAACCAATAATCTAGATACATACAGTGGTTCCATGTCATCTCAACCAGTATACCATTTCAACCAGTAGCTCTCAACCAGTGCTTAATTAACCCAGACCAACCAAACCAGTGCCAAAATATAGTACAGTCAGGACCCCCAATTTGCGAGAATAGGGGTGACAGGAGGCATCGCGTATTGTGAATTCGTGTATTGTGGAACTATCTTTAAATGGGAATAATTAGATTGGGTGACATCTCTCAATTATGGCCTATTTTCGACATTTTTGGCCCTATTTTCGACATTTTTGGCTCTACAGTGCAGTCTAGAACAATGAATACAAATATGAAACCTTACCTTAAAATTAGTAGTAGATAGACTAGGACTAGGACCGTAGGACTTCACGATTTTCTCCAACTTCTCCCTCCCTGACCAAATCGTACGAACAGTTTACTCTGACAAGCTTATTGCACAGTTTCCTTCTCCTTTTTTCTTGCGATCCAACACTTCCACCTTCATTTTGTGTGTTATCTTCTTATATTGGCGTGGCATGGCGAAAAAAGTGGCCGGCACTACAAACGTTTGGTCACTCCGCACGGCTATGAGCGCTTGAGCGGGACTGTGGGAGGGAGGGAGGGAGGGTAAGCGGGAGGGAAGGCAGGCGTATGCCCGTCTTCTTCTCTTTTCGGAGCTACGCCTGGGCCTCGCGAAACATAGACGTGCTCGCGTATCAAGCGGGAATAGCGGATTTGGCCCCTTCTTAGCTCTCGATTCGTGTATTGTGGTACCACCTCGCGTAATTAATGTTTAATTAATTAATGTTATTTTCGAGGGGTAACTCGTGTATTAGGGTTTTCGCGCATTGTGGAATCGTGTATTCTTACAGTTTCTTACAGTAGATCCTCTGGAAAAAGGCAAACTATGCCTGTGTATCCAGCTCAGTACCAGTACTTGCACTGCTGCGGTCGTTCACGGTGTTGGCGGCGGCGGTAGCAGACGCAACATTTTTACTATTCTGTATTTTTGTTTTATAATCAAACTTCAAATCTTGTCTTCCCCATGCTTTATCAAGATTACTTTCAAACTCCCTTATTGATTCGGAATCGACTACATACTGGGGCAGTGCGTTCCACTCATTTACCACTCTATTGGGGGTCCTGACTGTACTAACCTAACCTAACCTAACCGTATTGGTTGATTTGGTACTGGTTGAGAGCTACTGGTTGAAATGGTCTACTGGTTGAGATGACCGGTCACCACATACAGTAACTCACAACACAAATCAATAAATCTCCACAGTATAATACAATCCCAGCCATATATACAGTATACAGTAATTCTCACATGGTCCAATTCAGGCAATTAAGTAATAGTTTATCTCCAAAGTTAACCAAGCAAGGGACACATTTTAGAAGAGGATTTGTTTAAATTCCACAGACAAAATCAGTAATTGCATACAGTATGGTATATCTTTTGTGTTCTTTAATTTCAAAGGTTCATTTGAATTTTGATGAAAGCGTTGTTTCCACATAGCGATTTTGATTAGTTACTTTTGCTTTTATATTCTCTCATCCTCGTTTTGGTTTGTTTATTTTGCAAGTTTTACATTATTATAAACATGAAAGACATGCACTTTCTCAATTCCTACTTACTCTCATTATTACTACTAAGTTGATCCAGAAGTAAGTTGAGCTGTTGATTGGTGACGTTGTGTTGTGCCTTGGTGCGGGTACGAGGGAAGAGTGCCCGGTGTGGGGCGGGGGCTACCATCACCAAGGGGGCGACACCACATATACCACCACTATCACCACCACTATCACCACCAGAACCATGCACTGAAAACATTGATAGTTTAAGCCACTGATCATCTGACTAGAGGGACACAGGTACAGTCGGCCAAATAAATTATGTTGCGGCACCAAGTATATTTCGATCAATAATTGGTATCAGCACTATCTAGTATCTAAGCATGAATTCATCGTTTTGAGAGAGATATACAAACATGTTCCTAAGCATTAATTCATCGTTTTGAGTGAGATATACAAACATGTTCCTATCTTTACACACCCTATTCAACATCTGACAGACATTAACCCTTAAAGAGCGGCGCTCGACTTAAGTCGTGCACCAATTTGCAGTAAGTTAGGAGCATTATTAAGGCTTTTAAAGGGTTAAAATCGAGTGCAAATGGCCGGGAGAGCAGCGGGCCAGACAGCCGACTCCCAGGGCTTACCGCCGCCCATTAACTCATGTTCCCTGTGTTCTCGAGAGGCCGGCAGTGTAGCCAGTAGTGAGCATAGCTGGGAAAAATATACCGATATATGCTAAACTTCCATGTTCGTGGCACCACTGCAAGAGAACCACGAGTGCTACGTAGCTCGTTCTGGTCTCATTTTGAAGCTTTTAATGCCTAGTTTTTTTGCTAAATAATTTTTTTTCATGCAGATGCTTGATTTATCATGCAGGAGGGCCTGAATATGCCCAAATGAGCCCAAAACACCCCGCTAGACAAGGGTTAATACAGCATACAGCGAGCAAAACGCAATGACAGCGGCGATATGACTTATTTGGCCAACCGCACCTGTATGCTACCCTTTACTGTAGATCAGGGGTGTCAAACATGCGGCCCGCGAACCAGTTTGGCCAAGTAGTGTCAAATATTGTATTTTTATTCTAGACATAATTATTATACAGTACTGTATATTATATGTTGGTACTATATTAACTACAAGTTCTAATTCTAGGAAGTATTTGTGAGAGTAAGAAGCTTAAAGGAGATTAACCCCTCAAACCCGGTTGGGCTCTGAGGCACCCATAACAAACGCGGCCCACGGACCCCGGAAGGGCTCTGAGGCTCCGGCAGCTTGAAAGCCTGTAAGCTTGTTTTGAAAGGCGTCCGTCTGACGCATATAAACACAGCCGGTTGGCCCGACGCCGCGCACCTCCGAACACAAGAAGGAGAGGCGTAGTTTGTTCTTGTGTGACTGTATGTTGTCGTTTCAGTAGTGAAAAATGGCTAATATGGCTGACATCGCCACAAAGTTCTCTCCACGGAAATTGTCATCACAACTGAACCAGTTGATTTAGAGAGCTCTACGCAACGCCATTCTACAGGTACGAAACATATCTACGCTTGGGGATGCGCGGAAATGCGTAAGCAGTCAAAATAACAAAGATACGGTAGCCTAGACATTTCTTCGGCCAAATCCCCTGGGTTTCGGGGAATATTTATAGAATACACAGCCGAGGCTGGAGGGTTAAATACTCTTGCACCCTTAGACATTCTTCTTGAGCTGAATAAAATCGTCGTGTTTATGATATGCACAATTCGGGGCCAGTGGGACGGTTCTTGCAATCATATTCAGTATGAGGCCCAAGGCTACTGGGATAAAATACAACTAGTGCAACAGGTGCCACAGTTGCCGTAAATTCATATTTAAATAATATATTTGTATGTGTTTTGAATATTTTCTGAAATTGTTAAATCTGGATAATATGAAACATTTATTTTAATTTATATTAGGACGGGTGGAGGCATTACCGGTATATTATATTTGGCATGCTACATTAACCCCTTCTGTACCGGCAACGTCTTTTTAACTAATGTTGCTACTATTTGACGATTTTATTCACTTTCAAAAGAGCCTGGAGGGATAGACAGACGAATGAGGAAGTAAGAAGGAGGTGTGGTGTGGAGGTAGATGTGCTGGAAAGTGTGAAAAGGAACACCTTGAGATGGTTCGGCCATATGCAACGTTTGGGAAGCAAGAGAATGACTAAGAGGGTATACGAGAGCGAGGTGGAAGGACAGAGAGGGAGAGGTAAACCGAAAGAGAGGTGGAAGGATGGAGTGAGGAAGTATATGGATGAAGGCGGTGCTGGTTGGGAGGAGGGGCGTCGACTGACTTTGGACAGAGGTGCATGGGGGCGGTTCGTTCGTGGCCACCCCTTCGGGGATCACGGCGTCAGGCAATAGATAGATAGATAGAAAAGGGCCTCCAGCAATTGATAGGCTTCGAACTATCTCACTTATTCCTTTTTACTACCACAGATCCTTCTTAAACTGCATAAAATCGTCTAAACATAGCTACAATAAAATATAAAAGACATCGCCTGTACAGAAGGGGTTAATGCGGCCCTACAATATTGTACAGTGTCAAATTTGGCCCGCCAGAGCAGATGAGTTTGACACCCCTGCTTTAGATCATAACAAGTTACTTAACCCTTCCTACCCGGTCTGCCTTAGGTAAGGACAGCTCGAAAGAAGGGCCGCTAGCCGGTATGCCTTACCTAAGGCAGCAGCTTAATAGCCTAATTAAGCTTGGTCTGAACGCTGTGCGTACGACGTATGTCAACAAACCCAAGCGTTGCGTCACCGCACCTCCGAAAACAAGAAGGCGAAGACTCTTCAATGTTATTGTTCTGACGTCAGACGAAATTAGTGTCTGAAAAGCCCCCATATTGGCAACACCTCTGCAATATTGGCTCCACTGAAATCGTCATCACAACTGAACCAGTTGACTTACAGAACTCTACTCAACGCCAAAATACAGATTGAAAACCGCACTACGATTATAGATGAGTGGGAAAGTTCTAGCAGTGAAAATAAACATAAATACGGTAGCCTAGGCCTACTGTAGACGTTTTTCAGCCATTTCGCCCGGGTAGGGGCGACCGTCATTGGGTAAGACAGCCCGGGTAGGAAAGGTTAAGCCGGTATCACACGAGCGCTTTTTCACTTAACATTTATCCTCAACACTGGTCTAGCAGTTTATGAGGTCAACATTTAATATTTTGCTGTTACCTATAATCATCTATCCTCCGTCTAGTTTCAGATACCAGTGCAAAATAATCAGAGATGTTGCCAGAAAAAAGTTTATTATCGAATGTTGACTATAAAAGCTTGTGTGTGATACCGGCTTTACTGCTCAACTTGACAAGCAGCACCTATTTTGGGCGGCCTCACTTCACACATTTTAAAAAACTGAAATTAGACCAAAGTACCAGATCCCACATCTTTCTAGGTATGCCTTTTGTGCAGTTCCCTCAAAGTTAACAGAGATGAAGGTCTTTATCCTTATTAAACTTTAGCCACAGGCCGTAGCTCGATTGGTAGAGCGTTCGCCTGCTAACCGTGAGGTTGACGGTTCGAGCCTCGGGCCAGCCAGTGAGTTATTGGCAGATGTCAGTGCTGTTGGTGAACGGTGCGGTCTAGCAATCTGTGGCAACTATTCACTAAGTCCCTGATTCATCAGGGCACCCACCCTAGCCTTGCTATTCAGCAGGGAGTGTATGGTGATAAAAACTGCATCATCATCATCATCATCATCAAACTCTGTCACATTTATAATCTTTCCCTTCATATATCTATCTATCTATTGCCGAACGCCTTACTCCCCTTACGAGGGTGGCCATACACAGAATGCCCCCAAGCGGACCTATTCCCTGTGAGAGGGACAACCCGAGCCAGTTTAGCCCTTGGGATCCGGGGGGCCTCATATGAAGTTTGGTATTTTCAAACTTCATAATTCAGTAGCTACTGATTGAGACCACCTACTGTAGAGCAGTAAATTTTTTTGCAAATTGTAGAACGTTTTCTTGTCTGTAGACTGCCGTTGAGATGACATCGCTACGTTGCGTGGTTGCCGAGTTTTGATTATTATATCGGCGACTTTTTAGCCGCGCATTTTGCCTCATATGAGGCCTCCCGGATTCCAAGGGTTAGTAAAGGACTTACAGCATTGGCCACTCAATTTAGGATCTGTCCGACTCCGAGGCCCTCTGTATATCTTGTTATCACTATTTTTGTACAGTGGTGTTCGGCTAATCCATCCACTAACCTGCCTTACCCTTAGGTAAGCAGTATGGATTTGTATCAGGTTTACTCCCCTAGACAGGTTGCCAACCAAGGCTGACGAGTCCCATCCACCCGGATTTGTATAAGGTTGTCTCCACTAGATGAGTTGCCGACCAAGGCTAACGAGTCCCATTCACATATGCTGATTGTAAAACTCTTCAGCCAACTATCTGGACATTTACCTTCCTTTACAATTACATTTATCAAGTCAGTTAAGATCGATAAAGGGATCTTGTACGCATTAAAGGGCATATCTCATGCAATATCCCATTCCATTTTATCACTGTCTAAAGCATGTTAAAAAATTATTGATACTGTACAGTTGTCTTGGTTTACCATAAATTTTGATATAAAATAGTAAACAAAGCCGTGTAAGATATTATAAGATTAGAAAATTGATGGCAGCCCGTCGCCTCTCTTGTGTAAGTGATGCCAATCCTGACCATGAAAAGATGCCAATCCTGACCATGAAAAGAATGCCTCTCCCCCTGAAGGGAAAGGTGTATGCCTCATGTGTTAGAAGTGCAATGACGTATGCCTCAGAAACATGGGCCGTTAAAGTAGAGGATGTCAACAGAATGGAGCGTAATGAGATGAGAATGGTGAGATGGATGTGTGGGGCCAGGCTACAGGATAGAATAACAAATGTTGAGCTGAGGAGACGTTTAGGTATAAAGAGTATTAGCGAGGTGATGCGTACAAGTAGACTGGGATGGTATGGACATGTTGAGAGAATGGATGAACAAAATTGGGTGAAAAAATGCAGGTCTGTGATTGTGGAGGGAGCTGCACCAAGGGGTGGACCGAGGAAGACCTGGGATCGGACTATACGCGCCGATCTCAAATCCAAGAACTTGACAAGTGAAGCAGCCCTTAACAGGGTTGCCTGGAACGCCGCCATTAGGACAAGAGACTGAAACTGCACTTATGTGTGGAACACTCAGTCTTAAAATTTTATGTATGTATGTATGTGTATGTAACGGAATTAGACCGCAAAATTTGAATATGTTTTCATATTGCCTTTAGGTACCCTACCCTGATATATTTCATACATGATGAAGTAATGTGAAGGCAGTATTTGATATATATATCACGTGAGTGTAAAATTTGTCTATCCTTAAGTATCTATCAATGCAATTATTCATAGTTTGGTCTTGTTAATCGTAAATAAATACGTATTGGCAGGTCTATCCATATGGCAACACTAATAGTACCAGCCTGTGTAGAGGTGGTCTTGCCCTAACGGTACACACAAGTACTCGAGTACAATAGTGTACGTCCAACGTATACAAATATTCCATCTTGATTTTCACTTTCACAGTGCATTATTCGATAGATTGCCATTATTTCTATATTTCATAATTAAGCTTATGCTGCTCATACAATTTATCATACCCCTCTATTAAATATCTGTCTATCTTTGTAACTCCTTTCACAGCATGGAGTGCTTAACAGAGATACTAGGAATCAAAATGGTGGCCATTGGCCTGACTCCTGAAACTCTTTGACTGATTCTGATATTCTATGGGTACCCCAATGCCCTTGTAAGCGTCACAAAAGCTCGGAAATGCCTCTCGCCACCACCATCCAAAATACTAATTTAATTATACAGTATTTACATTTATATGAAACTCGGACTACTATTATTGCACATAAGAGGTACACTGTACACTAACATTTATGATAATGAAGAGACCTGACCTCATGTGCTATGCCCTTTACGAGTCTTGCTTAGCACAGAAGTTTCTCAGTACAGTATTAATATTTAGCCTACAGCAAATATAGAAATCAAAGTACCGGTACAAGACATAAACTTTAATTCTATAAATTTAATAAAGGGAGTATCATACGAGAGCTTATATAATTTCCAGCTATATTTCTGGGGTCTTTTGCACTTGCATTGAAAACTTGACTGAAGATACAAGGATTTATGTGAAAGAAGTTTAAAAGTTTACTTCACAAGCTACCAGAGCAGTGTTGAGGAAAAAAGTGCTGGAATGATACCGGCCTAAGGTATCTTGTTACGACCGGGACTACGAATAAAACAAGGGCACTTAATGATTGGACTAGTAATAGGGCACTATGCAACAACGGTACGCTAGGATCCAAACCCTCGAACTTATATGCCGGCGAACAAAACACCTATACCCTCCAGAGTTAATCTGCGATAGCGGGGTATCCATAACTGGGCATAAATGTACTCTACTTCAGGCTAACCGGCACTGGTATAGCCTGATAACAAACAAGATGCAAGTTACGTTAAAATGCATAAAAAGGAATCTATGGAAAGATCAATTAAATCACTGCAAGATTTAATACAATAAAAAGATGCTCTAATACAGTTACTCTAAACAACAATAAACTCTGGTGATGGGCTGGTCTATCAGAGTGAGAACTGAGTCGGCAGGGAGGGTTCTTTGGGGGCGCTCGATTATGGCCTTGGCCTTATTCGGGGCCTTGGGGCTGTTCGGCCAGGCAGCTTGAGGAACAACAACAACAACAATAAACTCTTCACTCCTATCTGAAAGAAAGTGAAGTATAGTCCTACAGCATAGAACTGGAAACTTCTGAAGAAAGTCTGATGCTCATAAGATGCTCGTATCTTAAACTATATAAAGGCAGGAGGCAGGACACCACACGTGTAAATCGAATACACTAAAAGGTAGGACATATAATGTTAACTGACACGAGAATACTATACTGTAAATGCGCAACGGTAGCAATGCTCGACACTAAAAGAAGTACTTCCTCATCAACGAAACAGTCTGCTATGGTTGTGCGGCTCAACAGCAACCTAGACTAATAAATGCTGTGAATAATAATGCGTACATATCAAAGAGCTTATATTAAATACTAACAAGTGTCTACTCGATTAATAATGTCTAGCTGGGATACTCTAGGTAAGGAACTGGGGTTGAGCAAGACAGGCTCGTAGCCTAGCGATGTCCTTAAGACTGCATCCTTTAAGTTACGTAAATTGACTAGGGTGCTCTCTCGATAGATCCAGATCACAAGTATCTGGTTCTATCCTGGCGACCCTCTAAAGACAAGCAAAGAGGCAGCAAAGTGTGGAACTGGTACAGGCCAAAACCCTCAGTCAACACAATGCTGCACTCGCAAAGGACGCAACCGAAAAGACAACCCAGGCTACCACAGGACCGGTTGAAGTCGTGTAGGTATAAGCAAACCGTACACACATCGGAGGCAACAACTACAGTTACCTTATCCCAGTCTAGCATTAAATAAAAGAGCAAAAACACTAAATCAATAATGGAGACACACAAAGTTCTTAACCTATACTAACTAAGAACCCTCAAAACCTATTCTAAGTACATGTAAATATCTCTGAGGACGGCGCATGCAATACAATGGGCCGGCTATGGAAACCGTATGCAGAACCCAAGGCGAGTGTTGTGCAGTTAATAAAGGTTTAGAGTATGGAAAGAGAGAATCGAGTGAGAGAAACAGTAGTAAAGGGGGTGATCGGGAGAGAGTATGTAAGGGGATGTTAGAAGCATGCGCGCCAAGCCTGTCCTGATGAGGACAGCTCCTGGGGAGCCTCATGGAGGAGGCAAGTTACACAGGAGCCCGCAAAGGCGCGATGGTCGGCCAATCACGGGCCGATACGTCACAAGACAGCAGGTGTCACGTGACACAGCCAGACACGCCGGCCAATGGCGAGCGAGAGGCAGGAATGCACCCGTGACTCAGACACTCACTACCTTCTCGCTCTGAAAGTCTTTCTCATTCCCACGCTGGTACTATTATCACTACTGTTGATATAAAATATAACCCGTTGTCACAGACGAAAACAAAGACCACCACTGGACTGTCTGTGACAATGCGATTACTAGTAAAGAAAGAACAACATTCTCTGATAACTGTAGCCCATTTTGATGTCCCTGGCGAGCGCTAGTGGCTAACGAGAGGCGATTCTGCCAACGCTGGTAGACGTCACACCCCGCCCAAGATATGGGACGCTCAACATTAGGCGAGCACCATATCTGACAAGGCAGAATGCCGACAAGACACGCCACACCTAGCCACTCCACCAGAAATGAATGCAAAGCTCAATTCTTACATAAAACAACATATTAACATAAAGAAAATCTTACAACCCCTCCCAAACACAATAGTATAATTTAGCCTGCTATGCTCCCTGAGCGAGCTTCACAGAGCCCAGCCTACTAAGTGAAAGACAGGTTCAACTTAGGACTTTAGCTATAACATTGGCAACTTACAATTAACTATAAAAAAGAAAGTTTTTATGTGATTTTTTTTTTTTTTATTTTAATGTTGTTTTTGACGGCTGCTCTACAGGGGCAAGCCTGGTTTTTCTCCACTCTCAAACACACACTTGACTGAACGGCGAGGGTTCTCCTGCAAACATACCCTCCCATGACAAACAATCAGCCAAAACATTATCAGTGCCCTTAACATGCCACACATCCTACTTGTGTTCCGGCAGCAAAACAACACCTGGCACTGATAAACTGCCCAGTTCATCACAAGACTGGCACTTCTCTTCGCTCTCTCCGGCAACGGGACCTGCCAATAACCTTTCACTAGTTCTACGATATGCAACACAATCTAGATAAATTGTCACATTGGGCCCAAATTTGGCAAATGAGTTTCAATGCGGATAAATGTAAAGTACTACATATCGGATACCTAAATGAGAAAGCAAACTATTCGATGAATGGCACTCAGCTTAAGAATGTAAACAGAGAAACCGATCTGGGAGTAACAATATCGAGTAACCTAAAACCGAGTCAACAATGTTCAGAAGTTGTTAAGAAGGCAAACAAAATAATTGGCTTTATAGGCAGGTCATTTGAGCATAAATCCAAAGACGTTATCCTAACCCTTTACATTTCCTTAGTCCGCCCTCTTCTGGAATACTGCGTTCAATGCTGGTGCCCTTATTACCAAAAAGACATAAACAAGCTAGAACGAGTTCAACGTAGAGTTACCAAAATGATACCTAGCCTAAAGAACAAACCATACGAAGAGCGTCTTAGAGAATTAAATCTATTTCCTTTAACCCAGCGCAGATTAAGAGGTGACTTAATTCAAGTGTTCAAAATCATCAGAGGCATCGACAATATGAACTGTAGTAAGTACTTCACTATCGACCAATCTAATTACACGCGGGGAAACGGTTGCAAAATTATTGGTAAATCTTTTAACTCACACGAATCTAAGAATTTCTTCTTCAATCGAGTTGTCAACTTGTGGAATGGGCTTCCCCGAGACGTTATAGACTGCAGCACCGTTGATTCATTTAAACTTCGCCTAGACAAATATCTCGCATCAAACCCGCGACTGACTGCGTTTGTAAATGAATAACTTTATTTTATCCTCCCCTCAGTTACTAACCCATATGTCCCCTACTAACTTCCTAGCACTGCCATGGACATTAGTTCCAGGGCAGTAGTTCCCTTTCCAATGTTCCCTTACCCACTCTAAACCACTGTTTGGACACTTGATCCTCAGTGTTTTGGAGGACAAGCAGCCTAGAAGGGTCACTAGACCTGTTGTTGCTTGATTTCCTTTGTACTCCTTTGTACCTTCGTGATAAATGAGGCAGCCCCGATGCGGTCTATGGTGTCGTCAACTCTGGGTAATGGATAGGCGTCTGTCAGGGATAATGCACCCACACTCTTGCAATCAACATACACACGGATCTTGCCACTCAACTCAGGTTGCAAAGTTACTGGCAACGACCACTCACGATATCCCTTATCCCTCAGACCCTTTTTCCACACGTAGTCTAGCTCTGCTTTCACGACAGACTGTTGAGCAGGATTTATACGGTAGGGAACTAACTTGAGCCTTGCACTGTCTCCAGCCTCCATGTCGGATTCTACCCCGTACATCAGGCCTGGAGAATCAACAAACATACTGATCTTGCCACTCAACTCAGGTTGCAAACTCACTGGCAACGGCCACTCACGATATCCTTGATCCCTCAGACCCTTCTCCAACATGTAGTCGAGCTCTACTTTTACGACAGGCTGTCGAGCAGGATTTATATGGTAGGGAATTAACTTGAGCCTTGCACTGTCTCCAGCCTCCATGTCGGATTCTACCCCGTACATCAGGCCTGGAGAAGCAACAAACATGCGGACGTACTGCCACAGCCTAGTAAACAACTTCTCTTGGCGCTTAGGAACAAGAGGTTGCAACTTATCTCGAAGAACAACATGCCTAGTGCCCTCCCACAACCCAGCCGAGACCGCAGCTTCTAAACTATAGTCTTCCTCCTTCTCCACCTTCGTCCCTAAAACAGCCAGGTCATGAGAGGGACAATCAGTACCACCTGTGCAGTCACTCCCATAGTTCATAATTGCTAAGGCTTCCCCGCCGATACCGTACATGCGCACCCCCGCATTCCTTGCGACTACATCTGCCTGCGCAGCATCACCGCCTTCAGCGACATGGCCAGATACAGTCGGTCTATGGTAGGGCTGTTGCATATTACTAGAGCAGCATTGGGAGGCTATGCGACGACCGGGCGCATCCACTCCACAGCCAACCTCACCAATCTGCTCAATGTCCTCATTCTGACCACCACCCTTGGCAGCCATGGGTCGACCCTGGCCTGACAACCATGCCAAAGCCTCGTCGCCCACATCGAACCACTGAAACAACGAGGCCAACGGCTGACTAACACTCAAGTGACCTGCCAGCGGAACCTCGTGCACCGCATGAGTTGTGAGGCCTGGGTGCTCGGCACAAACAGTGGGGTATGAACCGAGCAGGTGCTGGAGCGCTGCACACTGCTGCTCAGGCAGGTGCTCTAGCGCTTCCACAACCACCTGACTAGTGTCCCCCGCCCACTGCTCCGCCGAGACATGATAATCCCAACTCTCCTCCACCTGAACCCCACTGCCCCCCTCTCCTTCTCCACCTTGGCCACTGCAGACCAACATAGGGAGTTGCCTCACAAACTCCTTTAACAGGTTCACATGACATGCCTCCCCGTCCTCGAGATCAATAGCCCCGTTCCCATAACTCTCCTCCACCTGGGTCCTACTATGTCGTGGAGTGCCATCACGCCCTACCATGTCCCTAGGGGGGACAGGTTCTGGGGCCCCTCCGGACCTAATCTGTGGTTCTAATACTGAGTCGCCAAGAAGAGCCGCTGGATCAAAACTCACAAAACTTCTCCCAACTTTAGCTTTCTCCTTCCGACCGTTCCTCCGCTGGTCTAGAGACTGAGGAATAGGCTGTGACACCTTAGATGCACGAGATCGGGTGACAACACACGCCATCTGCTGTAATTGACACCTCTCGACCAACTCCTGCCCCTCCCTACTCACGTCGGCCGCCCTTTCGGCAACGACTAAGGGTGGAACCTCAGAAGTAGGCACCGCAAAGTCGTTGCCGAGAGGAAGGTCGACGCCCTCTACTGGCAGTTTCTCTACGATTCCAACATCTATCTCTCGTGTCACACCATCAACCTCCAGCTCCACTCGAACGAACGGGTATGACCGTGTAGCATTAATACCCTGCACCACAACTACCTGTGCCGCGTTTATAGGTTGGCCTGTAAAGTTTTTCATCAGAGTCTGGGATGCACCTGTATCACGCAACAACTCCAACCCATGCTTGCAACCAGCCCAATTCACGCAGCCACGCCCTCTATGGTCGCAAAAAGCATCGCGGACAGGTTTCGAGCCTTCCGGACACTCCTTCACTGGCTGTGCCCCCGCATCTGACATATAACCCCAGGTAAATGCAGAAGACCTCAGAGACACCCCAATGTTGCTAGCCAAAGACACGACTGCTGTAGGTTGGTTACTAGGGCAGGAACATGCAAAATGCCCCTTATTATGACACTTAAAACACTACTTCACCCTTGGACTTCCCCTGAGGTGGGGAAGGGCCCTGACCTTTCTTAACCCTTCCAGCCCGGGTGTCCTGTTAAAAGGACACCACAAAAGAAGGGCAGGAGCCCGGGTGTCCTGTTAATAGGCAGCAAGCTTTCAAGCCTATTCAGCTTGGTCTGAACGCCGTGCGTCCGACGCATGTAAACAAAGCCGATCGTTGCGTCACCGCACCTCCGAAAACAATAAGGAGACGTCGGATCAATGTTATTGTTGTGACGTCAGACGAAATTAGTGTCTGAAAAGCTCTGATATTGTCAACATCGTGGCAAAATTCGCTCCACGGAAATCGTCATCACAACTGAACCAGTTGACTTAGAGAGCTCTACTCAATGCCAGTCTACAGATTGGAAACCGCACTACGTTTATAGATGCGTGGGAAATTTCTAGCAGTTAAACTAAACAAAAATACGGTAGCCTAGGCCTAGACATTTTTCGGCCAGATCGCCCGGGTAGCCCAAACTGTCCTTTGGAGGACCAGCCCGAGCCAGGATGGTTAAACGGGACGGTTTTTGGTTTGTGATCAAAATTAGTATCATTGCTCTTACTTTCGTTATTAAATATTGCATCACTGACTCGGGGGGGTGGAGTGTTGTGCCCCTTGTTAACTGCATTGGTCCGTTGTGCAGACCCGCACCCACGAATCAGCAATACTCTCAGGTCAGCCAACTCAGCTGCATTTTGTAGAGTTTTAGGTTGTTTCGCTTTGAGGTTCAAAGTCAGGTCGCCGCCTGTGCATTTAAAAAATTGCTCTAGAAGGACTAACTGCTCAAGCTCTTCGAACGTCGTCACCTTCTCTGACCTCAGCCAATTTCTCAAAGCATCAGACAGTTCCCGGGCATGTTCTAGAAAAGTGCACTCACGACCCTTCGTAACATCCCGAAACTTCAACCTACAGTACTGTATATGTCTCTGGTTGTAACTCGTACGCCCGCAGAACAGCTTCCTTCAATACCTCATAATCGATGCAAGACTCCAAGGGCAACGCATCATATGCCTTGAGTCCTTTGCCAACCAACCTAGAGGAAACAAGGGCTGCCCACTTAACCTCGGGCCATTGGTGCTCCCGGCACTTCTTCTCAAAACGCAGGAAAAACTCGGTGACACCCGACTCGTCAAATGCAGGGACTAACTTAACCCTCGTGGCTCGGGCAGGCTCTCCAAAGGACGGAGCTCGTATCCGGGCGATCTGGCCGAATATCAAAAAAAGTAAACTAAGGTTAATCTTGCTTAATATATTACCTACATTAATCAAACATATATAGAAATGAGCGCCTTACCTTGCTGCGTAGAATGGCGTTGAGTAGAGCTCTCTAGCTCAACTAGGTCCGAAGTGATGGTGATGGAAGTGGAGGTAACTTTTGCCGCGTATTTACCTCTGCGCGTCCGAACACTCAACCGCGGCCCCGGCTAAGACACCCAGTTGCACTCGTCGCTCCACCCGCAATTATGCCGGGAAGCGATTTGATAGTGTTTTATTGGTTATTCTGTCATTTATTATAGTTATTATGTTATTTTCACTCAATAAAGTTATTTATATGAACTTATTTGTGTCTCTGTCACTTATTACTTAGTTTTATTATTATTATTATGATTATTAGTGGCACTTTCACTGGACTTTGATAATTGGTAGTGTCATTTCCCCTTTTATGTATTGTTAGGTAAGCTAATAATATATAACGTGTCACTGTCACTTGTTCATATTGTTATGAAGGCACTTATTATTACAGTACTTGTGTGTGCCTCTTTCACTTATACTTAGTTTTATTATTATTATACTGTACTGTCACTTTGACTAGCCTAGGCTTATTGAGTGTCTTTTTCACTTACTTATTGTTAGAAATATATATTTTAGTGTCACTTTCACTTGTTCATATTGTTATTGAAGGCACTTATTATTACTTATATGTGTCCTTTTCACTTATACTTAGTTATATTATTATTCTTAGCCTACATTTGAGTGTCACTTTCACTGTTGTCACTTCCACTTCAAAAGTTTGTTAGAGTGTGGAAGTCGTTGAAGCAGGTGCCAGCACACAGTCCAACTTGACACTCGAGGCATTCCCAAGTGGTTTTTGTGGGTTTGCGGGGTCTGCGATTTGTGTGGCTGCACACCTGGCACCTCTTCTGACTCCTAGCATTACTACCTGGTGCTTTGAAAGGAAGGGCGTTGAGCTGGTGCTTCCTGAAAAATTCAGCACACCCCGTTCTGTCCAGCTGGCCTGGTCCTTGTAGTGGCCTCCCTGGTGTACCCGCATGTTTAGCCAGGAGCTCAAGTAGCACCTGCTTGTGGAACTTCCGCAGGGACTTGTACTTCTTGGCTCCTGGAGTCCTCAGACGGTAGATGTTATAGGCATTGAGGATCGACATATCTACCGTATGCAGGATAAACTTCTTGTACCACCTGCAAGATGTTCGCAGGCAGTCGATGAAGCCCATCTGCATGTCGGACTTGTCAACGAGGCGCATGTTGAGGTTATAATCCAGGACAGCAGCTGGTTTCTGGACGGGGTTCTTGGTTCTTCGGTCCACCTTCCCTGTGGCGACCATCTCGGCCTTGTGGCATGTGGTGAGGAAGTTGACCTTGCGCTGGTCATGCCAGTGGATGGAGAGGATGGGGCCACTCTTCTTGTGGAAGATGTCCGCCTTCTTCGTCTTGGTTGGGTAGCCTGGCATGCCCTTCCTCTTGCCCTTGACTGTGCCGACAGTTCCGGTCTTGCGGTCATGGAGGTACTTGGTCAGGAGAGGCGACGTATAGTAATTATCTGTGTAGAGGATGTGGTTTATTGAAGTGCCTCTCCATCATCTTCTTCACTACAGCGCCACCAAAACCAATGAGGGGGTCAGTCTCAATTTCTCCAGCCTTGCCGCTGTAGACTATAAAGTCCAGCACATACACCGTCAAACATTTCTCCAGCCTTGCCGCTGTAGACTATAAAGTTCAGCACATACCCCGTCAAACAGTCGCAGAGGACGAAGAGCTTGATGACGAAGCGGTGTCTCTTGGACGGGATATACTGTCGGAAGTGCAGCCTACCACGGAACAGGACCAGAGACTCGTCGAGGCACATCTTCTGGAAAGGAATCAGGTAGGTGGTGAACCGATGACGTATCATGTCATACAGCTTCCTGATCTTCCATAATGAGTCGGGAAGGTGGACTGCCATGTTGTTTGTCAGGTGGAGATACGAGAGGATGTCGAAGTACCTGTCCCTGGACATGTACTTGCCAAATGCTGGAGTCGTTATGATGTCGCCAGTGATCCAGTAGTCTGCCAGAGCGTGCTTCCTGATATGTGTCATCAGCATTGTGAGTGCCAAGAACACATATAGTTCTGCCACAGTGACAGCTCTCCATGCCACCATCTTGGCACTGGTCTTCCTGCCAAGAAAGTTGGCACAGATCTCATGATGGTTGTTGGTCTCCTCGACGAGGTATTCCATGACTTCATTGTCATAGAAGCCACAGAAAATTTCACTGGGGGTAGCAGCTGGGCCACAGGGAAATGTTGGTGACACCCCGGAACCCATCTGTACCTCGTCAAAGGCAGGACAATCTGGCTCAAAATCAGCCCCATCTGTCCACACAAACAGGTCGGATGCTGATGCTCGAGGACGTGCAGGTGCAGCAGGCACACGCCCTGGACGCCCTGGCACACGCCCTTGGCCACGCGGATGCCCTGCATGCCCACACCCACGCCCAGGGGCAGCGGCGTCGGCAGACTGACCACGTCCACGACCTCGCCCTCTCGCTCGTCTTGTCGGGACTTCCTCTTCCTGTTCCTGTTCCTGTTCCTGTTCCTGTTCCTCTTCCTCTTCCTCCTCAGGCGACATCAGGTCATATGGGGCAATGTTGGAGTCGTCAGCATCCTCTTCAGGAGACAATTCGGGTGAAGAAGTGACCGGGCGTCGGCGGTGTAGGGCACGGGAGGCTGCGGGAGCTTCAACAATGGGAGCCTCGGCCTCGGGAGTTGGGCTCCTTTTGCGGCGAGCCGAGGGCTTCTCCGCAGCAAATAATGCTCTGCGGTGTGTTGAGGGCTGTGGCACACTAGTAATACCACTTGAAGAGGCCCTTTGGTCATCCTGAAGGAGAGATGAAGCCGAGGGCTGTGGGTGACCCACGCGGCGTCCCGGGTCAAGGCGTCGGGACAATGGAATGCGGGTGGTTGCTAGGCCAGGGTCGGCGTCATTATCACTGTCTTCAGCTTCCCTATCCTTTTCTGCGGCTGCCTTGCGTGCTTTTTTAGCTGCACTTTTCACCAAAGATTGTTTATAGAAATATTTGCCCACTTTCAAGGGTGTACGGGCAGGCAAAGGGGAAGGTCCTGGGCTAGAGCTGAGCCTAGGCTGACCTAGCGAAGAGGGCGAGGGGGTAGGCCTAGGTTCTAGCACACTTGGAAGCTCAATGGCACCTTCCTGAAACACTTCCACATAAGGATCATCACTACTGTCTCCCCCCTCAAATAAATCGACATTATCGTCGTCTCCAAAGCCAACGAAATCGTCATCTTCACTTGCACTTATAAATTGTTCCTTGTCCACCAAGCTTTCGCCACTGCTCTCTTCACTATCAAAAAGGTGTCGCTGTATAGCGCTATCACTCAACAAACGCTTAACTTTCTTTCGTTGAGCTTTCTTCTCGGTTGCAACTGGCGTTGAAGTTGCAAGCGGGGTAGCACTGGGGCCCGCGGGAGGTTGCAGCGAATCGGACACGTCGGAAAGCATTTTTTCAGTATAACTCGCTATGGCGGCCACGTACGAACTGATAACACTAGTAGTTGAGGCTTGGTGGCGCTGCGGTCGCTCCAGCAATGCAAAATTTGGCCGTGCGAATTTTGAAGCACGCTTTCAAGCACAAGGATTTTAAAATGACACCCGGGCACCGGCCCTTTTTTTTTGGTGTCATTTTAAAATGACACCCGGGCTGGAAGGGTTAAGAAGGTGCGATAAAGACTGATCAAGACCTCGATTCCCAGAACCGAGACGCTGCCCTGTCGACTCCACCCGAACTTCTCAAGCTCTATGTCTGCAAAGTACTTCGTATCCTCAACCTGAAGCTCAGCCTCACGTATGGCCTTTCTCTCCTCAGTCTGAATCTTAACCATCTCAAGCTGGAAGAGCATATCTGGAGTTAAACCTTGAGGAGGAGGAGATGCAACATGTTAAGAGCAAACCTGGTGGTCCCTCGGATATCCACCCCCGACAGGGTTGGGTCATTGACACAGGGCCCTCCCGGTCGTCATCATGCGACTGTGTCAAGAGCATTGCAACGTCCCAAAGCTGCTCGTCGGTGCAGCTTTTTCTTTAGTAATATAAGGGGACTTCACTCTAACATCAATTCTGTACACCAATTTCTTCAAGCAGAATCCCCTACTCTCCTTTTTTTGATAGAGACTCAAGTAACATCCACATCTGACACGTCCAGATTTAATTTTCCAGGTTATCAATTGCTCCAAAATTTCAGACCTAAAGGAGGTGTATGTTGCTTCGCAAATTCTGAAATTGCCTTGGAGGATATTACTGGTTTCAATTGTCCCTATTTTGATTATTCTATATACAAATTAACCCTCCAGCCCCGGCTATGTATTATATATATATTCCTCGAAACCCGGGTGTTTTGGCCGAAAAACGTCTAGGCTAGGCTACCATATATTCGTTAATCAGACTGCTTCCCGCATTCCCGCGCATCCCCAAGCGTAGCTGTGTTATTTACCTGTAGAATGGCATTAAGTAGAGCTCTCTAAGTCAACTGGTTGAGTTGTGATGATGATTTCATTGCAGATAACTTTATGGCCAAAACAGCCACTTTACACTACTTTTCGATACTTAACAATAACATACAGGCACACACGAACAAGCGACGCTCTCCTTCTTGTGGCCGGAGATGCGGGGCGTCGGTCCAGCCGGCTGTTGTTTACATGCGTCGGACCGACGCCTCGCACACGAAGCTCACAGGCTTTCAACCACTGGGCGTTCAAGAGCCCTTCCGGGTACCTGCTATATGCTTTTTTATGGGCGTTCAAGAGCCCTTCCGTGGTGAGAGGGTTAATTTCTGCTGGTAAATTTAAATACATATGTTGCATCTACCGTTCCCCAAATACTCCTCCAGAGCAAAGTCTTTTTGATTTATGTGAGCTATTTGCAGACTCATTTAATCTCGCTCAACTAGTCAACCAACCAACCCGTGTACCAGATAATCCTAATCATAATTCCCACCTACTGGACTTATTTTTAACAACCAATTCAGAAAATTATGTTACAGTGAGGTCCCCGCTTGGATCTTCTGATCACTGTCTGATACAGGCCACCTGTCTATCACCTACCACACCTTCCCACTCTGAACCTGTTTTGGTGACTAAATGGCATTACGATAGGGCAGACTGGGAGGGTCTTCAAGATTTCTTTATTGATATTCCCTGGACCTCTTTCTTTTCTAATGATGCACACTCCACCTTGAGCCACATACAAGATTTTGTAAAAATTGGAATGGAAACTTTTATTCCTCATCAAAAGTACAGTAAAAGATCTAATTCACCTAAATGGTTTGACCATAATTGTGCTAGAGTAACTGAACAAAAAGCAATAGCCTACAATGCATACAAAAGATCAAAAACACATGAAGCCTTTAAGCCTTTAATTACTTTAGAAACATCAGAAATCATGCCAAAACTGTATTAAACCTAACTAAATCAAACTTTCTCCATAAGCAGGCAAATAAACTTCTAAATAATCCAAATGATAACAAAATATTTTGGTCTACTCTTAACTCATTCAAATCCAACTTCACTACTGCTTCATCCATTCCACCATTAAAATCTCCGACTGGCAATCTTGTAAGTGACCCACGAGGTAAAGCTAACCTTCTTGCGGATATTTTCTCCACCAACTCGACCTTAGATGAAATGAATCAAAATGTCCCTGTACTTAATTTTAATTTGCCTGAAATTCCCTCACTAAAGATCCACACCAGACATGTTGTCAAAACTATTTTGCAGAATCTCTCAGTAGATAAGGCTCCTGGTCCAGATGAAATTCCTCCAATAGTACTTAAGAATTGCTCCTTGGTGCTCGCTCCTGTATTGGCAAAATTTTTCCGTCTGTGTACTCATACCTCATGCTTCCCAGTACCCTGCAAAGAAGCAAACATCCATCCAGTTCCTAAAAAAGGTGCCTCTTCAGATCCATCAAACTACAGACCAATAGCTATAACTTCCACTCTTGGCAAAGTCTTTGAAATTATATTAAATAATCACATAATTAAGCATCTGGAGAATAATAAATTAATCAGTGATAGGCAATATGGTTTTAGACGATGTCGATCAACTGCAGACATTCTTTGCCTTCTTACGCATCAAATCAACCAAGCTACAGACCAACATGGTGAAACACATACAATAGCACTGGATATATCAAAGGCATTTGATAGAGTCTGGCATCAATCCTTATTGTCGAAGATGTCACACTACGGCCTTGCATCATTAGTTCCACTAATTTCTTCTTATCTTCATAACAGAAAAATATGTGTAATGGTAGATGGCCTTTATTCTCAATTTCACTCAATAAATGCTGGTGTTCCCCAGGGATCAGTTTTGGCCCCAACTCTGTTCCTCATTCATATCAATGATCTCATATCTACCACTCATAATCCAATACATTCCTACGCAGATGACTCAACACTCCACAGTTCCTTCACATTTACCAATTCTTTCACCCAACCCGATCTTATAAATTCAAAAATAAACACTGCAATTTCTCTGAACCAGGACCTTTCTAGAATTAATGAATGGGGACAAGAGAATCTAGTTTCCTGTAATGCACAGAAAACCAAGTACATTCAATTTTCTAACCGACAGAATCTCACTGACTCCCATATATTTTTTAATGATGTAAATCATTAACACAGTCAGACCGTGGTGGAGGGCGGACGTGCTTGAGACAGCTGATTCAGCCAGCGCCTGTTTGGTGGTTTGGTATTTTTGTAGCGTTCATATGTGTTGTCCTTTTGTTTATTAATTATAATTTAAATGCAATTAGTGAATATACTCCCTAGTTAAAAAAGGTGAGAGTTGAGTTTGATTTGAGTAAGAAAGAAAAAGTAATGGATATTCCCACCGAAACTTGTGGAGCCGAACAGGTGTAAACAAAGGCCAGCTGGCAGTATGGCCAGCAGTGGGAGGAACCGGCTCAGCCTGCCCCCAAGCAGGGTAACCAGAGACCCTTATGATCGTGATCATGAAGGATTTGATATTTCAGGGTTCTCAGAGGAGGGAGTAGCAATATCTGCATTTGCGGTGAGGTTGAATAAACTGGAGCGGAAGCTAGAGGAACAGGAGACAAAAAGCTTAGATTATGAACGAAGAGAAAAACGGATGGCAAACCAAATTGGTATGAGAATTACGTGTTAAGGGTTTGTATTAGCGAAATATAGGAAGAAATGGACAGGATGAAGAAAGATATGAAGGATGTTGAATTAAAGAAGGATGAATTTCAAAAGAACGAGGAGGTAAGGAATTTGACATTTTCGGAGATAGTAAAGGAGCAACAGATACATAGGCAGGGAGGTAACTTTGAAAAGGATGTAGTTAAGGTAATTAGACAGAAGGAAAATCTAGTGAGGGAGACTGCTGGAAGAAAGAAATGTATTGTGATAAGAGGAGATAAGGAGAAACACAATGTAGAGAGAGAGGAGAGAAGTAGGATAGAGAGAGACCGAGTGAGGGAGATTCTACAGGTAGTGGACGGGGGAGTGGGAGAATGAAATTGAAGACATGCATAGAATTGGAAAATATAAACAAGAGTCTAGCCTGTCTAGGCCAATGAAAGTGCAGTTTCGCACAGTAGGAATAGTAGAGGAAATCATGAATAATAAATGGAGGTTGAAAGATAAGGATTGTCTGAAGCATATTTACATCGAAAAAGACTTGGACTTAGATGAAAGAAACAAAATGAAAAGTTTGAGGGATGAGGTGAAGGAATTGAATGCCAAAAGAACAGAACAAGAAGTGGATTTTTTTTATTGGAGACTGGTAGGAACGAAGAAGAGGAAATGGTTCATCAAAAGCCCACAGAGGAAGACGGAGGGGCAAACAGAGAACTTAGGGATGAACGGTCGGACAGGGGAAGCGAGTACCAGTACCGAAGGACAGGAGGGAGAGACTGGTGTAAACCAGGAACAAGTGAGAGGAACAGGGCAGGTGGAGAGCACGGGGGAGCAAGGGAGAGAAGGTGGAGTGGAAGCGGGGGGGGAGTAGAGTCTGGGAATATCAGGGAAAGAGAAAAAAAGAAAGGTGTAACAAGGGAGGAGATGAAGCTGATGTATAGTAATGTGGATGGCTTGCTGTCTAAGAAATTAGAATTGAATGACTATATTGAGAAATATAAACCACATATTATGTGCTTAGCAGAAACAAAGTTGAGAGGTGGTACTGAATTGGGAGTGTTGGGATGGGATGGGTATAATGTGTGGAGAAAAGATAGAGAAGGAAAAGTGGGCGGTGGAGTGTTAATAATGACTGACAAAAATATAGAAGCAAGTGAGATTAACCTAGGCAATAATAGATCAGAAATTATAGCAGTGACAATAAAAGACAAGGACAACAAAGCAACTGATATAGCAGTGGCTTATATACCACCACAAACTAGAGCATGGAAGCGGGATAAATATGATCAACTAATCACGGAATCTCTAGATGCACTAAAAATACTTTTTAATAGGAGAAATAAATTATTATTAACAGGTGATTTCAATTGTAAGGAAGTCAATTGGGAAGGGTTAGATGCGGGAAATAATAATGAATCTTGGGGCAGTAAATTACTGAATCTAGTAACAGAAAACATGTTAACACAACATGTTAGAGAAAACACACGAATCAGAGGGATGGATGAACCATCCAGGCTAGACCTAGTCTTCACCAGTGATCCACATGATGTTAGAAAGATAAATAATCGTTGTCCCTTGGGAAAAAGTTATCACAAGATATTAGAAATGGAGATGGAGATGTTTCTGGCTAACACATTTTTTGAACATCGTCACATTCATAGATATACATGGCACAGAGGTGAAGGTGAGCAGGAACAGAAATCTCTAATTGACTACGCCATGATGGACTCCGGACTAAAAGGAAGAATTTTAGATTCAAAAGCTGTAAGAGGTATGCTGACGGGATCAGACCACTATACAGTGCTGACAAAAGTTAGGATAAGGAAAGAGTGGAAATATGAGAGGAAAGAGAGAAAACTGACAGTAGAGAGAATAAATGTGAGAAAATTAAATGAAGAATGTAATGCAACAAAATACAAGGACATCCTGAAAGAGACTATAAAGGACATGGATGTTATGATAGATCTGGGAAATACTGTAGACGAAGTATGGAAAGGTACAAGAGACTCCATGATTAAAGCAGCTGAGAAAGTATGTGGGAAGAAAACCTTTAAAATGTGGAAGAAGAAAGGTAACGCATGGTTTAGTAAAGAGATAGAAGAAATAGTGAAAAAGAAGAAAGAGTTCAGAAAGAGTATGCTGCAAAAGAATATACCTAGAGAAACTAGAGATGCGAGGAAAGAAGAATATAAAAATTTGAAACAAAGAGTGAAGAGGGCGATACAAGACGCTAAAAGGAAGACAGATGAGGCATATGGGAGAAAGATTAGTGAACAGTTTCTGAATGACAGGAAAGCATACTACAGAGCTGTGAAAGAAGCCAGAGGGAAGAAGACTGAGAGTGTCTCAGGTGGTAGGATGAGGGACATGAATGGGGAAGTGGTAGAGGGTGATGGTGTGGTGAAAGTATGGAAAGATCATTTTAGTAGCTTAGCTGTAAAGAGTAGGGGGAAGGCAAAGATCTCATCCATAGGAATGGAGAGAGGTAGAATAAACAGGGTAGTTGAAAGCCAGATAAGCAGAGAAGAAGTAAAAGAAGCAATCAATAGACTTAAAATGGGCAAAGCTGCTGGAGTAGATAACATCCCAGGTGAAATGCTGAGATATGGAGGAGAAGAAGCTGTTGACATAATGCATAGGTTATGTAAATTAGCATGGGAAGGGGAAAGTGTACCAGAGGACTGGAGGAAAGCAGTGATAGTACCCTTGTACAAAGGGAAGGGTAGTAAAGAAGAGTGTAAGAATTATAGGGGAATTAGCTTGCTTAGCATACCTGGAAAGGTACACGCAAGAGTAGTAACACAGAGGCTACAGAAGATAACGGATGACAAAATAGGCGAGGAACAGGGAGGTTTTCAGAAAGGGCAGGGGCTGCGTTGACCAGATAGCCTCAATGCGATTGTTGGTAGAGAAGTATCTGGCCAAAAACAGAAAACTCTATGCAGCATTCATGGATTTGGAAAAAGCCTACGACAAAGTAGACTGGGAGGGCCTGTGGGATGTGTTAACAGTATATGGTGTGGGAGGAAAGTTGCTAATGGCAGTAAAATCTTTTTATAGGAATGCAATGGCAAATGTGAAGGTAGGGGATAAGTTAAGTGAAAGTTTTGAGGTCAATGTAGGTGTAAGACAGGGATGTGTCATGTCAGCTTGGTTGTTCAATATATACATGGATGGAGTGATTAGGGAATGTAGGGCTGTATCAATGGGTGTGGGAGCTAGACTGGAATCAGAGGGAAGAACATGGAAGATTTTAACATGCCTATATGCGGACGATGCAGTCCTGTTGGCGGAAAATGCTGAAGAACTTCAGAGAGTGGTCACTGACTTTGACAGGGTATGTGAAAAGAGAAAGTTAAAGGTCAATGTAGGGAAATGTAAGGTAATGGTGTTTGAGAGAAGAATGCATGAAACTATAGATTTTAAGGAAAAATATAGAATCAAGAAAGAACACAAGAAAAGTTGTAAAATAAAATTGAAAAATGAAGTACTAGAAGAGGTTGAAAGTTTCAAGTATTTGGGAGCTGTACTATGCAAATATGGTAAAATGGAGAGTGAGATAAAAGAGAGAAAAATGCAAGGGAGAAAAGTGATTGGAGAACTTGATAGTATTCTCAAAGGAAGAATGGTTAGCCAGGAAGTCAAAAAGTCACTGAGAAACAGTGTGCTGCTCCCAACACTCTCGTATGGAAGCGAGACATGGACAGCAAGTGACGAGGACCTCTTCAAACTAAGAGCTGTGGAGATGAGCTTTTTCAGAATGGCAGCTGGCATGAATAGGCTAGATGGGCCAAGTAATAGGGAAGTGTACGAGTCCTTTGGAATGGAAGAGCAGGCTTTGGGCATTGATTGTGGTGTGGTTGAGTGGATAAAGAGAAGTACTTTGAGGTGGTATGGTCATGTTCAGAGAATGGATGAAGACAGAATGCCAAGAAAGATATATGGGAGTCAGGTGAGTGGAACCGCTAGTAGTGGAAGACCACCTATGGTATGGGAAAAGAAAGTGGAAAAATATATTGAAGAAAAACTTCCACGTAGTGGAAGGGGCATTGTGGCACGGGCAAGGGAGGCATGTCTTGACAAAGTAGCTTGGAGACGTTTCTGTCATGGCCATCCTCTAGTGGGGGTTTCCCAGGGGGAAGCAAGGCGTCGGAGATGATGATGATGAATGATGAGATGGATTTGGGAAAAAATTAGGAGAGAAATGAAGGACATAAAATAAATAGATACAATTATGTTAAAACTTATTTTAAATCATTGAAACATTATTTCCAAAGTATAAATTGGAAGGAACTAGAAAGCCTGGAAATGGTTCAAGACAAATATAGACTATTCCTGAAAGTATATGAAGAAGGGATACATAAATATGTCCCAAGGTTCCAATCAGGGGTAAAGAAGGAAAAAGAATGGTTCAATATAAGATGTAGTAAGGCACAGGATAGAAGGAACCGCGCCTGGAATATAGCACAGAAGAGACAGTGAAAATAACTGGAATAAGTACAAGGAGAAAAGAAATGAATACGTAAAGATACGACGCGAGGAACAATATAAATATGAAAGGAATATTGTAGAGAAGTGCAAAAATGAGCCAAAACTATTTTATAGATTTGTAAATGGAAAAATAAAAACAAAAGAAGGTTTTGTCAGACTAAGCATTGGAACAAACAGCTATGAGAAAGATAAAGAATTGTGTGAAGTTATGAATGAAAAGCTTCAGTCAGTGTTTGTAAAAGAGGGGGAGTTTATAGAACCTGATAGAGAAATGAGAACACCACAGATGCCTGAAATGAAAGTGACAAAAAGTGAAGTGCTAAAATTGATGCAGGATTTGGACGTGAGGAAATCAATGGGACCAGATGGAGTGGCTGGATGGATCCTCAAAGAATGTGCGGAAGAGTTAGTGGAACCAATCTATGAAATCATCAAATCTTCACTGAATGAGGGAGACCTGCCAGTGGAATGGAAGAGAGCTAACATAGTACCAATTTACAAAGGAGGAGACAGAGAAAATCCGCTTAACTACAGACCGGTGTCCCTCACCAGCATTGTTTGTAAAATTTGTGAGAAAATTATAAGGAAAAAGTGGACACACTTCATTGAGGGACAGGGGGTGCTTAGCGAGAAACAGTTTGGGTTCAGGGAAGGGAGATCTTGTGTATCTAATTTATTAAGCTTTTATAGAAGAGTTGTAGATGTTACACAGGAGAGAGAGGGATGGGTTGACTGTGTTTACCTGGACCTGAAAAAGGCCTTTGACAGGGTGCCTCACAAAAGGTTATTGTGGAAATTGCAGGTTGTTGGAGGTGTACATGGTAGGATGTTAAAATGGATGGAAAACTTTTTAATAGGAAGAGAAATGAGGACCACGATACGAGGCGAATATTCACAGTGGAGGAGTGTGACGAGCGGAGTACCACAGGGATCAGTGTTGGGTCCGATAATGTTCCTACTTTATGTAAATGACATGCCAGAAAACTTGAATAGTCATATGAATATGTTTGCGGATGACGCTAAGATCATGAAGAATGTCACCTGTATAGAAAGTTGATCTTCAAAAGGACCTAGATGAGTTGCACAGATGGAGCCAAACCTGGAAAATGAGTTTCAATGCAGAAAAGTGTCATGTTTTGGAAGTGGGAACAAGTGAGATAAGGCCAAGCTGGGAGTACAAATTAGGAATTGAAATAATCGGCAAAACACGGCATGAGAAGGACCTTGGAGTGATAATACAAGATGATCTATCCCCGGAGAAGCATATTAACATGATCATTGGAGGAGCATATGGAATAATAACCAATATGAGAGTGGCATTTAACTATTTGGATGAAGAAATGTTAAGAAAACTGATAATGACTATGATAAGACCAAGATTAGAATATGCAGCAGTGATATGGTCACAACATTTGAAAAAACATATAAACAAATTAGAGAAAGTCCAAAGGATAGCAACGAAGATGATCCCAAGATTGAAGGAGTTGACATATGAGGAGAGACTTAAGACACTACAACTGCCTACCTTGAAAGAGAGAAGGGAACGAGGCGACTTAATAACGATGTTCAAGGGAGTAAAAACTTTGGAACGAGTAGATAGGGAAGATCTATTCGTGAGGGATAATGGAAGGACAAGAGGGCACGAGTTTAAGCTGAGGAAGGGCAGATGTCGTAAGGACACAAAGAAATTCAGCTTCCCATATAGGAGTATAGAGACTTGGAACAACTTGGAGGAGGAGGTGGTGAGAGTGAGGAACATTAACATGTTCAAATCTAGGTTGGATAAAAGTAAATATGGAAATAGGGCAACATAAGTTATGATATGTTAGTCCAAAATACTGGGAACTGAGAATATCCATTACGATACTTGTCTAAGTAAAATGGATTGATTATAAAGTACGTAACTAAGACAGGACAACACGAGCGCTGCTCAATTCCTGTAAACTACAAATAGGTAAATACAAATAGGTAAATACATTCAATTTTCTAACCGACAGAATCTCACTGACTCCCATATATTTTTTAATGATGTAAATATTCCCACTTCCCCTAGTATTGACATTCTCGGTGTAACATTAACTACTAACTTGAGCTGGACACATTATGTTAGAAGCATTGCTAAGAATGCCTCTAAAAAATGGGACTCCTGTACAAAGTTCGAGAATTCTTCACTGACGAGCAGTTGGCCGTAATATATAAAAGTCATGTGCGTTCTCAGATGGATTACTGTTCACCTCTGTGGGGAAGTGGAGTGGTTGCATTGAGGCAGTTGGACAAAATTCAAAATAAAGCTATTAGATTAATCAATAACCCTGCAATCACACAGGACCTTCCTACATTATCCATACGAAGAAACGTTGCATCCCTTGCATTATTCTACAGATATTTTCACAGCAATTGTTCCGAGGAACTTGCTTCAATTGTGCCGCCTCTCCACATCTTTCCCCGTAGAACTAGGGCAGCTGAGAGCGCCCATGAATTTACACTTTCTCCTCCACAATGCAGAACTTCTGCTTATCAGAATTAATTTATCCCCAGAGCTACTACTCTTTGGAATTCACTTCCCTCGAATTGCTTTCCACAAACTTACAATCTACAAATGTTTAAATCCAGTTGTTACAAACATTTTATGAATGGAGGATGCCTTTAGGCATATGGACCTTTTTGTTTTATCTGTGTTTTTCCTTCCTCCGTTCATTGTCTCTTTAAAAAAAAAAAAAAAAAAAAAAAAAAAAAAAAAAAAAAATTGGAGACCCACCCAGTGATCCACCCAGGGGCAAACCACGCTGCCAGTGACTATCGGCCTGCGGGAACGTACTCGGATACGGTGTTCCAGAGGGCATGATGGGAGTAGAGTGGAGGGGGGGCTTGGCTGAAGGTGCCAAAGCACCCGCTCCACCCTGTGCACCCCGCACCCCACCCAACACACATGCCACCAGGTCACTTCTCGTCATGCTGCTAGTGCCAACATGCTCCATGACCGTGGCCAAACACTGGAGACCATACCGATCAATCTCCGACACCCGGTCAACAGTAATAGGCATCTCCAGAAACTTCCTTGCATCCTCCTCACTAGTTACTACTCTAATGCCATCTAACAAACCCAGCTTCTGCACCTCAGAGCCTGCTTCCCATACTGTGTCCTCACTGTGTACTGATCCGTCGTTCGACAGAAGTGTCCACCGGAAATCCTCAACGTTTATAAAAAAAAAAAAAGTACCTAAACACTCATGTAGCACTATTCACTCAAAAACTGCTTGAAGACAACTCAAGTGCTATACTACATTGCCAAAAAAAAATCCAACGTGTCCAAAATATTCCTCAAAAAAACAAATGTCCAAAAATCCTGCAATTATTTCTTAGTTCACTAAATCCTAGACTAAGGTCGCCATTTGTTATGACGACTAAGATAAGATACTAGGCAAGGTCGCCATTTGTTACGACCGGGACTACGAATAAAACAAGGGCACTTAATGATTGGACTAGTAATAGGGCACTATGCAACAACGGTACGCTAGATCCAAACCCTCGAACTTATATGCCGGCGAACAAAACACCTATACCCTCCAGAGTTAATCTGCGATAGCGGGGTATCCTTAACTGGGCATAAATGTACTCTACTTCAGGCTAACCGGCACTGGTATAGCCTGCT
Organism: Paralithodes platypus; assembly: GCA_032716605.1. Taxonomy (NCBI): domain Eukaryota; kingdom Metazoa; phylum Arthropoda; class Malacostraca; order Decapoda; family Lithodidae; genus Paralithodes; species Paralithodes platypus. The sequence continues at coordinate 43,663,260 of CM064527.1, read as the reverse complement.
AACAAACAAGATGCAAGTTACGTTAAAATGCATAAAAAGGAATCTATGGAAAGATCAATTAAATCACTGCAAGATTTAATACAATAAAAAGATGCTCTAATACAGTTACTCTAAACAACAATAAACTCTTCATCTGAAAGAAAGTGAAGTATAGTCCTACAGCATAGACCTGGAAACTTCTGAAGAAAGTCTGATGCTCATAAGATGCTCGTATCTTAAACTATATAAAGGCAGGAGGCAGGACACCACACGTGTACTGTAAATCGAATACACTAAAAGGTAGGACATATAATGTTAACTGACACGAGAATACTATAAATGCGCAACGGTAGCAATGCTCGACACTAAAAGAAGTACTTCCTCATCAACTAAACAGTCTGCTATGGTTGTGCGGCTCAACAACAACCTAGACTAATAAATGCTGTGAATAATAATGCGTACATATCAAAGAGCTTATATTAAATACTAACAAGTGTCTACTCGATTAATAATGTCTAGCTGGGATACTCTAGGTAAGGAACTGGGGTTGAGCAAGACAGGCTCGTAGCCTAGCGATGTCCTTAAGACTGCATCCTTTAAGTTACGTTAATTGACTAGGGTGCTCTCTCGATAGATCCAGATCACAAGTATCTGGTTCTATCCTGGCGACCCTCTAAAGTCAAGCAAAGAGACAGCAAAGTGTGGAACTGATACAGGCCAAAACCCTCAGTCAACACAATGCTGCACTCGCAAAGGACGCAACCGAAAAGACAACCCAGGCTACCACAGGACCGGTCGAAGTCGTGTAGGTATAAGCAAACCGTACACACATCGGAGGCAACGACTACAGTTACCTTATCCCAGTCTAGCATTAAAAAAAAGAGCACAAACACTAAATCAATAATGGAGACACACAAAGTTCTTAACCTATACTAACTAAGAACCCTCAAAACCTATTCTAAGTACATGTAAATATCTCTGAGGACGGCGCATGCAATACAATGGGCCGACTATGGAAACCGTATGCAGAACCCAAGGGGAGTGTTGTGCAGTTAATAAAGGTTAGAGTATGGAAAGAGAGAATTGAGTGAGAGAAACGGTAGTAAAGGGGGTGATCGGGAGAGAGTATGCAAGAGGATGTTAGAAGCACGCGCGCCAAGCCTGTCCTGACGAGGACAGCTCCTGGGGAGCCTCATGGAGGAGGCAAGTTACACAGGAGCCCGCAAAGGGGCGATGGTCGGCCAATCACGGGCCGATACATCACAAGACAGCAGGTGTCACGTGACACAGCCAGACACGCCGGCCAATGGCGAGCGAGAGGCAGGAATGCACCCGTGACTCAGACACTCACTACCTTCTCGCTCTGAAAGTCTTTCTCATTCCCACGCTGGTACTATTATCACTACTGTTGATATAAAATATAACCCGTTGTCACAGACTAAAACAAAGACCACCACTAGACTGTCTGTGACAATGCGATTACTAGGAAAGAAAGAACAACATTCTCTGATAACTGTAGCCCATTTCGATGTCCCTGGCGAGCACTAGTGGCTAACGAGAGGCAATTCTGCCAACGCTGGTAGACGTCACAATCTGTACTTGTATCATAGATATTATGAACCTTATATACAGTACATTACAGTATAGTGTATGTGAAATACACCAGGAACGAAAATTCCTGGGAGCGAAACTTCCACCCCCAGCAAGATCCCTCCCTCTCTTCCACTTCCATCCACATATTACACGTCTCGTTAATCACAGTCTTCTAGATACAAAACACACTTCCTTACCCTTGACATTCTTGAGGTACCCACTAAAGTATGAATTCCATTAAATACTAACCCTGCAGACTATAATACTCTCATCGTGTACAGGAATGAGGCGATCGGAAGACACCTCGCTCTCTCTACATTACGAAGGTATAGGTACGTACCCCAGACTAACTAATTGTATCGAAATACCTCTGCTGACTTATATATGTTTAATTCTGATCAACCTGCAGACGGCCATAACTGCAAACCATGTATTATTGTATTCATGATATATATACTGTATATAATGTTAACTATGACAGCCCTCTAAGAAGAAGACAAGGAGACAAGACAAGAAGACACCCCTTATCTCTACCTTACGACGGTATAAGTATATGCACCCATGCTAGTTATTATATTGACTCCCCTCTGCCTTGTCAGTATGTGTAACCCCATGCCCGATTACCCCTTATTCTAAGTAACTAAAGTATATATCCTACCAAAGCAAGACAGACAGACATTCACCAACACGGTCGGAGGGAGAGAGAGGGACAAAAACACCCCGCCTTTCCCATCTACGCCTCCCCCAGCCCAATTAGAAGCTTAGCGCCTCGGCAGCCAGCACTGGAAAACCCACCCCCAAAATGGCCGACCCCAGACGACCACCTCCCACCTTTCCAGACTGGACCTCCACACCAATCCACATGCTCCACACTATTCAACTCACATTCTTCTTAGTATACAAACCACATCTCTTTCCTCCCAACCATTATTACGATACTAGATGATATCCACCCCCTTGCTTTCTGATGACGTAAGCAGTGATGGTCACGTCATATGCATGTCCCTGTGACTGTCGTAATTACTGTTGTATTAATTTCACGTGCGTTTAGCTCCAGCTGAACCTCACTACAACCGCCACAGGCAACATGACTGCAGGCCATGTATATGATTAATGAATATGTTTATCTTTAACTAGGACCCCCCTGCAGGAAAAGTAAGAGGAAAGCCACCTCTTAACTCTCTGTCCCCTACTAACTTCCTAATCCTGCCACAGACATTAGTTCCAGGGCAGTAATTCCCTTTCCAATGTTCCCTTACCCACTCTAAACCACTGTTTGGACACTTGATCCTCAGTGTTTTGGAGGACAAGCAACCTAGAAGGGTCACTAGATATGTTGTTGCTTGATTTCCTTTGTACTCCTTTGTACTATTATGAGGGGTACAGATATATGACTATGCAAATTATTGTATTATGTCACTACCATTTTATTTTTATGCCATGAATATGATTAATGCATACGTGACAGCCCCTGTAGAAGAAATAAGACACCTCTTAGCTCTCTGTATTATGGGGGGTATAGATATATAACTGTGCCACTTAGATATTGATTGTATCATTTACCATTTTTTACTTGTTACTTATTAACATACTAACCCCGCATGATGACTGACCTACTAACCGTAGAATAATAAGGAAATCGCCACCTCGCACAATCTATTTTTCCCTAAACCTTGCATTGCATAATCCAGCCTGTTTTTCTTTTCTAGCCTCCCTCCACACGCCTTCTACACGCCTCGTCAAGACACTTCCTTCTCGGAGTACAGTTCACATGATCCTATCTTTTTTTCCGTTGCAACCAGGCAGGCGACAGCTATGCATGCATGGACGACGACCTGATCACCCCACGGAAGCGCCAATGCCTTGCGTCACGGGCTCGCCCCAGGTGCGTCGCCAACACAGTCTATCACCGTGATAATGATAATTGCACTGCCGCCTGATTACGCATGCCTACTTTATTGACCACTATAAAGCTGTATTTTCTCTCTCTAGATACCTCTCCCTTGTCCACACGTGGTCTACGTGGGTATTTCCACCCTAACCCAGGTGGGCCGACAACAACAAATTAACTCGGCCATCGAGCCGTGTCCAGTCCAGAGGGACTCCTACCTGCGCCGCCCTCCTCGACCCCGGTATACGGGACCACCAGGGCAACCGCGCCTAACCACCACCTGTATACACGTGCCAACACCTGTGAGGTATTACATGACTTGTTATTCAATCTCACAAAGACCTACAGGTATGAGAGAACTGTTTACTTACCTGTCTTCCCCTTGTTCCCCTTCTTTTTAAAAGTAACCTACTTATCAAGTCAAACGATTAGCCACTGACCCTCCTGGCCGAGGTGCTCCTCCCCTCGCCGCCTTGAACAACAACAAGGTGACGGGTCCCTTGCTTGCCATACCACCTGCCATTAACTATTCTTATATGTCGGTGTGTGAACTAACACTGTTATCTAATTCAGAACATTGGGAACGAAGGGCCAGATTGCCAGATGTTGACCCCACAGCCCTGCACAGCCGCCCTGGCCCTGAATTGGAAGGGACCCATCAGCCCCCGGCCCGGGCAACACCGAGTCACCCTGCCATATATAAACCACGGGAGGAGGAGAGCGGGCAGTTCTAAACATAGCTTTTTGCCGGGCGGGACGTCGCTCGGTTGGAAGACTGTTTTACTCCCCTGTTAGTAACCGACCGGCACCCCGCAAGCTGAACACCAGGAGCTGATATATTATATTCCTGGGCCTGTATTAACCGTGGTAAATCACAGGTAAATATAGGAACCTAAGAGAAATATATATATATCGCCACACATGCACTTGGGTTGATTGAACCTCTCGTCATGGATCAGAGACAGTTAAGCAAGGTTTGTGCAGACCCAATGCTTACGTTAGTCCGATGAGACACTACCCTGGCCTCAGCCCAGACGCAGACCATTTAAGATCCATAGGAGAGCCGCCTGAACTCAACTTCATCACCGGTCAACCGACCCATCTGTAACTTCTTCACACAACTGGACCCCCTGGACGGGCCGTCCTGGAGCAGCCGAGACGCCTCCGACGACACCAGATTCAAGAGGAAAAGAAGATAACCTGATCGGGCACGATTTCTTATTATAATATCAGTGTATAGATACCGTGTTACCAAACCGTTGTGTTTGCCTGTGTTCACCTTTGAGTTATTCGCTAAACATAGAGATTTCGAGTTTGATCCTAGAGTCCCCTGTTTTGCCAGAGATTCGTTCCAGTAAACATATTACGAGATATTACCGCGACAATATTTACCCCCAGCCACGACACGAGTTATTCCTAAATTGGATGTTTTGGTATAGATATTCTGTGATCCCATAAGTAAGGGATAGGTCGTAAAAGGTGATTTAACCCTTCCTACCCGGCCTGTCTTACCGAAGGACGGTCGCCCGTACCCGGGCGAAATGGCTGAAAAACGTCTAGGCCTAGGCTACCGTATTTATGTTTATTTTCACTGGTAGAACTTTCCCACTCATCTATAATCGTAGTGCGGTTTTCAATCTGTATTTTGGCGTTGAGTAGAGTTCTGTAAGTCAACTGGTTCAGTTGTGATGACGATTTCAGTGGAGCAAATATTGCAGAGATGTTGCCAATATGGGGGCTTTTCAGACACTAATTTCGTCTGACGTCAGAACAATAACATTGAAGAGTCTTCTCCTTCTTGTTTTCGGAGGTGCGGTGACGCAACGCTTGGGTTTGTTGACATACGTTGTACGCACGGCGTTCAGACCAAGCTTAACCCTCTCACCACGGAAGGGCTCTTGAACGCCCATAAAAAAGCATATAACAGGTACCCGGATGGTATCTTGAACGCCCAGTGGTTGAAAGCCTGTGAGCTTCGTGTGCGAGGCGTCGGTCCGACGCATGTAAACAACAGCCGGCTGGACTGTCGCCCCGCATCTCCGGCCACAAGAAGGAGAGCGTCGCTTGTTCGTGTGTGCCTGTATGTTGTTGTTAAGTATCGAAAAGTGGTGTAAAGTGGCTGTTTTGGCCATAAAGTTATCTCCAATGAAATCATCATCACAGCTCAACCAGTTGACTTAGAGAGCTCTACTTAATGCCATTCTACAGGTAAATAACACAGCTACGCTTGGGGATGCGCGGGAATGCGGGAAGCAGTCTGATTAACGAATATACGGTAGCCTAGCCTAGACGTTTTTCGGCCAAAACACCCGGGTTTCGAGGAATATATATATAATACATAGCCGGGGCTGGAGGGTTAATTAGGCTATTAAGCTGCCGTCTTAGGTAAGGACGGCCGGGTAGCGGCCCTTCTGCAGAGCTGTCCTTACCTAAGGTAGCCCGGATAGGAAGGGTTAATCTCAGTGACGAATCCCCATCCGCGCATTAACGGTTAAAAGTATACAAATATAATTGCCTACTTGACTCGGCTAGATCATATAAAGTCGAAACTCAACGTTAACCCCCACTTAATCGAATAACTAGAACCTTAGGCCTTAAAGCAACACTCTGTATCAGATATTGTATAAATCAAATCCGTGCCCCCTTCGAGTGACTTTCTTATCGCTTCTTATCATGTCCGTATCGGAAGAATAATACCCGAGACTCGGCAGTGGCAATGCATACTCTAATCCAGATCCACGATTGTGCTTGGAGAATTGAAAGACCAAGCTCTTATCACTGAACTTATTACTCTTACTCATGTTCTATAAAGTGAAAATTATTCTTTTTCTATACCGTGAGTGCGTTTAGCGAAATAAAGCTGTATTACAAATCACATTCCAAGATTCTATTTATGTGTTCTGTTGACCCCTCACATGTATGTATATGAAACCGGATATTCCAGTCTTGCAGAACTCACCTACGCAATAGTTAATCCTGAATAAAATCAGGGCATAACAATATGTATCGTATTAGCTACCGTTACAGTTGCTAAGACATGAACCTGATACAAGTGTTGTGATTGAGCGACAGGATTATATGCTCTAACAGATTTATCTATAGCTTAAAGGGGAGTTGATGAGTTTTCTCTTTTGCAATTACAATGTTCAAAGTGGGTAATAACCTTTATATTATGTATTATTATGTTATCTTGGTCTATCTATCTATCTATTACCTGACACCGTGATCCCCGAAGGGGTGGCCACGAACGAACCGCCCCCATGCACCTGTCCCCAGTCAGTCGACGCCCCTCCCCCCAAACCAGCACCGCCTTCATTCATATACTTCCTCACTCCATCCTTCCACTTCTTGGTAATAACCTTTATATTATGTATTATTATGTTATCTTGTTAACCCTTGTCTAGCGGGGGGTTTTGGCCTTATTTGGGCATATTCAGGCCCTCCTGCATGATAAATCAAGTATCTGCATGAAAAAAAAATTATTTAGCAAAAAAACTAGGCGCTAAAAGCTTCAAAATGAGACCAGAACGAGCTACGTAGCACTCGTGGTTCTCATACAGTGATACCAGTAACATGGGAGTTTAGCGTATAGCGGCATATTTTCCCCAGCTATGCTCACTACTGGCTACACTGCCGGCCTCTCGAGAACACAGGGAACATGAGTTAATGGGCGACGGTAAGCCCTGGGAGTCGGCTATCTGGCCCGCTGCGCTCCCGGCCATTTGCACTCGATTTTAACCCTTTAAAAGCCTTAATAATGCTCCTAACTTGCTGCAAATTGGAACCGGACGTAAGTCCGACCCCGATCTTTAAGGGTTAAGAGCTGTTAAATACATCTACCTCTCCATACCTCTCTCGGGTTCGTCTTGGCAACTGTACAATTTTCATACACTTTCTGAGTTAATAAGATTATGTAAAATCTGCACTAAAGTAGATGACTTTTGGGCTAGAGCTAGGTTACTATACAGACTCTTAGTAGACAGAGGTTTTGAGGCAAGTAAATTGTTCCTTAAATTTAATCTTTTTAGGGTCAATTATTGTGACTGTATTCTAAAATTTTACATCAATAATTTTAACCCTTTGGCGCACGATGACTCGTTAAGAGTCATTAAACTTAAAAATATTCGCCAAAAATTAAGTTTTCGTCTGACGTGCGTCATATTTGGCATAGATATTAAGTATTGCATCTAGTTCAATGGGTACGCTTGGTAACTCCCTCAGTTTAACCGTTTACTCACGGCTGGCTGGGAAGGGAGCAGAGTACAGCTCAGTCTGTGTTTCGATACTTTCACGTTTATTCGTGTATCTCAGTAACTATTTGGTTTATAGTAATTCTGAAGTTACCAGTGGAATCCTCATTAACTTCCGCTTCCATATATGTATGCAAATCAAAAATGGTGTGGGCAAAATTTTGAGCTAGCACGAGTTGGAGATTTTTTTTTTTTTTTTTTTTTTTTACAATTCTTATTTCGGAGTCCCCCAATGTGGTTGTTTTGTATTTATTCTATGTTTTTATTCGCTTATCTTCAAGTTCAATCAATAACGAAGCCGATGGTACCTCATTAATCCAAATACAAGGATTTTTTGGTGGATAAAAACGTCACAGAAACAAATTATCGCCGGGCACAAAACTGGCTCTGAGTGAGCTGAGATATACTTTGGGAGTGGGAAAAACTTTGATTGGAAACTATAGGTGCGCCAAAGGGTTAATCAAGCATTTTTAACTTGAAGTTTCTTGTATAACCTCTGCTTACTTTTTGTCTGTATTTATTGTTTATCTTTTTCTTTTTTTCTTTTTCTATTATTAATATTAATATTGATGATTTTTTAAATAGATTGTTCTTGTTAAAAGAGTACTCTTTGTTTAAATCTGTTGTTACTTCATATTTTGCAATTATTTGTCTTTATATTATATGTATTCATTGTCGATAGTATCAATTGCTTGCTTTTGCGATTTCCTTAGTTTATTTGTGCGAAAAATTTAGGTTATTTGTAGGGTAGTTGTTGTTGTTGTTGTTGTTGTTCCCCAAGCTGCCTGGCCGAACAGCCCCAAGGCCCTGAGCAAGGCCAAGGCCATAACCGAGCGCCCCCACAGAACCCTCCCCGCCGACCACAATAAAGCCTGGGTGACCGAAGCCACTCCATGGCGGGGAGCTGAGGAGGGTGCGGAAATGCCCGGGAAACCAAAGCCCCACCCAGGGCCCTGTGTCCCTCAACAATTATGAAGAGAAAGTTGAGGGGCAAGGGAAAAATGTGACGCTTTGGCTTCCAATCTTGGTAGATTGGGAGGTCAATCCACGTTAGAGATGCCGTCACTTGAGATCTAGAAAATATATAAGTAAAAGGAACAGTCAGAGTAAGCTATGGGTATGGCAGAGATTGCTCAGTTCTCACTCTAATAGACCAGCCCATCACCACATGACTAGAACCCAATCCTCTCAGCATCAGCTAGGAAAGGCCCTAGAAAGCCGCCTTTGGCAGGGGGATAGCTCCCCTATTTCAACCCTTTTCGGGGTTGGGCACCCGCCCTTTGTAGGGTAGTTATTGATAGGGGTCACTTGAGGCATGCTATGCTTACAGGTACCTACCCGATAGCACTATCGTTAGTGAGTGCTGTACTGTATTTTATATATTATTTTGTAATAGTATAGATATCTTATCAATATTTGTATTTTGTACTATTGTTAATGTCTTGTCATGTTGCGAATTTGATTTTAAATAATATTTTGACATTTAACATGTAGTTTCTTTATTCATGCAGAGTTTAGTAAAATTTACCAGAACGTCCCGGACTTCCCAAACTTGACTAATTCCTTTAACGTGACGATAGTGCGTTGTTATATGTGCGATTAGTTTGCTTGGGAAACAGATTAACTTGCTCATGTAGTAATGTACACCCTATGTGGTGGATTGTGTTCTTTTATTTAATAATTTTCATTTTAGTAAGCGTTGTTTCCACATAGCGATTTTGATAATTTAATTTGACTTTATATTGTCCTTGTCCCAATTTTGGTTTGTTTAGTTTGCAAGTTTTACATTTTAATAAAACCACATACTGTATAAGTAAGAGACTAATTTAAGGACAACCTATTGGGCCGAGGCCTTATCAAAGCTGGGGTATGAATCCTGTAACATTTATGTTCTATTGTCCAAATTCAACAAATTGTGTACTAACTGAGTTGGAGGTAAGAGTTCCAGAGCTAAGCTCTGGAACTCTCTCCCCCATCCTATGACTTAAATTGATTGAAAACTCTGTGTGTCCAGACATTTTGGCTCGAACATTCCTTGATTTTGCCACTGTCACTCTTTTAGTTGGAAAGTTTTACATTTTAATTTCAACTCTGGGGGAGGCACTCGTCTCCCTCATCTACATAAAACAAAAACAAAATATGTGTAGTTACAGGCTGCATTTCAGATTATCTTTAGAGAATCCCAGGGGATCCCGGAAGGCGTGGCCACAAATTAATTGCTTCCATGCTCCTCTGTCATCCATCAGTCGGCACCCCAACATCTCACCCAACACCACTTTCTTTCACATACTGTACATGTCAACTCCATCCTTCCAGGGGGTTAGGGGGGCCTCTACCCATGTGATAGAGGAAAAATAAGAACATGTCCTATGTGTCTACTGCATGTCATAAGAGGCGACTAAAAGGGGTCGTAAGTCTGGGCCACCGCTCATATTATTTAGTCCATTTCAGCCTCATAGTAGCTGCGGGACATCAGTGTGCCAAATCCAACCTCTGGAATGTCTGCTCTTTCCCTGAATGGCTGCCTTGGGGTATTTGGGTTGATTCTATGCTTGCATGGAACTGGAGATATATTCTTAAGTAACTTCATCTATCTATCATGTCTATCACATTCTCGGTCTGGCTGTCCCTCTTTGCTCTTCCAACTCATTCTAATACACTTTATTTAGTCATTCTCTTCCTCAACATACACTCCATATGATCAAGCCACCTCAAGGTGTTCTTCTTTACACTCTCCACATCTACAATACATCTCTTAAGTACTTCCTCATTTGTCTGTGCATCTCTCCCTGTGACTAATGTTCTCAAGTAACTAATTTTCACTTATCTACTTCTTGATGTATGCCTCCAACAACATCCATACTAGACATCAATATATATACCACCAGTACTGTTAAAATGATGCACTGACTTCGTTTGAGGTCATCCTTAGAGAAGCCCGGAGAGTCACAGTCCCAAATGACCTCACACTCTTGGGTGCTACACAACTGGCTGCTCAGGAAGGGCATGTCGGGGGAATACTGCCGCAGGATCTCCTCTGGCACCGACTGTTGTTGTTGTGGCCGATGTTTAGGGGTCACTAGGCTTCTCTCATCCAGGGTCACATTGCCACCACGTCCCTTCCCCTGAAACAAATAATTCATTAATGATGTACGGTATTCATTATGGGTGTTTTGAAATTGAAATTATTTATCTATCTATTATTATGTATTTTCCACTAACCAACTTCACCTCTAAACTTAATTAATGAAATCAACAAATATATGTGGCACTCCAAGGACTCGAACCTAGGATACAGTACTCACATCGAAATTCCGCGCACTTATGCATTACGCTATCAAGACAGTTAATACAGTATACTGCCAGATGAGAAACAAATAATGCAGTAGTTATTATGTTCTCTCCACTAACCAACTTTACTCCTAAACTCGATTAATGAAATTAACAAACACATGTGGCAGTCCGGGGATTCGAACCTAGGATGCTCACACCGAAAATCAACACACTTATGCATCGCACCACGAAGACAGTATGGGTATTTGAAATTGATATGATTCACCTATATACACAATACACAACTCAACCCTTCATCTTCTCTCAACATTTTAGGTGTATCTTTTTCATCTAACCTTTCTTGGAAAGATCATATTACCACTCTTGCTAAAACAGCTTCCCAAAAGTTGGGTGTGCTCAACTGTCTCAGTGGGTTCTTCACCCTCGCACAGCTTCTAGCTCTGTATCGGGGCACAGTGAGCCCCTGTATTGAGTATTGTTCGCATGTGTGGGGATGCTCCACCCATACCACACTTCTCGAACGAGTAGAATCAAAAGCATTTAGCCTTATCAACTAGCTTCCTTTTACTAGTTCTCTACAATCTCTTTCTACCTACAATCTCTTTCTACACGTCGCAATGTTGCATTTCTTTCACTCTTCTATTGCTATTACAACAATCGGTGTTCTTCAGAGCTCTCACAGTGTCTACCCCCTCCCTTGCGGCGAGTGCGAGGCACCCGCCTTACAACAGTCTCACTCCTATTCGGTCCAGCTATCCAACCCTAGAATTGGCAAATTTTCTGTCTTTCTTCAACTCAAAAAGTGAACTCTGGAACTCTCTCCTTCAATCAGTCTTTCCTTCATCCTATGACTTAGACTGCTTTAAACTTTGTGTGTCCAGGGATTTTGACTCTAACGTCCCTTGAATTTGGCTCTGTCACTCTTTTAACTTTGGGGGGAGACACTCATTACAGGCAACCTGCCTTTTGTCTCCTTCATACACATAGACAAAAAATATATATATGTTGCCAGATGCCTCAGTCCCCAAAGGGATACCCACGAGTAAAACACCTAGCCTACAAGCGGAAGCACTCTCTACAATCCATACCAGTTCATTTAGGAACTTATAGGTTTGTCTTCTACTCAGGTCTGCCCACATCAACAGAGAATCCATTTAACTCCTAGGCTACAATCAATTTGTATTGAAATGCAACGGTAATAGTGATACGGTACTTCTCGAGAGTTCAATGAAAAATACCACAGTACTTAGTACAGTATAATGCTCAGTAAGAGTAGAAATATAATGTGTATAACCTTTGGAGAGCGTAGTGAGTATCTCGGTGACGGTAGAGCAGGTGAGTTGGCATACTTGTGGTTGTGACTTGATGGTGTTCGTCGTGATGCATACACTTGGGACTCAACAAACAGCTTCTGCTTCTCTCCTTCATCTCCGCTAAAGTTATCCAACGACGGGGAACTCTTCTTTGGTGCTGGGGACCCTTGAAGCAAAGTAAAATATTTAGAATACACTAAGTCAATTTTTTATTATATATTTCAAAATCTAGCTATATTTATATACTGTACTATACTGTATATTGGAAGAACTGACGTTTTTGATAAAAAAAATCCAGATTATTTACTATTACTGTACAGTTGCAAAGACATGAACCTAGGACATATGCTATGAATTATTGACATAATTTAATGCGCTCATATACATACTGCACATAAATAAACTTTATTAAAATATTTTAACTCCGAACATCAATCACCCCCAAATGAAATTAAAGAAAGCATGTGATCCTTCCGAGATACATAAATCCTGTACCTAAATTTAGACCGAGTGCTCCACACAAAGAGCGGTTCCGGTCTCATGTCCTAATGGTGGCGCTCAAGGCAGCCCTGTTCAGAGCTGCCTCACTTGTTAGTTTTTAAATTCAAGGTCAGATTGTATGACTTAATCCCATGTGACACGTCTTTTTAGATCTATCATTTGGTGTAAGCTCCTTCCAAGTTCATGGACTTGCAACTTTTCACCCAACTTAGTTCATACTCAAACCATCAAAGCCTGCTTGTACGTATCTCAACACTGATACTCTTGTTACCTAACCGTTTCTCAGCTCTTCACTAGATATCCTATTTTGCAGTTTCGCCCCACACATCTATCTCACCATTCTCATTTTGGTACATTCCATATAAATACATACATACATACATGTTTAAAGACTGCTTTGTCCACAGAGAATGTGGTTACAGATCACTTCCTAAATGGCGGCTTTCCAGGCGACCTTGCCAAGGGCTATCTCTGTTGTCAAGTTCTTTATTTTTAAATCGAACCGGAGTACCTGCTCCCACGACATTCTAGGACTACTCCTATGTGCAGCTCCCCCCATGTTCAAAGTCCGGCATTCCTTCGCCTAGCATTGATCATCTACTCTCTCCACATGTCCAAAACAACCAAGTCGGCATGTGCGCATCACTTCACTGACACTCCTAAATCCCAGACGCTTTCTTAATTCCTCATTCGAATGATGCGATGCCCCGTCCCTCAGGCCCTGTGGTTAACCCCACATATCCATCTCACCATTCTCTGAAGTCTCATTAAAATGTAAAACTTGCAAACTAAACAAACCAAAATTGGGACAAGGACAATATAAAGTCAAATTAAATTATCAAAATCGCTATGTGGAAACAACGCTTACTAAAATGAAAATTATTAAATAAAAGAACACAATCCACCACATAGGGTGTACATTACTACATGAGCAAGTTAATCTGTTTCCCAAGCAAACTAATCGCACATATAACAACGCACTATCGTCACGTTAAAGGAAGTAGTCAAGTTTGGGAAGTCCGGGACGTTCTGGCAAATTTTACTAAACTCTGCATGAATAAAGAAACTAAATGTTAAATGTCAAAATATTATTTAAAATCAAATTTGCAACATGACAAGACATTAACAATAGTACAAAATACAAATATTGATAAGATAACTATACTATTACAAAATAATATAAAATACAGTACAGCACTCACTAACGATAGTGCTATCGGGTAGGTACCTGTAAGCATAGCATGCCTCAAGTGACCCCTATCAATAACTACCCTACAAATCACCTACATTTATAGCACAAATAAACTAAGGAAATCGCAAAAGTAAGCAATTGATACTATCGACAATGAATACATATAATATAAAGACAAATAATTGCAAAATATGAAGTAACAACAGATTTAAACAAAGAGTACTCTTTTAACAAGAACAATAAATTTAAAAAATCATCAATATTAATATTAATAATAGAAAAAGAAAAAGATAAACAATAAATACAGACAAAAAACAATAAATACAGACAAAAAGTAAGCAGAGGTTATACAAGAAACTTCAAGTTAAAAATGCTTGATTAAAATTATTGATGTCAAATTTTAGAATACAGTCACAATAATTAACCCTAAAAAGATTAAATTTATGGAACAATTTACTTGCCTCAAAACCTCTGTCCACTAAGAGTCTGTATAGTAACCTAGCTCTAGCCCAAAAGTCATCTACTTTAGTGCAGATTTTACAAAATCTTATTAATTGAGAATAAAAACAATTATAAGTTATTTTACTATCGATATTACTACTAGGGAAAGGAAAGTTTATTACGTTAAAATTAAAATCATCAACTTTGTGATATACTTTAAGTATGCACTGTTCATTAACAATCTCTATATTTATATCAAGAAAAATTTTCTCATTCTCAGAGAGGCCTAAAACAACACCAATAAGGTCTTTTCACAATTCCCCTTTCAGTTCTCTACTCAAGAACAATCTGTGGAGCATAAGCTGATATCACATTCACCATTCTTTCACCTACTTTCAGTTTCGATACAATCAATCTTCCATGTACTCTTGGGGCTGGTACAGGTGCGGCGACTTGCTTGAGTGGCCCCTGAACTCCAACAGCATTTACTCTCTTGACCTGAAGCACACTACTGTATTCTCCCACTCTTAAGCCGCCAGAACACCTACTACACCTTTCACTTTTCCAGACTAATATCCCTTCCAATATATACTGTAGGCATATCTCTTGTTTTTTATTAATTATCAACTATGCATCACACCCTTTCTATCAGGTTCTTTGGACCATAGGGAAAGTCTGAAGAACATAAGAATGAAAAGTTGATACCAAATCATATATCAATCTATCAATTGACTACTGTATTTGCGAATTTTGTTCTACAGTATAAGGAAGTTGGAGCTGTAGACGTTGATATTTAGCAGAATTACCAGCTAAAATACGGTTGTGGTGCATATAGTAGGGTCTCGTAAGATGCGAGATCAGAAGATGCGATTCGCATAAGATGCGAGGACCCCCAAATAATAAATTAATTATTTTAAGATGCGAGACTGACCATAATTTGCGAATCGGAGGCTCAAAGTGGGCTAAATCCGAGGAGAAACCTTAAGATGCGAAAACACATTTTAAAATGCGAGCCTTAGGTGGGACGTTTTTCCGTATTTTTACGTGTATCGTAAGATGCGAAATCGTAAGATGCGGTCGCATCCATCGACCATAAACTCGCATCTTACGAGACCCTATTGTATATAAATATATACAGTACAACCCAATTCAACTTACAGTATTTTATATTTATCAAAAACCTGCATTATTATTAATTTCTGTTTTATATCCACGTTTACGGCTCCAACTTCCTTATAGCATGAAACTCGCAAGTGGTCAATTGAAAAATAATTCCATGCTTTGCACAAGTATGGTATCATGCCCTGGTCACCAGATGCAATGAAATGTATATAGGATTACAGGTATATCCCTTTTATAACTGTCTTGATAGCGTAATATATAAGTGCGCGGAATTTCGATGTGAGTATCCTACGTTCGAGTCTTTGGAGTGCCACATGTATTTGTTGATTTCATTAATTGAGTTTAGATGTGAAGTTGGTTGGTGGAAAAAACATAATAATTCAGTAGGCTACAATGACCACAATGTTTACATTATTATGGCAATCAATAGAGGTCATTCGTTAAGGGGGGATAGGTACATTTTTGGTTTATTTTTTTCATTTAGATATTGTTTTTTAGTTTCCTCCCTAGACCTATTTCAAACTTAAGAAAACACCCCCTAGACCCCCTTTCAAGATAAATGTGTAAATTTTTTGGTAGAAAAATGCCCGTTTCTCCTAAAACTACAGGCTCACTATCGCTTGCAAGTTGCTAGGAAAAAATTGACACCTAAATGGCACAAAACGTCTAAATACTTACAAAGAAATGGGGTGAAAGGTCTAAAAATTGCCAAACTAATGGAACGAACGTCTTAAAATCTCAAAACCAATGGGCTAAACATGAGGGAGAAGGGGGTCCAGAAAAACGAACCATCTCCCCTTAAGGAGAATAAAATCCTTTAGTGTAAAACAATAATTACAAATAAAGGCCACCATCATACTGAGAGTGTGAATGATGTGCAGGTAACTCAGGGTGTCAAACGAAAGCCAAATTGTTTCTTTTTATAGTCTTTATTATGGTCTATGCAAGGATAAAATTATGGTTTATAGTTCAAATTATGTCTTTGGAAGACAATGGAAGTGATGAAATGACCAAAACAATGCTAGTTTAAGTTAATTTTCTTGTAATTTCTTCTCATATTAATTCAAGTCTTAAACAAAATTGCTCTGGTTAGACACCCTGTGCAGGTTGCCATAACAAATACTCATCAAATAACCTGAACTGGGTGAGGCCTTGTTGGATCGCTTACGGCGGAGACAGAGGCGGCGTGAGGGAGTGTTGCTCATGCTGCATCAACACTGTGGAAAAAGAAAAAGATAATATAAATAAACATTCTATCTATATACTCAGGCCCAATCCCCACTTTTCTATTTTTCTATTTTTTTTTTCTTTTTCCCTCTTTTTCCATTTTGTTCTTATTTTTTGGGGGGTGGCCGACTCAAGACAGAGCCAGAATAGGGACAACACAACAGAAAACAATGAACACACAAAACAAAATACAAATTCACACACTAAATAAACATAACATAACATAACTACTGTACTGGTCATGGGCTGGTCTATCAGAGTGAGAACTGAGCGATCTCTGCCATACCCATAGCTTACTCTGACTGTTCCTTTTACTTATATATTTTCTAGATCTCAAGTGACGGCGTCTCTTCCGTGGATTGACCTCCCAGTCTACCTAGATTGGAAGCCAAAGCGTCACATTTTTTCCTTTGCCCCACAACTTTCTCTTCATAATTGCTGAGGGGCACAGGGCCCTGGGTGGGGCTTTGGTTTCCTGGGCGTTTCCGCACCCTCCTCAGCTCCCCGCCATGGAGTGGCTTCGGTCACCCAGGCTTTATTGTGGTCGGCAGTGAGGGTTCTGTGGGGGCGCACGGTTATGGCCTTGGTCTTGCTCGGGGCCTTGGGGCTGTTCGGCTAGGCAGCTTGGGGAAAAACAACAACAACAACTGTACTGTATATTCAGATAGCACAGTACAGTTGTTGTTATAAAGCCTGGGTGACCGAAGCCACTCCATGGCTGGGAGCTGAGGAGAGTGCGGAAATGCCCGGGAAACCAAAGCCCCACCCAGGGCTCTGTGCCCCTCAGCAATTATGAACAGAAAGGTGAGGGGCAAAGGAAAAATGTGACGCTTTGGCTTCCAATCTTGGTAGATTGGGAGGTCAATCCACGCAAGAGATGCCGTCACTTGAGATCTAGAAAATATATAAGTAAAAGGAACAGTCAGAGTAAGCTATGGGTATGGCAGAGATCGCTCAGTTCTCACTCTGATAGACCAGCCTATCACCACTAGCACAGTACAGTACCGTAGGTAAGAGTAGTGTCACAATGCCAAAATACTGTACTTTAATTAATACAAGATCTATAGCATATCAAATTTGGCAAAACAGTGCATTGATATAATATTTTATCAATGCACTTGATATATTATTATATCAATGCACTGTTTTGCCAATTTTGTTGTATGCTACAGTATAGATTTTGTATTAATTAAAGTATTGTTGAAATTGTATGTGTAAGTGCTGAATTTCCCACCACATGATCAATGGGTGTAGGAGCTAGACTGGAATCAGAGGGAAGAGCGTGAAAGATTTTAACATGCCTATATGCGGACGATGCAGTCCTGTTGGCGGAAAATGTAGAAGAACTTCAGAAAGTGGTCAGACTTTGACAGGGTATGCGAAAAGAGAAAGTAAAAGGTCAATGTAGGGAAATGTAAGGTAATGGTGTTTGAGAGAAGAATGCATGAAACCATAGATTTTAAGGCAAAATATAGAATTAAGAAAGAACATGAGAAAGTTGTAAATTAAAAATGAAAAATGAAGTACAGTACTGGAAGAGGTTGAAAGCTTCAAGTATTTGGGAGCTGTACTATGCAAATATGGTAAAATGGAGAGTGAGATCAAAGAGAGAAAAATGCAAGGGAGAAAGGTGATTGGAGAACTTGATAGTATTCTCAAAGAAAGAATGGTAAGTCAGAAAGTTAAAAAGTCATTGAGAAAGTGTGCTGCTCCCAACACTCTCGTATGGAAGTGAGACATGGACAGCAAGTGACGAGGACCTCTCCAAACTGACAGCTGTGGAGATGAGCTTTTTCAGAATGACAGCTGGTGTGAATAGGCTAGATGGGCCAAGTTGTTGTTGTTGTTGTTGTTCCCTAAGCTGCCTGGCCGAACAGCCCCGAGTCCCTGAGGAAGGCCATGGCCACGATCGGGCTTTCCCACAGAGCTCTCATTGAGTGTAGGTTGTGTTGTTGGCGTAAGTGGTTGTGTGAAATGCAGTCTTCTATGATGTGTTTAATGGTATGGGGTGCTGTGTTACATCCCGGGCAGGCGTCGACAACGGAGTCATCCAGTCTCTTCTGATAGCTCAGGAGAGCTGGATGGTGTCCGCATCTCAGCCTGGCCAGGTGGACTCTGTCCTCGCGAGGGAGGGAGGATTCGGAAGGATAGATTTCGGGAGGTCGTGCATGCAGCTGCGTGTTGTCTGTGAGTGAGTGGATGGATTGGCGAGAGATATGAGTATGGATGTGCTTCTGGAAGTTGGTTCGGGGTGGGCAGGGAGGGAGAGAGGACAATAATTGTGTGTGATACCGTGTGCTGGGTGTTGTTTTGATATTTCTTGGTGTCTGTGGGTGTGTTGCCATGTAGTTTAGTGGGTGGTCTTGGTTCGTGGAGGCTGCTGCCAGGAATTGAGTGCTTCTCATGTCCAGATGGTCTTTGACTTTGAGGATTTTGGTTTCTTGATGTAGGTGATCTGTGGGTGCAGTAGCTGTGCAGCCTGTAATGATCTTCAGGGCTTTGTTTTGAATAGTCTGTAAGGTCTTATGATGTGTTTCAGCTAGGTTAGAAGCCCAGGCTGGGCTTGCGTATTCCATTACTGATCTTATATATTGTTTATATACTGTGGTGGTAGTTTCTTTGTTGTGTCCAAATTTTGTGTGAGCAAGTGACCTGAGGGCGTTAAGTCTGGGTGTCAGTTTCTTTTTAATGTTTGTGGTGTGCTGTTTGAATGTCATATGAGTATCATATGTTACTCCTAGGATTTTGGGTGTGTGTGTATGTGTTAGGGGTGTGTTGTTTATGGTGAGTTGAGGGATGTATTCGTGTTCACCTGTCCAGCTTGTGAGCAGGGTTGCGGTGGATTTGGCTGGGGCTAGATTAAGTCTGTAGTGCACCAGCCATGTAGTGTGTTGAGATAGGGTTGAAGGAGATCTGTTGCTCTTCTTGGGTCATGGTGTTAGCATGTGAGTGTTATGTCATCTGCATAGGAGGCTAAGTTTATTTGGGGAGTATTGGGTGTAGTTATATCGTGCATGTACAGATTGAAGAGTGCGGGCGATAGGACGGATCCTTGTGGGACTCCGTTTGGAAAGTTTCTGATTTTAGATGACTGACCGGCAAAAGATACGTGTGCACATCTGCCTGCTAGGAAGTTGGCCAGCCACCTTTTTGTGTTGTTGTGCATGTTTGTGTTGTAGATTTTGTTTGTTAGGTTGTGGCGGGGGATGGCATCGAAGGCTTTACTAATGTCGAGTGTGGCTAATAGTGATCTGTGTGGTGGTCTAGCTGAGTTGATGCCGTCAAAAGCTCTTTGTGTAAGGTCTGTGAGAAGAGTGTTTGTGGAGTGCAGTGGCCTAAAGCCATGTTGTGTTGGAGCTAGGGGTAGGTCGGGTGTAATTAGTTGTAATACTAGGCGTTCCATGACTTTGGAGGGGGAGCAAAGGAGTGTGATGGGGCGGTGCGAGGAGGGTAGCGTGGGGTCTTTGTTGGGTTTGGGGAATGTGATGATGATACCATGCTTCCAAATGTCTGGTATTGTGTTGTGTGAATAGCTGTAGTTTGATATGTTAGTGAGTGTTTGTTTTTTGTATGCCTTGTGGTCCCAGGTGTCTGAGGTGTATGTTGCTTATGTTGTCTAGGCCACAGGCGGGTGAGTGCTTGAGATTGTTGATGATATGCTTTGTCTGGTGATTGGTGAAGGGTGTATAGTCAGGGTCTGTGGGGAATTGTCTCTTACGTCGGATGACACGTCGGTCATCTTTGTGAGGTTTTAGGTGGCTGACATGTGAGAAGTGATTGATGAGAGTGTTTGCTTGTTGTTTACATGAAGGAGTAGAGTCTGTTGTTGTGATTGCAGCATGTGATTGTGTTGTGTTGCTGTTGGAAAGTGTGATGCTGTTTAGTGTTTTGTAGAGTTTTTTGGGGTTTGTTTTGTGATCAAGTGTTTGTAGGAAGTTATTCCAATTTAGTTTTTGTTGTTCTTGTATTTTGTTGTTAGTTTGGGTGTTGAGTGCTTGAATTTGTTGTGTGATGTCTTGTGTGTGGGGTGCTGGGGAGTGTTTCAGTGTGTCGCGTTGTCTGATGAGGTTTTGAATTTCTGGTGTGAAGTTGGGGTTGTGTCTTTTTCTGTTACCTCTTGGAATGTGTTTCTTGTCAGCGTTTTGGATAGTTTTATTGAGTATGTGTACAGCATTGTTGATGTTAGTGATGGGTGTACTGTTTAGAGTTGTGAAGTGTTGTTCTGTCTCATTTGTAAATGCTTCCCAGTTAGCTCTTTTATAATTGGTGTATGTGTGTTTGTGGCTAGCTGGGGTGAGTCTGGTTTTGGTGGTGATAATGATCGGGAGGTGGTCAGAGCCTAAGGTTCTGACCACCCTCCAGGATGTTGTGGGGGCGAGTTCTGGGGAGCAAAAGGTGATGTCTGGAGATGATGGGTTATAGAGGGCTTGGTGAGGAATATGGGTATGTTGATGGATGTCGTTAAGGATGATGAGGTTATCTGTTTGGTTTTGTAGTACCAGCCCTCTGTCTGTGTCGGGGTTGTCGACAAACCAGGCCGACGTCTTGGCGTTGAAGTCACCACCCAGGATGATGTGTGGGGTGTTTGTGATGTGTTGTAAGTGTGGTCTGTATTCATTTGGTACTGTAGGGGATGTTTGGGGAGGGATGTATGTGTTTATGATGGTTATGTTGGATTTGTTGCCAGTGCATATTTTAATTGATTGTATTTCTGTTGTGTTATCATTTGGGGGGAGGAGGGATTTGGTTTGTACACTGGTTACTATGAATGATATTTCATTGTGTACCAGGGTGATGAGTCCACCGCCCCCGCCGACAGCCCGGTCTTGTCTGATGGTGGTGAAATTATGAAATGTGGGTGTTTTTTGTGATGTGCGGAGTTTTGTTTCTTGTAAGATGGCAATGTGTATGTTGTGTTGTTTGATGAAGTGTGAGAGTTTGTGTTTCTTTGTGTTAATGCCATCTATGTTCAATTGGAGAATGTTAATGTTATGTGCACGATGTATGTTGGGTGCTGCTGCACGAGGATGGGGTGGGGGTGAGGGTGAGGGAGGGGCTGGAGGTTGGGATGGGTGAGGTGGGGGTGGGGATTGGGGAGCAGGAGATGGGGGTTGGAATGGATTAGGATGGGGTGTGGTGTGTTGAGTTGAGGATGTGGATGGTATGGGAAGGTTAGGTGGGTTAGGGAGGAGAGGTGGACGGGTTTTAGGGGGGGGGAGTGGATGATATGGGAAGGCTAGGTGGGTTTAGGAGGAGAGGTGGACGGGTTTTAGGCGAGGGATTTGGCTGGGAGAGGGAGGGGCATGAGGAACAGGTCCAGGTGTTCGTGTAGTGTTTCTTGGAGGCAAGTGTTGTACAGGTGAAGTGGGTCCAGTTCCTGCATGAATTGCAGAGAACTGAACCCTTAGTGTGGCGACTCTAAGTGATGGGTTTTGAGCAAGTTGGACATATGTATGTGTACGTGGGTCCTGGGTTGCTCTCAATGTCTCTGGCTAGAAGAAGTCTTCGAGAAATGACAGCCGGAGAGTCATTTCTCGGTGTAGGAAAAACTGTGTGATGTGTGTGTGTGTGTGTGGTGTGAGAGGTGTGGAAATTCCCGGCGCGACCGAAGCCACTCCAAGGATCCGTGCCCCCAGGGGGGGGGCAGGGGATAGTTGTGACGATTTGGCTCCCGAAACTGCTCCCCGCGGCCGGCATCCGGTTGTCCTCCACTGGTCGATTGATCTTGTCTCCGGCCATGGAGGGTCGGCAACCATCCGCGGTTGGCAGCTCCGGGAGGTGGTCCCACGGCGTAGACGCCGCCACATCAGGACCAAGTAATAGGGAAGTGTATGAGTCCTTTGGAATGGAAGAGCAAGCTTTAGGCATTGATTGTGGAGTGGTTGAGTGGATAAAGAGAAGTACTTTGAGGTGGTATAGTCATGTTTGGCACAGGCAAAGGAAGCATGTCTTGACAAAGTAGCCTGGAGGCGTTTCTGTCATAGCCATCCTTTAGCGGGGGTTTCCCAGGGGGAGGCAAGGCGTCGGAGATGATGATGATGATGCACTGAGACTACAAGGGCACACATTTGTACTTGTGTCTACACTGTCTAGCATCCATTAACTAACCCCTCGGGCCCAGGATCGCCATCCTAAGGACATTGTTGGGAGCCCAGGCAATCTGGCCAAAAAACGTCTTCAATAGGCTACCCGTATCTTTGTTATTTTAACTGCTAGAGAATTCTCACGCACCTCTAAACGTAGTGCGGTTTCTGATCTGCAAACTGGTGTTGAGTACAGCTCTCTAGGTCAACTGGTTCAGTTGGGGCGGGTGCCCAACTACGAAAAGGGTTGAAATAGGGGAGCAATCCCCCCCGCTAAAGGCGGCTTTCTAGGGCCTTTCCTAGCTGATGCTGAGAGGATTGGGTTCTAGTCATGTGGTGATGGGCTGGTCTATCAGAGTGAGAACTGAGCGATCTCTGCCATACCCATAGCTTACTCAGACTGTTCCTTTTACTTAGATATTTTCTAGATCTCAAGTGACGGCGTCTCTTCCGTGGATTGACCTTCCAATCTACCAAGATGGGAAGCCAAAGCGTCACATTTTTCCTTTGCCCCTCAACTTTCTTTTCATAATTGCTGAGGGGCACAGGGCCCTGGGTGGGGCTTTGGTTTCCCGGGCGTTTCCGCACCCTCCTCAGCTTTCCGCCATGGTGTGGCTTCGGTCACCCAGGCTTTATTGTGGTCGGCAGGGAGGGTTCTGTGGGGGCGCTCGGTTATGGCCTTGGCCTTGCTTGGGGTCTTGGGGCTGTTCGGCCAGGCAGCTTGGGGAACAACAACAACAACAACAACAACTGGTTCAGTTGTGATGACGATTTCCGCGGAGAGAGATTCGATGCAATGTTCGCAATATCGGACCTGCAGACACTAATTTCGTCATAGCATACAAAAACAACATTGATCCGACGTCCCCTTCTTGGTTTCGGAGGTGCGGTGTTGCAAAGACAGGCTTTGTTTACATACGTCAGATGCACGGCTTTCAAAACACGCTTAATAGGCTTTCAAGCTTACGGATTTTAAAATTACACCCGGGTTCCTGCCCATCTGACGCGGTGTCATTTTAAAATGCTGCCCGGGCGGGAAGGGCTAAGGATGGCCAGTACCAGTAACTAATAACTATTAGCATCAATATTACCGTATAATAGTTCTATTAAATTCCATATTAATTTTACTTCGCAATTTTACACCTGTCACTTTGAGCTAGAGAACTTTACTTCACTGATGGTAGGCTACTGTGTAAGAATAATATTTTTCAGTTGAAAAATAGAAAGAGTACAGTACCGTACCATGTGTAAACTAACCAGGTTAAAGAAAATAATTATTTTCACGATAAACTACACCTTCACTACCCCTATTTTGTCACCATTGTGTGTATGTATTAATGTAACCTAATCCTCACAGGCTCACATTGTCAACTTCCAGACAGTAGTCTTCTTTCACACGCTCCCATACTTATCGCGCTAGGGCGTAGGGCGAGTTATAGCCAGCAAAAATTAGCTAAAACACCCCACTTAGGTGCATGCGTCCCGATAGGGTTAATCCCAACAAGGACAAGAAGAAAAATTGGCAAGAGTTGTGTTATCAGGCGTATCACCTACCTCTGACCGGGTATATCCTAGTGTTTACTATACCCCTTTGAAAGGACATTAGCATAACCTAACAACCTTACCTAACCTATCCTAGTATTATGGGTGGGGGCTGCCGCCCCCACACTCCCGCTGTTCGACATAAACTCACATGTTTACCAACGTACGCCCGGTAACACAACTCATTCCGAAAAATCAAAGGCAAGAATGTAGTTACCGGGTGTACCCCATCATGTTCCCGTCTATTTTGACTGCCTTTGGATACAAAAATACATTACCCTAACCAAACAACCTAACCTAACCTAACCTAGTATTATAGATTTATAAGTACCTGTATTTATTTTATTATAAGTATTTATAGATGATTTATGTTGTATGTCGGTAGTGGTACACCCGGTAACTACATCCTTCCCAAATCAACTCCTGTACTGTACTGGTATATTCACCCAGGGACTGCAACGGTCCTTCCGGAAGCACGGTATTTAACATAAGCCAGCACAACTGTTGAACTGATCTTATTTTTAAGTGGTACAGTACCACCTAAAATAAAAACCCAGTACCCAAGTCATAGATATAAAAAGATGGGCAGGGGAGTTCAGGAGCTGCCTGTAGTAAGCAGACCGTGGGACGTCCACCTTAGCTGCGTCAATTCCGGGGCGGCATTCTTAAAAAGCAAAGATTGTTCAGGGTTAGGTTAGTTAGGATAATTAGGCTACCAGGAGGCAGCCTAGTTCTAGGTGAGGCAGCAGGAGTACGGAGTAGCCTCGGCCTAGGCTATTTCAGATGAAAATTAGCCTTACCTTATGATACCTTATGATGTGTTCGCCACTCTTCTAGCGGCACCAAGGAGCGCGACGCCCCTCGTTTTGGGTGGTGATTTGGTGCAGTAGACTGTTTGAAGCGACAGCTCGCTCCCTTGCGAGGATGGGCTCGTCTGGCACCTTTTGCAGTTCGACATCCAGGGCTCTCTTGAAGCTGTCTAACGAGACGTCCCTCATGTCTCTTACTCGCCGTGGGAGTTTGTTGAAGAGACGTGGGCCTCTGTGTGATAACCAGCCCTCTCGCAGAGAGCCCATAGCACCCCTGTTATTCATCCGGGGGATTTCGCATTCCCAGCCTCTCCTATCACTGAATTTCATGACTATCGGAGTATGTAGGTTTGGTACTAAACCCTCTGCGATTTTCCACGTGTATATTATTAGGTAACGTTCTCTTCTACGTTCCAGTGAGTACAGATTCAGTGCTCTTAAACGCTCCCAATAGTGTAGCTGTTTTATCGAACTTATATGCAAAGTGAAATTTTGTTGTACACTCTCTACGTCATTTATTTCACCTGCTTTGTATGGGGATGTTAATACGCTACAATATTCAAGCCGCGGTAGCACTAGAGATTTGAAGAGCGTTATCATAGGTAATTCACCACGTGTTTTAAAAGTACGCAGAATCCAACCCGTTAGACGTTTCGCAGCCGCCACTTTGACCTGGTTATGTACTTTGAAACCCATATTTTCAGACATTAATACCCCAAGGTCTTTCACACTGTCTTTCCGTTCTATTATGTGGTTAGATTCTGTTAAGTAATTTGTAATTTCTTTAACACCATTATTATCTCCGTACCGTATTAATTCGAATTTTTCCTCATTGAATTGCATGTTGTTTTCCCTGGTCCACTGGAACACTACATTCATGTCTTCCTGCAGTCGGCCCGTGTCTTCTTGTGTGTTTACTATCTTGCTTAATTTTGTGTCATTGATCAGCAAAAGACGACACCGTACTGTGTCTGGTGTTGGTATCTATGTCGCAAATTAGTATGAGGAACAGAAGGGGCGCTAGCACTGTTCCTTGGGGCACTGAGCTTTTGACATCCGAAGGCTCAGATGTGACTTGGTTTACTGCTACTGATTGTTTTCGGTTTACGAGGAAATTGTATATCCACCGTCCGATTTTCCCAGTTATACCTTTTGCTTTCAGTTTGTGGGCTATTATACCATGGTCACATTTATCAAATGCCTTAGCAAAATCGGTGTAAATGACATCCACGTTTTTCTTTTCTTCTAGCGCTTTAAGAATTTTGTCATAGTGTTCCAAAAGTTGTGAGAGACATGATCTTCCCGCTCTGACCCCATGTTGACCGGTGTTGTGTAGTTCATTTGTCTCCATGAATGTTGAAATTTTGCTTCGCAGGACTCGTTCGGCCTAGCCTAATTAGCCTAATATAATATAATTGCGGTAAATCTACAGATATACTACCCCTCCCCCCTTCAAAACACCCCTTTTAGCGTGTTTTTTGGATGGTTCAGCAGATGCGGAAACTGATTTTGGGATGGATGTAGTGATCGGGCGTACGGTCGTCATGTTGTGCGCTCGCAGTTACGTTCCCGTCTATTTCGAAGCTATATTTTCTGCTATTTGCCCACTGTCATTACTACATGAATACTAGGTTAGGTTAGGTTAGGTAGTTTGGTTAGGCTAATGTATTTTTATATCAAAAGGCAGTCAAAATAGACGGGAACATGATAGGAAAGGTCCGACGCCACTACGCGTAGTGTTGTTGTTGTTGTTGTTGTTGTTGTTGTTCCCCAAGCTGCCTGGCCGAACAGCCCCAAGGCCCCGAGCAAGGCCAAGGCCATAAACGAGCGCCCCCACAGTAAAGCCTGGGTGACCGAAGCCACTCCATGGCGGGGAGCTGAGGAGGGTGCGGAAACGCCCGGGATAACTATAGCCTCACCCAGGGTCCTGTGCCCCTCAGCAATTATGAAGAGAAAGTTGAGGGGCAAAGGAAAAATGTGATGCTTTAGCTTCCAATCTTGGTAGATTGGGAGGTCAATCCACGGAAGAGACGCCGTCACTTGAGATCTAGAAAATATATAAGTAAAAGGAACAGTCAGAGTAAGCTATGGGTATGGCAGAGATCGCTCAGTTCTCACTCTGATAGACCAGCCCATCACCAATCTACTACTACACTACGCGTAGTGTAAACAAGGCTGGCGGTAAGCCCGCACTTAACATTCTTGGGGATGGATGTAGAGTTCGGGCGTACGGTCGTCTTTGTATACATAGGGCGATCGCCGCGGTCGCACTTACGTTCCCGTCTATTTCGACGCTATATTTTCTGCTATTTTGCCCCCTGTCATTACTACATGAATACTAGGTTAGGTTATAATAGACGGGAACATGATGGGAAAGGTCCGACGCCACTACGCGTAATGTAAACAAAGATGGCGGTATGCCCGCTCACTACATCCTACCCAATTCTTGCCCTGATTTTTTTATATTGTCACTAATTTTCCCATGGATTTAGGATTTTAGCCTATATAGTTTTCTGTGTAAATTTTCATCAATAGCGTATATAATGTTTGAAAGTAATTACAAGCCTCTGAAAAACAGTTTTCCCCATGAGGGGGGGACTTTGCCCCCCCTCACCCCCCCATGACTTAAGAACATAAGAACATAAGAAAATGAGAGTCTGCAAAAAGCCAATCGGCCCATACAAGGCAGATCCCTGTCACACCCAACCCCAATTACAAGGCCCAATTATAGGCCCAACTCACTAATACCTTGAGTACTGCCCCCACCAAAATGGTCAGGGATTAACACAAGATTACGGGGATCTGCTGAACGCCGATTGGCCCACACCTGGTAGATCCCCCTCACACCCAATCCATTTCGTCCATATGCCTATCTAATTTTATCTTAAAGCTCCCTATCGTTCTTGATCCCACTACCGGTATATCAATTGGTAGCCTATTCCACCCATCTACAACTCTGTTACCAAACCAATATTTGCCTATATATTTTCTGAAACAAAATTTATCTAATTTGAAACCATTTGTACGAGTTCTTTCGCTATCACTGAGCTTTAGTACATTTTTCATGTCCCCTTTATTAATCCCACTAACCCACTTGAATACCTCTATCATATCCCCTCTAACCCTGCGTCTCTCTAACGAATGTAAGCCTAATTTCTTCAACCTTTCTTCATACGGAAAATTTCTAATATTATGGATCATTTTTGTCATTCTACGTTGTACTCTCTCCAATGAATCTATGTTCATTCTGTAATAAGGACACCAAAATTGAACAGCATAATCCATATGGGGTCTCACTAATGACAAGTAAAGTTTTAAGATAACATCAGTAGGCTAGTTCTGTTACTCACACTCCTAGATATGAACCCGAGAATCCTGTTTGCCTTGTTACGAACGCTTATACAGTAAAAGTCCGTTAATCCGACGACCGATGATTCAAATCTCCCAATAGTCCGAATTTTTCAATTTGAGGCCAAATCCGAATTCACCCGATGGTCCGAATTTCAAGAAGTCCCAAAGTCCCCTTTTTGAGGCATTAGGCCACTCAAATGACACATAATGGAGCACACACATATCATATGTTCATGAATTCACTTTAAAAGTTTACCATCGTCATTGTAGCCTATTACCTACTTCAAAACATTCAGATTAATGGTCAAAGGAAGCTACTGCTATAAACGTAAACACCTTCTTCTTCTTCTTCTTCCACATCGTCTGCTAGAGTTTGTTTTGCTCTTGAACGCATCCTTGGGACGCTCCGATGCGCTACTGACTTGCACCGCATTTTCTGCAAGCGCATTCAGTCTTGAGCTTGAAAACGCACCTTTGGACGTATTAGTCTTGAGCTTGAAAATGCACCTTTGGACGTTCCGATACGCTACTATTTATAGTTCAGTGATCGGAGCGTCCCAAGGGTGCTTTCAAGACAACAAGACAAGGGTGCTTTCAATACAATATAATATAACAGAGCACATCACAAAAGGAAAATCACAAAATGAAAATTACAAGAACCTCTCAGGGAAGTGCCGTTGTTAAGGCATTACTTCCCGAACCACATCTGATCTGATCTGATCTTCAAGAGCAAGACAAACTCGCTAGTAGACGGAAGAAGAAGAAGACGTTTATAGCAGCAGATTCCTTTGACCATTAATCTGAATGTTTTGAAGTAGGTAATAGGCTACAATGACAATGGTAAACTTTTGAAGTGATTTCATGAACATATGATATGTGTGTGTGCACCATTGTGTCATTTGGGTGGCCTAATGCCTCAATGTTTTCGTCATACACAGGTTCATAGGGGTAAAGTCCGATAATCCGAAAAATCCACTAATCCGAACGAGGGCCGGTCCGCTGCCCTTCGGATTAACGGAAGTTTACTGTACATTGTTTTCTAGGCTTCAAATCATTGCTAACAAACACACCTAGATCTTTCTCAGTCTGAGTTTTCTAATTCCATATTAGCTAGTTTATATTTAAAATTTGTATGCATCTTCCCTATCTTTAATACCTTGCATTTGTCAATGTTAAACTTCATCTGCCAATTTACTGACCATTCGTGTAAGGTATCTAGATCCCTTTGCAGACACTCTATATCTCTATCTGAATAAATGTTTCTCCCCATTTTGGTATCG
This sequence comes from Paralithodes platypus, assembly GCA_032716605.1. Taxonomy (NCBI): domain Eukaryota; kingdom Metazoa; phylum Arthropoda; class Malacostraca; order Decapoda; family Lithodidae; genus Paralithodes; species Paralithodes platypus. The sequence continues at coordinate 43,633,392 of CM064527.1, read as the reverse complement.
TCTGCAAATTTACTTATCCTACTAGTTATACCTAAATCAAGGTCATTTATGTATATAATAAACAACAGACGACCTAATACAGATCCCTGGGGGACACCACTTTTGACTGCTCCCCATTCTGACTTCGTACCATTTATGCTGACTCTCTGCTTCCTACCAATTAGCCATGACCTAATCCATCCTAACAATGCCCCACCTATTCCATGTGCCTCAACCTTTCTCATCAATCTCTCATGAGGGACTCTGTCGAAAGCTTTACTGAAATCTAAATATATAATATCATATGACTTGTCATTATCTACTGCTTCATATACCTCTGAGAAAAAACTAAGCAAATTCGTAAGGCAAGACCGTCCCTGAGTGAATCCATGCTGGAAGAATTGATTAAGTTAAATGTTTCTAAGTGGTTTCTCATTTTCCTAGCAATAATTGACTCTAGTAGCTTTCCTATGATTGAAGTGAGACTAATGGGACGGTAATTGGATGCTATTGATTTATCACCTTTTTTGAAGATCGGAACTACATTTGCAAGCTTCCAAGCTTCTGGAACTATACCTGTTTCTAATGACTTGTTAAATAGAAATGTTAATGGGTAACTTAACTCATTTCTGCATTCTTTTAATACTCTAGCATATACCTCATCAGGACCAGGCAATTTATGAGGTTTCAGTCTGTCAATTTCCTTATACATAATTTCTACTTATAGTAACCGTACTTAACCTATTTTCTATACTATCGTTATATACCTTACGGACTTCTGGAAACTGTGCCAAATTTTCATTAGTGAAAACGGAAAGAAATTGACTATTTAATGTACTGCACATTTCTAAATCATTTTCTGTCATTTCTCCTATCGAAGTTTTAAGGGGACCAATTACATCTCTAACCTTGGATTTATATAGTTGGTAAAAAGCTTTAGGATTATTTTTTGAGTCATTGGCAACCTTAATTTCATAATTTCTTTTTTCTTTCCTAATATCCTTTTTCACCTGTCGTGATAGATTCTGATAGTAAGCAAGTACAGTAAACCCTCGCTATCTCGGACCTCTAGAAGTCGGAAACCCGGACTACTCGGACTGGCATCGGCCTCTCGGAAAGTTCGCCGTATATCTCTTACAGTTTCTTAAAGTATTTCTTACAGTAGATCCTCTGGAAAAAGGCAAACTATGCCTGTGTATCCAGCTCAGTACCAGTACTTGCACTGCTGCGGTCGTTCACGGTGTTGGCGGCGGCGGTAGCAGACGCAACATTTTTACTATTCTGTATTTTTGTTTTATAATCAAACTTCAAATCTTGTCTTCCCCATGCTTTATCAAGATTACCTTCAAACTCCCTTATTGATTTGGAATCGACTACATACTGGGGCAGTGCGTTCCACTCATTTACCACTCTATCACAAAATGAGTTCTTTGCCTTCTCAAGCCTATTTCTTTCTTTGTAAATTTTCTTAGAGTGTCCTCTCGTTCTTGTTCCCTCCCGCATCAAGAAGATACCTTCACACACATCCTCATCGTACTTTCCTGACACTATCTTAAAAGTCTCTATCATATCCCCTCTCTTTCTCCTATATGCCAGTGTCGGAAGCCCCAGTGTCCTCAACCTCTGCTCATAGCCCGCGTTCTTCAACGTTGGTACCAGCTTGCTAGCTCTCCTCTGCACTTTCTCCACTGCTTCTATATCCTTTACCATATATGGAGCCCACACCTGGTTCGCATATTCCAGGTGCGGCCTAACCAGCGCTGTATAGAGATTCCTGAAGATTTCTTCGTCAAGTGACACAAATGTCCTCCTTATCAGCCCTACAATTCTATTGGTTTTGTTTATCTTTTCCGCTAAATGTTCTGAGAAATTTAACTTATTGTCTATCACTACTCCTATATCCTTTTCTGCACTCACTTCCTCCATCGCTTCATACATACTGTATCCTACCTTGTCTATCTTGCTGGTCCCAATCCGCATGTACTTGCATTTTTTTGGATGAAAAGGCATTAACCAATGCTCAGACCATCCCTTCATGCCCTCCACATCTCCTTGAAGCAAACCCATATCTTCCTTACTCCTCACTCTTCTATACAGTTTAGTGTCATCCGCATACAGGTATACCTCACTTCCATTAGTTATAACTTCAGGCAAGTCGTTGATAAATATAACGAACAGCAGTGGTCCCAACACAGATCCCTGAGGTACCCCACTTGTAATTTCCCTCCACCCCGAGCCTATTCCATTCACCAGTACCCTCTGTCTCCGATCTTTCAGGAAGGCTTCTATCCATTTCACACATTTCTCCCCTATATTATAGCTTCTAACTTTCTCTATTAACCTTTTATGTGGGACCTTATCGAAGGCCTTCATAAAATCGCAATATACCACGTCTATTACATCACCATCTTCTAGAATTTGCATCCAATCATCTACCACCTTAATTAGCTGTAGTACCGTCGGCCTCCCCGGCAAGAATCCGAACTGTCTCCCACTGAAAAGTTGGTTTGACTTCATATGATCCATTATTCCTTCTCTAATTACCGTTTCCATTAGTTTACACACAACACTTGTCAAACTGACTGGTCTATAATTCCCTGGGTCATTTCTCTTTCCCTTCTTAAATATAGCTGTTATGTTCGCCTCTCTCCAGTCCATCGGGATTTGTCCTGTATTAAACGATACCTCAAATAACATTTTCAATGGCTCTACTAACATCTCCCCTCCTTCCTTTATGATTCTTGGGTGTATCCCATCCGGTCCCGGTGACTTACTTCTGTTAATTTTTTCTATAGCCCTTCTTATTCTAGCATGGGAAAACTCTATTAGTTCTAGTGCCGGTGCCTGTTTGATGGGAATAGTAGGCACTGCATCCTCCGACTCCACTGTTAGTACCCCCCCCCCCCAAAGTATTTCCCCAGCACCTCTGCTTTCTCCTTATCTGTCTCCGCTATCTCGGAAAATTCCGAGATGTAAGGGGAAAACTCCGAGCCCACATGGTCTGTCGGACAGGTGTCATATATCTCGGAAAATTCCGAGATCTAAGGGCAAATTCCGAGATCTAAGGCTACAGTGAGGTGGAGAAGGAAAGTGATATTTATAATATATGTCTGCTGGATACTGTACAGGTACTGTAATTTATCTTGAATCAACGTTGTTAGTGATAGGGAAGTCTCCGTTTTCTCTGGTGGCTTGGACTCCCTCTTCCAATTCGGACATTTTCCTCTCTTAAGTCGGACATAAGTCGGACTTCGGACATCTCGGATTTTCGGTCATCTCGGACTGGGTGTCCCCCCAATTAGTCCGAGATAGCGAGGGTTTACTGTAGGTGAATTTCGCCTTTCTTAATTTTTCTATATATTCCTCTCTTTTTTCCTAGAAGATCTAATAGTCTATTATTCATCCATTTGGGTTGGTTCTGTGTTGATCTAAATTTTCTTTTGGGGATATATTTATTTTGCGCATTGAATACTGACTTGATAAAATTATCGTAATGTATGTATCTACCAAGTTTGACGTCTCTTCCTGACTTAAGATGACAGGTGCCTGAGAAGGGATACACTCATTTGGACACCTGGATCGACTTAATTTTTTGACCATAGGTCATCATCATATATATTGACAGCAGGGGGCAAAAAACAAGTACGCCGCGGCCCAACCGACTATACACATAGGTAAACACTAAACAAACGCGGACGAGTCTCGCTTTGCCGAAGGTTTGTAATACTGTAGTCTACTTCAATGTACAGTATCTATTTCAAGTCAAATATACATTTCCGCATAGGCCTATCATCAAACCATACTAAGTCTACTACTATTAAATTAATATTAACCTATTAGGCTAGTACCAACAGAATAGGAACAAAATAGGGGTAGTAGGCCTATAGGCCTACCTGTATATTTTATCATAATCGCACCTAAAAACATCAAAATAGGTCTAGGCCTAAAATCTCGCTTTCTATGCCTAAATGGTTTTGGGAATAATCAAAATGGCATAGGCCTAGCCTATTTTGGAAAAACTAAATAAGATAGTCACCAATTTTCCCATGGATTTTTTTATTTTTCCCTGTTAGTTTTCATCAATATATAGTACAGGTATTTGGAAATAATTACAACCCTCGGCGAAACCGTTTTCCCCATTATACAACGATCTTAAGACACGCCGCCCGATAGTGGGGAGGGCTATGAAGTACAGGGAAAATGAGGGGTTAAATGCGTAAAACGGCGATTAAAACGTATTTTAGCATACTTGGCTCGGGTTTTAAGGCCTAAAAGGCCCAAAGGCCTAAAACCCAATATTTCGAAAACCCGAGCCAAGTTTTGGCGAAAGCTGGCTCGGATTTTGAGAGTTTGTAGACAAAAAAAGGGATGTATGTAGAGTTCGGGCGTACGGTCGTCATTGTTTACATAGGGCGATCGCCGCGCTCGCACTTATGTACCCGTCTATTTCGACGCTATATTTTCTGCTATTTGCCCCCTGTCATTACTACATGAATAGGGCGGGTGCCCAACCCCGAAAGGAGTTGAAATAGGGGAGCTATCCCCCCGCCAAAGGCGGCTTTCTAGGGCCTTTCCTAGCTGATGCTGAGAGGATTGGGTTCTAGTCATGTGGTGATGGGCTGGTCTATCCGAGTGAGAACTGAGCGATCTCTGCCATACCCATAGCTTACTCTGACTGTTCCTTTTACTTATATATCTTCTAGATCTCAAGTGGCGGCGTCTTTTCCGTGGATTGACCTCCCTAAGTCTGCCAACCTAGAAGTTGGCAGATTGGGAGCCAAAGCGTCACATTTTTCCCTTACCCCTCAACTTTCCCTTCATAATTGCTGAGAGGCACAGGGCCTTGGGTGGGGCTTTGGTTTCCCGGGCGTTTCCGCACCCTTCTCAGCTCCCTGCCTTGGAGTGGCTTCGGTCACCCGGGCTGTGTTAGTGGTAAGCAGGGAGGATTTTGTGGGGGCGCTCGTTTATAGCCTTGGCCATAAACGAGCGCCCCTTGACCTTCTCAAGGAGGTTTCATAGTTTTTCTAACTGACACAGAGGGTAGAAAATGTCCTGTCATGTGGAAATCAAGGAAAATAAGGAGAGTAGTGAAGTCCACATTAGCAGCAGAAACTATGGGTCTGTTGGAAGCAGCTGAGAGTGCATATTATATTGGAAAAATACTGGAAGATATTGGTGATATTGGGGAAGTGCCTATAAAATGCTATGTGGATAATAGGTCTCTCGTAGAAGCACTAAGGTCTGTTAAGAAGGTGGATGATAAGTACCTTAAGATTAATATTGCCTGTATGAAAGATATGCTGGCTAAAAGAGTGGTTACTGGTGTTAGAATCTTGATGTGCTGGCTACAAATTGGCCTGCAAACGACTAGTATGGTTGGCCTGCAAACGACCGGTATGGTTGTTTACCCTTGGCAAATTAGATAGAGTTGGGTGGTAATTAAGTAAATGTATATGTTATGTATAATATAATTATACTGTACTACCTATAGTATAATCGCATGTAGGGTATCTATAATTTGTAGGGTAGATTACCCTGATGATTAAATTATCGAGGATGCGATGACGTCATCAGCTGATGACGTGAGTGGGGGCGTGTATGCGATGTGGGGAGGAGAGGGAGTCGGAAAGCAGGGATCGTGGAGAGAGGTTGTGCTAGCGATAGTGGGGAGCGATTGTCCGGCGTGTTTCATGTAATGGTGGTTTAAGGCATGCCTAGCAGATGGTGTAAATAGTGAGTTGGATACGGTATGTGGTTTGATTGGTATTACAATGCGTTGCAGTTGTTTGGGCTGTGGTTTTTGTGTGTTGGCGTTTGTGCTTCTTGGTTACGATGGTGGTTTGTTGTTTCGCTGAGTAGCTGGTTCATCTTGGAGGGTTCAACGTTCTTAAGGGCGAGCTACGCATCAGAAAGGTAATTATTGTAAACGTGTATAAAATATATATGAAGTATTTGGGAAGATATCACATATGCAGATTAGCTTAACTATATTTAACAAATTTGGTAGCAGAGCGTAGTTACAGCGTGCTGGGCCCATAACCTAGAGGTCCATAGTTCCGTCATGGCTTCTGTAATTAAGAACCCCCCCATGTTAACTGATTTAGACAAATATGAACAATGGAAGGAAGATGTATTGATGTGGACAGAATTAACGGATATAAATAAAAAGAAGCAAGCGCTAGCCATTCATCTCACGTTAACTGGTCAAGCCAGGGAAGTGGCTAATCAGGTGTCAACAGAGGATAAGAAGAAAGAGAATGGAGTCGACCTACTGATAGCAAAATTAGATGAGGCCTTCCTGAAGGAACCCGAGAGAAGGAAATTTATGGCATATCAGAATTTTGAGGAATGTGTGAGGAAGGATGACATGTCAATTTGCGATTTCATGAGAGAATTTGACATGAAGTACTACAAAATGACAGAAAAGGGCATGGAACTGCCAGATGAGGTGTTGGCTTTCCGTCTGGTGAAGAATTGTAAATTAACGGAAATACAAAGGGAACAGGTTATGGCATCAACAAAACCCCTATCATTTAAGGAGGTTCGATCAACATTAAAACGAATGTTTGAGTCAAGCAGTGTGACAAGGAGTGAAGTAACTCAAGAAGTTAAGGTTAAGTCTGAACCAGTATATATGACAAAGGTGAATGGGAAGGATGATTTGAAGAATAGAAAAACAAATTTGGAACAGGAACTAAAAGAAATATGTTCTAAGATTGAGGAGACTGCTGTATCTTCAAAGGACGGTAATACAGAAGAAGAGATCATGTGGACAACCAATTATGGTGGCCAAGGTGGTTATCATAGGAACTGGAACAATGGTAGATACAATAGGGGTGGTAGATATGGTAGATACCAGAGAAGAAGTTGGAGGAGGAATAGGCTTGACGGTGGATGTTTTGAATGTGGATCGAAAGATCATTGGGTGAGGAATTGTGACAAAGTTAAGGAAGTAGACAAAAAGGAAGTATGACTAGACAGTTTCTTTGAGGATAACAGTGATACCAGAACATTGAGGAAGGAAACTATAGGTTGTGCAGTACTTGACACAGGTTGTAACGTTAATGTGTGTGGGGATAAATGGTTGGAGGAATATCATGAAATGATTGATGTAAATGATAAGAGTAAAGTTAAGGAGTATAGCACCAATAAATCATTCCGGTTTGGTGATGGTAACACAGTGAAAGCCCATAGGAAAGTCAGCATACCCGCTTATATTGGTAAAGAAAGGCTAATGATCGAGACGGATGTTGTTGAATCGGATATACCACTTTTGCTAAGTAAATCTTTCATGAAAAAGATGGGTATGGTGATGAATTTGGCTGAAGACAAAGTTGACTGGAAGTATGGTAGAATTAAGAACTTGAAAATCACTAGCACTGGTCATTATGCTATGCCTATAAATAAATTCGAGAGTTTCAGAGAGGACAGGAACTTCATGAGGTATGTCTTGTACAGCTATGGAAAAGGTGATGCCAAGAAGAAAGCATTGAAACTCCATAAGCAATTCGCCCACCCTACAAAGGAAAAACTTATCACATTGGTCAAGGAAGCTGGTATCATAGATGCAGAGTTAGAAGATGAAATAAGAAATGTTGGAGAATCATGTGAAACTTGTAGTAAGTTCCAGAGAACACCGTCTAGACCTGTGGTTAGTATACCAATGGCGAGGAACTTCAATGACGTTGTAAGTATGGACCTGAAATTCTTTGAGGATAAGTATTTCCTTGTAATGATTGATCTCGCTACTAGATACTGTAATGCATGCGTGATCAAAAATAAAACCCCAAGTGTGATTATAAATGCTGTTATGAGATACTGGATAGCAATATTTGGCACACCCAAGAAGATGTTGACTGATAATGGAGGAGAATTTAATAATATGGATTTCAGGAGCATGGGTGAGAATTTTAACATTGAGATAATGTGTACTGCCGCAGAAAGTCCACGGAGTAATGGGACGTGTGAAAGACTGAATGCAGTGCTAAAGGCTAACGTACTAAAGATTAAAGAAGATACTAAATGCAACATAGAAACTGCACTGGCTTGGGCTGTGGCTGCCAGGAATGCTCTTCACAACAATAATGGATTCTCCCCTAATCAGTTGGTGTTTAGTTTTAATCCTAACCATCCTAACATAGCAGCAGATAACCCTCCAGCCTTGGAAAATGTTACATCCTCTCAGATTGTAGCTAATAATTTGAATGCTTTGCGTAAGTGTAGAGAGGAATTTGTGAATTCTGATGCTAACGAGAGAATTAAAAGGGCTTTGTCACATAACATTCGTAAAACAAATGATGAAGATGTTAAGATAGGCAATTATGTCTATTATAAACGAGAAGGCGAGGACAGCTGGCGAGGTCCTGCAAGAGTTATAGGTAAGGATGGTAAGGTTAACATTTTGTGGCATGGAGGTTATGTTGTAAGGGCCCATGTATGCAGAGTGAAAGGATACTCGGCCAGTAATGTGGTTAGCTCTAGTAATGAAGGTAGAAGCAGTTTACAGACTACAGAGGAGACGACAGAGAAGGCCGCTGCAGTGAGTGATGATGACAGTGATGGCGATGATGTAAGTGGTGAAACTGTGGAGGATTGTAATGAGGAAAGAAATGCTATCCCAAAGGTAGGAAAGCGATATGAGGTATCACTTACAGATTCCAATGAGAGGATTAACGTCAAGATCTTGAGCAGGGCAGGCAAAGCATCGGGTAAATTTAAGAATTGCTTTAACTATCGTAATGAAGAGAACGGAGAAGAGACCTGGATGGATTTCGTGAAGGACATTAATGAAATTAGAGAAATAGAAGATCATCATCATCATCATCATCTCCGACGCCTTGCTTCCCCCTGGGAAACCCCCACTAGAGGATGGCCATGACAGAAACGTCTCCAAGCTACTTTGTCAAGACATGCCTCCCTTGCCCGTGCCACAATGCCCCTTCCACTACGTGGAAGTTTTTCTTCAATATATTTTTCCACTTTCTTTTCCCATACCATAGGTGGTCTTCCACTACTAGCGGTTCCACTCACCTGACTCCCATATATCTTTCTTGGCATTCTGTCTTCATCCATTCTCTGAACATGACCATACCACCTCAAAGTACTTCTCTTTATCCACTCAACCACACCACAATCAATGCCCAAAGCCTGCTCTTCCATTCCAAAGGACTCGTACACTTCCCTATTACTTGGCCCATCTAGCCTATTCATGCCAGCTGCCATTCTGAAAAAGCTCATCTCCATAGCTCTTAGTTTGAAGAGGTCCTCGTCACTTGCCGTCCATGTCTCGCTTCCATACGAGAGTGTTGGGAGCAGCACACTGTTTCTCAGTGACTTTTTGACTTCCTGGCTAACCATTCTTCCTTTGAGAATACTATCAAGTTCTCCAATCACTTTTCTCCCTTGCATTTTTCTCTCTTTTATCTCACTCTCCATTTTACCATATTTGCATAGTACAGCTCCCAAATACTTGAAACTTTCAACCTCTTCTAGTACTTCATTTTTCAATTTTATTTTACAACTTTTCTTGTGTTCTTTCTTGATTCTATATTTTTCCTTAAAATCTATAGTTTCATGCATTCTTCTCTCAAACACCATTACCTTACATTTCCCTACATTGACCTTTAACTTTCTCTTTTCACATACCCTGTCAAAGTCAGTGACCACTCTCTGAAGTTCTTCAGCATTTTCCGCCAACAGGACTGCATCGTCCGCATATAGGCATGTTAAAATCTTCCATGTTCTTCCCTCTGATTCCAGTCTAGCTCCCACACCCATTGATACAGCCCTACATTCCCTAATCACTCCATCCATGTATATATTGAACAACCAAGCTGACATGACACATCCCTGTCTTACACCTACATTGACCTCAAAACTTTCACTTAACTTATCCCCTACCTTCACATTTGCCATTGCATTCCTATAAAAAGATTTTACTGCCTAAATAGAAGATGAGGAGGAAATAATGATTACATGTTCAGGTGAAAAGTCTATGGAAGCCAAGAGAAAAGAAATAGACAGTTGGAGAGAGAATGATGTATATGATGAAGTGGAATGGGAAGGTCAGGACATTATTTCCACAAGGTGGATTGTGACCGAGAAAGAGACTAAACAAGGTAGGATTGTGAAAGCCAGACTGGTGGCTCGCGGATTCGAGGAAGAGCTTAAGGATGAGGTAAACACCGAATCTCCTACATGTGGTAAAGAATCATTAAGGTTGGCTCTAGCTACTATACAAATGAAAGGGTGGTCATGTCACACGATAGACATTAAATCGGCATTCCTGCAAGGTAACGGCATTAAACGTGAGGTATATTTACATCCTCCGCCGGAATTCTTCAGTGGAAGAATTTGGAAACTTAAAAAGACGGTTTATGGACTGAGTGATGCTGCAAGAGTGTGGTATGACACTGTAAAAGAAGAACTGATTATGCTTGGTATGAGAATGTCGAGATTTGATCCAGCAATGTTTATGTATACCAGAGATAATAATTTGGAAGGCATTGTGTGTATTCATGTGGACGACTTTTGTTGGGGTGGTACTGATCAGTTTGAAGAGTGTGTGGTTTCAAAATTGAAAAAAAAATTCTGGTGGGATCAGCTGATTCCAAGAAGTTCAAGTATGTAGGCTTGAATATACAGCAAACGGCTGATGGAATTAGTATAGATCAAGAAAGCTACATAAAGTTGCTGAAACAAGTGGACATAAGTCATAAAAGGGCTCAAAGAAAAGATTCAGGACTAAACGAGGAAGAAGTTCACAAGTATAGGTCAGTTGTTGGTCAACTCAATTGGGTAGGGACCCAGACTAGGCCAGATATTTCGTTTGATGTTTGTTCTTTAAGCACCTTGATAAAGAAATGTACTGTTGGTGACATGATGGACGCTAATAAGGTAGTTAAGAGAGTAAAGACTGATCAAGTACATATATTCATTCCCACTCTGACTGAAGGACTGCACCTAGAATGTTACAGTGACGCTTCATTTGCAAACTTGACCGATTGTGGCTCTCAAGGAGGTTTCATAGTTTTTCTAACTGACACAGAGGGTAGAAAATGTCCTGTCATGTGGAAATCAAGGAAAATAAGGAGAGTAGTGAAGTCCACATTAGCAGCAGAACTATGGCTCTGTTGGAAGCAGCTGAGAGTGCATATTATATTGGAAAAATACTGGAAGATATTGGTGATATTGGGGAAGTGCCTATAAAATGCTATGTGGATAATAGGTCTCTCGTAGAAGCACTAAGGTCTGTTAAGAAGGTGGATGATAAGTACCTTAGGATTAATATTGCCTGTATGAAAGATATGCTGGCTAAAAGAGAAGTTACTGGTGTTAGAATCTTGATGTGCTGGCTACAAATTGGCCTGCAAACGACTAGTATGGTTGGCCTGTAAACGACCGGTATGGTTGTTTACCCTTGGCAAATTAGATAAAATACCTTGGGGCTTGTTCGGCCAGACAGCCTGGGGAACAACAACAACAATTACATGAATACTAGGTTAGGTTAGGTTAGGTTAGGTTAGGTTAAAATAGACGAGAACATGATGGGAAAGGTCCGACGCCAATACGCGTAATAAGAACATAAGAAAATGGGAGTCTGCAGAAAGCCGATTGGCCTACACAAGGCAGATCCCTGTCACACCCAACCCTAATTATAAGCCCAGCTTAAAAACACCATTAGGACTTACCTCACCGAAACGGTCAGAGGTCAGAAAAACGGGGATCTGCAGATCCCCACACCTGGGCCACACCTGACAGATCAGGTGTAATGTAAACAAAGATGGCGGTACGCCCGGTCACTACATCCTACCCCAAAAAAATTACAGTAACTTCACTTAGAAATTTGACTCAGGTTTCCCGAAATTGCAAAGCCATAAAACCCGAGCCAAGTTTTGGTAAAACTTGGCTCGGATTTTGCGTGTTTTAATAGTAAACAAATTATAGTAACCTAATTTAGAATTTTGGCTTATGTTTCCCTAAATTGCAAACCCCAAAAAGCATAATTTTGGAAAACCCGAGGCAATTTTTGGCAAAACTTGGATCGTATTTTGAGAATCGAAAAAGAGTAACAAAATGTCGGTAATCGCCTCATGATTTCCCTAATTGCAAAGCCATATAACCAGATTTATCGAAAACATAGCACTTATTTAAATCATAAATATCCAGTAACATAGACCTACTACAGTACATTGGATATAAGCCTAATCCACACCTAACGCCTACAATGTGTCCGTAGTACCTAGTAGGCCTACGTGGGATACAACACGAACCCTTACCGGTGCCATGGCGGTTGGGCCGCCGCCCATTTAGTACTCGGGCGTATCTGTAAATACTACCGCAACTACGAATCTTGTTTCTGAGACCTAGTATATTAACCTAACTGGGGGCACGGGTCCTTGGAGCGGCTTCGGTCGCGCCGGGAATTTCCACACCTCTCACACCACACACACACATCACACAGTTTTTCCTACACCGAGAAATGACTCTCCGGCTGTCATTTCTCGAAGACTTCTTCTAGCCGGAGACATTGAGAGCAACCCAGGACCCACGTTCACATACATATGTCCAACTTGCTCAAAACCCATCACTTCGAGTCGCCATACTAAGGGTTCAGTTCTCTGCAATTCATGCGGGAACTGGACCCACTTCACCTGCACAACACTTGCCTCCAAGAAACACTACACAAACACCTGGACCTGTTCCTCATGCCCCTCCCTCTCCCAGTCAAATCCCTCACCTAAAACCCGTCCACCTCTCCTCCCCAACCCACCTAACCTTCCCATATCATCCACTCCCCCCCCTAAAACCCGTCCACCTCTCCTCCCTAACCCACCTAACCTTCCCATACCATCCACATCCTCAACTCAACACACCACACCCCATCCTAATCCATTCCAACCCCCATCTCCTACTCCCCAATCCCCACCTCACCCATTCCAACCCCCAGCCCCTCCCTCACCCCCACCCCCACCCCCCCCCCCCCATCACCCCCACCCCCACCCCATCCTCGTGCAGCAGCACCCAACATACATCGTGCACATAACATTAACATTCTTCAACTGAACATAGATGGCATCAACACAAAGAAACATGAACTCTCACACTTCATCAAACAACACAACATACACATTGCCATCTTACAAGAAACAAAACTCCGCACAACACAAAAAACACCCACATTTCATAATTTCACCACCATCAGACAAGACCGGGCTGTCGGCGGGGGCGGTGGACTCATCACCCTGGTACACAAAGAAATATCATACATAGTAACCAGTGTACAAACCAAATCACTCCTCCCCCCAAATGATAACACAACAGAAATACAGTCAATTAAAATACGCACTGGCAACAACTCCAACATAACCATCATAAACACATACATCCCTCCCCAAACATCCCCTACAGTACCAAATGAATACAGACCACACTTACAACACATCACAAACACCCCACACATCATCCTGGGTGGTGACTTCAACGCCAAGACGTCGGCCTGGTTTGTCGACAACCCCGACACAGACAGAGGGCTGGTACTACAAAACCAAACAGATAACCTCATCATCCTTAACGACATCCATCAACATACCCATATTCCTCACCAAGCCCTCTATAACCCATCATCTCCAGACATCACCTTTTGCTCCCCAGAACTCGCCCCTACAACATTCTGGAGGGTGGTCAGAACCTTAGGCTCTGACCACCTCCCGATCATTATCACCACCAAAACCAGACTCACCCCAGCTAGCCACAAACACACATACACCAATTATAAAAGAGCTAACTGGGAAGCATTCACAAATGAGACAGAACAACACTTCACAACTCTAAACAGTACACCCATCACTAACATCAACAATGCTGTACACATACTCAATAAAACTATCCAAAACGCTGACAAGAAACACATTCCAAGAGGTAACAGAAAATGACACAACCCCAACTTCACACCAGAAATTCAAAACCTCATCAGACAACGCGACATACTGAAACACTCCCCAGCACCCCACACACAATACATCACACAACAAATTCAAGCACTCAACACCCAAACTAACAACAAAATACAAGAACAACAAAAACTAAATTGGAATAACTTCCTACAAACACTTGATCACAAAACAAACCCCAAAAAACTATACAAAACACTAAACAGCATCACACTTTCCAACAGCAACACAACACAATCACATGCTGCAATCACAACAACAGACTCTACTCCTTCATGTAAACAACAAGCAAACACTCTCATCAATCACTTTTCACATGTCAGCCACCTAAAACCTCACAAAGACGACCGACGTGTCATCCGACGTAAGAGACAATTCCCCACAGACCCTGACTATACACCCTTCACCAATCACCAGACAAAGCATATCATCAACAATCTCAAGCACTCACCCGCCTGTGGCCTAGACAACATAAGCAACATACACCTCAGACACCTGGGACCACAAGGCATACAAGCACTCACTAACATATCAAACTACAGCTATTCACACAACATAATACCAGACATTTGGAAGCATGGTATCATCATCACATTCCCCAAACCCAACAAAGACCCCACGCTACCCTCCTCGCACCGCCCCATCACACTCCTTTGCTCCCCCTCCAAAGTCATGGAACGCCTAGTATTACAACTAATTACACCTGACCTACCCCTAGCTCCAACACAACATGGCTTTAGGCCACTGCACTCCACAAACACTCTTCTCACAGACCTTACACAAAGAGCTTTCGACGGCATCAATTCAGCTAGACCACCACACAGATCACTATTAGCCACACTCGACATTAGTAAAGCCTTCGATGCCATCCCCCGCCACAACCTAACAAACAAAATCTACAACACAAACATGCACAACAACACAAAACGGTGGCTGGCCAACTTCCTAGCAGGCAGATGTGCACACGTATCTTTTGCCGGTCAGTCATCTAAAATCAGAAACTTTCCAAACGGAGTCCCACAAGGATCCGTCCTATCGCCCGCACTCTTCAATCTGTACATGCACGATATAACTACACCCAATACGCCCCAAATAAACTTAGCCTCCTATGCAGATGACATAACACTCACATGCACACACCATGACCCAAAAAGAGCAACAGATCTCCTTCAACCCTATCTCAACACACTACATGGCTGGTGCACTACAAACAGACTTAATCTAGCCCCAGCCAAATCCACCGCAACCCTGCTCACAAGTTGGACAGGAGAACACGAATACATCCCTCAACTCACCATAAACAACACACCCCTAACACATACACACACACCCAAAATCCTAGGAGTAACATATGATACTCATATGACATTCAAACAGCACACCACAAACATTAAAAAGAAACTGACACCCAGACTTAACGCCCTCAGGTCACTTGCTCACACAAAATTTGGACACAACAAAGAAACTACCACCACAGTATATAAACAATACATAAGATCAGTGATGGAATACGCAAGCCCAGCCTGGGCTTCTAACCTAGCTGAAACACATCATAAGACCTTACAGACTATTCAAAACAAAGCCCTGAAGATCATTACAGGCTGCACAGCTACTGCACCCACAGATCACCTACATCAAGAAACCAAAATCCTCAAAGTCAAAGACCATCTGGACACGAGAGGCACTCAATTCCTGGCAGCAGCCTCCACGAACCAAGACCACCCACTAAACTACTTGGCAACACACCCACAGACACCAAGAAATATCAAAACAACACCCAGCACACGGTATCACACACAATTATTGTCCTCTCTCCCTCCCTGCCCACCCCGAACCAACTTCCAGAAGCACATCCATACTCATATCTCTCACCGATCCATCCACTCACTCACAGACAACACGCAGCTGCATGCACGACCTCCCGAAATCCATCCTTCCGAATCCTCCCTTCCTCGCGAGGACAGAGTCCACCTGGCCAGGCTGAGATGCGGACACCATCCAGCTCTCCTGAGCTATCAGAAGAGACTGGATGACTCCGTTGTCGACGCCTGCCCGGGATGTAACACAGCACCCCATACCATTAAACACATCATAGAAGACTGCATTTCACACAACCACTTACGCTAACAACACAATCTACACTCAATGAGAGCTCTGTGGGAAAGCCCGATCGTGGCCATGGCCTTTCTCAGGGACTCGGGGCTGTTCGGCCAGGCAGCTTAGGGAACAACAACAACAACAACAACAACCTAACCTAACCTAACCTAGACCCAGTACGTGGGATACTAAACTAGCCCGTGCATGCCAGCAACAGCGGATTCATAGCCCTTGCATGCCAGCTACAGTGGATTCATAGTACTCAGTACGTGGTATACTAAACTAGCCCTTGCATGACAGCTACAGCGGATTCATAGTACTCAGTACGTGGTATACTAAACTAGCCCTTGCATGCCAGCTACAGCGGATTCATAGTACTCAGTACGTGGTATACTAAACTAGCCCTTGCATGCAAGCTACAGCGGATTCATAGTACTCAGTACGTGGAATACTAAACTAGCCCTTGCATGCCAGCTACAGCGGATTCATAGTACTCAGTACGTGGTATACTAAACTAGCCCTTGCATGCCAGCTACAGCGGATTCATAGTACTCAGTACGTGGTATTTATTACCCATTAATTTCCGGAAGTTTAAACCTATGCGAAAAAATCTTACCTCTTACACGTCACATCAGTAGGCAAGCACCCATGTTCAGTAGGTATATCCCTTGTAGGGTACCCAGTACATTGGGTGGAGAGAGGAGTATTTACCTAATTGTAGTTTACAGGAGTTGAGCTAAGCTCGTGTTGTCCCGTCTCTCAGTCTACTTTTTATCCAATTTTTTCTTGAAAATATGGATATTCCTTGCCCCTACCACCTCCTCCTCCAGCCCATTCCATTTGTCAATACAGTACATCTATAGGGGAAGCTAAACTTCCTGATATCGTTCTTGCAGTCAGGTCTTTTTACTTTGTAGCTGTGGCCTCTAGTTATTCCTGTATCCATAATTAATAATTATATCCTCCCTATCCAGCCTCTCCAGCCGCCGGGTGCATTTGTACATCATTATCATGTCTCCCCTCTCTCTCCTCTCTTTTAGACACGGTAGATTTAATTTGTCTAGCCTCCCTTCATATGGCAGTTCTCTGAGACTTGGAACCAATCTAGTAACTGCTCTCTGGATTCTTTCTAACTTGTGAATATGCTTCTTTAGATACGGGGACCACACCACTGCTGCATACTCCAATCTTGGTCTAATCATACTCTTCATAATTTTTGCTACCATGGTCTCATCCAAGTAGTTCAGAGCAACTTTCATATTCCCGGCCATTGCATACATTCCGCTAAAGAGCTTGTTAATATGTTTCTCTGGCGACAAATTATCTTGTATAATCAACCCTAAATCGTTTTCTTTTTCGGCCTTGCTAATTATATTATCTCCCATCCTGTACTCCCAATTTGGTCTATTCACACTTCTTCCCATATTTAACACATGACATTTACTTATATTAAATTTCATTTTCCACTTGGTGCTCCATTCGTATATTTTATCTAAATCCCCTTGCAGCTCCTCACAACTACTTATATTTGTTATTTGTCTCATAATTTTTACGTCATCTGCAAACATTGACATGTAGGAGTTTATGCCTATCGGCAGGTCATTCACGTACATAAGGAACATGAGAGGTGCCAACACAGATCCCTGCGGCACACCACTCTCAACTTTCCGCCACGATGAGTAAGTTCCTCTAATGTTGGTCCTCATTTCCCTATCTGTTAAATAGCTCTCCATCCATTTCAGCAAATTCCCCCTGACACATCCTAGCGTCTCAAGCTTAGATAACAATCTCTTATGTGGTACCTTATCGAATGCTTTGGAAAGGTCTAAGTAGATGCAGTCCACCCATCCGCCTCTTTCTTGGAGTACATCTATCACCCTACTGTAATAACATAGCAAACTGGTAACACAAGATGTCCCTTCTCTGAATCCAAATTGCTTTGGGGTTATTATCTTCTTTCTCTCCAACATTTTCATCCATTTCTTCCTAATTAGCTTTTCACAAATCTTGCATACAATACTAGTAAGTGAAACTGGTCTATAGTTTAGAGGGTCCTCAGGGTTTCCATTCTTGTATATCGGAATGATATTAGCTCTTTTCCATTCAACAGGAACCTGTCCTTTATCTAAGGAAGCTTGAATTATGTCCCTCACTGGCTCCACTAATTGCTCTGCACACTCCTTTTAAAACCCAGGCAGACACTTCATCCGGTCCCATAGCTTTCCTTACTTCAAGTCCTCTCATCGCAGATAACAGCTCATCTCTAGTTATTTCAATCTTACTAAGACCACTCTCCAGTACTCCCGCCTGTGGTTCGTCAAAACCTTCCTCTCTAGTAAAAACTGACCCCAATTTGTTATTCATTACCTCGCACATGTCCGATACATTTTCATACGTCCTAGCATCAACTCTTAATTTAGTAATTTGTTTCTTTACCTTCAACTTACTGTTTATATATTTATAAAATAATCTAGGGTCACTTTCACATTTATTTACTATGTTCTTCTCAAAGTTCATTTTAACTTGCCTAATTATGTTAACATATCTATTCCTCTCCTGTTTATATTTATTCCGATTACTCTCAGTGTTCCTTCTTCTTAATCTAGCCCAAGCTGCATCACGCCTACCCAAAGCTCTTTTGCATTTCAAATTAAACCAATCTTTCTGCTTAGTAAAATTTCCAGTTTTATATCTTGGGACAAACAGATTGGTTCCTACTCTATAAATTTTGAGGAATCTACTATATTTACCTTGTACGTCCTGTTCCTTCAAAATAAGATCCCAATCTACTCCCTCTAAATATCTTTTCAAGGATACATAATCAGCTTTACGATAATTTAATCTGTCATTTATGTAGCTATTGTCTAATCTATTGGCATTACTCGAGGTCAACTTCCATTTTAGTAATAGGTGATCACTTTTACCTACAGGTCATACTGGAAAATGGGAGAGGATGTATCAGAGAGATAGAGAAAGGGATAAAAGAGGAGGGAAGAAGAAAGTGGAGGGAAGGGGTAGAAAACAAAGCCATGCTGTCATATTACAGAGGGAAGGAAAAACCAGCTAGAGAGCTTTTCTATGATGGAGGATGGGGATCTAAATTGCTGTTAAAGCAAGGACAGGATCCCTAGAGACGAATGAGAGAACAAGGAGATGGAATGGAATGGGACCGCACTGCAATCGATGCGAAATGGGAGGAGACCCAATAGTAGAGGACATAGAACATATAATAACGGAATGTACAAGATATGATGAGGAGAGAGACGAGTTGGAGGGATACATGAGGAATAGAGTTGGGGAGAGGGGGTGGGAGGAGGTAAAGCAGAGAGACGATAGAGGGGTAGGGGCACTACTGGGGTTAACACAAGAGATGGAAACACAAGACATGGAGATGATGAAGAGGATACTAGAAAAGATATGGAGGAAGAGAAATGGGTAAGGAGGGGGGGTGAGAGGGAGGGGGGAGGAAGTGAGGGGTAGGTCTATAACAAAAAAAAAATGTCCCTTAAACTATCCTTCTACTCTAAACTTTTCCTCTTACTAATGTTTCTGAGCCAGTACCGATACAAAGGTCAGCCCTGTGGATCTGCACGGTCTGCGGGCGGGTTCTAAAGAAGAAGAAGAAGGATGAGTACCGGTAGTGTCTACAATAATAGAGTGTGGCAGAGGTGAACATCCTTTGCATTCTACCGCCATGACTCGGCTGGCAATTTTCAGGTAAATCAAGGTTGGGTAGCCTATCTGTGATTGGCCGATTGCAATGACATAATCAACATATTATACCTCAGTGATTGGCTTCCGAGGGTATGCGTGACGTAGCTGCATATGCGTTATAATGACGTGTTCACCAAAAAAACAATAGGAACCCAGTAGTGTCTTGTGACGTGATGCGCAAAGCTGTGGAAATGAACACCTGTAGTTTCGACAGAGATGGGCAGGTGGAGTTAGTGTTGACTAAAAAGCTGGTGGACAGACCTCAGGAGACAGGTGAAAATGGCGTGTGTACGAATCGGTGCCGTCTATTACGGTCTATAGGAAGGTATTGACCACCATGTTACGAAAAAATCCCATTTTAGGCCTAGTACCATATATTTTGGTGATTTTAGGCCTAGTACCATATATTTTGGTTTAAGTTACCGACCAACCAGTGACGGGCCCCATCGATGATTATTAGTGTGTTATCACTTTCATGAACGATACTTTGTTGGTGTATATGTACTTACCGTCGCAAATTCGTTATAAGTGAAATACCTCCCTGTCGATGGCCGCGGCGCAATAGTACACAATGGCCGTCGTTCGGGAGCTCTTACCCTCAATCTTTCAGTCGAACGTCACTACACCTAGCGGTCTTTTTAGGAATCATGAGCCATAGCATGAACCAATCACAATGCTTCCCGTCACTCCTGGAACCAATCACAGCCTTCCATCAAATTATCAACCAGTTACACAGTCTTTCAGTCGTCACGTCAGTCGTCACGTCACTCGCCACGCCCCTCGCCACCCCGGGCGGGCTCAGTTTGAAGATGGAGCCCTAACATGGAGGTCGTGGTGGTATATGCTACGAGTTTTTCAGGTAATTTGTTGTACAGTCGACGCTCGATTTAACGGACTAATATGGGGGAGACCGAGTCCGTTGCTGGAAAAAGTCCGTAGCTGGAAAATTGCCTTCGTATTTATTTATTTTTATTTATTTATTTTTTATTTTTTGTGATTGAGGGACACGTTGTGCTGTACTGTCCCTGAAAACATAATAAAGGTCGTATTTGTCAATATGATAAATTTCACATGGGAAAAAAAAAAAAAAAAGGGAAGGATATCCCCGCCGCTGTAGGCCTACTCCCTCCCCTCCCTGTCCCGGCCTCAACCCCGACCCCTTAACTGTGATAATGTTGATAAGCCTTGTGCTACACCCTATTGATAATGCAAAACTATTAAACACACTTAAAAATTTATGTTATTTGGTCTCTATATAATCTGTGAATCATTTCCGATATGATAGAATTAAAGACATTTTTTTCCACCAACTCATAATCAGTAAAAACGACACAAATGTCAATTAAAAACATGTTATAATATTTCCCTATCATTTTGTGTATACCGTGGGAACAAAAAAAAACAAAAATCTATCAAACTTAAATCTCCCGTCTTGGAAGCTCGGCGCCTAGACGGAGGGGAGGGTTGAACTATTTTTTTGACTATCTTATTTATTGTTTATCTATGTGCTAGAAGGATATTATATTTTTCAATTCCATCACATTAGAAATGATTCAAAGATTACAAAAAGTCCAAATAAGACATAGTTATGTTAATGTATAAGGGATTTAGGTAGATGAATTAGAGAGATAGATAGATAGAAAGAGTGTGTATATCGAGGGAAAAAAACAAAACAAAAAATCTATCAAACGTAAATCTTCCGTCTCTGCTCGCACGAAGGAGAGAGTTGAAATATTTTGTTGACTATCTTATTTATTATTTATCTATGTGCTAGAAGGATATTATATTTTTCAATTCCATCACATTAGAAATGATTCAAAGATTACAAAAAGTCCAAATAAGACATAGTTATGTTAATGTATAAGGGATTTAGGTAGGTGCATTAGAGAGATAAATAGATAGAGCAACGGACTTTGCTCCAACTTTTTTTCGAGCAAGGGACTTTGTCCGTTGCTGGGTCCATTGTCCGGCTACGGACAGAGTCCGTTACATCCGAAATCCATTGTATCGGGGTCCGTTAAATCGAGCGGCGTCGACTGTACTTTTGGTATTTTTATTTACCGGATCAGTCTGAAGATGGTTTTTTCTTTGATATACTGTACAGTGTTGTTTAATACCAAGGACTGTCGCATTTTACTATTTTCCCATTATCCATCAATCTTAAGACACGGCGGCCCCCGATAGTGAAGATCAGGGAAATTGCTGGGTAAAAGGAGGGGGGTGAAGGAGAGGGAGAGAGAGATAGCTAGAAATGTGAAGGATAATCCAAAAATATTCTGGAAGTACATTCAGGAAAAGTTAACAAGAAGAGTAGGGATCCCAGAGCTGGTAGGGGGGTTGAATGATGGGAGTAGAGCGGAGACTGATAAGGAGAAAGCAGAGGTGCTGGGGAAATACTTTGGGGGGGTACTAACAGTGGAGTCGGAGGATGCAGTGCCTACTATTCCCATCAAACAGGCACCGGCACTAGAACTAATAGAGTTTTCCCATGCTAGAATAAGAAGGGCTATAGAAAAAATGAACAGAAGTAAGTCACCCGGACCGGATGGGATACACCCAAGAATCATAAAGGAAGGAGGGGAGATGTTAGTAGAGCCATTGAAAATGTTATTTGAGGTATCGTTTAATACAGGACAAATCCCGATGGACTGGAGAGAGGCGAACATAACAGCTATATTTAAGAAGGGAAAGAGAAATGACCCAGGGAATTATAGGCCAGTCAGTTTGACAAGTGTTGTGTGTAAACTAATGGAAACGGTAATTAGAGAAGGAATAATGGATCATATGAAGTCAAACCAACTTTTCAGTGGGAGACAGTTCGGATTCTTGCCGGGGAGGTCGACGGTACTACAGCTAATTAAGGTGGTAGATGATTGGATGCAAATTCTAGAAGATGGTGATGTAATAGACGTGGTATATTGCGATTTTATGAAGGCCTTCGATAAGGTCCCACATAAAAGGTTAATAGAGAAAGTTAGAAGCTATAATATAGGGGAGAAATGTGTGAAATGGCTAGAAGCCTTCCTGAAAGATCGGAGACAGAGGGTACTGGTGAATGGAATAGGCTCGGGGTGGAGGGAAATTACAAGTGGGGTACCTCAGGGATCTGTGTTGGGACCACTGCTGTTCGTTATATTTATCAACGACTTGCCTGAAGTTATAACTAATGGAAGTGAGGTATACCTGTATGCAGATGACACTAAACTGTATAGAAGAGTGAGGAGTAAGGAAGATATGGGTTTGCTTCAAGGAGATGTGGAGGGCATGAAGGGATGGTCTGAGCATTGGTTAATGCCTTTTCATCCAAAAAATGCAAGTACATGCAGATTGGGACCAGCAAGATAGACAAGGTAGGATACAGTATGTATGAAGCGATGGAGGAAGTGAGTGCAGAAAAGGATATAGGAGTAGTGATAGACAATAAGTTAAATTTCTCAGAACATTTAGCGGAAAAGATAAACAAAGCCAATAGAATTGTAGGGCTGATAAGGAGGACATTTGTGTCACTTGACGAAGAAATCTTCAGGAATCTCTATACAGCGCTGGTTAGGCCACACCTGGAATATGCAAACCAGGTGTGGGCTCCATATATGGTAAAGGATATAGAAGCAGTGGAGAAAGTGCAGAGGAGAGCTAGCAAGCTGGTACCAACGTTGAAGAACGTGGGTATGAGCAGAGGTTGAGGACACTGGGGCTTCCGACACTGGCATATAGGAGAAAGAGAGGGGATATGATAGAGACTTTTAAGATAGTGTCAGGAAAGTACGATGAGGATGTGTGTGAAGGTATCTTCTTGATGCGGGAGGGAACAAGAACGAGAGGACACTCTAAGAAAATTTACAAAGAAAGAAATAGGCTTGAGAAGGCAAAGAACTCATTTTGTGATAGAGTGGTAAATGAGTGGAACGCACTGCCCCAGTATGTAGTCGATTCCGAATCAATAAGGGAGTTTGAAAGTAATCTTGATAAAGCATGGGGAAGACAAGATTTGAAGTTTGATTATAAAACAAAAATACAGAATAGTAAAAATGTTGCGTCTGCTACCGCCGCCGCCAACACCGTGAACGACCGCAGCAGTGCAAGTACTGGTACTGAGCTGGATACACAGGCATAGTTTGCCTTTTTTCAGAGGATCTACTGTAAGAAACTGTAAGAAACTGTAAGAAACTGTAAGAAAAGCCGTAAATAAAGGGTTAATATTGGAAGAACTCTGAAAATACAACATTTAAAAGTAACAAAACCTGAAAATGGAAAAACCCGAGCCAAGTTTTGACCAAACTTGGCTCGGGTTTTTCTATTTTTCAGAGTAAAAAATCACAGTAACCTCAGCAAAAGTTGGCCCGGATTTAAGGGATTTAGCGGGGGTGTGGGGGCGGCAGCCCCACCCATAATACTAGGTTAGGCTAGGTTAGGTTAGGTTAGGCTAATGTTAACCCCATAATACTAGGTTAGGTTAGGCTAATGTTAACCCCATAATACTAGGTTAGGTTAGGTTAGCTTATTTGGTTAGGTTAATGAGTGGATGGGACTCGTTAGCCTTGGTCGGCAACTCATCTAGGGGAGACAACCTTATACAAATCCGGGTGGATGGGACTCATCAGCCTTGGTTGGCAACCTGTCTAGGGGAGTAAACCTGATACAAATCCGTACTGCTTACCTAAGGGTAAGGCAGGTTAGTGGATGGATTAGCCGAACACCACTGTAGAAAAATAGTGCTAACAAGATACACAGAGGGCCTCGGAGTCGGACGAATCCTAAATTGAGTGGTCAATCCTGTAAGTCCTTTACTAAACTTGCTCGGGTTGTCCCTCTCACAGGGAATAGGTCCGCTTGGGGGCATTTTGTGTATGGCCACCCTCGTAAGGGGAGTAAGGCGTCCGGCAATAGATAGATAGATAGAATGACAAAACTTGGCTCGGATTTCATGGATTTAGCGTCGGTAGCCCCCACCCATTATACTAGGTTAGGTTAGGCTAATTTTAACCACATTGTTACTGGCTTTATCCACGTTGAAAAAAAACAAAAAACAAGCCCACTTTCGAAATGAGGTTACTGTGATTTTTTACTCTGAAAAATAGAAAAACCTGAGCCAAGTTTGGTCAAAACTTGGCTCGGGTTTTTCCATTTCCAGGTTTTGTTACTTTTAAATATTGTATTTTCAGAGTTCTTCCAATATTACCCCTTTATTTACGCCTTTTACCCCACAATTTCCCTGATCTTCATAGCCCTCCCCACTATCGGGGGCCGGGTGACTGGACGACTCGGCCAATGGGACAACTCGGCTCGGACAGCTCGGCCCACTTTTGGACAACTCGGCCACGACGGCGAGACAACTCGGCCCATTATTTGAGACAGCTCAGCCCCATGTTTTGCTATGGGGCAATTTGACGAGACCAGTCAGGATTAGGATGGGGAGAGCTAAGTGGAGGGTTTATGGGTGAGGCCATGTATGCAGCACCAAATCCTGTCCTCTGCGTATGCGCTGCCTTTTCCCTAATATTTTTATTATGTTATTTAGGCTCAACTGTTAGGTTAATTTAAGTTAGGTTAGGTTAGGTTAAGATAATATAATAGTATAAAGGAAAACAAATCGTGCCAAGGGGCCTAAGATTCTCACTCATGCGCAGAGGACAGGATTTTCAGAATTTGCTGCTGCATACATGGCCTCCCATTTATGGCGTGTGTGTAATGTGGGCGAAATGTTCGTTTATTGTATAATTATGTCATAGGCTAGTTCTCTCGATTCATGTGTAGGTTAGGTTAGGTTAATTAAGAGTTGTCTCGTAATTAACACGGGGCCGAGCTGTCTCGTTTTTACTGGGCCGAGCTGTCTCGCCGTGGGCCGAGTTGTCCCGTGGGCCGAGTAGTCTAGCATTCCGGGGGCCGTGTCTTAAGATTGATACACTTTACACTTACACTTTGTTGTATTCCGTCCGTTAGTGACACAGTTGAGCTGGGGCTCCACTGCGACCAGGCAGCTCCCTTTCTTCCACTCTCCATTCCAGAAGTCGGTTGGAGTTGGTGCTGGGGTATCCTGGTGTTGGTGGCCGGTCCGGTATTTTGGCCAGCCACATGTCCAAGTGTTTCTTGAAGGTGTCTGGAGACACCCCGGTTGTTCAACTGTTCAACCCAGACTGTTCAACTGTATACAGTTGAACAGTCTGGTTCCATTGTATGCAAAGCTGTGATGGATCAGGGATTTGATTTTTTGTGTTGATCCCGGCGTAGTCCTCACATAGCACAGCCTCCCTCGCCTTTGGTGTTGAGTCTCTTGGATGTTTGGATTTGGTACCTTTTTTTCCAAAATCTTCCAGACGTAGATGATGATGTATCTCTCCCTACGTCTTTGAAGTGAGTACAGCTGCAGCTCCTTGAGTCTCTCCCAGTAGTTAAAGTGTTGAAACCCATGAATTTTACTGGTGAATGTCCTCTGGGTGGCTTCAATTTCTGCTATTTCTCCTACTTTTTGGGGAGACCAGAGCTGAGAGCAGTACTCCAGTCGTGGTAGGACCAGTGACTTCCACAGTGTTAACATACACCTCTCATTTCTTGTGTGGAAGGTTCTCAGGATCCAGCCTGCTATTTGTTTTGCTGTTGTTGTGGCTTTGGTAATATGCTGGGAAAAAGTGGCGTCACTGCTCATATTTACTCCCAAGTCCTTCACTGTGTCCTTGGCGGTAATTTCTTGGTGTCCACTTTTGTAGTTGGTGTCGTTTTGTAGTGCTCTCTTGTTCCCGTACCTTAGAAGCTCGAACTTGTCTCCGTTTAGGGCCATGTTGTTTTCTTCTGCCCACTTCAGGATTTTGTCCAAGTCTTGTTGTAGTAGCTGTGCATCATGTTGTGAGGTGATTTTCTTCATGAGTCTGGTGTCGTCTGCAAACGATGAGGCTGTTGAGTGTTCCAGGTCCCTGTCGATGTCTCCTATCATGATGAGGAATAGGAGAGGTCCCAGTACTGATCCTTGTGGTACTCCGCTGATGACCCCACCTGCTTCTGATAGGCTTCCTTGAACCGTGACTATATGGATAATGGGAAAATAGTAAAATGCGACAGTCCTTGGTATTAACCCGTGGAGCCCCGGCTAGTTTTGTATTGTTTGTTAACCAGAACCCGGCCGGTTTTCAAAAAATTGTTTTATTCCAGAAACAATAGCGAATGGGTTAGGAATGAAGGAAAAACCACGAAAAAACGCTTAAAAAGCTTAAAGAATGGTCCTACAGAGCCCCCGAAAACGAATTTTACAAGAGTAAAAAATTTAAGGCAATTACCCCAAAAAAACAGGTTATTGCGCGCTCACGTGCACGCACGTGGACTTTGAGAGTTTGGGATACGTACACAGTTCCCATACAAATCCGAGCCCTCTCGAGTGGCTACACCTGAGGTTACGGTCGGAGCAATTAGGGTGACTCGTCAGACGCGTCGCTGGGGCTGTGCATTACATACATCGCCGACGCGCCAGACGCGTTGCTGGTGCTGGACGGGTTAAACAACACTGTATAGGCTATCAAAGAAAAAATAAAAAACAACAAAAAATAACCTGAAAATCTCGTCACTGGTTGGTGATAAACATTTACCGGAAAATATTAAGGAAACCACCCACCAATTATTTTCATTATTTTTTTTTTAGTTTTAGTTTATTTGCATCAATATATAGTGATTGACATTAGTTTCAAGTACTTTCAACCTCCGCAAAAATCGTTTTCCCCTTTATCCAACGATCATAAGCCGTGCCCGATAGTGGGGAGGGCTATGAAGATCAGGGAAAATGTGGGGTTAGACATAAAAAGGCGATATAATGTCTTTTATGATGAAAGTTGGCTCGGATTTTGTTGTTTTTCAACTTGAGAAAACCCCAAAATGAAAAAACCCGAGCCAAGTTTTGGCAAAAGTTGGCTGGAATTTTAACCCGGTGAGACCCAGCGTCGCACGTGTTGCGTCGGCAGTCTTTGATCACCAACTCCCAGCGACGCATCACGTGCGTCCGACATATAAAAAACACTTACGTGGCTCGTAAGGTAGGAAATGGCGGGAGAATAGGAGGGGGAGGTACCGTAGTGTGTGTGGGAGCCGGGCCAGTAGGTGTGAGCGGGCCGAGACAGCCGCGCGGCTGGTGGTGGTGGGCTTAGTGGGGATAGTTTACACCCCTAGTTCACCGCCACTTTGAACCTTCATTACTCCGGTCGTATGGGAGCTAGAGGCTTGAGATTTATGTGAGATACTCCTTAGGATGTATGCCGTACAATGCCATACTCAGTTTTTACCCTAGTGCTCCCGGGCGGGTGGTCATGCGGGGGAGACGAACGATTGAAACCCCCCCCCCCAAATGACCGAAATGAGTTTTTTTTATTTTTGTCTTCATTTCTCACCATTCTCTTCCATTTTGGCTCAACAAATTTTTTTGAGGCTCCCCCCCCCCCCCCCAAAAAAAAATGTCAGAGGTGATATTTTTTTTGTTTTTCATTTCTCATCCTTGTCTTCCATTTTAGCAAACAAAACAAAATAAGTGAAAATGGCTTGGGACTGGGGTGAACAAAATATTATAACTAGCCGGGGCTCAACGGGTTAAGATTTTTCAGCTTCATAAAAGTCAGAAAGTGGCAAAAAAAAGTTGGCTCAGGTTTTCTTGTTTTTCAACTTAAGAAACTCCCAAAATGAAAACAAAAAAATAAAGTTTTGGCAAAAGTTGTTGGATGGTACATGGGATAGAAAATGAACTTACCCAGTAAGCTCATTATCCATTATCCAACAATTAAGCAACATTAAAGATTTTAGCCTAACCTACCAACCTTACCTAACCTAACATAGTATTATGGGTGGGGGCTGCCGCCCCCACAACCCCGCTGGTTGGATAGTACGGTACATTGGATAGAAAATTAGGTAAATTCCTAGTGTTAATTAGACTGAAAGGCAGGGAGAAAGAGGTCCACCGCCGAGTCGTGTTGTGTGCCGTCTATGGGGAGGTGAACCCTGGACAAATATCGTTACAGGTTACAGGTTCTAAGTTCTGTATCTCCCTTAATAGAATTTTTCGAGGGTTGACACTTATTTTAACATGGAGTATAGGTCCGTTATATTACATCCTAAATTAAATTTAAAATATCTGTGAAAATTCTTGGGTTGTTTATATAATAGAAGTTACTGTGAGACACGTAATATGTTGAAGGGGGAGCTCTGCCCCCTCTAAACACCCGTAACTTATGTCATCATAATCTGTTGTACTTCATAGGGGGTCCAATTAAGGATAAAGTTAATTAACAGACGAAATTAGGCGGCAAACTACAATAACATAGCGGGCCGCCGTTTATGGGAGACTTTTTACACATCATTTTCAATGTTAATTTGGAAAAATGTTATTTTAATACCACGAATTTTCCGAGTGTTTTTTATAAGCAAAATTGGTCATTTGCATCAATATATAGTGTTTGTAATTAATTAGAAATCTCGGGAAAACCTATTTTCCCCATTAGGCCTATCGATCAATGTTATTGTTGAGACACACCCCCCAATAGTGATTTGAAAAGACATTAGCCTAACCTAACAACCTTACCTAACCTAACCTAGTACTAAGGGTGGGGGCTGCCGCCCCACACCCCCGCTGGTTCAGTGCTCCCTTAATAAAAAAAAAAAAAAAAAAATTGGCTGTTGATTATACGAATGTGAAAGAAAAGTCGATAAAGTCTATGGTGTTTACTCTGCAATTTTTAGCTTGATTGTACATTGATAACGGGAAAGTACCGTATTGACAACCTTGTTACGAAAATTAAATTTTAGTAGGCTACCATACTTTTATATTAGGTCTTTCCGAGGGTTTAACACATTTTCATATGATCTTTACAGCTATCGATGACTGAAAGTACCGTATTGACAACCTTGTTACGAAAAAAGACATTTTAGTAGGCTACCATACTTTTTTATTAGGCCTAGGTTTTGCCGAGGGTTAAAACAAATTTTCTTATAATCTTTAGAGCATATAGATTCAATATTTATCTTCAAATATATCAACAAAATTTGTGGTATTAAAATAACATTGAACCGTTCTCCCTTAGGCTAATCGATTTTTCCAAATTATCAAACTTACATAAAAATGAAGTACAGTTTATAGGGATTCCAACATGCATTTCAAAATTGTCATGAAAATTGGTGGGTGGTTTGCTTAATATATACCCATTTAGGCCTACCTATATTTTTATTAGGTTATGCCGAGGCTTAAAACAAATTTTCATATGATGTTTAGGCCTAGAGCATATAAAATCCATATTTGTTTTCAAATAGGCTAGGCCTATTGCAAAATAATTGGTGACCCACTTATTTAGTTATAGGCCTAGGCCTACTCCTATTTTTTGTTTACATTCCATTCCAAAAAATAGGCTAGGCCTAGCCTAGTCCAACAGTTAGTCTGAATTCCATGGCATAGGATTAGCCTAGCTTAGGCATAGGCCTATGTCTGATGCCAATCTTCTCAATACTAGGCCTATCAATTAATAAATGTAGACTAATGCAATACCAGTAGCTTTACATTTCCTATCATAGTGCTTTGTCAAATAGCCTAGGCTAAACAAAATCAGGCATTTCCGAAAGCACTTGTCTTTGGTCAGTATTTCCTGAATTAATCTATGACATTGCTATTTCTTAACATACATCAGCAATAAACAATAAACGATACGCAATGAGATCACGATTTCTTATATATTACCTTCGAAATCCTGTTGAATTAATTATTATTTTGTAAACACATCCTTCAAAACACTTGTCCTCCAGCGCCACATCGTTTTGGTTCCAATAATATTTAGCCTACAAAGCCCAAAGAAATGATTTAATACGACTACATTTCTTCAATTGATAAAATACATAGTAACCTAATTATTGAATTAGGCATATGTCCTACTGAAGAAATCAAATTATTGTTTAATTTTCTACCTGTTTTTAAGAAATAACATTGCACGCAATGAACACCTTCTTCTTCTTCTTCTTCTTCTTTTGAACCCGCCCGCAGACCGTGCAGATCCGCAGGGCTGACCTCCATCGCTTTACTTTCGAAACTGTATCTCCCACCAGCATGTGAGGGTCCTGAGGGAGGCGCTGGAGGCAGCTCTGTGCCTGTCCTTGGCACTATTATATTATATTAGATTAGATTAACCTAACCTAACCTAACTTAACCTACAAAAATAACCAAAATAACAAATATAACAAAATAAACAAAAAATAAATAAATAAATTCGAGTGGGATCGAACACTGGTTTCCCAGCTGTAGTGGGATGCGGGACCCATACCGACTGTGCTACGGAAAGCTCTAGCAGTAACGATTTGAAGGGTATATTTAAACGCGGGGCAGGCCAAGGGAGGTGAGGGGCGGGGCTAGATTCTCACTCATGCGCAGATGGTGAGTTTTGGAGAGGCACAGAGCTGCCTCCAGCGCCTCCTGGCATATGAGGTGCGAGCACTACCCACCCTTGCACTGAGTTGCTGCTGGTAGATAGATAGATAGATAGATATATATGAAATGCTGGGTGTGAAGGGAATTCTTGGTCTCCTGAAAACTCCCCAGGCACACTTAGGGTCAACCTTTCCTGGTGCCTGGCGCGGGGCTCGAACCTCTGAAGGGAGTTTAACCCTCCTAAAAACCCACATGTTTTGAGATGCCTTGGGTGGGGTTCGAACCCTGGTTAGTAACCATATCCTCCATAGGTCAACCAGGCCCGCTCGCTAACCCACTGTACTACCACGGACGTACAAAAGTATAGTAACCTTAGTCCGATTTGTAAGAACCAGGTGATAGTCTCGTGGTGATTCACGTGATGAGTTTATTGGACTTCCCATCAACGACTATTTTACACTATACCTGACGTCAACTCGGGTAGTACATTATTGGGGTTGCGGGATATTTTCGAGGGCATTACATTACATCCTTCTTTAACTAGGCTAGTCCCTAGCCTCTTTAAGGTCGTAAGGTATCGTAGCTGTATCACCTCAGCAATCTCAATATTGTTAGGGTCTGCGTGATGGGTGCTCTATGTAGCTACCAGATCACGTTCCGTGATTGCCACCAATGAAATGCTGGGTGTGAAGGGAATTCTTGGTCTCCTGAAAACTCCCCAGGCACACTTAGGGTTAACCTTTCCTGGTGCCTGGCGCGGGGCTCGAACCTCTGAAGGGAGTTTAACCCTCCTAAAAACCAACAGGTTTTGAGATGCCTTGGGTGGGGTTCGAACCCTGGTTAGTAACCATATCCTCCATAGGTCAACCAGGCCCGCGCACTAACCAACTGTACTATCACGGACGTACAAAAGTATAGTAATCTTAGTCCGATTTGTAAGAACCAGGTGATAGTCTCGTGGTGATTCACGTGATGAGTTTATTGGACTTCCCATCAACGACTATTTTACACTATACCTGACGTCAACTCGGGTAGTACATTATTGGGGTTGCGGGACATTTTCGAGGGCATTACAATATAGTTTATTGACCACAGCATCAAAATACAATTTATAATGATTATACAAAGCCTATATATACTGTATATTATATATACCAACCATAACATATATCATACCAACTGCAGTCCAGCACATATATAATTACATAAAGAAAACATAAATTATAAATTTTTAAATTCCTATACACATGGGGACTAATCTAACATTACTTATAAACAGATAATACATCATGAATTATCCTACATGTAAGCTCTGGTTCAAAATTATCAGAAAACAAGTGTTCGATCCTTGAAAATAGGTACATGGTCTCATACAGACGTCCCAGGTGTTCGGCACAATCTATGGCTTATTTGGTGGAGCTTTCGTCGGCCCCGGTGGTCGTCCGTTACGTCGGTGGTTCTGCGCAGCTTCTCCCCCCGCTTCATCCTCTTCCTCCATGCTGCTCTGCTTCGCCTTCGTCGTTCTCTGCTCATCCATCTGTGCCGGTTTCTCCGTCCTGTGCCTTTTTTGTTTCTCTTTGGTTGATGGTGTCCAGCGCCTCCCTGGACCTAGCTGTGACTTTTGATGTGGCTTGTGCCCCTATGTATAGGGACACGGCCCCCCGGCACTGGGCCTGGCACAATCTTCGGCTTTCCTTCGTAGGCCCCACCTACCCTGTCAGTGCCCTGGGCTGCCTTCAGCCTCTCTAGGGTTTATGCTAAATGACCCCAACCTATAGGGTATAGAGGCTTAATCCCTAAACTGTTGACCATCCATTACCCTTCAAATACATACTCACAGATACTCACGATATCTTCTGGAAGAGGCTTATGCCTGACGTGACTCCAGCTCTATATCCTGGCAGGCAGGCTGTCACTATATGATGCTGGCTACTCGTGGTGGCTGTGATTTGTGCTTGATAATTATACCTCAATCTGCTCCTGACCCCTCCACACTTTAGCCAGCTTTGATTCAAATTTAACCACAGTTTCTGCATTCACCACCCACTCTGGCAAATAATTCCAGTTGTTGACTATTCTGTTAGAGAAAGCATACTTTGCGCAGTGGCAGTATCGTAACCAATAGGGTCTTGCTGAGTACCGTGGAAATTATATTGTCACTGCTATAAGCTCAAAACAGTGTACAAAATTGGTTAAAGTTTTTGCACCACACACATCTGCCATCCTGTGCGTGGTCTCTCCACGCATCTCGGTTGGGCTACCCCCAAAGGGTAGCCAAGTCGATCCCCACCTGCCCGCGGTGACCTTGCAGACACCACTTTCCCTTTTTTTCTTTTCCATTTTAATTTGTTTCCATTGTGGTGGCACTGACGGGGACGGCACTACCTGGGGTCTGTCCCAGGTAGTTATTTTCACGTTTTTTTTTAAACGGGTTTTCTCTTATTTTTAATCAGATACGAAAAACGGGTGTTTTTGTTTTTAATTATTGGTTACTTCCACAGAAATGGCAGCAAGCAAGCAGAGTTGCAGTTGCGGGAAGGTTGTGGGCAAGGCCAAATCGCTGGGCTGCTACTTGTGTGGTACATATTTTCACGTCAACTGTATAAATGTTGATGATGAGGACCTCAGAGTACTTGCAAAGAAGAAACCTGGATTTAAATGGCATTGCACTGTTTTTTTTTTTGTTTTTTTTTTTTTTAAGAGACAATGAACGGAGGAAGGAAAAACACAGATAAAACAAAAAGGTCCATGTGCCTAAAGGCATCCTCCATTCATAAAATGTTTGTAACAACTGGATTTAAACATTTGTAGATTGTAAGTTTGTGGAAAGCAATTCGAGGGAAGTGAATTCCAAAGAGTAGTAGTTCTAGGGATAAATGAATTTTGATAAGCAGAAGTTCTGCATTGTGGAGGAGAAAGTGTAAATTCATGGCGCTCTCAGCTGCCCTAGTTCTACGGGGAAAGATGTGGAGAGGCGGCACAATTGAAGCAAGTTCCTCGGAACAATTGCTGTGAAAATATCTGTAGAATAATGCAAGGGATGCAACGTTTTCTTCGTATGGATAATGTAGGAAGGTCCTGTGTGATTGCTGGGTTATTGATTAATCTAATAGCTTTATTTTGAATTTTGTCCAACTGCCTCAATGCAACCACTCCACTTCCACTCCACAGAGGTGAACAGTAATCCATCTGAGAACGCACATGACTTTTATATATTACGGCCAACTGCTCGTCAGTGAAGAATTCTCGAACTCTGTACAGGAGTCCCAGTTTTTTAGAGGCATTCTTAGCAATGCTTCTAACATAATGTGTCCAGCTCAAGTTAGTATACGTTAATGTTACACAGAATGTCAATACTAGGGGAAGTGGGAATATTTACATCATTAAAAAATATATGGGAGTCAGTGAGATTCTGTCGGTTAGAAAATTGAATGTACTTGGTTTTCTGTGCATTAAAGGAAACTAGATTCTTTTGTCCCCATTCTTCAATTCTAGAAAGGTCCTGGTTCAGAGAAATTGCAGTGCTTATTTTTGAATTTATAAGATCGGGTTGGGTGAAAGAATTGGTAAATGTGAAGGAACTGTGGAGTGTTGAGTCATCTGCGTAGGAATGTATTGGATTATGAGTGGTAGATATGAGATCATTGATATGAATGAGGAACAGAGTTGGGGCCAAAACTGATCCCTGGGGAACACCAGCATTTATTGAGTGAAATTGAGAATAAAGGCCATCTACCATTACACGTATTTTTCTGTTATGAAGATAAGAAGAAATTAGTGGAACTAATGATGCAAGGCCGTAGTGTGACATCTTCGACAATAAGGATTGATGCCAGACTATCAAATGCCTTTGATATATCCAGTGCTATTGTATGTGCTTCACCATGTTGGTCTGTAGCTTGGTTGATTTGATGCGTAAGAAGGCAAAGAATGTCTGCAGTTGATCGACATCGTCTAAAACCATATTGCCTATCACTGATTAATTTATTATTCTCAAGATGCTTAATTATGTGATTATTTAATATAATTTCAAAGACTTTACCAAGAGTAGAAGTTATAGCTATTGGTCTGTAGTTTGATGGATCTGAAGAGGCACCTTTTTTAGGAACTGGATGGATGTTTGCTTCTTTCCAGGGTACCGGGAAGCATGAGGTATGAGTACATAGACGGAAACATTTTGCCAATACAGGAGCGAGCACCAAGGAGCAATTCTTAAGTACTATTGGAGGAATTTCATCTGGACCAGGAGCCTTATCTACTGAGAGATTCTGCAAAATAGTTTTGACATGTCTGGTGTGGGTCTTAAGTGAGGGAATTTCAGCGAATTAAAATTAAGTACAGGGACATCTTGATTTATTTCATCTAAGGTAGAGTTGGTGGAGAAAATATCCGCAAGAAGGTTAGCTTTACCTCGTGGGTCACTTACAAGATTGCCAGTCGGAGATTTTAATGGTGGAATGGATGAAGCAGTTGTGAAGTTGGATTTGAATGAGTTAGGAGTAGACCAAAATATTTTGTTATCATTTGGATTATTTAGAAGTTTATTTGCCTGTTTGTGGAGAAAGTTTGATTTAGTTAGGTTTAATACAGTTGTGGCATGATTTCTGATGTTTCTAAAGTAATTAAAGGCTTCATGTGTTTTTGATCTTGTGTATGCATTGTAGGCTATTGCTTTTTGTTCAGTTACTCTAGCACAATTATGGTCAAACCATTTAGGTGAATTAGATCTTTTAATGTACTTTTGATGAGGAATAAAAGTTTCCATTCCAATTTTTACAAAATCTTGTATGTGGCTCAAGGTGGAGTGTGCATCATTAGAAAAGAAAGAGGTCCAGGGAATATCAATAAAGAAACCTTGAAGACCCTCCCAGTCTGCCCTATCGTAATGCCATTTAGTCACCAAAACAGGTTCAGAGTGGGAAGGTGTGGTAGGTGATAGACAGGTGGCCTGTATCAGACAGTGATCAGAAGATCCAAGCGGGGACCTCACTGTAACATCATAATTTTCTGAATTGGTTGTTAAAAATAAGTCCAGTAGGTGGGAATTATGATTAGGATTATCTGGTACACGGGTGGGTTGGTTGACTAGTTGAGTGAGATTAAATGAGTCTGCAAATAGCTCACATTCAAGACCAGCATCATCAGTCCTGGCTGAATGAGTGAGCCATTCAACATTATGGACATTAAAATCACCCAACACTGATTTCAGAAGAAGCATTTAAGTTGAGGACACTGAGTTGTGAGGACAGAGAATCAAAAAGACTTTGCTCTGGAGGAGTATTTGGGGAACGGTAGATGCAACATATGTATTTAAATTTACCAGCAGAAATTAATTTGTATATAGAATAATCAAAATAGGGACAATTGAAACTAGTAACCTCCTCCAGGGCAATTTCAGATTTTGCGAAGCAACATACACCTCCTTTAGGTCTGAAATTTTGGAGCAGTTGATAACCTGGAAAATTAAATCTAGACGTGTCAGATGTGGATGTTACTTGAGTCTCTGTCAAAAAAAGGAGAGTAGGGGATTCTGCTTGAAGAAATTGGTGTACAGAATTGATGTTAGAGTAAAGTCCCCTTATATTGCTAAAGAAAAAGCTGCACCGACGAGCAGCTTTGGGACGTTGCAATGCTCTTGACACAGTCGCATGATGACGACCGGGAGGGCCCTGTGTCAATGACCCAACCCTGCCGGGGTGGATATCCGAGGGACCACCAGGTTTGCTCTTAACAATTGTACTGCCATATTTATTGGGTAAGGTGTATGGTGTTACATGTATGATATGTAGTGGGAAGAGTAGTGTTTTATGGATAGAGGATAGCGATGCAGGGCAATGTCGTGAAGTTGGATGTGTATGTTATATAAAGAGGGTTTTCCTGATACCCCTGATGTGTGAGGCAGAAAGATGTGTATCCAGCTACCAAGGCCTGGGAGAGAAAATGAAATTCAGGCTATTCCCTGAGTCTCCCGAAACCTTGGCGGTAGTACTTCCCTGGGCGGGGCTGCCTACCCCTACTACCTGCGATACCACCCCCCTGGCTGCTAAGGACGCAGCAATTAGTCAGCAGACCTTGGATGACCTGAAGGCTGCCAGAGTTGGTGAAGTGAAGACCGCCATTGTAAACGAAGTGAAGGGTGCCCTTGCTGCGGTGGCCGTGGAGATAGAGAGTATTGGTGACAGAATGGATATCCTCGAGACTAAAGTTGCTGCCCCCGACATTCCCTTGTTTGCCAAGATAGTTCAGCAAACATTTGAACAGACCAAAAAGGAGCCGACCAAACGCACCACTGAGGTGGTAGATGATGGAAAGAGAAAAACTGTCTGGGACCATCAGGTCCTGGTAGTGAAGCCAAAAGACTGATCCTCCGAGCCAGTAAGCCCACCAGATACAAAGGCAATCGAGACTGCTTTGGCTTCAGTTCCGGTTAACAAGTTAACTAGAACTGATTCAGGTGTAGGCTACTGGTGGTACGACTTCCATACAAGAAAGACAAAAAAGACGCAGGAAGGGCCATCAATCAGTGTTTGGGGGTGGACAGTGCCTTCAGTGTCTCCGAACCAAAGAAGATGCTGCCAAAAATGACTCTGGTAGGCATTGCTAATGACACTGAGGATAATGAGATCATTCCCAGCATCCTCAACAAGAACCCAAGCATAAAGTCCCTGGTCGACGATGGCTTAGCTATGAATTTGCTATTCACCAAGCAAAAGAGTGATGCACACACAAAGACTGCGGTAGTAAAAATGTCACCTGAAATACGCTCTTCCATTGTGGATGATGGCAATTCTGTGTATGTTGGACTTGTGAGATGTCGTGCATACGATCGCTTCTGGGTAACACAATGTTACCATTGCCAGGGCTTTGGCCATACCAGTGACAGGTGTTATCGGAAAAATGAGGATCCAAATTGCAACTACTGTGCCGGTATTCATAACTCAAAAGACTGCACCAACAAGACTTCCCCCAAATGTATAAATTGTATGAGCTCCACATCAGTTACGGAGCCGCCAAATCATTTCGCCTCAAGTAGAAATTGTCCTCTAATGACAGCTCAGAGAAATAAAGTTATTGAAAACACCAATTTTGTAGGTTCAAAAAACTGAAAAATGCACAAGGGAGCCGGTTGAAACTGGGTCTGTTGAATGTTCGTTCCTTGCGTAACAAAATGGATCATATTTGCGAGATCTTGGATGAACGTAACCTTGATGTATTATGTCTCACTGAAACCTGGTTGTTCGAGTCAGATCTGAATATTATCCAGGCGGCATTGCCTAAAACCCATTCCATAATAAATATTCCTAGGCCTAGGGGAGATCATCTGGGTGGTGGAGTGGCAGTTGTCTACTCCACATCTCTGGTGAATATCTTGCAAATAAGCCATAACCCAGCCCCTCTTTATTATGAACTGTTGGAAGTGGAAATAAAACTCCATCAACAAATTCTAAGAATGGCAGTTGTCTATAGGCCTGGCCATCGTAGCACAGATAGGGAGTTTATGGAAGAGTTTGGGCAGTTTCTCGAGGAATTTTCTTCTAAAACCGGAAGACTTTTGATATGTGGAGATTTTAATTACTGGGTTGACAGCCCTCATATGAAGCCATTCTCTCCTGAGTTCATTGAGTTGACTGATCAGAACAATTTTGTAAACCATGTGTCCCACCCAACTCATATCTTGGGACACACCCTTGACTTGGTTCTCTCTCCTGTGGGTTGTGGTGGTGTTCTGGATATTGATGTTGAGAATGCTGACCCTAATACCTCTGATCATGCTTTGATTACTTTCAGCTTTGATTTCCCTAAGCCACTCACACATGAAAAAGTAATCAGATTTAGAAATTATAAAAATACAGACCAAAATTTGGCTAGCAGTGAAGTAAAACAGTACTTGGGAAGTATTGATACTTCCAATCTTACTTCAGATGAGCTGGTGGAGGTACATAGAAATGCACTTAAATTAGTGTTCGATCATCACTGTCCAGAAGTAGAGAAGAAAATCATAGTACGAGATGATTCACCCTGGTATAGCACTCGAGTTAAATTTCTTAGAAGAGCTGAACGTGAATGGCGGAAAAATAAAACAGACTCTATATGGTTGCAATATCTGCCAGCCAGAAGAGCCGTGGTCCACACAATCAAAGATGAAAAGAAAGTGTATTATCAGGGAAAAGTTGACTCATGTGGTAACGACCAGAGGAGGTTGGCTTCAATTGTAAACAGTTTACTTGGAAAAACAAGAGTCAGCTTAAGACCTTCTGTACCCGATGCCGAGTTGGCTGCCAACTTTGTGTCATTTTTTCTGGCAAGATAACTCGCATAAGACAGGAACTGGATGATGCTTCTGTTGGTGAAGAACTTTCAGTTGTACTCCAACCCCGACACATTCCTAATAATGTCCTCTCATTCTTTCACTCAGTAGAGGTGGACATGATCTCGTCCTACATAAGAAACCTCAATAAAACATTTTGCCCGTTGGATCCCATAAATGTTTCCAAGCTACCAAGAGTCTATGATAACACAGTTGAGTTTATTTCCAAAATAATTAATAAGTGCTTCTCTGAAGGTAACTTCCCTCATTCTGAAAAGCATGCACTACTCCGACCTAGTCTAAAGAAACCTGGACTTGATGTTGAGAACATGTTGAACTATCGTCCTGTCTCCAACCTGTCCTTCAT
Organism: Paralithodes platypus; assembly: GCA_032716605.1. Taxonomy (NCBI): domain Eukaryota; kingdom Metazoa; phylum Arthropoda; class Malacostraca; order Decapoda; family Lithodidae; genus Paralithodes; species Paralithodes platypus. The sequence continues at coordinate 43,593,601 of CM064527.1, read as the reverse complement.
ATCAAAGATATTAGAGGGTGCAATACTTGACCAATAACAACCACTACTTCAGCAGAATGAAACTATCCCAATTTTTCAGTCTGCTTACCGACAGCATCATTCAACTGAAACAGCATTGATTAGAGTACATAATGATCTAGTTGAGAACATTTGCAATGGTGTGGCCTCACTATTGGTCTTGCTTGATCTCTCTGCGGCCTTTGACACAGTGGATCACGAGTTGTTATTGAGTGATCTTTATGATTGTGGTGTGCGTGACTCCGCTCTCTTGCTTCTTGGGTCGTACTTGTCAGGTAGATCCCAGAGTGTGATGGTAAATCAAATGGTCTCGGACTCGACACCCCTGCAGTATGGTGTTCCGCAGGGATCAGTTTTAGGTCCTATCCTATTTATAATTTATATCAGCAGTTTGTCTCTTCTGCTTTGTGCACATAATGTCACCTTTCAATTTTATGCAGATGACACCCAGATTTATGTGAGAATCACAAATATAGTTGATATACGGAGTAAGATGGAATTGTTGATGTCTGATATCAAGAAGTGGATGAGAGCGAGAAAACTTAAACTAAATGATGGTAAAACTGATATTCTCATCATCCGAGGAAATAGAAGAGCTGATGATATAGTAGGTGCCCTCTCCATCAATGTGTGTGGATCTCAGCTGCGACCGGCCAACTCTGTTCGAAATCTGGGTGTATATGTGAACTCCCGATTAGATTTCAAAGAGCATGTAAACCAGATAGTTAAAAGTTGTTACTTGCACATCAGAAATCTCTATTTGTTGAAGCCGTTTATAACCAGATTTTGCCTCCTGACGTTGGTTCACTCATTGGTCTTCTCTCGTGTTGATTATTGCAATGCCCTGTTGGTGGATCTTCCAAATTATATTTTAAAGAAAGTTCAGTCTGTTCTTAACAGGGCCGCAAGACTAATTTTTGGTGTTCCACCTAGAACTCCTACTACATCTCTTCACATAGAACTGCACTGGCTGCCAGTAAGAGCAAGAATAGAATTTCAGTTGTGTTTAGTGACTTTTAAGGTTCTCAAATTTGGTGAGCCTAGGTACCTTGCGGAGCTGCTCAGGCGCCCACCGGCACACCATGGTGTAGTTGTGCGTCATAACAATGACCCTTTTCGTCTTGATGAACCAAGGGCTTTCCAGCAGTCTTCTTTCTTTGAGAGGTCATTCTCCTACATGGCTCCGAGGTTGTATAACAGGTTGCCGCTGTCCATGAGACAACTGAGTTCTGTTGAATACTTCAAGAGACAACTTAAGACTTTTCTCTTTGAGAGAAGCAATGATCTTGAGAGAGGTGTCATGACAGATGGCTATAGAGTTTAGGCTATTTTACCACTGCTAGTGATTGTTAAATGTGTGTTGTATATAAGCTTTCTTTTGATGCATTGATTTTGTTCTTTTTTCTTTCTCTTTCCAAGCGCTAGTGAATTCTTCGGAAAAATTGGCGCATATGAGAAATAAATAACATGCTTATTATTATTATTATTTACTTCCTGGTGTTGATTCTTGATCTTAAATTGTATTGAATAGTTTCTTCGAGTTTCCTCGGCTCACAGCATATGCTCCCTCAATCTGGAATATCCCCTCTGTGCAGTCATGGTCATACTTATGGGTGATAATTTTATATGCCTCAATCAGATCTCCCCTGGATCTTCTGTAAGTCGGTTTTGGCAGTTTCAACTTTTTTCAATCTTTCCTCATAAGGTATTAAGGTCCTTCAGTAGTGGTACCATTTTAGAAGCTCGATGCTGAATGGATCAACATCCTTGACCAGATGAGGACACCAGATCGATCTGGTTTGCGTATTCCAGATGTGGCCTCACCAGAGCATTAGCCTATATACAGTGCCTTGAAGATGGTTACGGTCCATGTATACGAATGTTCTCCTGATAATCACAACAATATTATTTGCCTTGTTGATATTTTCGGCTAAATGGGGGCTTTGCCCCGCCCCATGACTTATCATCATCATATCATATATATTGCCAGCAGGGGGGGCAAATAACAGAACGCGGCGGCCCGACCGACTGTACAATGCGTACCTCTATTGGTCTCGTGATAGAGTATGTGCCTTGTATGCGGGCGGATCTGGGTTCAACCCCTGCTGCCCAGGATAGCTCAACATATTTTCAGGAGGCGAATTTCCGCATATAACGAAGCTTATATGATAACATTGTAAAGAGTAGAGTAAACATATTTGGGAGTAACAAAAAGAGGGTTTCACTCCCATTTCATTGCATCTGTTGTTGTTCTTGTTGCTGTTCCCCAGGCTGTCTGGCCGAACAGCCGCGAGGTCTCGAGCAAGGCCAAGGCCATAAACGAGCGCCCTCATAAAACCCTCCCTGGTTACTACTAATAAAATAAGCCCGGGTGACCGAAGCCACTCCAAGGCGGGGAGCAGAGTCGGGTGCGGAAACACCCGGGAAACCCAAGCCCCACCCAAGGCCCTGTGCCTATCAGCAATTATGAAGGGAAAGTTGAGGGGCAAAGGAAAAATGTGACGCTTTGGCTCCCAATCTGTCAACCTCTAGGTTGGCAGTAGGGAGAGCAATTCACGGAAGAGACGCAGTCACTTGAGATCTAGAAAATATATAAGTAAAAGGAACGGTCAGAGTAAGCTATGGATATGGCAGAGAACGCTCGATAAACTCTCACTCTGATAAACAAGCCCATCACCACATGACTATAGAACCCAATCCTCTCAGCATCAGCTAGGAAAGGCCCTAGAAAACCACCTTTGGCGGGGAATAGCTCCCCTATTTCAACTCCTTTTGGGGTTGGGCACCCGCCCTCATTACATCTGTTGATGATAGCACTATAGATACAATACGTTTCCTTGTAATTTGTAACACTATCTGGGAGTTATAGTTATCATTATCTCAGCCAAACAAAGATTTTGAAGTTTACTTGATCTTCACTGACTAGTTATTTGTCTGTCTGTTCGGAAAACGTGAAACTTCGTCAGGTCCTTCAATTGATTGATACAAAAATAGATACAATCAACTTCTGGCCAATATCCAATTACCCCCTCTCCCCCATCCCCACTCACCCCTGATGCAAAAGGAGCAAAAACTGTGATCAGATACTGAATGTAATACTCACTTGACTGAAATCAAGCCAAGTGGGTACGTACTTCTCTTGTCTCAACCTCCCCGTTACATGAATCCAGAGGTGGCTCCTAAGATGCGAGTGCTTTGTCCTATATTCTTTTTTCAGAAGAAGGGTTGTCAATCCTATTGTCTAAACTTATCTGTTTGCCTCTATAATAATAATAATAATAATATTTATTCAGTTAGCAATTTACAGAGTTGGTACCACATAGTATGTTACAAATATGACATGTGCCAGCTTTGCATAATTCCAACTAAGGATATCCCAATAAGGCCGTTAGGCGTATTTCCATTGGGGTCCTTGTGGGATTAGGTTAGCTGGGGAAAAGGGGAGGATAAAATAAATAGATACTTTAGAGAAAGTATTCCTAGGGGTTATTTTAAGATACCTTACATCCTATAGTAAATATCAGTAATCCGTAATCAGTAATAATTTCAGTTTGGTTTGCCTATCTCTTATGTCGTATTTAGTAGTAGACATTAAGCTTGGTGCTCCCTTCTCGCAGCTGTCCGGTTCAGGTGTTCCTTCAGGCTATGTTTGCCAATATCGTCCACCTAATTTGCTGCTTTCACCAACAAGAGTCCTTATTCTTACAGTTTCTTACAGTAGATCCTCTGGAAAAAAGCAAACTTTGCCTGTGTATCCAGCTCAGTACCAGTACTTGCACTGCTGCGGTCGTTCACGGTGTTGGCGGCGGCGGTAGCAGACGCAACATTTTTACTATTCTGTATTTTTGTTTTATAATCAAACTTCAAATGTTGTCTTCCCCATGCTTTATCAAGATTACTTTCAAACTCGCTTATTGATTCGGAATCGACTACATACTGGGGCAGTGCGTTCCACTCATTTACCACTCTATCACAAAATGAGTTCTTTGCCTTCTCAAGCCTATTTCTTTCTTTGTAAATTTTCTTAGTGTCCTATCGTTTTTGTTTCCTCCCGCATCGAGAAGATACCTTCACACACATCCTCATCGTACTTTCCTGACACTATCTTAAAAGTCTCTATCATATCCCCTCTCTTTCTCCTATATGCCAGTGTCGGAAGCCCCAGTGTTCTCAACCTCTGCTCATAGCCCGCGTTCTTCAACGTTGGTACCAGCTTGCTAGCTCTCCTCTGCACTTTCTCCACTGCTTCTATATCCTTTACCATATATGGAGCCCACACCTGGTTCGCATATTCCAGGTGTGGCCTAACCAGCGCTGTATAGAGATTCCTGAAGATTTCTTCGTCAAGTGACACAAATGTCCTCCTTATCAGCCCTACAATTCTATTGGCTTTGTTTATCTTTTCCGCTAAATGTTCTGAGAAATTGAACTTATTGTCTATCACTACTCCTATATCCTTTTCTGCATTCACTTCCTCCATCGCTTCATACATACTGTATCCTACCTTGTCTATCTTGCTGGTCCCAATCCGCATGTACTTACATTTTTTTTGGATGAAAAGGCATTAACCAATGCTCAGACCATCCCTTCATGCCCTCCACATCTCCTTGAAGCAAACCCATATCTTCCTTACTCCTCACTCTTCTATACAGCTTAGTGTCATCCGCATACAGGTATACCTCACTTCCATTAGTTATAACTTCAGGTAAGTCGTTGATAAATATAACGAACAGCAGTGGTCCCAACACAGATCCCTGAGGTACCCCCCTTGTAATTTCCCTCCACCCCGAGCCTATTCCATTCACCAGTAGCCTCTGTCTCCGATCTTTCAGGAAGGCTTCTATCCATTTCACACATTTCTCCCCTATATTATAGCTTTTAACTTTATCTGTTAACCTTTTATGTGGGACCTTATCGAAGGCCTTCATAAAATCGCAATATACCACATCTATTACATCACCATCTTCTAGAATTTGCATCCAATCATCTACCACCTTAATTAGCTGTAGTACCGTCGACCTCCCCGGCAAGAATCCGAACTGTCTCCCACTGAAAAGTTGGTTTGACTTCATATGATCCATTATTCCTTCTCTAATTACCGTTTCCATTAGTTTACACACAACACTTGTCAAACTGACTGGTCTATAATTCCCTGGGTCATTTCTATTTCCCTTCTTAAATATAGCCGTTATGTTCGCCTCTCTCCAGTCCATCGGGATTTGTCCTTAAACGATACCTCAAATAACATTTTCAATGGCTCTACTAACATCTCCCCTCCTTCCTTTATGATTCTTGGGTGTATCCCATCCGGTCCCGTTGACTTACTTCTGTTCATTTTTTCTATAGCCCTTCTTATTCTAGCATGGGAAAACTCTATTAGTTCTAGTGCCGGTGCCTGTTTGATGGGAATAGTAGGCACTGCATCATCCGACTCCACTGTTAGTACCCCCCCAAAGTATTTCCCCAGCACCTCTGCTTTCTCCTTATCAGTCTCCGCTCTACTCCCATCATTCAACCCCCCTACCAGCTCTGGGATCCCTACTCTTCTTGTTAACTTTTCCTGAATGTACTTCCAGAATATTTTTGGATTATCCTTCACATTTCTAGCTATCTCTCTCTCCCTCTCCTTCACCTCCCTCCTTGTTTCCCACCTTATTTTATTGTTTATTTGTCTGCGTTCCAGATCCACTTCTTTAGCTTCTATACTAGATCCCCTGTTCTTTTTTAACAATTTTAATCTTTCCCACAATCGTTTCTTTCTTCTAATCAATGTCCAAAGCTTTCTTTTCATTGGCAATTCTGGGTTCGTTCTTTTCCTCAATTTTGTTTTATCCTTATATTCCCTTACTGGTACACTTTTGGATACAGCATTCTCCAGTTTGACTCTAATTTTCCTCCACATTCCTTCAGCGTCTTCACCGTTCAAGTATTCCCCCCAGTCAATGTCCAAACACCGTCTTAGCAGCTCATTATCTGCTCTATCATACATGTATATTTTTCTATTGCTTCTATTATCCCTCTCTGATTTAATGTTACAACTAAAACTTATACAGGCATGGTCACTACGACCTATAGGGCTATCCACCTTAACATGTTCCACTATATCCTCTTCATTGCTAAAAATCAAATCAAGTACACTCCCCTGCGTCCCATCTCTATGTCTGTCAGTGTACTGCATAGGACTTGCGACAGCTGCTGCAGCATCTCAAGAGAGGAGTGGTTGGGCTGCAGGGGATTCCCAAGTGCTAAGAGAGATCCAGATGATCTGCTCTGGCCCAGATCTCGGACCTTATAAGGCTTAGGGGCGGATCAGCGATCGAGTCGCTTTAGCACACTCAGCTGTTCCCTGATTGGCTGCTGGGTGAAGGTCTGAGTTCGCAGAGACACGTTATGACCTAATCACAGGCCAATTGCTTCCACCCCATGCCCTATGCTTGATCCAAAAAGGATTAAAAAGCTTGAGTATTTTACACATACATTGGGATAGACCTCATGGGCAGCGACGTAGGGCAGCTGTAACAACCAATCCCTACAGACCTAATTGGCTTTGCCCCCTTGCCTGTCTCTCACTCCTGAGTTTGTGAGCTAGCTTCTCTTGGGTGATGTGGAAGGGGAATCCCCTCCTGACTGGTGCATGGGCATAGGAAGCAATTAAGGCTCTGCACAGGTGGGGAGGGCTCCTTGGCGGCATCTCCTTGAGGGGCATTATAAGGCAGGGGCTCTCGATCTGTTCCGAAGGGGTAGGGCTTCTTGGTGGCTTTCCTGGTGCATTGGTGGGTGTTGTCCTTTGTCCTAGCAGCACCTAGCTCTTGTGACGAGGGTGGGGTGAAGAAGTCCTGGGGGCCTTCCGGAAGTACGGAGTAGGCCGTTGCTTCTTCTAGGGATTCTTGACAACATTTCTCTATAATATGATTGATAAAATTTCCCTATTTATGGTTGACAACATGTATTTACCTATAGGCTATGCATAATTATGGTTGATAACATTTCCCTGTAGGCCTGTAGCCTATACTGTATTTGGTTGATACATTTTTTTTCTTCTATATGGTTGATAACATATACTGTATATTTTGTTTAGCCAATATGGTTGATTTTTTTGTGCTATATATGGTTAGGTAATTTGCTCCTATATATATGGTTTACAACATTTATCTAAATTTGGTGAGCAATCCCCGATTGGCAATATTGTATTATAAAATGAACTATATAATTTAGACCAGAATTATAAACAGGCATTAATGCTTCATATATTTTGTATCTTAGTATCTTGTCCTACTGTAGGCTATATTGTGAAATACCTGTCCATCAGTAATGCATTTGATTGTGGGTGCTACGTTCTATATTTCCATATCCATATAATGCAATAAGTAGGCTACAGTTTTTGCTCTGACCGCCGTTCCATCAACGCAAATTAATAAACAAGTTTATTAAAGTTAGTCTAAAACTACGATTTCGTAGAAAATGGAACATGTTGATTTAACACTTCTAAAAGTTTGTTAGTATTCTTTTTCAGTTACATTCACATCAAGTATCACTGATATAAATACATGTAATGTAATTTTATATAAGGAATTTGTGTAATTTAATATATAGATATTACTTGTGACAGAAATGCCACACAACGACCTTTAAATATCACTGGAACAAGTTGCTGGGAAATAGTAAACTAAGCAGCTGGAAAAATATCAATACATATAACGCAGCTCACACATATATCAGCAGTGCAGCCCCCAACACATACCACAAGGTCAGCCCAACCCCCTACAGCTTTTGACCGGGTTTTAAAGGGGATATTGAGTTTATTGGAGGCATAATGGCCGACATATTTGGATAGGAACATCACTGGTCTCCCTTGTTTACCTTCTTCTCTGTTGATGGTTGGGGGAAAATGTGATTAATCGATATTATTGTCACTATTTCAACAGTCTGAGGGTCGTGAGGGTTTATTATTATGTTTCCCGGCTTATAATTTGTTAGGTTGGATGTGTATTTGGTGTGAGATTTGTCGGCTTTATGACGCAGTTTCTTTTTAGCCTAGCCTATATTGTAATTTGGTCAATATACAGGAGGCACTACAATATAGGTAGCAACATTCTAATGGTAGTTTTGGGTTCCTATCATCATATGCTTCATTTCTATATACTTTTTATCCCCGGGGAAAAAACAAAAAATCTTGGGTTTTTTATTTTTTTCTTGGATTTTTTTTTTTTTTTTATTAACCTAACCAAAAAACCTAACCTAACCTAACCTAAATGTATTTGGGGGCTATTAGGTTAGGTTAGGTTAGGTTTTTTGGTTAGGTTAATGACCAAAACAAAAAATTCCAAGCAAATAAATGAAAAATCCCAAGATTTTTTTTTTTTTTCCCCGGGGATAAAAAGTATATAGAAATGAAGCATATGATGATAGGAACCCAAAACTACCATTAGAATTTTGCTACCTATATTGTAGCGCCTCCTGTATATTGACCTGTAATTTTTCAGGTACGACTATCTTGAGCAGCAACAGCAGCAGTATTATTTTAACAAAAAAGTGACTATTAGGCCTATTGTGTTATTTGCTTTGTTGTAAGTGCATTTGGTTAGTTTTTTACATGGTACAGTAGCCTACTGTAATTTGATTTATTTGTTCCTGTTTTCAAATTGACTTGGTCATGGTATAGCCTAGGTATAGGTATTTGGTAGGTTAGGCTATTTGTAATTGTATGATTTTTATTTTTGCCTATCTACATGATAAGATGTTCTTTTAACGAATATTGATACTGATAGGCAGATTTTACGGGTTACAAGCAATTTCCTGGCTACCAAGATTTTCCTAGTTGAACAGATTCCTTGGTTTCCGAGTCACTTGAGTGTGTTCGGGTTAGAATTGAAATAGCCTACTGTACTAGCCTAGCCTAATATAAATCCAGAGTGTTGAACTCCTCCTTTTACAATGTGTGTATTATGGGGGATTTTAATTTTCCGAATATTGATTGGCAGCATCAAATCGGCGACTCAGATTCAAAAGAGTTTATTGAGGCGGTACAGGATAGTTTTTTATTTCAATTCATAGACTCGCCTACTAGAGGTAATAATATCCTCGATTTAGTTCTCAGTAATAATGAACAAATGATAAATAATGTAGAGATAGGAGACCAACTAGGAAATAGTGATCATAAATCAATTTATTTTAACATACAATGGACAGGAAAGGCTAAAGAGAATACGACACTTATCCCAGATTTCAGAAAAGCCAATTATGGTGGATTAAGACGAGCCTTAAGAGTCGATCCTATGGTTAAACTATTAAGTGGACCCAGGTGCGCTAATGAAACATACTCTCTCTCAGATACCTGTCTTAACTCAGGATAATTTGACAGCTACATATAATAATTTTATTTCTTCACTCCACAATGCGCAAAATAAATATATCCCCAAAAGAAAATTTAGATCAACACAGAACCAACCCAAATGGATGAATAATAGACTATTAGACCTTCTAGGAAAAAAGAGAGGAATATATCGAAAAATTAAGAAAGGCGAAATTCACCTACTTGCTTACTATCAGAATCTATCAAGAGAGGTTAAAAATGTATAAGGACAGACAAAAGAAATTATGAAATCAGGATAGCCAATGACTCAAAAAATAACCCTAAGGCTTTTTACCAGCTATATAAATCTAAAGTTAGAGATAAAATAGGCCCCCTTAAAACTTCGATAGGAGAAATGACAGAAAATTATTTAGAAATGTGCAGTACATTAAATAGTCAGTTTCTATCCGTTTTCACTAATGAAAATTTGGCACAGATTCCAGAAGTCCGTAAGGTATATAGCGATAGTATAGAAAATAGGTTAAGTACGGTTACTATAAGTAGAAATGATGTGCTTAAGGAAATTGACAGACTGAAACCTCAGAAATCGCCTGGCCCCGATGAGGTATATGCCAGAGTATTAAAAGAATGCAGAGATGAGTTAAGTTACCCATTAACATTTCTTTTTAACAATTCATTAGAAACAGGTATACTTCCAGAAGCTTGGAAACTTGCAAATGTAGTTCCGATTTTCAAAAAAGGTGATAAATCAATAGCATCCAATTACCGTCCCATTAGTCTCACTTCAATCATAGGAAAGCTACTAGAGTCAATTATTGCTAGAAAAATGAGAAACCACTTAGAAACATTTAACTTAATCAATTCTTCTCAGCATGGATTCACTCAGGGACGTTCTTGCCTTACTAATTTGCTTAGTTTTTTCTCAGAGGTATATGAAGCAGTAGATAATGACAAGGCATACGATATTATATTTAGATTTCAGTAAAGCTTTCGACAGAGTCCCTCATGAGAGATTGATGAGAAAGGTTGAGGCACATGGAATAGGTGGGGCGTTGTTGGGATGGATTAGGTCATGGCTAATTGGTAGGAAACAGAGAGTCAGCATAAATGGTACCAAGTCAGAGTGGGGAGCAGTCAAAAGTGGTGTCCCCCAGGGATCGGTATTAGGTCCCCTGTTGTTTCTTATATACATAAATGACCTAGATTTAGGTATAACTAGTAGGATAAGTAAATTCGCAGACGATACTAAAATGGGAGATCAATTGATTCAGATAGCGATATAGAGTGCCTCCAAAGGGATCTAGATACCTTACATGAATGGTCAGTAAATTGGCAGATGAAGTTTAACATTGACAAATGCAAGGTATTAAAGATAGGGAAGATGCAAACAAATGTTAAATATAAACTAGCTAATTTAGAATTAGAAAATTCAGACTGCGAGAAAGATCTAGGTGTGTTTGTTAGCAATGATTTGAAGCCTAGAAAACAGTGTATAGGCGTTCGTAATAAGGCAAACAGGATTCTCGGGTTCATCTCTAGGAGTGTGAGTAACAGAACTGCTGATGTTATCCTAAAACTTTACTTGTCATTAGTGAGACCCCATATGGATTATGCTGTCCAATTTTGGTGTCCTTATTACAGAATGGACATAGATTCATTGGAGAGAGTACAGCGTAGAATGACAAAAATGATCCATAATATTAGAAATCTTCCGTATGAAGAAAGGTTGAAGAAATTAGGTTTACATTCGTTAGAGAGACGCAGAGTTAGAGGGGATATGATAGAGGTGTTCAAGTGGGTTAGTGGGATTAACAAATGGGACATGACAAATGTACTAAAGCTCAGTGATAGCGAAAGAACTCGTACCAATGGTTTCAAATTAGATAAATTTCGTTTCAGAAAAGATATAGGCAAATATTGGTTTGGTAACAGAGTTGTAGATGGGTGGAATGGACTACCAAGTGCTATAGTGGGATCTAAAACTGTAGGGAGCTTTAAGATAAAATTGGATAAGCATATGGACGAGAAGGGTTGGGTGTGAAGGGGGATCAGCCGGGTTGGGCCAATCAGCGCTCTGCAGACCCCCATAATCCTGCGTTAATCTCTAACCGTTTTGGTAAGATGATCCTCAGGGTATTAGAGTGTTGAGCCTATAATTGGGCTTTGTAATTGATTTGGGGTTGTGTGGGACAGGGATCTGCCTTGCTTAGGCCAATCGGCTTTCTGCAGACTCCCATTTTCTTATGTTCTTATGTTCTTATGTTATGTTCTTTTGGTATCATTCAACTTCTCGAGGAGCCTTCCATCACAGCTCGCACGCTCTCTGCATTTGCTTATTTGACTGTTTTTGGGGTTGAGAGGGAGTGAAGCCCCTTCTCACCCCCCCATTGCAGTGGACTTCGCCAGTTAGCCTACTGGGTACGATTTTAGTTACTGGACACCTATTTGACAGGTACCACCGAGGATTTAATACATATTTGTTTTCGGGGTAATTGTTTAGTTTATGTCCTCCTAAAGAAAATGGATTTTTGAGCACAGACTAAACCAAATGTTCACTACTGTATTTACATAGCTGGTCATTAAATTAACCTAACCTAACCTAACCTAACCTAACCTAAGTTAACCTGGGCTGCGCATCCTGGGGGCTGCTGCCCCCAGACCCCCGCTGGTCTTGGGTTGAAAAGTGATAAAAAACACATATCTCTTACCTCATTATTCAAAGTTTTGTATTTGGTTTAATATACACTTCCCAGGTCATTTGAACAGTTCTATTGCTACTATATATCATATAATACACCATAGAATACGTTTTTAATAACTAGAAAAAGAGGACATAAACTAAACAATTACGGTTTTCGGTTTCCACGCATCCAACACCAAGCTACACCCTTTTCTGGTGTACGAAACACTAAAAAAGCAATGGGGACACTTTAATAATGATAATATGAGACGAAATATAAAGACAACTTGGTTGCGTTCATGGAACTAGCATCGCTTTGTTTACTTTACACTCGGAGTGACTTCCCGGTCCCGCCTTGGCGGTCGACTTAAAATGGCTAAGCTTGTTGGGTACATTTTTTGATAAAAACTTGCATTATAGGGCGTGGGATACAGGACAGGGTAGAGCCCCCCCTCACACCCCCCCCCCGTGAATTATAATAATCGTCATCTATGTGGCCAGCAGGGGGGCAAGTAAAACAGCTGGCCGTCACCTCGAGAGTCCTGGGTAAACAAACCGCGACGATCCGAAGCGACGACGGGCTCTCCCGCCGCCGATTTTCGGCTCAAACGCCCCGTTTTATTCTCGTCGAAAACCACTTTTAAAAAGTTATTATATAATTTTCAATACTATTAACTCCTTGCGACATATATGACGCGATCGCGTCATATGGAACTTATAACCAAAAACTCATATGACACGATCGCGTCATATGGACTTATCTCCATGCCTCTCCAATAAGTTTATGACGCGATTTTGCGTCATATGAGCTCAGTAAGTCCGATAAGTTAGCTTACGATAAAACCGTTGGTGGCAACCTCAGCCTCCTCCTATAATTCTAACGGCCGCCGCAGTGTTGTTGTGAGTGTAGTGCGAGGCAGTGGCAATGATCCCGGGGCTCCCGCCTCCTCGGACTTATTGGAACATAATATGTCTGAAGGAGTTAATGGGGACACTTTAATAATGATAATACGAGACAAAATATAAAGACAACTCGGTTGCGTTCATGGAAGTAGCGTCGCTTTGTTTACTTTACACTCGGAGTAACTTCCCGGTCCCGCCTTGGCGGTCGACTTAAAATGGCTAAGCTTGTTGGGTCAATTTTTTTATAAAAACTTGCGTTATAGGGCGTGGGATACAGGACAGGGTTGAGGGGAGGCTCCCCCCCCCCCCCCCCCCCCCCCCCCGTGAATTATAATAATCGTCATCTATGTGGCCAGCAGGGGGGCAAGTAAAACAGCTGGCCGTCACCTCGAGCGTCCTGGGTAAACAAACCGCGACGATCCGAAGCGACGACGGACTCCCCCCGCCGCCGATTTTCGGCATAAACGCCCCGTTTTATTCTCGTCGAAAACCACATTTAACCCGGTGAGACCCAGCGTCGCACGTGTTGCGTCGGCAGTGTTTGATCACCAACTCCCAGCGACGCATCACGTGCGTCCGACATATAAAAAACACTTACGTGGCTCGTAAGGTAGGAAATGGCGGGAGAATAGGAGGGGGAGGTACCGTAGTGTGTGTGGGAGCCGGGCCAGTAGGTGTGAGCGGGCCGACACAGCCGCGCGGCTGGTGGTGGTGGGCTTAGTGGGGATAGTTTACACCCTTAGTTCACCGCCACTTTGAACCTTCATTACTCCGGTCGTATGGGAGCTAGAGGCTTGAGATTTATGTGAGACACTCCTTAGAATGTATGCCGTACAATGCCATACTCAGTTTTTACCCTAGTGCTCCCGGGCGGGTGGTCATGCCGGGGAGACGAACTATTGAACCCCCCCCCGCCCCCCAAATGACCGAAATGAGTTTTTTTTTTTTTTTCTTCATTTCTCACCATTCTCTTCCATTTTGGCTCAACAATTTTTTTTGAGGCTCCCCCCCCCCCCCCCCCACCGGCCCCCCGCCCAAAAAAAAATGTCCGAGGTGATTTTTTTTTTTTTTTCCATTTCTCATCCTTGTCTTCCATTTTAGCAAAACAAAAAAAAGAAGTGAAAATGGCTTGGGACTGGGGTGAACAAAATATTATAACTAGCCGGGGCTCAACGGGTTAAAAAGTTATTATATCATTTTCAATACTACAGTATTACCGGACCAGAAAAAGGTGTAGCTTGGTGTTGGATGCGTGGAAACCGAAAACAAATATGTATTAAATCCTCGGTGGTACCTGTCAAATAGGTGTCCAGTAACTAAAATCGTACCGCCTACTGTAATTATATAAAATGCCAGTAGGTGGAAAATAACCACTGGCCGTGGGATAATTTCAGAAAAAATAAACGGTCAAATCCGACACTGCGCAAAGAGTGTAAATACCTCCGCGGTACGGTAGTATCCTTAAATATTTTCCGGCAAGAATGTAGTTACCGGGTGTACCACCCGTCTTGTTTACACTACGCGGACGCTCACCTCATGTTCCGATCTATTTTGACTGCCTTTGGATATAAAAATGCATTACCCTAACCAAACAACCTAACCTAACCTAACCTAGTATTATAGATTTATAAGTATTTATGTTATTATAAGTATTTATAGATGATTTATGTTGTTTGTCGGTAGTGGTACACCCGGTAACTACATCCTTCCCTATTTTCCTCCTTTGTATCAATTACCTCAGCGGCTCAGCCTGACCCTGTACCCAGACCTAGGCTATAGTGAAGATATTGATAGGAATACTACTATTATTTTTGGTATGATTAGGATGTGAGTAGTGGGCGTACACATTATTTCCATTATGTGTATTGTAATTCCATATTTAAACCCACTATCTTGTAGTTTGAAAGATCGTCTACACCTTGATATACAATTAAGTATGTGGCAGAATATGTATAAGTTTACATATACCTGTAAATACAGTCCTCCTCTACCACTGTTCTCTTCGCCAACATGTAAACAAACCCAGAGTCGATATAAGCTTCAAGTTGCTGTGCAGACATCCGAACACAGGGTTTATCGTGACGTCATCTAGAATATAAGTGCTAGTATGCGAATAATATTTATAGGCCTAGTCACGGTTTGTGCATTTGAGTGATTATTATTGATGTTATTTTGTTTGCCAAACCTGCTCATCATATCATTCAGTCATTTATTATTTTTTTGGTCAGTTCAACCAGGTTGTCATTTGAACGAGTGTGGAATAGGGGTGTTAAGGTTACTGTCTTAAGATTCGCGAAGTTATTGTATTTTCTGAGGACATCAACTCATCACAACATTTGGTAAAGGTTAGTAGCTGTTGGATATAGGTTAGTACCTGTAAGATATACGTTAGTAGCAGTTTGGTAAAGCTTACTAGCTGAGATGGAAGGGCTAGTTTTGGATAATATTTACGAGCCGCATCACAGCTCAGTTATTGTTGCGAATCTCTCGCTGTTTGTTTGTTTGTTTTTGGCGCACTCTCCCATCCAGGAGTTCGTTCTATGAATGATGGCTGTTTCCTTATTGTTATTTGTATTTGTTAAACATTTTCATGTTACTTATATATTTCTTTTCTTAAATTAACGATAGTCTCCCTCCTTTTTAGAACTGTTCTTATAGTCTCTGCTACCCCTTTTAATTAATTTTGTTCAAATATTTCCCTCAAATTGTCCCTGCCTCTCAGATCTTTGTATAGGTCTTCGTATGATTCACAGTTGAACAGGTTCATTTGATTTTCATTTTGACAAATATCGCACAATAGGTTAGGTTCATATTTGTTTTTGAAGTTTTCTTTTAGCATTTTATCTTTAATCAATTGTTTAGCTTTGATTTCACTCATTCTTTCAAGATTTTCAGTTATATTGTATTTTTCTTTAAGATTACAAATTTATTTTTTGTATTTTCGTTCATTGTCTTCAGTTTGTTTTAATTTTAACCTCAATTGCTTCATTGTCTCGGTTATTCAAATTAATGTAATATTCAATCTTTCTTTGGTTTATTTTATGTTCAGTTTTTATTCCCTTAATTTCATGGAGTAGGGCACATTTTGGGGTCGTTCTGGGGACTTTAAACAACTTAGTTAAATACTGATTGGGTTCTAGTCATGTGGTGATGGGCTGGTCTATCAGAGTGAGAACTGAGCGATCTCTGCCATACCCATAGCTTACTCTGACTGTTCCTTTTACTTATATATTTTCTAGATCTCAAGTGACGGCGTCTCTTGCGTGGATTGACCTCCTAATCTACCAAGATTGGAAGCCAAAGCGTCACATCTTTCCTTTGCCCTTCAACTTTCTCTTCATAATTGCTGAGGGGCACAGGGCCCTGGGTGGGGCTTTGGTTTCCCGGGCGTTTCCGCGCCCTCCTCAGCTCCCCGCCATGGAGTGGCTTCGGTCACCCAGGCTTTATTGTGGTCGGCAGGGAGGGTTCTGTGGGGGCGCTCGGTTATGGCCTTGGCCTTGCTCGGGGCCTTGGGGCTGTTCGGCCAGGCAGCTTGGGGAAAAACAACAACAACAACATACTGTGTTTGGATGTTATTTATTTCTTTTTTCTCTTTTTCTTTTAGTTTTTCCCAAACTTCTGCCCCAAACAGTATCAAAGGCGTTACACAAGTGTCATATAGCTTAACCCTTCAAACTCGGATGGGACACGTGTGTACCATTAAGTATTGCCCCGAGGAACCCGGGTTGTACAACATTGTACCATTGCTTGAAAGCCTGTGAGCTTCGTGTGCGAGGCGTCGGTCCGACGCATGTAAACAACAGCCGGCTGGACCGAAGCCCCGCATCTCCGGCCACAAGAAGGAGAGCGTCGCTTGTTCGTGTATGTTGTTGTTAAGTATCGAAAACTTACGAAAAGTAGTGTAAAGTGGCTGGTTTGGCCATAAAGTTATCTCCAATGAAATCATCATCACAAATCAAGCACTTGACTTAGAGAGCTCTACTTAACGCCATTCTACAGGTAAATAACACAGCTACACTTGGGGATACGCGGGAATGCGGGAAGCAGTCAGCATAACAATGATACGGTAGCCTAGCCTAGACGTTTTTCGGCCAAAACACCCGGATTTCGGGGAATATTTATGTAATGCGTAGCCGGGGCTGGAGGGTTAATTCCCACTTTTATTCTGTTTTTCTTCATTTCTCTTTTACTTAATATGTTTATACACTCATTTGCTGCTACTTTTGTCTTGTTTATTATGTTTTCAATATCATCTTTTTGTTTTCCATTTGCCTGAATTATTTTCCCCAAGTATTTATGCGATGAGTTTTCTTGGATTTCTTTACCATTTATTTCAAGTTTCATGCCTTTTCCTACAAGTGCGGTTTGTTTATTTTTCTGTTCATTAATTTTTAACCTTTTAAGTTTTTGGAATACTTCGATGGTATTGATTGTGCTTTGAATATTATTCTTATTCCCTATAGCCATTATGTCATCTTGAAATATTAAGGGGCTTATTTGTATTCCTCCTATTTTCCAGTCATTTCCCTTAGCTTTTATCATTCTACTTAATGAGTCTATAGTTATGGAGCTTATCTTTGCTCCTAATACTGAACCCTGCTTTATCATTTCATCGACTCTCACTTCTTTATATTCACCTAATTCTGTTACTGGTATCAACACATGCTGAGTTTATTTTATATATTAGTCTCCAGTTGTTGTTGTTGTTGTTCCCCAGGCTGCCTGGCCGAACAGCCCCAAGGTCCCGAGCAAGGCCAAGGCCATAGAGCGCCCCCACAAAACCCTCCCTGCTTACCACTAACAAAACCCAGGTGACCGAAGCCACTCTAAGGCAGGGAGCTGAGGAGGGCGCAGAAACGCCCTTCCTTTTATTCCTTTTAGCCAGAGTTCCTTCATAACTTCTTTCAGAACCATTTTGTCAAAGCATTTAGAAATATCGAAGTACACAGCAGTCAATTCTTTTTTCATCACCTGTGCCTCCTCTATTACATTTCTAATAATAAAATGATGTTCCCTCACTGATTTTCCTTTCCTTGCTCCACACTGATAGTCACTCATATCTTCTAATCGATCGCTCTCTTTATATTCTATTATTTTTTCAAGCATTTTAAGTAGATGGGAGTTTAGTATGATTCCTCTATAGTTATTCAAGTCTTTTTTATGTCCCCTACCCTTGTATATGTTCTTAATATATGCATTGTGCCACTCACTAGGTATATACTCACTTTCATAAATTTTGATCATCATTCTTATTATTGACTTTTTTAAACTCTTCCCACTTCTTTTTATCATGTCATTACTTATTTTATCAGGACCTGTTGCTTTACCTCCCTTCAACCCAGCTATTACAAATTTCACTTCATCATCATATAATTTTTCATCTTCACTCCTATAGTTCCAACATTCATTTATAAGACTTTCCAACACTTCATTATTGAAAGCCATTGAGCCATTGAAAATGTTATTTGAGGTATCGTTTAATACAGGACAAATCCCGATGGACTGGAGAGAGGCGAACATAACAGCTATATTTAAGAAGGGAATGAGAAATGACCCAGGGAATTATAGACCAGTCAGTTTGACAAGTGTTATGTGTAAACTAATGGAAACGGTAATTAGAGAAGGAATAATGGATCATATGAAGTCAAACCAACTTTTCAGTGGGAGACAGTTCGGATTCTTGCCGGGGAGGTCGACGGTACTACAGCTAATTAAGGTGGTAGATGATTGGATGCAAATTCTAGAAGATGGTGATGTAATAGACGTGGTATATTGCGATTTTATGAAGGCCTTCGATAAGGTCCCACATAAAAGGTTAATAGAAAAAGGTAGAAGCTATAATATAGGGGAGAAATGTGTGAAATGGATAGAAACCTTCCTGAAAGATCGGAGACAGAGGGTATTGGTGAATGGAATAGGCTCGGGGTGGAGGGAAATTACAAGTGGGGTACCTCAGGGATCTGTGTTGGGACCACTGCTGTTCGTTATATTTATCAACGACTTGCCTGAAGTTATAACTAATGGAAGTGAGGTATACCTGTATGCGGATGACACTAAACTGTATAGAAGAGTGAGGAGTAAGGAAGATATGGGTTTGCTTCAAGGAGATGTGGAGGGCATGAAGGGATGGTCTGAGCATTGGTTAATGCCTTTTCATCCAAAAAAATGCAAGTACATGCGGATTGGGACCAGCAAGATAGACAAGGTAGGATACAGTATGTATGAAGCGATGGAGGAAGTGAGTGCAGAAAAGGATATAGGAGTAGTGATAGACAATAAGTTAAATTTCTCAGAACATTTAGCGGAAAAGATAAACAAAGCCAATAGAATTGTAGGGCTGATAAGGAGGACATTTGTGTCACTTGACGAAGAAATCTTCAGGAATCTATATACAGCGCTGGTTAGGCCGCACCTGGAATATGCAAACCAGGTGTGGGCTCCATATATGGTAAAGGATATAGAAGCAGTGGAGAAAGTGCAGAGGAGAGCTAGCAAGCTGGTACCAACGTTGAAGAACGCGGGCTATGAGCAGAGGTTGAGGACACTGGGACTTCCGACACTGGCATATAGGAGAAAGAGAGGGGATATGATAGAGACTTTTAAGATAGTGTCAGGAAAGTACGATGAGGATGTGTGTGAAGGTATCTTCTTGATGCGGGAGGGAACAAGAACGAGAGGACACTCTAAGAAAATTTACAAAGAAAGAAATAGGCTGAGAAGGCGAAGAACTCATTTTGTGATAGAGTGGTAAATGAGTGGAACGCACTGCCCCAGTATGTAGTCGATTCCGAATCAATAAGGGAGTTTGAAAGTAATCTTGATAAAGCATGGGGAAGACAAGATTTGAAGTTTGATTATAAAACAAAAATACAGAATAGTAAAAATGTTGCGTCTGCTACCGCCGCCGCCAACACCGTGAACGACCGCAGCAGTGCAAGTACTGGTACTGAGCTGGATACACAGGCATAGTTTGCCTTTTTCCAGAGGATCTACTGTAAGAAACTGTAAGAATTATACTCCTCATATCCATCTGACACTTGGTTATTTTTGTACATTTCATCATAGTATTCTGTAACCCTTTCCTTAATTTTTTCTGGATCTATTATATCTTTTCCCTCCTTATCTTGTTGTTATTGTTCCCCATGCTGCCTGGCCGAACAGCCCCAAGGCCCCGAGCAAGGCCAAGGCCATAACCGAGTGCCCCCACAGAACCCTACCCGCCGACCACAATAAAGCCTGGGTGACCGAAGCCACTCCATGGCGGGGAGCTGAGGAGGGTGCGGAAACGCCCGGGAAACCAAAGCCCCACCCAGGGCCCTGTGCCCCTCAGCAATTATGAAGAGAAAGTTGAGGGGCAAGGGAAAAATGTGACGCTTTGGCTTCCAATCTTGGTAGATTGGAGGTCAATCCACGGAAGAGACACCGTCACTTGAGATCTAGAAAATATATAAGTAAAAGGAACAGCCAGAGTAAGCTATGGGTATGGCAGAGATTGCTCAGTTCTCACTCTGATAGACCAGCCCATCACCACCCCTCCTTATCTTTTATTATGTACTGGCACACTGGTTTTCTTTGAATTTTTCTTCTCAACTTCCATAATATATCACAATTATTTCTTTTATTATTTAGTTTTTCGGCAATGTCTTCCATTTTCTTTTCCTCATTTACTTCAATGTTTTGGGTTATCATTTGTTCTAATTCTTTCCTTCTCTTCATCAGTTCGCTCTTTTTCTCTATGTTGTCTTCCTTGTTAATTTGTTTTCTTATAATTCTCTTATTTTGTATTAACCTCTTAACAACTTTATCAATACCAGGTTTTCTTTTGTTTGAAATTCTTACTTTTCCAAAAGCTTTATTTAATACACTGTACAATTTTGATTTCCATTTCTTCCACTCACTTTCAATATTCATATTGTCACTTACATTTTGTTCATGCCATAGTAAGGTATATCCCATAATACTGTGTTTTTTGCAGTTACCCAACCAGAGGGGGGTGTTGGGGCACTGGGGGCGGCAGCCCCCACCTATAATACTAGGATAGGTTAGGTAAGGTTGTTAGGTTAGGCTAATGTCGACTCGATTTTTATAACATAGACTAGGTCTCGAAAATGCACAAACCCACAGTAGCTGGCATGCAAGGGCTAGTTTTGTATCCCACGTACTGGGTACTAGCAACTCGCAGTAGCTGGCATGCAAGGGCTAGTTTTGTGTCCCACGTACTAGGTCTAGGTTAGGTTAGGTTGGGTTGTTTGGTTAGGTTAATATACTAGGTCTCCGAAACAAGATTCGTAGTGGTGGTAGTAAAGTTCAAATAGGCTAGCGGTCGCACCACTATTGACAGCACACATATAGTAATGGATGCACTATTTTGAGTTTTCACTAGCATTTCCCATTAATTTTCTTTGTTACAAGTGGGTTTTGCCTTTACATTATTGTTTGCCTCAACAATATCAAACTCGGTAGGTGTTCAGGATTATTTAAATACGCCCGCCACTCATAGTGGGCGTGACGTCACGATACTCATTCCTTTCAGCCAATTACAGACGCTTTCTCGACTGTGAATGTGTTCGGATACACACGACCACCACCCTTGGCCACCACGGGTTTTTCTATCCATAGAGTTTTTCAACCCCTCTCTTTCCCTGATATATTTCATGCCCTCCCCACCTATCGGGGTAAATATTTTAATATTGTTTAGGCAAACAACATAATGTGAAGTTAAAAGACACTTGTAACAAAGAATAATAATGGAAAACACTAGTGAAAACTCGAAATAGTGCGCCCGTATGTGTCCTGTCAATAGTGGTACGCCCACTACTCCTAATCTTACCCTATTTTTTTAACTTGGCAAGTTTGCACTTGATTGGTTTGAGAATAGATAGAGAACTCTACTTCAAGCTGATTGGCTTATGGTATTGTGTCTGACAGTCCAAATTATCCGAATATCATCTTTCAGTTACTAAACATAAGAATATAAGAAAATGGGAGTCTGCAGAAAGATGATTGGCCCACATATGGCAGATCCCTCTCACACCCAATCCTAATTATAGGCTGAACTCATTAACACCATGAGGACCGACTTCACCAAAACGGTCAGAGGTCAACATAAGAAAACGGGTGTCTGCAGAGCGCCGATTGGCCCACACCCGGTAGATCCCCCTCACACCCAATATATATATAACAGTACCATCAGCAAAATGGCTTGAAGTAGAGTTTGGTAAGATCCTGTGTAGCAGGTAACTGTTTTTCAGATGCCTACTTTAACGTAACCTAGTATATTAGTGTACGGTACTATTTATGAATGTAAAATGTAAAAATATATTGTTACATTACCAAATTATTGAGATATATATACACGGTAGCCCGCTACACAGGATTATACCTAGAGTTTTTATCTGAAAGTGACCGAGTGCAAATAGGCTAATGTGGATATTTTTGCATCATTCTATGTTGGATTGCCTCAAGAGTCTATATTCAATCTATAATAGGGAAATTTCTGTTCTTTAAAAGTTGCACTGTCCATTACAGTACACTTAAATTCGTAACGGTGAGAAATAAGTGTCATTATGGTGCACATTAGCAAAATATGACTACATTACTAAATTTATTCATGATTATAGTTGCTTACACTTGACAATATCTCTATATTATAGTACTGTATCAGGTCAATACGGTCATAGCTGAGCTCTGTAAGGAAAATATGTACAGGACAATTTCTAACCCATTCAAGATAGTAAAGATACACATATGAAGGCATGTAACCACTTGTATTGCATCAGTGGAACTTTTACCAGGCTTTAAATCAAATCACATAGCCTACAGTGTCACTATAGCCTAATCTGTTTCTTTTCATCTGACGGTAAATTACAAAATCACCATTTCTCAGTTATTTTGGTGATTTTTTAGTGAAGTATGGTGCTAATTATATAAACCTGATTTTAATAGATGCAGAGACATACCGGTAATCATTTTACACCTTTCCATCAAGTATTGAGTAATTAGCTGCTAAGGAATTCAATGTTTCATCAACTAAAAAGAATCAGTGTACTGTATACTGTAGATATTTTATCCAGTGATCCACTAGGCAGGCAGGCTCTCTCTCTCTCTCTGTCTCTGTGTCTCTGTGTCTGTCTCATATCAATTGTATAATTTAGTAAGAACCACTACAAATTATTATAGCTTGAATATTGTTTATTACATCTAATAATTGTTAAGCAACTATGTGCTGTTTAGCTTCATATATTTTATTATGCCTATACCGGTATAGCTAGCTAACATGAACTACTTCTTAGCTAGCTGCACTTGCCACATTAATTACTATATGTATCATCATTCTTATTGTACATGTACCTTTTGGCAATAAAAAAATATCAATCAATCTCTCTCTCTCAGAAAAGAGATAAACGATATCCATACACGCATAAATACTCTCTAGTACCGAAGAAGCTTGGATATCATTCAAAGATCTTTTCTTTACTGCCCAAAATAAATATATCCCTATGCGTAAACGACACAATAAAAGTACAGTATAAATAAACCCCTATGGTACAATAACAATATTAGTAGAGCAATTAGTGAAAGAAATCGTCTATACAAATTAAAAATGGATACAGATAATATTACCATCCAAAATCAATACTCGGTTGCGAGAAGAAAAGTTAAATCGCTAATTAACCCCTTATTGGCGGTGCTCGACTTAAGTCGTGCACCAATTTGCAGCAAGTTAGGAGCATTATTGAGGCTTTTAAAGGGTTAAAATCGAGTGCAAATGGTCGGGAGCACAGCGGGCCAGACAGCTGACTCCCAGGGCTTACCGCCGCTCATTAACTCATGTTCCCTGTGTTCTCGAGAGGCCGGCAGTGTAGCCAGTAGTGAGCATAGCTGGGAAAAATATACCGATATATGCTAAACTCCCATGTTCGTGGCATCACTGCAAGAGAACCACGAGTGCTACGTAGCTCGTTCTGGTCTCATTTTGAAGCTTTTAGTGCCTAGTTTTTTTCTAAATAATTTTTTTTTCATGCAGATGCTTGATTTATCATGCAGAAGGGCCTGAATATGCCCAAATGAGCCCAAAACACCCCGCTAGACAAGGGTTAAATCTGCAAAGAGGGATTACGAAATTAAAATCGCACATGCGAGCAAATCTAATCCAAAACAATTTTATAGATACAGTATATAAATAGCAACAAACAAATTAAAAGTGGCATCGGTCCGATACTAAATAATCAAGGTGAATTAGAATCAGATAGCAGGGACATAGCTGCTACTCATAATTAACACTTTTCTTCTGTATTTAATACTGCCAGTAACCAAAACGTGCCACAAGAAAATAATCAAACTTGTAACTATGTTCTTCAAGATTTTATTATTACCCAGTCAGAAGTAATTAAAAAAATCGACTCACTTCATGTCAATAAATCACCTGGGCCGGATATTTTTATCCCTAAAATTCTTAAATTAGTCAAAGAAGAAGTTGCAGGGGCACTAACCATAATATGTACCCACCGACTGGAAGACCGCTAATATAACACCGATATTTAAAAATGGTGACAAAACACTACCAAATAACTATAGGCCGATTAGCTTAACTTCCGTAATTGGAAAAATGTGTGAATCAATCATAAGGGATAAAATCGTATTATTCCTTGAGAACAATAACCTTATTAACAATAGTCAACATGGCGGGTGCCCAACCCCAAAAGGGGTTGAAATAGGGGAGCTATCCCCCCCGCCAAAGGCGCCTTTCTAGGGCCTTTCCTAGCTGATGCTGAGAGGATTGGGTTCTAGTCATGTGGTGATGGGCTGGTCTATCAGAGTGAGAACTGAGCGATCTCTGCCATACCCATAGCTTAGTCTGACTGTTCCTTTTACTTATATATTTTTTAGATCTCAAGTGACGGCGTCTCTTCCGTGGATTGACCTCCCAATCTACCAAGATTGGAAGCCAAAGCGTCACATTTTTCCTTTGCCCCTCAACTTTCTCTTCATAATTGCTGAGGGGTACAGGGCCCTGGGTGGGGCTTTGGTTTCCCGGGCGTTTCCGCACCCTCCTCAGCTCCCCGCCATGGAGTGGCTTCGGTCACCCAGGCTTTATTGTGGTCGGCAGGGAGGGTTCTGTGGGGGCGCTCGGTTATGGCCTTGGCCTTGCTCGGGGCCTTGGGGCTGTTCGGCCAGGCAGCTTGGGGAACAACAACAACAACAACAACAACAACAATAGTCAACACGGATTCAGAGCAAAGAGATCATGCCTAACTAATTTAATAAGAATTTTATGACAGCCTATACAAACTAAATGACTTCACCAAAAGCCTCGACATAGTGTATCTAGACTTTCAAAAAGCCTTCGACAAGGTCCCGCACGATAAATTATTACAGAAAATAAGAGACATAGGAATACAGGGCAAAACGTATGATTGGATTAAAAACTGGGGTAAATGTTTATCACCAACCAGTGACGAGTTTTTCAGGTTATTTTTTGTTGTTTTTTTTATTTTTTATTTGATATACAGTGTTGTTTAATACCAAGGACTGTCGCATTTTACTATTTTCCCATTATCCATCAATCTTAAGACATGGCCCCCGATAGTGGGGAGGGCTATGAAGATCAGGGAAATTGCGGGGTAAAAGGCGTAAATAAAGGGGTAATATTGGAAGAACTCTGAAAATACAATATTTAAAAGTAACAAAATCTGAAAATGGAAAAACCCGAGCCAAGTTTTGACCAAACTTGGCTCGGGTTTTTCAATTTTTCAGAGTCCAAAATCACAGTAACCTCATTTCGAAAGTTGGCTCGGGTTTTTTTGTTTTTCAACGTGGATAAAGCCAGTAAGAATGTGGTTAAAATTAGCCTAACCTAACCTAACCTAGTATAACCTAGTATAATGGGTGGGGGCTGCCGCCCCCACACCCCCGCTAAATCCATGAAATCCGAGCCAAGTTTTATCATTAACCTAACCAAATAACCTAACCTAACCAACCTAACCTAGTGGGCGGGTGCCCAACCCCGAAAAGGGTTGAAATAGGGGAGCTATCCCCCCGCCAAAGGCGGCTTTCTAGGGCCTTTCCTAGCTGATGCTGAGAGGATTGGGTTCTAGTCATGTGGTGATGGGCTGGTCTATTAGAGTGAGAACTGAGCAATCTCTGCCATACCCATAGCTTACTCTGACTGTTCCTTTTACTTATATATTTTCTAGATCTCAAGTGATGGCGTCTCTAACGTGGATTGACCTCCCAATCTACCAAGATTGGAAGCCAAAGCGTCACATTTTTCCCTTGCCCCTCAACTTTCTCTTCATAATTGCTGAGGGACACAGGGCCCTGGGTGGGGCTTTGGTTTCCCGGGCATTTCCGCACCCTCCTCAGCTCCCCGCCATGGAGTGGCTTCGGTCACCCAGGCTTTATTGTGGTCGGCGGGGAGGGTTCTGTGGGGGCGCTCGGTTATGGCCTTGGCCTTGCTCAGGGCCTTGGGGCTGTTCGGCCAAGCAGCTTGGGGAACAACAACAACAACAACAACAACCTAACCTAGTATTATGGGGTTAACATTAGCCTAACCTAAACTAACCTAGTATTATGGGTGGGGACTGCCGCCCCCACACCCCCGCTAAATCCCTTAAATCCGAGCCAACTTTTGCCAAAAAAATCCGAGCCAACTTTCGAAATGAAGTTACTGTGATTTTGGACTCTGAAAAATTAAAAAACCCGAGCCAAGTTTGGTCAAAACTTGGCTCGGGGTTTTTCCATTTTCAGGTTTTGTTACTTTTAAATATTGTATTTTCAGAGTTCTTCCAATATTACCCCTTTATTTATGCCTTTTACCCCGCAATTTCCCTGATCTCTCACTATCGGGGGCCGTGTCTTAAGATTGATGGATAATGGGAAAATAGTAAAATGCGACAGTCCTTGGTATTAAACAACACTGTATATCAAAGAAAAAACCATCTTCAGACTGATCCGGTAAATAAAAATACCAAAGTACAACAAATTACAGTACAGGTACCTGAAAAACTCGTAGCACATACCACCACGACCTCGATGTTAGGGCTCCATCTTCAAACTGAGCCCGCCTGGGCCGGTGAGGGGCGTGGCGCGTGACGTGACGACTGAAAGACTGTGTAATTGGTTGATAATTTGATGGATTTTTTTGGCAAAAGTTGGCTCGGATTTATGGAATTTAGCGGGGGTGTGGGGGCAGCAGCCCCCACCCATTATACTAGGTTAGGTTAGGTGAGGTGAGGTTAGGCTAATTTTAACTACATTCTTACTGGCTTTATCCACGTTGAAAAACAAAAAAAAACGAGCCAACTTTCGAAATGAGATTACTGTGATTTTGGACTCTGAAAAATTTAAAAACCCGAGCCAAGTTTGGTCAAAACTTGGCTCGGGTTTTTCCATTTCCAGGTTTTGTTACTTTTAAATATTGTATTTTCAGAGTTCTTCCAATATTACCCCTTTATTTACGCCTTTTACCCCGCAATTTCTCTGATCTTCATAGCCCTCCCCACTATTGGGGGCCGTGTCTTAAGATTGATGGATAATGGGAAAATAGTAAAATGCGACAGTCCTTGGTATTAAACAACACTGTATATCAAATAAAAAATAAAAAACAAAAAATAACCTGAAAAACTCGTCACTGGTTGGTGATAAACATTTACCAAAACTGGCTAAGTGAAAGAAAGCAAAGAGTAGTTATCAACGGTGTGGAATCAACATGGAGCCAAGTAACTAGTGGAGTCCCCCAAGGCTCAGTATTGGGACCAGTGTTGTTCATAATATATATCGATGATCTAGATAATGGCATAAATAATTTAATTTCCAAATTCACGGATGACACGAAGATAGGTAATGCAATAATTTCCGAAAGTGATAGAATAAACCTTCAAGCTGATTTAAATAAAGTCACAGAATGGTCGGAGAAGTGGAAAATGCCGTTTAATGTAAAATAAATGTCAGATATTGCAAATAGGTTCTAAAAACAATAAATATGAATACTACATGAATGAAGAAAAGATAAAAAATGTAACACAAATAAAAGACTTGGTACGGTAGTGCTGATAAACGAAAACTTAAAATCTTCCAATCAATGCACAGCGGCTGCAAACAAAGCAAACAGGGCACTAGGTTTCATCAGAAGAAACTTCCACTATCACAGCTAAGACATAGTTTTGCCCTTATACAAAAGTATGGTGAGACCGCACCTCGAATATGCTGTGCAGTTTTGGTCACCTCACCTCATAAAGGATGTTAAAAAATTGGAATCTGTGCAAAGGCAAGCCACTAAGCTAATCCCTTCATTGAGAAATAAATCATATGATGAAAGACAGAGAACTTGATCTATTTTCACTTAAGAAACGAAGGATGAGAGGCCAATTGATAGTGTTTTAAAATTCTAAAAGGATTCAGTAACATTAATCTAAATAAGTTATTCAAAAAAGCCGAAGACACATCTACAAGAGCAAACAATTTAACCCTCTCAAGACCATAGGACGCAGAGGTTGCCAGATTAGCAATAAGAAATTGATTACTCTCACTGTTATAATTACCTCTCCAAAATTAGTTTTCTGCCCACAGCTAACTCAAAGAGAACTGCAGAGGTTGAAGTAAACAAACTAAAGGTTTATAGATACCCCTGACGGTAACAAAGGCTTTAAAGTATCCCTAATAGGCTCAAAAATCGCGTCCGGATGTGAGAGGGTTAAAATTATTAGGTCGGAGAGCGAATCTAGATACAACAACAAAATTCTTCACTCAGTGTAATTGATGAGTGGAACAAACTTCCAAATAAAGTAATAGACAGCTCCTCTATAGATACATTTAAGAAAAATCTAGACTCATACCACAGAAAAATTGGTATGGAGTAGGCAGTAATTATCACCGTTATTATTTGTTCAGCTGAAGAGAGCGTTAGAAAAGAAAAAAAAAATAATAATAATATCGCAGTGGAGCCCCAGCTCAACTGTGTCACTAACGGACGGAATACAACTAAGTGTAACTAAGTGTAAATAAAAAATAAGAATAATAAACATCAC
Organism: Paralithodes platypus; assembly: GCA_032716605.1. Taxonomy (NCBI): domain Eukaryota; kingdom Metazoa; phylum Arthropoda; class Malacostraca; order Decapoda; family Lithodidae; genus Paralithodes; species Paralithodes platypus. The sequence continues at coordinate 43,564,659 of CM064527.1, read as the reverse complement.
TAAATATGTACATACTACTAAGGGTGATGGGTTGGAAGATTCCAATTAACCCCAAAATTTACATGCTGCTAAGGCGAAGGGTTGCATGATTTTTTTTTTTTTCCCCCTTTCTTTTTTTCCAATCTTTCCTGTAAATTCCTTCTGGGAATTTCGAAGCCGAGCAAGGTTAATCACTTGCAACTTTTTCATGTACGGCAATTGCCGGAGGGAACTGAGGGTGGGGAGAGAGCCTTCTTCTTTTCTATCCTTTCCTTCAACTTTCCTTTTCTATCGGATATGCCATCTCTACTAGAATTAAGTCCTGACCACCTCGTTTGGATTGTAAGGGCTGCGTTGCCAGTGAATCTATGTAAATATATCTTCTTTTCCACTGTCTCTGTCTCTACGTTTCTCATATCTTTGAAATTATATAAATCCTCCTTTTTTGCCATCATTATTGATGATCAATATTGTCTTGATTCTCATAGAATTTCTGTTTAATGATATGCAAAGAAACACCCCACACTGGCAGATGAAAAACAATTGTAATAAATGTTTTTTGGGTATAATCCTGTGTAGCGGGGAGACCTGCACTTATGTCTCAATACTGTAATTTGGTAATGTTACAATATATTTTTACATTTTACATTAATAAATATTCCACTAATATAATAGATTAGGTTAGGTTAGCTTAAAGATATTGTTCAATGTTTCTTAGTAAATAGGTATCTAAAAACCAGTTTTCCCCGCTACACAGGATCTAACCGTTTTTGTCTACCAGTGTGGGTTTTTTCTCCTGTTCTGTTGATCATACCAGTGTGATTTACTGACCATAATGATATCCCCTTCCAGATGTCTGATGATGAGATGGAGTACAGCGATGACGACTACAATGATTACTACGTCACAGACTTTGATGGCGATGTTGACCACGTGGACCCTCACAAACACGACCCAGAGTACTTTGATGTAGCCTTCCTCACAGATACAGAGGTAGAGCGACTACTTAATGAATCTGTTGAGCAGCTCTCCACTAGTATACAGGTAAAATATAACTCCCATGATCTTATTTGTTAGCAACTAATTTTGATAAAATAAAAATCTTTAACACTGCACAGATGACATTGACGTACGGTATATTTTATTTTTAGTAACATTAGATAATTTTGTTCAGATTAGGAATTATATTTCATAGTCAAGCGGTTTAAAACTATGGCACCTTCAGTAACTCATTCATTTCATTTATGCTTTGATAAGTTTATTCTGGATAATTCTAGACTAAATTTTGCTCAGAAAGAGCCTCGCCTCATCAAATGTCTGATTAATTCTATTATGATAATACTGTACCAACTATAGCATGGGAATAATAAGATTTGGTAGTTTAACTGTCTGTCGCAGCTACTTGCCCACCATGAGGCTCTACTAGAAGACATCAGTAAAGGCAAGAACGTCGACGTGATATACCTGGATTTCGCCAAGGCATTTGATAAAGTAGATCACGGCCTCGTTCTTCACAAGCTGAAAAAGCTAGGTATAGGAGGAAACCTCGGCAAGTGGCTGCACAGCTTCCTAACACATAGGGAACAGAGAGTATCGGTCCAAGGACACCTTTCAGACCCAAGCGAGGTAATAAGTGGCGTTCCGCAGGGGTCTGTACTAGGACCACTTCTGTTCCTTATCATGATAGGGGATATTGATCATGATCTCCAACACTCCAAGGCCACCTCATTTGCAGATGACACAAGAGTAATGAGGAGGGTAGAGACAGCTGACGATGTGGCCCTGCTACAAGAAGATCTGAATCGCCTTCTGGACTGGGCAGATTCCAACAACATGAGGATGAACGGCGAGAAATTTGAATTGCTAAGGTACGGCCCTCTACAAACCATCAAAGAGAGCACCAGCTACCAGGCCAATCAAGAAACCAAGGACGGGTGCCCGACCCCGAAAGGGGTTGAAATAGGGGAGCTATCCCCCCGCCAATGGCGGCTTTCTAGGGCCTTTCCTAGCTGATGCTGAGACGATTGGGTTCTAGTCTTGTGGTGATGGGCTGGTCTATCAGAGTGAGAACTGAGCGATCTCTGCCATACCCATAGCTTACTCTGACTGTTCCTTTAACTTATATATTTTCTAGATCTCAAGTGACGGCGTCTTTTCCGTGGATTGACCTCCCAATCTACCAAGATTGGAAGCCAAAGCGTCACATTTTTCTCTTGCCCCTCAACTTTCTCTTCATAATTGCTGAGGGGCACAGGGCCCTGGGTGGGGCTTTGGTTTCCCGGGCATTTCTGCACCCTCCTCAGCTCCCTGCCATGGAGTGGCTTCGGTCACCCAGGCTTTATTGTGGTCGGCAGGGAGGGTTCTGTGGGGGCGCTCGGGGCCTGGAATTGCTCGGGGCTTGGGGAACAACAACAACAACAACAATCATCACTCCAAAAGAACATGTGCGGGATCTGGGAGTAACAATGAGTACCGATGGATGGAACTTTTTCTCGCCACATCAACCAAACCACCGAGACAGCTAGGAGACTCGCAGGATGGATACTCAGGACCTTCCAAACTAGAGAGAGGGCCTGTATGCTGACACTCTGGAAGGCTATGGTCCTCCCAAAGGTGGAATACTGCTGCCAGCTATGGACTCCCCACAAGATAGGTGACATCGGCAAACTGGAGTCTCTACAGAGGACCTTCACCAGCAGGATCTGGGGTCTCCAACACATGAATTACTGGGAACGCCTGAAGGAGTTGCGGCTCTACTCCCTTCAGAGACGACGAGAACGTTACCTAGTGATTTACGTGTGGAAGACCCTAGAAGGGCTGGTACCTGACGTGGGACTAGTCATCAACAACCACGTTAGAAAAGGGAGACTGTGCTACATCAAGAGGACTGAGGCTACCTCTCAGAAAATAGCAACAGTCGCCCACAACAACTTCAGCAAAAATGGGGCTCGTCTCTTCAATACTGTACCAAAGGCCGTCCGGGAACTGACGGGAGTCACGACAGACTCCTTCAAGCGTCAGCTGGACCGATGGCTGGCTACAGTACCAGACGAGCCCCCAATACCAGGATATCCCAGCACTGCATCCAACTCGTTAGTAAATAGACGGAACAAGGGAGTTGCGGAGCTGCCTGGCTGCAGCGGAGGTCCACTTTAGCTGCGTCCACAGAGGACGGAATTCTACCAAGTATGACCAAGTAAGTAAGTAACCTGAGGATTGTGTGAGACCGGTAAATTCCAGTGCCAGCATTGCAACAGATTTACCTTCAATTCGGAACCACTAGCCTTATGAAGGCCCAGGCCCAGTGGGCTAGTATAAAATAAATACATCGTCAACAACAACCTTCAATTCGGATAACATTTTTTTATATTTGTCCATATAAAACTATATTACTGCATATTTTACTTGCATAATGAACAAATGAAATTTGAAGAACCAGAAAATGGGTGTAAATAGCAAATATCCAGTGAAAAGTCTTATTATTTTGGCGGGAGCATATCGAGTGCATGGGCGGTGGAGCAGCATAGACACTCCCTCTCTTGAGGCTCTCGCCACACTGACTCGGTCTCGCAGCTCTCTCACAGTGTGAGGGAGGGGGGGAGGTGTAGAGGAGGGTGACTGAATGTATTTGAGGCGGGAGTTGGGAAGGGTAAAAGTAGAATAAAGAAGGAGGGGGAAAGGAGAGGGAAGGGGGGGTGGGTGGGGGGTGAGATACTGGTACATGTAAAGGTAAGAGAGGTGGTGGTGGTAAGGAGACATGCCACCTAATCATATATAATATATTGCATCCATTTCCCTGACACTGGTGCATTTTTTTTTCTTGTTCTTAAGTGTTAGATTTTGGTAAGAATGTCACATTCGCTCAGTAAAGCCTTCCAGAAGGAACTTCGCAGCTGCCGGGTTAAGAGGTACGGTATACCAGTAATTCATATTTCTTATGGATCACTCATTTTATACAATATTTTATCTTGATTTTGAAGAGGTTTAATGGCGCTGCGGATGAGAGGCCATCCACTTTCCCCCTATTATGGTGAGAAGAGCTTTGCTTGGAATGTCGTCATTAGGACATGAGACTTAAACCATACTGTACCTCTTAAAGTTGCCATACATGCTCTGTTCAGCATGCTAGGCCCATCATTGTACCAGTCAGTTTGAAGCTAATTTGAGCATGTGTATGAGTGTTTTAATGTTTTGTGCAGGCCTGTGAGACCTGTACAAACTTTTATACCACCCACACATATACTCAAACTGGTCTGTACATTACAGAGACTTGACAGGCCGAACTGATTGTGTATACCAACCTTTATGGATCACTCAGTCTGTAAGAATATTCATATATACATACAAACATACATAAAATTTCAAGACTGAGTGCTCCACACATACGTGCAGTTTCAGTCTCTTATCCTAATGGCGGCGTTCCAGGCAACCCTGTTAAGGGCTGCTTCGCTTGTCAAGTTCTTGGATTTGAGATCGGCAAGTATAGTCCGATCCCAGGTCTTCCTCGGTCCACCCTTTGGTGCAGCTCCCTCCACAATCACAGACCTGCATTTTTTCACCCAATTTTGTTAATCTATTCTCTCCACATGTCCATACCATCCCAGTCTACTTGTACGCATCACCTCGCTAATACTCTTTATACCTAAACGTCTCCTCAGCTCAACATTTGTTATTCTATCCTGCAGCCTGGCCCCACACATTCATCTCACCATTCTCATCTCATTACGTTCCATTCTGTTGACATCCTCTACTTTAACGGCCCATGTTTCTGAGGCATACGTCATTGCACTTCTAACACATGAGGCATACACCTTTCCCTTCAGGGGGAGAGGCATTCTTTTCATATATGGAAGATGAAGAAAGAAGGATGAAGACTAAAGACTATTTTATTTTATTTCAGGTGACGCCCTCTTTAGCGAAGCTGCTGTTGCACATGTACAGTTGGAACCAAGTTGAGGTTGTGGCCGGTTACCGCCAAGACTTCCACCACCTATTGACCTCTGTACACATCAAGCCCTCCAACCCCCCTAACCCTGCCAAGGAACCTGGGGGGGAGGGAGGGGAACAGGCCATGTGTCCTGTTTGTCTGGCTAACATGACTCCCGAGAATGCCAGTCACCTCACCTGCGGCCATACCTTCTGCAAGGAGTGTTGGAGCATGCACTTTGAGGTTCAGATCACACAGGGTATCTCAACAGGTTTGTATACAGTAATTTTGTGTTCTTGTTTTTAACCCGGCAAGTGCGGACCTACTTATATAAGGTGTAACGCTGCGCTGCGGAACTCCTTATATAATCCAAGGCCTAAAAAAAAAAACATTTAACCCTCTTGGCCCGGGCAGGTCCTCCTAAGGACGGAGGTCGTATCCGGGCGATCTGGCCGAAAAATGTCTAGGCCTAGCCTACCGTATTTTTGTTTATTTTAACTGCTAGAAATTTCCCACGCATCTATAAACGTAGTGCGGTTTCCAATTTGTAGACTGGCGTTGAGTAGAGCTCTCTAAGTCAACTGGTTCAGTTGTGATGACGATTTCCGTGGAGCGAATTTTTCCGCGATGTTGACAATATCGGAGCTTTTCAGACACTAATTTCGTCTGACGTCACAACAATAACATTGATCCGACGTCTCCTTATTGTTTTCGGAGGTGCGGTGACGCAACGATCAGCTTTGTTTACATGCGTCGGACGCACGGCATTCAGACCAAGCTTAACCCTCGTGGCCCGGGCAGGTCCTCCTAAGGACAGAGGTCGTATCCGGGCGATCTGGCCGAAAAACGTCTAGGCCTAGGCTACCGTATTTTTGTTTATTTTAACTGCTAGAAATTTTCCACGCATCTATAAACGTAGTGTGGTTTCCAATCTGTAGACTGGCGTTGAGTAGAGCTCTCTAAGTCAACTGGTTCAGTTGTGATGACGATTTCCGTGGAGCGAATTTTTCCGCGATGTTGACAATATCAGAGCTTTTCAGACACTAATTTCGTCTGACGTCACAACAATAACATTGATCCGACGTCTCCTTATTGTTTTCGGAGGTGCGGTGACGCAACGATCGGCTTTGTTTACATGCGTCGGACGCACAGCGTTCAGACCAAGCTGAATAGGTTTTCAAGCTTACAGATTTTAACAGGACACCCGGGTTCCTGCCCATCTGCCGCGGTGTCCTTATAAAATGCTACCCGGGCAGGAAGGGTTAATAGGCTTTCAAGCTTATGGATTTAAATAGGACACCCGGGTACCGGCCCATCTGCCGCGGTGTCCTTATAAAATGCTGCCCGGGTAGGAAGGGTTAAACCAGCCCTGTATATTTTTTTTTTTATTATTGCCCCTTGGCCATGCCAAATATCACTCCTCCACATCCCCTCTTCCTCCCTTCCCCCCCCCCCCCCCCCTTCAATTATCACCTATGCTCCCTCTTATTCCCTTGTTTCGTCAATATATTTTCCTGCTATCAATAGCTATTAATAAGCAAGCTGTGCTTGTATGTGCTACACAGCGAAAGAAAGAGAGAAAGAGAGGGAACTACACGACAGTTTCTCTCCAGATGTCGTGACGGCTGGCAGGCTGCCTCAGCCTTAAGTTATGTAACTCCCGATCTAATTTGCCAATTTTGACCATCCAAACTGTTTCCACTTATTTTATTGCTGTAACAGGTTAATACCTTTATAATCAACGTAAAATAGGCGCATATGGATAAGTATTAATGATATTTATGGTACGATGACGATTTGAGTGTAGGAAACAGTCTAAATACCTCCGCACAGGGGTGGCTGTATACAGGGTGTACGCAGCGGAGAGGTTAAGGGGCTAGTGACTGTTTTTTTTTGGTCTGTTATTTAATATATTCCTTTATTTCTTAGTTTCCCCGCTAGCTAGCCCTCTATCAAGCTTATAAAAACACCCCCTAGACCCCCATTCAAGATATATTTGTACATTTTTCGGTAGACAAATGTTCCGGCCAAAGGCCGGTTCCTCTTAACCCTCACAGACCGGTTACGCATTCTATAAGATATCCCTGAAACCCGGGCGATCTGGCCGAAAAACTTCTTTAATAGGCTACCCGTATCATTGTTATTTTAACTGCTACCGAATTCCCACGCCTCTCTAAACGTAGATGTGTTTCGTACCTGTAGACTGGCGTTGAGTAGAGCTCTCTAAAGGGGTTATCACACTTACCAATATTTCCGTGGTCTCCACGATTTCCGTGGTTTCTGGTCTATTTTCCGTGGTCTTGCCGACAATCCACGCTTCCCGAGCAACTTGGGAGATCTTCGTCTATCCAAGGAATTTTTTTTTTTTTATGTACAGTAAAAGTCCTTTAATCCGACGACCGATGATTCGAATCTCCCAATAGTCCGAATTTTTCAATTTGAGGCCAAATCCGAATTCACCCGATGGTCCGAATTTCAAGAAGTCCCAAAGTCCCCTTTTTGAGGCATTAGTCCACTCAAATGACACATAATGGAGCACACACATATCATATGTTCATGAATTCACTTTAAAAGTTTACCATTGTCATTGTAGCCTATTACCTACTTCAAAACATTCAGATTAATGGTCAAAGGAAGCTACTGATATAAACGTAAACACCACATCGTCTGCTAGAGAGTTTGTTTTGCTCTTGAACGCATCCTTGGGACGCTCCGATGCGCTACTGGCTTGCACCGCATTTTCTGCAAGCGCATTCAGTCTTGAGCTTGAAAACGCACCTTTGGACGTTCCGATACGCTACTATTTATAGTTCAGTGATCGAAGCGTCCCAAGGGTGCTTTCAAGACAACAAGACAAGGGTGCTTTCAATACAATATAATATAACAGAGCACGTCACAAAAGGAAAATCACAAAAGGAAAATTACAAGAACCTCTCAGGGAAGTGCCGTTGTTAAGGCATTACTTCCCGAACCACATCTGATCTGATTTTCAAGAGCAAGACAAACTCGCTAGTAGACGATGCGGACATATGGTGTTTACGTTTATATCAGCAGATTCTTTTGACCATTAATCTGAATGTTTTGAAGTAGGTAATAGGCTACAATGACAATGGTAAACTTTTGAAGTGATTTCATGAACATATGATATGTGTGTGTGTCATTTGGGTGGCCTAATGCCTCAATGTTTTCGTCAGGCCATTAATACACAGGTTCATAGGGGTAAAGTCCGATAATCCGAAAAATCCACTAATCCGAACGAGGGCCGGTCCGCTGCCCTTCGGATTAACGGAAGTTTACTGTATAAATATATTGTAATACAGTCCATCCTCCTATAACACGAGCTCCTACAACGCGATCCTCCTTCAACACGAGGGGGGGGGGTCCCGAATTACCTAAACCTCTTATAACCCGAGCCGAAAACATATAACGCGAAATGGCCTTGCCGAGTGCTTCAAATCCGGCGCCTCCTCTTACTGCGCGACCCCCCCCCCCCACTTACAGCGCGACGGCAAGAGAGCTTCGGAGCTGGCCCAGCTGGGTTGACGGCAAGCTGAAACATCTCACTCAACGTACTGTTTCTTCATTCTAATTTAATTCGGTATATTTGTTTATCCAAATATGATCTTATAATTTACTTGCCTATTATTAGGAAGTAGAGTAATAAGAGCCCACAGTAACGAATATCCAATTGTTGATAATAAATTAATGTCGGACAGTACGTTTGGTTAGATTTGTCCACGAAACAACAACAAACCCCAGCTGTGACTATGCTTGGCGGTGAATGTTATTCCGATGAAATGGAAGTTGTATAGCCTAGCCTATATATTTATTAAGCTAAAAAAGTACGGAAAAGTGGCAAAATTGGGGGGCCCAGTCCCATATAGAATTATCTCCATTTAAAGTGTTATTCCTACAACGCGAAATACCTAAAACACGAGGCGGAGTGCCGCCCCTAAACTCGCGTTATAGGAGGATGGACTGTATATATATAATCCATATAATTATTAAACTAGATAAGTTTTAATATATCTAATGATAATGAAGAAGTCCTTGCATGACAGTGTGGTAATCCCGACACTGACTTACGGAAGCGAAGCATGGACGTTGGTTGAGAGACTCAGACCAAGAGTGAGAGCAGTGGAAATGAATTACTTAAGGAGTGCGTGCGGAGTTACATGGAGGGATAGACAGACTAATGAGGAAGTGAGAAGGAGGTGTGGTGTGGAGGTAGATGTGCTGGAAAGTGTGAAAAGGAACAACTTGAGATGGTTTGGCCATATGGAACGTATGGAAAGCGAGAGAATGACTAAGAGGGTGTACGAGAGCGAGGTGGAGGGACAGAGGGGGAGAGGTAGACCGAATATGAGGTGGAAGGATGGAGTGAGGAACTACATGAACGAAGGCGGTGCTGGTTGGGGGGAGGGGCGTCGACTGACTGGGGACAGAGGTGCATGGGGGCGGTTCGTTCGTGGCCACCCCTTCGGGGATCACGGCGTCAGGCAATAGATAGATAGATAGATAGATAATGTGATAGGTGATATTCGAACCTTAACCCTCCCGCCCCGGCTACGCATTACATAAATATTCCCCGAAATCCGGGTGTTTTGGCCGAAAAACGTCTAGGCTAGGCTACCGTATCATTGTTATGCGGACTGCTTCCCGCATTCCCGCGCATCCCCAAGCGTAGCTGTGTTATTTACCTGTAGAATGGCGTTAAGTAGAGCTCTCTAAGTCAAGTACAAAGGAGTACAAAGGAGTACAAAGGAAATCAAGCAACAACAGATCTAGTGACCCTTCTAGGTTGCTTGTCCTCCAAAACACTGAGGATCAAGTGTCCAAACAGTGGTTTAGAGTGGGTAAGGGAACATTGGAAAGGGAACTACTGCCCTGCCACTAACGTGGCAGGACTAGGAAGTTAGTAGGGGACATATGGGTTAGTAACTGAGGGGAGGATAAAGTTATTCATTTACAAACGCAGTCAGTCGCGGGTTTGATGCGAGATATTTGTCTAGGCGGAATTTAAATGAATCAACGGTGCTGCAGTCTATAACGTCTCGGGGAAGCCCATTCCACAAGTTGACAACTCGATTGAAGAAGAAATTCTTAGATTCGTGCGAGTTAAAAGATTTACCAATAATTTTGCAACCGTTTCCCCGCGTGTAATTAGATTGGTCGATAGTGAAGTACTTACTACAGTTCATATTGTCGATGCCTTTGATGATTTTGAACACTTGAATTAAGTCGCCTCTTAATCTGCGCTGGGTTAAAGGAAATAGATTTAATTCTCTAAGACGCTCTTCGTATGGTTTGTTCTTTAGGCTAGGTATCATTTTGGTAACTCTACGTTGAACTCGTTCTAGCTTGTTTATATCGTTTTGGTAATAAGGGCACCAGGATTGAACGCAGTATTCCAGAAGAGGGCGGACTAAGGAATTGTAAAGGGTTAGGATAACTTCTTTGGATTTATGCTCAAATGACCTGCCTATAAAGCCAATTATTTTGTTTGCCTTCTTAACAACTTCTGAACATTGTTGACTCGGTTTTAGGTTACTCGATATTGTTACTCCCAGATCAGTTTCTCTGTTTACATTCTTAAGCTGAGTGCCATTCATCGAATAGTTTGCTTTCTCATTTGCGATTAGTTTGCTTGGGAAACAGATTAACTTGCTCATGTAGTAATGTACACCCTATGTGGTGGATTGTGTTCTTTTATTTAATAATTTTCATTTTAGTAAACGTTGTTTCCACATAGCGATTTTGATAATTTAATTTGACTTTATATTGTCCTTGTCCCAATTTTGGTTTGTTTAGTTTGCAAGTTTTACATTTTAATTAGGTATCCGACATGTAGTACTTTACATTTATCCGCATTGAAACTCATTTGCCAAATTTGGGCCCAACATGACAATTTATCTAGATTGTGTTGCATATCGTCAACTTGTTCTTTTGAGAGTACGCTATTTGCAATTTTTGTATCGTCAGCAAATTTTGAGATTGTGCAGGTGAGACCCTCATCTATGTCGTTGATGTAAATTAGAAAGAGAATTGGTCCTAGTACCGATCCCTGGGGTACCCCGCTACTTACATTGGTCCATTTAGATGCCTTACCGTTTATGACTACCCTTTGCTTTCTGTTGCTGAGCCAATTTTCTATCCATTTCAACACACCGTCTTGTATTCCATGCGCTTTTAGTTTTAGCAGTAAACGTTTGTGGGGAACTTTGTCAAAGGCCTTTTGAAAATCAAGGTATATAATATCTACAGCTTTACTCTCATCGTAGAGGTTGAGGATATCGTGGAAGAAGTCTAAGAGGTTTGTTAAACAGGAACGTTTTTTACGAAAGCCGTGTTGAGTATCTTTAAGTATGTTATTTTCCTCCAAGTGATTTACGAGTCTGTCTCGTATGACCGTTTCTAGCATTTTACATACAACTGAGGTTAAGCTAATTGGACGATAGTTACTGGGTAGGGATTTGCTGCCTTTTTTGAATATCGGTGTTACGTTGGCTAGCTTCCACTGATCAGGCATAGTTCCAGACTGCAAGGATTTATTGAATAGTAATGTCAGTGGTTTGGAGAGCTCATTCTTAGCTTCCTTTAGAACTCTAGGCGAGATTGTATCAGGTCCTGGCGTTTTATTTACCTTGAGTTTATCTAAACAATTCAATACTTCTCTCTCTGTAACGGTGATATTGCTTAGAACATCTGAATTATCAATCTGAATCGGCGATGGTGTAGGGATATCACTGAGGTCTTCTGTTGTAAAAACTGATGCAAAGAAGGTATTGAGGGCATTACTCATTTGTACTTCGTCTTTGGTGTATTCTCCTTTTTCATCGACTAACGGTCCAACAGTTGAAGTAACTACTTTTTTCTTTCTGATATAACTATAGAATTCTTTCGGGTTTGTTTTACTTTGATTCGCAATATGTAACTCTAAGGTCTTTTTACTTTGCTTAATTCACTTTTTGGCTTTGCGTCGTAGCTCTACAAATTTCACCCGTTCTTCGTCATTTTGTGAGGATTTTAATCTATCATTAGCACATTTTTTAGCAAGCAGGCAGTTTGAAATATCTTTATTCCACCATTTGGGCTTATTATTATGGCCTGGACGCCGTATTTTCGATGGTATGCAGTCTTGCACTGCTTTTAGGTAAGTGGTTTCGAATAACTTCCAAGATGTATTTATGTCGTTATTGTTAATTAAAAAGCTCCAGTCAGTTTCTTTAAACATAGCTCTAAGTTTATGGAAGTTTGCTTTCTTGAAATTAGGGACTTTTTCGATGCTACTATTTGGTTCGTTACTAGTAAACTTTAAAGTGAAAGTTATCGTACGATGGTCGCTGTTACTGAATTCATCACCAACATTCAAATTCTCTATCAATTCTTCTTTTGTTGCAAGTACAATGTCAAGAACGTTATTACCACGGGTCGGCATTCGAACAAATTGATAAAGCGAACTCTCTTGCAAGTTCGTATACAAGTCATGTCCGGAGTGTGAAGTAAGAGTATCGCCCCACTTGGTCACAGGTAAATTAAAGTCGCCAAAAATTACGGTATCTTGTGAGTTACTTACATCTGCAATTTGTTCGTAAATTTCTCGGTCAGTTTGCACTGATTGAGCTGGAGGTCTGTATATTAACGCAAGTATTATTTTTGTACCTTTATTATTCTTTATTAGCACAAAAGATGTGTCGACGTTCACAATTTGAGGTTTTGACACGAGGGTCGGGTTAAGACTTTCTTTGATATAAAATAAAACGCCACCTCCATTTTTATTTATAGCTCTTGATTTGTGCTTGATTTGTGATGATGATTTCATTGGAGATAACTTTATGGCCAAAACAGCCACTTTACACTACTTTTCGATACTTAACAACAACATACAGGCACACACGAACAAGCGACGCTCTCCTTCTTGTGGCCGGAGATGCGGGGCGTCGGTCCAGCCGGCTGTTGTTTACATGCGTCGGACCGACGCCTCGCACACCAAGCTCACAGGCTTTCAAGCAATGGTACAATGTTGTACCACGCGGGTTCCTGGGGGCAAAACATAATGGTACACACGTGTACCATCCGAGTTTGAAGGGTTAAGAGCTATAAAATATCACATGAAACATATATAATCGTACATATAAACAAGCAAGGGAAGAAAGACCGTCACTGCCTATTTTAAATGTGGTAACGCGTAAATCATGGCCTGTGATTGGCTAAGAGGCGTGGGCCCGAGTCCAGTCAGTCTACTCTCTCGCTTACTGCTTGCGTTTATAATTTCATCTCGCTTGTGTTTACTTTATGATGCATACGTTATTATTGTGTTTCCTGTGATTTTTGATAGCTCTGTAGATTCGGATAGGACTGTAATTTATTAAGTAATCGTTAAAATTACTTAAATATATCTAGTTTAATGAATAAATAAGGAACAATACAGATAACAAATATATTATCAGGGTTCTGATAAAATAGCCAATCATGAGCGTGTTGCTGCTTCCACTGACTTGCACTTTTACCAACAGACGTGGATTCATATCGCTTGTTTTAGGCAATAGCGAACAATATAGCAATACTTACCATGGTTTTTATATATATGCTCAGCTTAATCATTGGGATTGAGGTTTATTAATAGCATGACGGGAAGCTAAAACGACCGAAATAAGACTAAATAATTTCGAAGTGAGAACGAAAGAGTGTACGTATTTTCGTGGATTATCTAGGTGCATGTGTGATAGGGAAACCACGGTATTGTCGTCTAAACTACGAACGAAGATCCAGAAACCACGAAAAAATACCCAAGTGTGATAACCCCTTAAGTCAACTGGTTCAGTTGTGATGACGATTTCCGTGGAGAGAGTTTCGAGGCTATTTTAGCAATATGAGACACTTTTCAACACTAACTCTTGTCTAGCAGACAACACAATAACAAACTCCGATTCTTCTTCTTGTTTTTGGAGGTCCGCGGCGTCGCTCCGACCGGCTGTGTTTACACGCGTCACGCACGGCTTTCAAAACAAGCTTAATAGGCTTTCAAGCTTACGGTGCTCAAGAGCCCATCCGTGTTTCGGGCCCTAGTTTGTTATGGGTGCCTGAGAGCCCTACCGGGTACTGAGGGTTTTAAATGTCAGGCTCACCAGGATGTATTGACGCCTAAATGGCTCGAAAGGTCCCCCTTTTTCGGGGGTTTCCCAGGAGGCAACATGGTGTCGGAGATGATACTGATGATGATTTACTTTAGTCCTACAGTATATCAGTGTTTTCTTCCTTACTATTTTTTTCTGTAGGTATTTTGTGTATGTTAAGCATTTCCATTATGTGAAAAATAGTGGATTTAGCTACATTAACCCCTTCATTACTGAGGTCGTCTTTTCATTAGTTTTTGGCAATTGTTTGATGATTTTATTTAGCTTAACTCTTTCACGCTTTTATGACGCAGAGGTCGCCAGATTAGCAGTAAGAAATAGTTCTCTCACTCTTATAATTACCTCTCCAAAATTAGTTTTCTGCCCACAGCTTACTCAAAGACAACTGCAGAGGTTGAAGTAATTAAACTAAAGGTTTCTAAATACCCCTGATGGTAACAAAGGCTTTAAAGTATCCCTATTAGGCTCAAAATTGTGTCATAAGCGTGAAAGGGTTAAGAAGGGCATGCACTAATTAAAAGGGTTCCAAGTATCCCAATTAATTATTTTAACTAACACACTTCATTCCTTAGTAGCACTAATAGCACCCGATAGCACTATCGTTAGTGAGTGCTGTACTGTATTTTATATATTATTTTGTAATAGTATAGATATTTTATCAATATTTGTATTTTGTACTATTGTTAATGTCTTGTCATGTTGCAAATTTGATTTTAAATAATATTTTGACATTTAGCATGTAGTTTCTTTATTCATGCAGAGTTTAGTAAAATTTACCAGAACGTCCCGAACTTCCCAAACTTGACTAATTCCTTTAACGTGACGATAGCTCATATCTGTACATCTCATGTTCATCCACTAAATTGTAAAATGTGTATTTTCAGCTCATGAGGCTGCCATTCTTTAATAAACCGTTTATTATTATTATTATTATTAGTGCGTTGTTATATGTGCGATTAGTTTGCTTGGGAAACAGATTAACTTGCTCATGTAGTAATGTACACCCTATGTGGTGGATTGTGTTCTTTTATTTAATCATTTTCATTTTAGTAAGCGTTGTTTCCACATAGCGATTTTGATAATTTAATTTGACTTTATATTGTCCTTGTCCCAATTTTTGTTTGTTTAGTTTGCAAGTTTTAAATTTTAATTGTATAAAATCGTCTAAATATAACTGAAATAAGAGAAAATGACATCCCCGGTAGTGAAGGGGTTAAGATAGTGGGTTTACTTTTCTTTGGCATTTGTGTGTATCAGTAATTGGCATAGTAAGTACAGGTCTCCCTCGATTTATGATGAGGTTACATTCCTGAAAACCTGATATTAAATAGAAAAATCATATAGCAAACCCTAAAATTAATGGGGTTAATGGGGATGCGTTCTCGGATCAGCCAAAACCCTAACACGAACACATAAAAATCTATAATAATATCGTAAATCGGGGCATCGGATAGTGAGGGAGACTTGTACACTTAACAAAAACAGAATATTAACACACACTCACAACTAAAACCAAAATATGTTATCAGATTAAGTTGGTCATGTAGTAATGTACACTCTATGTGGTGGATTGTGTTCTTTTATTTACAAATTATTATTTTACTTAAGCGTTGTTTCCACATAGCGATTTTTATTAGTCGTTTTGTCTTTTTACTGTGTTCGCATAAGTTTTGATTTGTTTATTTGCAAGTTTTACATTATATATAAATTCTTTCTGCAGGTATCGAGTGTATGGGCAACAGGTGTCAGGTATTGGCCACAGAAGACTTTGTGGTGCCGTTGTTGAAGCGTCCCCGGCTGAAGGAGAAATACCAGCAGTACGCCTTCGCTGACTACGTGCGCAGCCACCCACAGCTCAGGTTCTGCCCGGGACCTAACTGTAATATTGTGGTGCAAGCTAAGGAGAGTCATGCCAAGAGGGTTAATTGTTCTTCCTGCAAAACACAGTTCTGGTGAGCTAACTAAAGACATGTGTGTGTGTGTATTTACTGTACCTAATTGTAGTATACAGGAGTTGAGCTTTTTAGGCTCGTATTGTCCCGCTTTCTAAGTTACAAGTATCTAACTTTGCTTTAAAAATATGAATAGTTACTCAGTTACTTGTTCGTCAAGGGGAATCCACGCAATGCGAGCTAAGCTCATTATTATCGCGCCTCCTTAACTGGGAATGTATTGCGTGAAATGCATGTTAAGTGTTTTATGTACTGTTGGAATGGCTGTGGATGTGTGTGTAGTCTGTATTTAGCCAATTGGCGACAACGGAAACGAAGGCTTAGGGTGGATCTGTATGGTACCATTCTCACTATAGACGGTACCGTCTCGCCCGAAGGCTTAGGTAGCCATCAGCTTAGGTGAACCATATGATACCCATCTCGCCTTGTACCATTTTTGCCAACCCCAGATGGGACGTCACAACGTCGTCCACTTATTCCCGGTACCTATTTACAGCTAGGTGAACTGAGGCTAACACATGAAAGGAGACAAGCCCAATTTGTCTCCGCCCGGCCGGGGGATTGAACCCCCGACCCCTCGTGTGTGAGACGAGAGCTCTACCTACTAGGCTACGGGCTGTGTGTGTGTGTGTGTTACTATTGGAATTGCATTATTGGTAGAAATTGTTATCGATACTTAAGGACTCCTTTTGGATGTAATACTAGGTTACTGTGAGAACTTCTAGTGGAAAATAGATATAACCGGTACTTGCTGCATGAACTTCTTTTCTTAACCCATTCAGTGTGGGCATATTTGGGATATTTAGGGCATATTCAGGCACTCCTGAATAATTAATCAAGTGCCTGCATGAAAAGAAATGTATTCTGCCAAAAACTAGGCAAAAATAGCTTCAAAATGACACCAGAACGAGCTTCGTAGCTTGGTCTCTGGGTCTTCTGAGTGACCTAGATGTGTGTGAATTTGTGTTATTTTTTTGTGTGTTCATTGTTTTTTTCTTTTGTGCTGTGTTGTCCCTGTTCGAGCTCTGTCTTGAGTCGGCCACCCCCAGATAAATACAAAAAGAAAAGGAGGAGGGGGGGGGGGGAAATAGGCCTGAGTAAATTGATAGAAATAGATAGATAACAAAAACATGTATTAAAATTAAAATGTAAAACTTGCAAACTAAACAAACCAAAATTGGGACAAGGACAATATAAAGTCAAATTAAATTATCAAAATCGCTATGTGGAAACAACGCTTACTAAAATGAAAATTATTAAATAAAAGAACACAATCCACCACATAGGGTGTACATCACTACATGAGCAAGTTAATCTGTTTCCCAAGCAAACCAATCGCACATATAACAACGCACTATCGTCACGTTAAAGGAAGTAGTCAAGTTTGGGAAGTCCGGGACGTTCTGGCAAATTTTACTAAACTCTGCATGAATAAAGAAACTACATGTTAAATGTCAAAATATTATTTAAAATCAAATTTGCAACATGACAAGACATTAACAATAGTAAAAAATACAAATATTGATAAGATATCTATACTATTACAAAATAATATAAAATACAGTACAGCACTCACTAACGATAGTGCTATCGGGTAGGTAACCTGTAAGCATAGCATGCTTCAAGTGACCCCTATCAATAACTACCCTACAAATAACCTACATTTATAGCACAAATAAACTAAGGAAATCGCAAAAGTAAGCAATTGATACTATCGACAATGAATACATATAATATAAAGAGAAATAATTGCAAAATATGAAGTAACAACAGATTTAAACAAAGAGTACTCTTTTAACAAGAACAATAAATTTAAAAAATCATCAATATTAATATAATAATAATAATAATAATAGAAAAAGAAAAAGATAAACAATAAATACAGACAAAAAGTAAGCAGAGGTTATACAAGAAACTTCAAGTTAAAAATGCTTGATTAAAATTATTGATGTCAAATTTTAGAATACAGTCACAATAATTGACCCTAAAAAGATTAAATTTATGGAACAATTTACTTGCCTCAAAACCTCTGTCCACTAAGAGTCTGTATAGTAACCTAGCTCTAGCCCAAAAGTCATCTACTTTAGTGCAGATTTTACAAAATCTTATTAATTGGGAATAAAAAACAATTATAAGTTATTTTACTATCGATATTACTACTAGGGAAAGGAAAGTTTATTACGTTAAAATTAAAATCATCAACTTTGTGATATACTTTAAGTATGCACTGTTCATTAACAATCTCTATATTTATATCAAGAAAATTTTCAACTTTATAATTTACGTTACATTGTGTGAGGGGAATAGAATTAGGGTAAATAAGTTTAGCAACTTGATTAAAATTTAACAAATTGCAAACAAGAATATCATCAATATATCTACTATTATTACTTAACAGTTTAGCAAGTGCTAATTTTTTCTGGAATTTTATTTTTCTTGCTACTGTCAACTAAGTCTTTTATATATTTAAATTCTAAAGCAAGCAAGAATAAGTCTGCAATTAAAGGGCTAGCATTTCCACCCATAGGAATTCCTAATATTTGTTTGAAAATGTACGGCCCGAATCTAACATAAGTATTGAAAAGGAGGAATTTAAGGGCATCTTTAAGTTTAGTTCTATCAAAATATACAGAACTAGTGGGAGTAGAGCTAAGTGATGCATTATTAAAATATGTATAAACATTTATGAAATAATTACCATTCCTAACGAACCTGTCAAAGTGCAAATCTATAATAAAGCAAAGCTCTGAATATACTAAATCTAAAGGCAAATTGGTATACAAAGTTGAAAAGTCGAAGCTATGTACCGAGGTAACTTTCGGCATGGTATTTATTTTATCAATAACTTCTAACGAATTGTCAACACTCCAATAATAGTTAATGCCAGTTCTTCTCATGATGGTATTACAATATCTTTTATGAGTACTTTTAATGTATTTTAAGCAATTTACTACTTTGTCTGATAGAGTTTTAGTGGTAGCAAATTTTGCTCCGGCAATAAAGCGATATTTATAAGGTCTTTTATGAAATTTAGGTAACATGTATAATTTGCAATGCACTTGTTCTTATCAGAAAGTTTAATATCAAATATTATATTTTTCTTGGTATGTTCATCGATTAAGTTATCAATATTCAGATTATTTTGAATTTCATAAACAGAATTACCGCAAATATTTTTACGTAATATGTTACCCTTAATACCTAATTCTTTTTTCATATTTTCAAGATAAAATTTCTTACATGTGAAGCTATAATTATTGCTGGCTTTATCTACTGTAGTGATTACAAAATGTTTATGTAAATTTATTAAATCAGCTTTAAGCTTATTATAATTATAGTCTATAAAATCTGAAAGATTAGAAAGATTAAATTCATTTTTAAGCGAGAAAATTTTATTTCTAATTAACTTAATTAATAATTTAGACCATGCTTCTAGTTCTCTCGCATTGCAGCACGCAATTTTTAACAATTTATCTTTTAATTTATTGACTGAAAAAACAATATCTTTTAAAATTATGTCCCATGTTACTTTATTACTCCCTATTCTAAATTTAAACCCTTTACGACATAGCTCCGCTAATTTGTCGTTTGCAAAATGTTTTAACTAGTTCTACATCACCTGTTAATATGTGATATATCGGACTATAAATGAACTTTGCTAGTGCATCACGTCTGCTAGCTGGCATATCCATGACTCTTTCACACACGCATTTATTATTATTGAAAATATCATTATTAGTGAGTACTAATTCTGTTATGTGTTTCAGCTACAAGTGTGGCGCCAACTACCACGCACCGACCGACTGTGATATCATAAAGCGTTGGCTCACCAAATGTGCCGACGACAGCGAAACAGCCAACTATATCAGCGCACACACCAAAGATGTAAGATTATGTTCTGTTTGTTAACCCCTTCTGCACCGGTGACGTCTTTTTACATTTGATTTCAGCTACATTTATGTGATTATAATGTAAAACTTGCAAAATAAACAAACCAAAACTTAGACGAACACAGTAAAAAGACAAAAAAATTATCAAATTCGCTATGCGGAAATATTTTAGCAAAATAATATAAATAAAAGAACGCAATCCACCTCATAGGGTGTACATTACTACATGAGCAAGTTAATCTGTTTCCCAAGCATTTTATGAAGCTTAAGAAGGATATATGGTAGCATAGATAACAGGATGGTAGCTAAAATGATTGAGATAGTTTGAAGTCTTTTAACCCTCTCCGACATATGACATGATTTTGAGCCGATTAGGGATACTTTAAAGCCTTTGTTACCATCAGGGGTATTTAGAAACCTTTAGTTTAGTTACTTCAACCTCTGCAGTTGTCTTTGAGTTAGCTGTGGGCAGAAAACTAATTTTGGAGGTAATTATAAGAGTGAGAGACCTCTACTTAGTATTGCTAATCTGGCAACCTCTGCGTCATATGAGTCTGAAGGGGTTATGGGGAGACTCCTTCCTAACTGAACAAAATTGTCTAATAGTTGCTAGAATATAATATAAAGTATATCACCGGTACAGAAGGGATTAAGGATGTTCTTCAGCAGCAAGATATTCAATTAAAATGTAAAACTTGCAAACTAAACAAACCAAAATTGGGACAAGGACAATATAAAGTCAAATTAAATGATCAAAATCGCTATGTGGAAACAACGCTTACTAAAATGAAAATTATTAAATAAAAGAACACAATCCACCACATAGGGTGTAACATTACTACATGAGCAAGTTAATCTGTTTCCCAAGCAAACTAATCGCACATATAACAACGCACTATCGTCACGTTAAAGGAAGTAGTCAAGTTTGGGAAGTCCGGGACGTTCTGGCAAATTTTACTAAACTCTGCATGAATAAAGAAACTACATGTTAAATGTCAAAATATTATTTAAAATCAAATTTGCAACATGACAAGACATTAACAATAGTACAAATACAAATATTGATAAGATATCTATACTATTACAAAATAATATATAAAATACAGTACAGCACTCACTAACGATAGTGCTATCGGGTAGGTACCTGTAAGCATAGCATGCCTCAAGTGACCCCTATCAATAACTACCCTACAAATAACCTACATTTATAGCACAAATAAACTAAGGAAATCGCAAAAGTAAGCAATTGATACTATCGACAATGAATACATATAATATAAAGACAAATAATGCAAATATGAAGTAACAACAGATTTGAACAAAGAGTACCCTTATAACAAGTGCAATAAATTTAATAAATCATCAATATTAATATTAATAATAGAAAAAGAAAAAGATAAACAATAAATACAGACAAAAAGTAAGCAGAAGTTATACAAGAAACCAAGTTTAAAAATGCTTGATTAAAATTATTGATGTCAAATTTTAGAATACAGTCACAATAATTGACCCTAAAAAAGATTACATTTATGGAACAATTTACTTGTCTCAAAACCTCTGTCCACTAAGAGTCTGTATAGTAACCTAGCTCTAGCCCAAAAGTCATCTACTTTAGTGCAGATTTTACAAAATCTTATTAATTGGGAATAAAACAATTATAAGTGATTTTACTATCGATATTACTACTAGGGAAAGGAAAGTTTATTACGTTAAAATTAAAATCATCAACTTTGTGATATACTTTAAGTATGCACTGTTCATTAACAATCTCTATATTTATATCAAGAAAATTTTCAACTTTATAATTTACGTTACATTGTGTGAGGGGAATAGAATTAGGGTAAATAAGTTTAGCAACTTGATTAAAATTTAACAAATTGCAAACAAGAAAATCATCAATATA
This sequence comes from Paralithodes platypus, assembly GCA_032716605.1. NCBI lineage: Eukaryota > Metazoa > Arthropoda > Malacostraca > Decapoda > Lithodidae > Paralithodes > Paralithodes platypus. The sequence goes on along the minus strand of CM064527.1, from coordinate 43,542,871 downwards.
TCTACTATTATTACTTAACAGTTTAGCAAGTGCTAATTTTTCTGGAATTTTATTTTCCTTGCTACTGTCAACTAAGTCTTTTATATATTTAAATTCTAAAGCAAGCAAGAAAAGTGCAATTAAAGGGCTAGCATTATAAAATTATATTATTAGCAAATTATAAAAGTTCATTAAGGGGGTCACTGGCTTTTATGATCTTTCTCTCCATTTTTATCTTTCTCTGACTTGTATCCATTCGGCCCCATTCAGCCTACTGTTATAAGACTTTTACCCCCCATCCAGGTGTCAATATTTTCCTGGCGAGCGGTAGCGAGCCAGCATATTTTGAATTTTGTTTTTGACAGCAGGCTAAATTTGTAAATTTTTGATAGAAAAAATTTCTCTGCGAAACCGGAATCTCCATACAATGCTTGCTCGCTTTCGCCGCCTTGAGAAATCGAGACCTGGATGGGTTAAACGTCTAAAAACAGTTGGCTGAATGGGGCCGAATGGATACAAGCCAAAGAGAGGAGAGAAATAGAAAACAAGCGAGGTGGGGTCCCTTAACCCTTTCCCTGCGGGTGACGTTCTTGAACGTCCTGGCAATTTGCAGCAATTTCCAGCCTTTAACCCATGGGATCCGGAGGCCTCATATGAGGCAAAACGTATTTTGATTAGGAATCCGGGAGGCCTCATATGAGGCAAAATCAAAATCAAAGTTTTAAATGGCGCGGGCGGAATTTTGTTTGTACGTGGGCTACCGCAGCGCCACCAAGCACAAACTAACAGGCAGCATCAGTTCTTAGTGCACATCCAAGATGGATGGAGGTAATCCAACAAAAATCGCTGTGTCCGAATCGCCGCCCGCCGCCACGTACTGTACGCCTAACAAAAGCAAGGCTAAAACGACCAAGAAAACAGTGCTTAGTCCCGATGGTGTTGCACACACTCTGGAAGAACTAAGCAAATATAGTGAACCAAGTGAATATAGTGAACTGAGTGAACTTGGGAGTGACTTTGACGAAGAACAAGTGGTTAGTGAAGATGAGGGTGAAGTGGCGGATGGATTAGAGTTTCTGGCTTTATTAGTACCGATGAGGACGATAATGACGAGGATAATGACGATAGTGAATGCGGTACTCGTGAATATAGTAAACTGAGTGAACTTGGGGTGACTTTGACGATGAAGAAGTGGTTAGTGAAGATCCGGTACCGTACGCTCGCCTATCCTAGCCTAGCCTAGTAAGTGAAAGTGACACACAAATGTATAACAAGTATAATAATTCAATAATAACAGTGAGTGACAACAATTCATAACAAGAAAAGTAATAGTGAAAGTGACACAATAATATCCAATAACAGTGAAAGTGCCGAAAATATGTTATAAAAAGTTTCACATAACTCATAATGGTTTGTAAAAGAAATAAATGACACAATAACTATGACATTATCACCATACAAACATATAGTCTACCGGTACCAAAGCCACCGAAGCAACGAGTGACTTAGTGCGTGCTAGCCAGGGCCGCGGCGAAGCGTTCGGACACAGGCGAAAATACGCGGGAAATTACCTCCATTCCCATCATCATATCGGCAACCACTTGTCGTAGCGATGTCAACTCATCGGCAGTCTACAGACGAAGGTTGCTTCTACACTATGCAATTTAGTTGACTGCTCTAGGTGGTCTCAATCAGTAGATATCGAATTATGAAGATAGCCATTTTTCAGGAATACCCCCGGACATGACGATTGCCTCATATGAAGGCCCCCGGATCCGGAGGGTTAAAAGCCTGTAAAAAACCGTAAAATCGAAGTGTCAGTGGGCGGGAGCGTGAGGGCCCACCTCCGAGCCTCAGAGCAGCCAGCGGCCCACTGAGGTAGACTGTCTCGCGCGGGTCTCTCACTGCCTCTCACAACAGTATTGCCGAGCGAGCGAATGCTAATAAATAGCGGGTTTCCCGCGTTTCTATGGCACCGCTGCGGGTGAACCAGGCCACCTACGAGGCCCGTTTTGGTCTCATTTGAAACTATTTTCGCCTAGTTTCGGCAGAATACCTTCATTTAATGCAGATGCTTGATTCATAATTCAGGAGTCCCTGAATATGCCCTAAATAGCCCAAACACCCTGCAGAGAAAGGGTTAAGATAATTGATATACAATGTCTGGACATCAAGCATTTAGGATTTTATATTGTAAGAAGGAGAAACGATGGACTAAGGAATATCATTCTAGAGTTTACTTGTTAAGTAAGAAGAAGACTGAAAGTGGTTTACTGCTGGGTTAGAGAATTGACCACTTGCGAGTTTCAGGCTATAAGGAAGTTGGAGCTGTAGATATTTAGCAGCATTACCAGCTAAATGTTGTAGTGCATTTATAAACCCATTAAATTCCATTAATTATACTTTCTATCCATCAGAAACCTACATAATTATTGAATTTCTGTTTTATATCGATGTTTACAGCTTTAACTTCCTTATAGAACGAAACTCGCAAGTGGTCAATTGGACAGAATAGGGGCAAGAGTGTTAAAAGGCGGGTACCACCTACTCTCTGTAAGGGGGAGGTATACACTGAATTAGCTCTGAAGAAAATTGATAGGAGAGAGAGAGATTAACCCTCCAGCCCCGGCTATTGTATTCTATAATTTCCCCGAAACCCGGGGGTTTTGGCCGAAAAACTTCTACGCCTAGGCTACCGTATCTTTGTTATTTTAACTGCTTCCGCATTCCCGCGCATCCCCAAGCGTAGATGTGTTTCGTACCTGTAGAATGGCATTGAGTAGAGCTCTCTAATTCAACTGGTTCAGTTGTAATGACAATTTCCGTGGAGAGAACTTTGTGGCAATATCAGCCACTTTTCAATACTTTTCACTACTTAACAATAACACACACCCACACACGAACAAGCGACGCCTCTCCTTCTTGTGGTTGGAGATGCGCGGCGTCGAACCGGCTGTTGGTTACAAGCGTCGGACGGACGCCTCGCACACCAAACTTACAGGCTTTCAAGCTGCCGGTGCCTCAGAGCCCTACCGGGTTCTGCAGGTGCATTTGTTATGGGTTTCTCAGAGCCCAACCGGGTCTGGTGATACTGTAGAACATTTTCGGAAGTTAAAGAGTGAATTTGTATTTTGTGTGTTCATTGTTTTCTGTGTGTTGTCCCTATTCTGGCTCCGTCTTCATTCCCCCCCCCCCCCCCCCCCCCCCCCGAGTAGATAGATAGATAGAAAAGAGATTGGAAGAGACTAATGTACGGGTATTTTATAATTATTAACTTTATCATTCCAGTGTCCCCAAGTGTCACATCTGCATCGAGAAGAATGGCGGGTGCAACCACAATTGCAATGCTACCACTGCAAGCATGACTTCTGCTGGATGTGTCTGGGGTGCTGGAAGACCACGGGTCGGAGTATTACGAGTGTTCCCGCTACAAGGAGAACCCCAACATTGCCAATGAGCCTGCCCACGCTCAGGCCAGGGAGGCACTCAAGAAATACCTACACTACTATGAACGGGCCAGTCAAAATACTTAATGTTTTAGTGTGATAATGTCAGTGTGGTTTTCAGTGGTGTTGTTTGTTTTTCTTGCCTAGAAAGTGTATCGCCTCAGTTTGAAGCTGTCAGGATGGTTGATGTGTGGTCCGGGGCGACATTAAGTAACTATGGCTCTGTAACAGTATTTGGAAGCATTGTGCTTCTCCCACCACTCCTATATGGATCATAAGAGGAAGAAAGGGGGGGGTAGGGCTGGGGGCTCGCGGCTCGCACATTTTGCTGTGTTGCAGCTAGGGACTCTTCTCTCAGTTTATATTTTTTTCTTGTCAGTTTATATTATTAAGAGTGCCACCTTTGGTTGACCATACCTCACACGGGCTTGCCCGGTACATGTCTGTCATGCATGCATAAGCTATACCAGTATATTAATTGAACTAAAAAATATTTTATTCATAGCTGAAAATATAATGTTTTGACAGTGTTAATATAATCCCAGCCCTTAATGTAATGATAGCATCTTTATAATGACAGTGGGAGAACCATAGTAAGTCCCTGAAGCTGGAAGAGGAGACGTTAGCCAATCCGTGAGAGGATCCAGAACAAGGTGATGGCCGGCACTGGTACATGGATCGACTGGCAGTATCTACTCGACGCCGCGGCACTGTTGGCACGCTGCCGCTACACCCTGCAGAACACTTACCCCTTCGCATACTACCTCGAGGCCGGGTCTAGGAAAGATCTGGTAATTTTTTGTTTAATTCTGTCTTGTTTAACTGTGTTGTGGTGTAATGGATTAGATGCTTATGTTCTGGGTGTGGTGTCCAGAGTTCTAATCCCTGGAGGACCATATGCTTTCATTAGTTAATTCAAGTACATTGGGGTTGTAATTGATGATTATGTTAAGAACGGTTGTTACTTATTAGATTAGCGATATTGTCAACCCTGCAGAAGACCGTGCAACATGAAAAGCTGTCATTAACCCTTCCAGCCCGGCTGTCCTTTTATAAGGACACCGCGGCAGATAGGCAGGCCCGGGTGTCCTTATAACAGGCAGTAAGCTTGAAACCTATTCAGCTTGGTCTGAACGCCGTGTGTCCGACGCATGTAAACAAGCCGGTCATTGCATCACCGCACCTCCGAAAACAAGAAGGACGTCGGATCAATGTTGTTGTATGGTATGACGATATTAGTGTCTGAAAAGCTCCGATATTGTCAACACCCTGGAAAAATTCGATCCACAGAAATTGTCATCACAACTGAACCCGTTGCTCTACTCAATGCCAGTCTACAGATTGGAAACAGCACGACGTTTAGGGATGCGTGGGAAATTTCTAGCAGTTAAATAACCAAAGATACGGTTAGCCTAGGCCTAGACGTTTTTTTTGGCCAAATCGCCCGGGTATCTGACGCTGTCCTTAGGAGGGGCCCCCGGGGGGGAAGGGTTAAGGGGGATGGTTCACTTTTTGGGCGATTTTTGCATGTATTCATTTTTTCTAGTTTCCTCCCTAGACCTCCCCTCAATTAAAAAAACACATCCATTAGATCCCCCTTCTAGATTAATTTGTACATTTTTGGTAGAAAATTTCCCGGACAGAGGCCGGTTCTTCCAACATTACAGGCTCACTATCGTTCGCCAGGGAAAAAATCGACACCTAAATAGCATCGAAAGGTCTACACTATTAACACGAGAGTTGATAATTGGGGTGAAAGGTCTTAAAAATAGACTACTAATGGGGGCAACGCCTTAACATCTGAACAACTAATGGGGTCGAAAACATGAGGCAGACAATGTGTCCAGAAAAACGGCCCATCTCCCTTAAGTGACCATGGCATACCCGTGGCAAAACCTGGAAACTGCCTTGCAATCGGATACCTAGCAATTGAGCCTATAATGAAAGGGGGATACAGCAATGCGGTACCTTACTATGGGATGTTGCAAGTTTGATCCTCGCTGTTTGAAGATCATTGGGACACTCATCCCCTTGGCTGCAATGGCAGAGATCCGAGAGGTGCAGCTAAACCAATGTTGGCATTATATGATCCGATTGTCAGCATTCACATGATATAATTACTAATGTGAAGTGCGGCATGAGGATCAGCATAATTGAGTTTAATTACACTGGTTACAGACAAACCACTCACAGCCACTCCAACATTACAGTAACATTCAACATACACTTTCACTTGTGTACACATTTAAAAGCCATTTAGAACTGGAGTTTACAGGCGTATATAAGCCTCTTGCAGGATCTTCTCTAAACAAGACACTAGATCGGGGACACTCTCTCATCCTAAAGCGGGTTAGACTGTGGGCTGATTGTGTGTGTCTTTCAGTGAGTAAAGCCGCTATCACACGGAAAGCTGTCACCAAGCATAACAGCCTTTTGCCCTGAGAACAATTTGGCCCATCACTTTGGGTAATTATCACATGGTAACCTAGTCAGTTTTGCCTAGTAGAGAAAGACACCATGAATATTAATACTATCATGAATTGACAATAACATATTTTAGGAAATATGCGCATTGGAAGAGCACAAAATATGGTACAAGAGAAATCTTAGTCAAATGAACTCTGGGTTTTTCCAGCTATGCCTATAAAGAATATGATAGATAGATAGATTAGATATATAGATAATTAATATAGTAATTTGCAAACTTTATAAGTACACGTAGTATGTATGTAGTGAATATACTCAGGCACATACCCGATAGCTGGGGATGGCCGACTTCGAGACAGAACCTGGAAACCTGCCACACACACCCGAACCAACCACAGCATATTAAACCAACAATACACAAAAATTAACACACACCTCTTGGGTCTCTCAGAAGAACCCAGGATTCCTAAGCCCCTTTAGTGCTCCAGCAAGCCAAAAGATTCCCAGGTCCCAGACCTCCCGCAAGGTTCCAGTCTCATCGCTTAGACAAAAAAGCGAATATCACCATTCCCACATTTCCGCCCCGCACGTTCAAACATCCAGAGCAATGACCCGTGCATATATACACTGGCTCCCAAGTGTAACTACTAAGCATAATTTTATGCACCAAATTCCCATTTATATACACATCTCCCCCGGTATACAGTATTAATTTGATTAGATCTATTTAGCTTGTTGAGGCATAGATTTTATGACACAAACCCTTTGGGTGCGCATCATTTGCCCGAACCAATGATTAGTTAAAAAGGGTTCTGGCTTTGCCCAGTGAAGCACCCTAGTATGGAGTTTTTGGCCAAAAGTTGCTTTGTTACTCATCGAAATGTAGGCCCATGTGGATTAGCCGCTTTAAGTTTGAGGTTTGAATATGAACGAATGTCTGTATAATACATACACAGTGTTGATTTGCTTAGTCTTCAGCAAATCATTATTCATCTTTTTCTCTCTCAGCTTCAATTGACCACCTGTCTGTGCATCTGACTGTAACTTCATTAACTGTCTTGAATGGTGTAATTGGTTAGAGTGTGTAAGTTCTGTATGAAGATGTCCTAGGTTTCAATCCTGGGAGAATCACATACTTTCATTGATTTCAAGTTGGGGTTTTAATTGGTGTTAAGAAACGATTTTGTAAAACAAAACAAGTATAAAAATAAAAGATTAAGTGACAATCAATAGAGTTTTTGGAAATGTCCTAATACCATTCTTTTGGACATAGTTTGAAAAGACTGGTGTCTTTCTTCCTGAAAGTTGCAATATTGGACAGGGTCCTTCCCTGATCAGTGTCACTAATGTGTTAATTATTTGACTTTCAAATGCAGTTTGAATTATAAGCCCATTTAGAGGCAGAAATAGCATACCTTTTTCTAAATATTTTGTATCTCTGTGCAGTTTGAGTATCGGTGGAATGAAATATATATTTCCTATATTTTTTACAGTTTGAGTACCAGCAGGCCCAAACACTGGAGGCAGATATTGAGAACCTGTCGTGGTAAGATTCGATTTTAGTGCGATGAGCGGTAGATGGACAGCACCGGTTGGTGACCTAGAGAACCAGATGGATTATAGTGGAGAAGCGGCGAACCATACTTTTGATCGAACTTCCTGCAAGTAAGGATAAGGCCGAGCGGGCTAGTTTTGGCTAGAAAACGCACGGTTTACACCACGTCACAGTTATATGGTGTTTCTTTTTCTTATCTTTCTGGCAATCTTTTCGGTACTGTTTTATACTGCTAACATTTGACGGACAGTTGTCTTTAACCATTGGTAGTAACCCTCCAGCCTCAGGCTTATGATTCCATATATATTTCCCCAAATCCGGAGGGTTTTGGGCCAAAACATACGTCTACGCCTAGGCTACCGTATCTTTGTTCTTTTGGACTGCTTGCCCGCATATCCCACGCGCATCCCCAAGCGTAGATGTGTTTCGTACCTGTAGAATGGCGTTAAAGTAGAGCTCTCTGAAGGAAACTGGTTCCGTTGTGATGACGATTTCATTGGAGATAAAATGTGGGCCAAAAACAGCACCCCACAGTTTTACACTACTATTCCGCTACTTATACAATAACATACAGGCACACGACGAAACAAGTGACGCCACTCCCTTCTTGTGGTCGGAGATGCGCGGCGTCGGTCCAGCCTGCTGTTGTTTACATGCGTAGGTTTACGGACGCCTCGCACTCCCAAGCTTACAGGCTTTCAAGCTGCCCGGAGCCTCAGAGCCCTACCGGGTTGCTGCTTTGGGGGTGTTTGGTTATGGGTGCCTCAGAGCCCTACCGGGTCCCTGAGGGGTTAAGGACTACTAAAGGTCTGCCCTTTAGTGCATGTTTCTTCTTAACCTATAAAACGGCGAGCTAGGGGGTTATTGAACTCGATGCCCTTTCTGGGCGAGCATATTAAGGCTCCATCATGCCTAGCAATCGTCATTTTACGATAACATATCGTTATTACTTATTCATATGCGCCTATTTTACCCGTTCACTAAATGAAGATGAGTAACCTGTAACAAGAATAAAACAAGTGGTGGACACTATAATGTTTCTGGGTCAAAATCGCGAATATAACATTTGAGCAGCCCATTCATGAATTATGGAGCAAATTGAGGGCAACCCCTCCCTTCACTATGGCCTCAAGCCTGACTGAAGCTTACTCATTCACGTACACTCGCTTGTGTAAACACAACCCGCTCTAGGCCATCATAAGCACATGCCTCCCATACATTTTGCTAATGTTAGCACCAAAAACTATATCCAAACGAACTTAGTGCATATTGTACGGGGAAAATAATTGGTGATAATTAGAAGGGGGAGGGGGATTGTGGAGATATGATATGAGGTATAGGAAAAAAAATAAAAATATATAATAATATTTTAGTGCTACTGTGGCCGTTTTAAATTTTTTGTTTGTTTGAGGTCCCACCCCCCTGCTGTTCCCTCTTAAGAGCCTTTGCCCGACCCTCCGCCCAGTCAAACTTCCTTATGAGCTTTTTTCTCAGCCGTTTGCCGGGTTAACGAATGAAGGGTCAGTCAACTAAAGACCTTATGGGCAGGTACCCTAAACTGCTTTGTCATTTGGATTTTTCTGGATAAGGGAAGTAGGGTCAGGATTGCATATTTAGTTCCGAAGCCTTGACTTTCTAGTTAAGCAGAATATCACACATGGTTGCTGTAGGGTTGGCTTAATATAGAGGTTTTGACAAGAGATTCGGCATGGTTGAACCATGTTCCGTTTATATGGGCTGGCCTGGTTTAAGTTTGTTAAAATATCTGACTCCAACAGTTGGCTCGAACCATGAACATTTTATAGAGTTAAGCTTTCAGTCAGACTCTACCAACAGCAGTCACCCTCCAGCTGGGTGGCTGCCCAAAGTATAGGTGTCAGGACCGGGATAGTTTTGGTTTTAAGTTGGATTATGAATATGACCGACAGGGTTTATACAGGAAAATTTACAAGAAAAATTGCATTGGCCATCCTGTCACTCCAAAGACATTAATATGAACTGTTAAGCTTAACTTTTAATTTTGTTTGTTGTTTTGTTGATTGTTGTGTTGTTGTTCCCCAAGCTGCCTGGCTGTAACAGGCCCCAAGGCTCCCTAAGCAATGCCATAGTCCATAACCGAGCGCCTCCCCACAGAACCCCTCCCCGCGGACCACAATAAAGCCTGGGTGACCGGAAGCCACTCCATGGCGGGGAGGCTGAGGAGGGTGCGGAATACGCACCTGGGAAACCAAGCCCCACCCAGGGCCCTGTGTCCCCTCAGGCAATTATGAAGAGAAAGTTGAGGGGCAAGGGGAAAAATGGTGTGAAAAAACTCTTTGGCTTCCAATCTTGGAGATTTGGGAGGGTCAATCACGTTCGAGTACGCCGTCACCTTGAGATCTATGAACCACATAAATATAAGTTAACAGGAACAGTCAGAGTATGAGGCTATGGGTATATGGAAGATATTGCTCAGTTCTTTCCACATCTGATAGAACAGGCCCATCACCCCCACTTTTAGTTTGTTTATATACATACATACAAGTTTTAAAGACCGCTTCAATACACAGAGAGTGTGGTTTTAGTCTCTTTACTGTAGTCACTACCATTATAAAGACTTGCCACCACACAGCCCCCACCACCCCAAAATTTCAATCACAGTGTCCCGAATGTTGGTTTTATAGTGCTAACAGTGGTCTCAGCAAGTACTACCTCAGACAAAGTTCCCCTTTCCCCCCGGAAGCCCTTTCACCTGGCTGTACAGGTATATATATGAACAGTAATAATTCGATGATTTCTGAAAACGAAGCCTAAGGTGTTATGATTGGGTTTGAATAGTTTCTTGATTGCACTGCCTGAAGACCAAAAAAGTTGCTGTAGGCTAAAAGCTGGTTGTTGGTGAAACCCGCCGGTGGTAATGGGTGGTCCACCTGCTGCCGCCTTTTTTGTGGTGTGTTTTTTTTTTTTGTTTTTTTTGTGTGTGGTGTGTTCATTTTCTTTCTCTCCTTTTCGCCTTTTCTATTTTTGCTCTTTCTCTGACTTGTATCCTATTACTAAGGCAAGACAGGAAAATAAATCAGAGCATATAACAAGGAAGAAATGCATATGACCAAGAAAAAGCTGGTTTGAAAGGGCAGTTGTTTGTGTAGGGGTACATGGAAGATCAAGGAGAGTGGTTTTTCAGTGTCTTCGTGAGGGAGGCCACTGGACAGGGATAGGTGGTTAATCTTGTATGGAGATATAGGAGGACTACTCATTATGAATGATAATGGAGTGAGAAAAGTGAGGGATATGGAGACAGTGAAGCGACGAGGTCCATGAAATGTAGTGGATGGAGGACGAATATGGAACTGGGAAGGGCAGGTGTTTGAGGAGGTCAGTAGGATAGGTAGATATTAAAAGGGGAGAGATGAGACCTATATTTGGGTACAGTTTAAAACTAGTGGCAGTGGCAGATGACTGTGACATAATTTTAAGTTGGAGTCTAAATATACAAATGAATAAACTGAAATCCACATAAGACTAAAGAAGGATTTGGCGTATAGAACAAAAGGAAAAAAAATAAGGGAATTATAAGAAAAGGCTAGATCGAAAATCATTGTGAAAGTTGGGGAACGGGAGGATAAGGACTTTTTTTTTAGGCTGGAGAATGAGGGACGGAAAAGTGGTAGGAAGTGGTTTATAAGAGTAGAAGTGAAGGGGAGATCAGGGAGGGATATTAAGAAGAGAAGTGAAGGGGAGTGTGTTGACGGCGGAGGAGCAACGGTGGTGGAGGTTTTATTCCTTGGATGGTCACAGGGGGTTGTAGAGGAGCAGGAGACAATCCAAAGGGTGGTGCAGACCCAGTAGTGCTAACGGGGGAGTAGGGTACGGACTGGAGGAGCGGGGATGTGTGTAGTATTGCTGAAGGGAATGGTAGATGGCTCAGGATTATGTTTAATCAAACTGTGGATGTGTTTACCCAGGACAAAAAAAAGAGAACTGATATGTAGGTTGTCAGGCTGAAGAGGAAAAACCTGATGGTCATAGCCCTACAGGAAGTAAGGACCAAAAACTGCTAGAATTGAAAGGGAACTGTGGAATATAGTTTTGGAGGGTTTTGAGGTTTATATGAGAGAAATGCCGATTAGAGCAGAGGTCAGAAGATGGACTGTGTTATTTATGTACAGAAAAGAGCTCAAGGTTAATGAGGTGTGATATGAGACAGCAGCAGTATTGTGGAGGTACTTTGTGTTATTGAAAGTAAAATGTGCAAGGGTTAGGATCATGTGTCTTTTATTGCCTCTATATATAGAAGCCCAAATAATAGCAGGGGCGAGGATGATAACCTACTGAAAGCAATGGAGGAAATAGATAATAGAGCGAAACAAATATAAATTTTGATTGGAGATTTTCAATTTGCCAAGGATCACACTGGGCAAATTGTACTACTCCAGCGGGACAGGGTAGTGCCTGGAAAACCTCTAAGTTTATAGAGTAAAGTGAGAGATTGTTTTTTAACGCAACATATTATAGAGCATGGACTAAGATATAGAGATGGGTAACGCAGGGGAGTGTACTTGCATTGTGATTTTTAGCAACTGAGATGGATATAGTGGAACAGGTTTAATGTTGGATAGCACCTATAGGTCGTAGTGACCATGCCTGTATAAGACTTAGTTGTAACATTAAATCAGAGAGGGATAATAGAAGCAATAGAAAAATAATACATGTATGATAGAGCAGATTATGAGCTGCTGAGAACGTGTGTTTTGACATTGCCTGGGGGGAATACTTGAACGGTTAAGACGCTGAATGAATGTGGAGGAAAATTAGAGTCAAACTGGAGAAGGCGGTATCCAAAAGTGTACGCAGTAAGGGAATATAAGGATAAAACAAAATTGAGGAAAAGAACGACAACCCAGCATTGCCAATGAAAAGAAAGCTTTTGGAACTTGAGTAGAAGACAGACAATTAATTGTGGGACAGAATTAAAATTGTTAAAAAAGAACAGGGGGTCTATTATAGACGCTAAAAGCAGTGGATCTGGAATGCAGACAAATAAACAATAAAATAAGGTGGTAAATAAGGAGGGGGGTGAATGATATGAGAGAGAGATTGCTAGAAATGTGAAGGATAATCCAAAAATATTGTGGAAGTACATTCAAGTAACAGTTAACACGAAGAGTAGGGATCCCAGAGCTGGTAAGGGGGGTTGAATGATGGGAGTAGAGCGGAGACGGATAAGGAGAAAGCAGAGGTGCTGGGGAAATACTTTGGGTGGGTACTAACATTGGAGTCGAATGATGCAGTGCCTACTATTCCCATCAAACATGCACCGGCACTATAACTAATAGAGTTTTCCCCATGCTAGACTAAGAAGGGCTATAGCAAAACATGGAACAGAAGTAAGTCACCGTGACCGGATGGGAATACACCCAAGAATCATAAAGGAAGGAGGTTGATATGTTAGTAGATCCATTGAAAATGATATTTGTGTATCGTTTGAATACAGGACAAATCCTGATGGACTGGAGAGAGGCGAACATAACCGCTATATTTAAGAATGGAAGGAGGAAATGACCCCAGGGAATTATAGACGCAGTCAGTTTGACAAGTGTTGTGTGTATAACTAATGGACACGTTAATTAGAGAAGGAATAATGGATCATATGAAGTCCAAACACCAACTTTTCAGTGAGAGACTGTTCGTATTCTTGCCCGGGAGGTCGACGGTACTACAGCTAATTAAGGTGGTCGATGATTGGATGCCAATTCTAGACGATGGTGATGTAATAGACGTTGTATATTGCTATTTTATGAAGGCCTTCGATCAGGTCCCACATAAAAGGTTAATAGATAAAGTTCGAAGCTATAATCTAGGGGAGAAATGTGTGAAATGGGTAGACGCCTTCCTGAAAGATCTAGACAGAGGGTACTGGTGAATGGAATAGGCTCGGGGTGGAGGGAAATTACAGAGTTGGGGTACCTCAGGGATCTGTGTTGGGAACCACTGCCTTTCGTTATTTTTATCAACGACTTACCTGAAGTTATAACTAATGGAAGTGAGGTAATACCTGTATGCATATGACACTAAGCTGTATAGAAGAGTGAGGAGTAAGGAAGATTTGGGTTTGTTTCAAGGATATGTTGAGGGCCTGAAGGGATGGTCTGATCCATTGGTTACTGCCTTTTCATCCAAAAAAATGCAAGTACATGCGGATTGGGACAAGCAAGATAGACAAGGTATGATACAGTATGTATGAAGCGATGGAGGAAGTGAATGCAGAAAAGGAGGATAGGAGTAGTGATAGACAATAACTACATTTCTCAGAACATTTAGCGGAAAAGATCAAACAACGCCAATAGAAGTGTAGGTCTGATAAGGAGGACATGTGTGTCACTTGACGAAGAAAATCTTCAGGAATCTCCTATACAGCAACTGTGGTTAGGCGCTCACCTGGAATATGCGAACCAGGTGTGGGCTCCATCTATGGTAAAGGATATAGAAACACTGGTGAAAGTGCCGATGAGAGCTAGCAAGCTGGGACCAACGTTGAAGAACACGGGCTATGAGCAGAGGTTGGAGGACCACTGGCATATATGAGAAAGAGCGGGATATGATATAGACTTTTAAGATAGTGTCAGGAAAGTACGATGAGGATGTGTGTGAAGGTATCTTCTTGATGCGGGAGGGAACAAGAATTAGAGGACCACTCTAAGAAAATTTACAAAGAATGGGGAAAAAATTACGTCTTGAGACGGCAAAGAACTCATTTTGTGGCAGAGTGGTAAATGAGTGGAACGCACTGCCCCATTATGTAGTCCTATTCCGAATCAATAAGGGAGTTTGAAAGTAATCTTGATAATGCATGTGGAAGACAAGATTTGAAGTTTGATTATAAAACAAAAATACAGAATATTAAAAAATTTGCGTCTGCTAACCCGCCGCCGCCAAACATCGTGAACGACCGCAGCAGTGCAAGTACTGGTCCTGATCTGGATACACAGTCCTAGTTTGCCTTTTTCCATAGGAGCTACTGTAAGAAACTGTAAGAAATAAGAACATAAGACAAATGGTAGTCTGCCAAGAAAAGCTCTTGGGCCTAACAAGGCAGATCCCTGTCCCCCACACCCCCAATTACAAAGGCCCATTATAGGTCAACCTCTAATACCCTTAGGATCAATCTTACCAAACGGTTAGAGATGAACCGTCAGGATTACGGGGGTCTGCAGAGCGCTGATTGGCCCAACCCGGCTGATCCCCCTTCACACCCAACCCCTCTCGCCATATCTTATCCAATTTTATCTTCAAAAGCTCCCTACCGTTTTTTATCCCCATATCCCTTGGTAGTCCATTCCCACCCTCTACAACTCTGTTACCAAAACATATTTGCCTATATATTTTTGAAACAAAATTTATCTAATTTGAAACCATTGGTACGTTCTTTCGCTATCACTGAGCTTTACTACATTTGTCATGTGTCCCCTTTGTTAATCCCACTAACCCACCTTGAACCACCTCTATCATCTCCCTCTAACTCTGCGTCTCTCTAACGAATGTAAACCCATTTCCTTCAACCTTTCTTCATACGGAAGATTTCTAATATTATTTATAATTTTTGTCATTCCTACGCTGTATTCCCTCTTCCAATGATCTATGTCCATTCTGTAAATAATAAGGACCACCAAAATTGGACCAGCATAATCCATATGGGGTCTCACTAATGACAAGTAAAGTTTAAAGATAACCTCATCAGTTCTGTTACTCCAACTCCTAGAGATGAACCGAGAATCCTTTTTGCCTTATTAACTCACGCTTATTCACATGTGTTTCCTAGGTTTCAATCATTGCTAACAAACACACCTAGATCTTTCTCCCGTCGGAATTTTCTAATTCTAAATTAGCTATTTTATATTTAACATTTGTTGGGCATCTTGCCTATCTTTAATACCTTGCATTTGTCAATGTTAAACTTCATCTGCCGAGGATTTACTGCCCATTCATGTAAGGTATCTAGATCCCTTTGGAGGCACTCTCCATATCGCTATCTGAATCAAAATGATCTCGCCCATTTTTTTTTTTTTTTTTTTTTTTTTTAAAAGTCAAAAAAAAAAAATTTTGGTTTCCCCCCCCCCCCCCCCCCCCCCCTGCGAAATTTACTTATCCTAGTAGTTATACCTAAATCTAAGTCATTTCGTTATATAAGAAACAACATGGTACCTAATACCGGATCCCTGGGGGACCCTCACTTTTGACTGCTTCCCCCTCTGACTTGGTACCATTTATGCTGACCGTCTGTGGGGTTCCTACCAATTAGCCATGACCTAACCATCCCAATAACGACCTCTTCCATGTGCCTCAACCTTTTCCCTTCAATCTCTCATGAGGGAGACTGTCGAAAGCTTTACTGAAATCTAAATATATTAATATCATATGACTTGTCACTATCTACTGTCTCTATACCTCTGAGAAAAAAGGCTAAGCGAAATTAAGAAGGCAAGGAACGTGCCTGTAGTGGCATCCATGCTGATAATAATTTATTAAGTTAAATTTTTCTAAGTGGCTTTTCTTATTTTCCTAGCATACTAGAACTCTAGCAACTTTCCTATGATTGATGTGAGACTAATGGGACTGTAATTGGATGCTATCGATTTATCACCTTTTTTTTTGAAGATCGGAACTACATTTGGCCAGCTTCCAAGCTTCTGTAACTCAAACTGTTTCTAATGACTTGGTTAAATAAACAAGGCAATGGGCTACTTTAACTCATCTCTGCATTCTTACTCATCTCTGCATTCACGGCCCCATCAGCCAACTGGTTTAAAGCGTTTATCCCCATCCAGTTGTCGATTTCATCCTGGCAAGCGATAGCGAGACAGCATTGTATGGAGAAAGCCGCGTCGTGGGGGGGGATACCGTTGTTCATCATCGGGGGTTGTAGTGTTAAGAGCCAGCAGCAGCAGTGACCCCATTTAAACTTTTTTTCAATCACATCATGGCCATTTAATGACTTAATATAGCATTGTATGGAGAAATCCGGCTTTGCCGGAGAAATTTTTTCTATCGAAAAATGTACAAATTAGCTGTGCTGTCCAAACAAAAATATATATACTGTATATATAGATGCTGGCTCGCTACCGCTCACCAGGAAATATGGACGACCTGGATGGTGGTAAGCGTCTTAAAACAGTAGGCTGCATGGCGCCGAATGGATACAACCAAAGAGAGAGGGAGCGAAAGAGATAAAAAAAGAGCAAGGGTGGCCCGCCTTAACCTCTGAAGTGCGCATAGGGGTAATTGGGAAACGTCTCCCCTGTGCTGACGTATTTGAGGTGTTTCCGTCACTAAAATATTTCTTTGTCATTAATAGCATTTAATACTTTAGCCATATGCGCCTATTATGTTTGATGTATAAAGGTATTAACCTGAAACAACAATAAAACTAGTGAAACGCGTTGGAGGGTCAAAATCGGAGATATAACCCGCGAGTTGTATAATGTATTGGTGAGTGCACGCGCTTTCCTCCGACAATTTCCCCCCCACTGAGACACATCGTCGTACTCTCTCTCCTCTCTTGCACTCGCTTTCCATCAGTGATGACAACACCCTGCTATGCAACTCGCTAATGTTAGGCACGAAAATCATACCTCAGAATAAGAATAACTGGAAAATAGTGATAAACTGATGAGAGAGAAAAAAAAAAAAAAAAAGTGGGGGGGGGAAAAAGGAGGGGAGGTAGCGGACTGATATTTTGTCATGGCCCAGGGGCCATTTTTTTTTTTTTTTTTTTTTTTTGTTTTTTTTTTTTTTGTTCCCAATTTCAAAAGTGAATTTTTTTTTCTCACTCACTCCTTAACCCTCCACCCCGGCTATGTATTATATATAGATTCCTCGAAAAACCGGGTGTTTTGGCCGAAAACGTCTAGGCTAGGCTACCGTATATTCGTTAATCAGACTGCTTCCCTCATTCCCGCGCATCCCAAGCGTATCTTTGTTATTTACCTTTAGAATGGCATTAAGTAGAGCTCATTAAGTCCACTGGTTGCGCTGGTATGATGATTTCATTGGAGATACGTATGTTCAAAACAGCCACTTTACACGACTATTCGATACTTAACAACAACATACAGGCACACAGAAACAAGCGCCGCTACATCCTTCTGTGCCGTAGATGCGGGGCGGCGTCCCGCCGGCTGTTGTTTCCATGCGTCGGACCGACGCCTTCGCACACTAGCTCACAGGCTTTCAACAACAGGTGGGTTCAAGAGTCCTTCCGGGTTCCTGGTATACTGCTTTTTATTGGCGTTTAAGAGCCCATCGTGTTTAGAGGGTTAAGATTTTCCCCGCCGTCAGCCGGGGACCTCTTAATTCCTTCCCGCAGTTCCGGGTTTAAAACATAAGCTTCCCGTGTACAGTCGAAGTTAATGACCCATGCCCACAATAGTTATGTGCGGAATGAATTTAGGCATAGCTGGGTATGTTGAGATAGAAAGTAACGGCCCAACCATTGATCACATTATGCTTATTTATAATGTAAAAATTGCAAATAAACAGACCAAACTGAGACGACACAGTATAAAGACAAATACTAATCAAATGCGCTATGTGGAAACACACTTAAAGGTGGGGGCGCATGGGTGGAGATACATGGAATGATTAATCGCCAAGCTGTCAACCTAATTAGCTTGTCAAAATGCAATGGCACTGAAATAATATTAACCATGTATAAGGATTTGGTTGGATCGTCTATAAACGGGCCTGTGACGTCACCAGATGTAAGTCCACCCGCCAGTCTAGGCTACGGATACTGGTGTGACGTCACTATGACGTCACAGGCCCCGGTATAGACAGATCCGCAAAATCCTTATACCATTGTTAACCTTCCTTCCCGGGTAGCCATTTTATAAGGTACACGCGGCAGATGGGGCAGGAACCCGGGTCTCCCTGTTAAAATCTGTAAGCTTGAAAGCCTATTCAGCTTGGCCCTGAAACGCCGTGCGTCCGTACTCAATGTAAACAAAGTCGATCGTTGCGTCCCAGCACCTCCGAAAACAATAAGGAGATGTCGGATCAATGTTATTTTGTGACCGTCAGACCAAAAATTAGTGTCTGAAGAAGCTCTGATATTGGTCAACATCCGCAAAAAATATTCGCGACTCCACGGAAATCGTCATCACAACTGAACCAGTTGACTTTAGAGAGCTCTACTCAACGCCATTCTACAGATTGGAAAACCGCACTACGTTTATGGATGCGTGGGAAATTTCTAGCAGTTAAAATAAAAAAAAATACGGTAAGCCTAGGCCGAGACGTGTTTTCGTCCAGATCCGCCCGGATACGACCTCCGTCCTTAGGCGGCCCTCCGGCCACGAGGGTTAATAATGACTCAGTGACACTGCATTTTAACAAGATAAGTATATGCAGGTTGGCGATTATTTTCCATGTTTACCCTCCACCCATTAGCGCCCCCACCTTTTAGTAATAATCTAATTTATGTTGGAATGGCAAGTTCATCTTTTCATATTGCTTAACCCCTTCAGTACAATGGCGCTATATAATAAATTTTATTCTGTATATGTAAACTTCCCACTTGCGAATTCAGGCTATGAGGAAGTTGGAGAGCGCAAAACATCGCTAGTTAAAAAGAAATGCTATAATAATGTAAGTTTTTCTGATGTTAAAAGTATGTTTAATTGGGTTTTATGTATATATATATAATATAAGCACGACAACTGCAATTTAGGTGATAATTCTGTTAATTATCAATGTCTACAGCTCCAACTTGCCTTATAGACCGGAAACTCGCAAGTGGGCCAATTGATGTATAATTGGCCACATGAACTGTGTATTCTCTCCGTACTGGTTGGTGTTTAAAATCTGTGTGTGATAACCCAGGTTCGATCCCGGTGGATCACATTTATGCTTTCGTGTAATTTCATCTGCAGGTGTTTGGTGTGTGTTGAAATTAATAAGATATAGTTATATGTGGAAGGGAACTTAGTAATGGTTATTACTGTATATTATAATGTAAACTTGCAAATAAACACCAAAAACCAAAACCTTAGACTAACACAGTAAAAAGAAATCAACCTTGTCAAATTGCTCTGTGGGAAACACACTTTAAGCAAAATAATAATTCTTTATAAATAAATAACACAATCCACCACACTAGGGTGTACATCACTACATTAGCAAGTTAGATCTGTTTCCCAAGCAAACGATCGCACACAACAACGCACTAATCGGCACGTTCAAGGAATTAGTCAATGTTTAAGTGGCAATATGTAGCTCATATTCATATCATCAATTAATGGTTTTGATGACCAATTATTGTCATGGAGTTTCCACTGAGGGAGTTGTTTTCTTGACTCCTTTGCTCACCCAAATTTTAGCCCAGTGGTTTTCTAATTTTAAGAACATTTGCCCCTTATTTTTGATGATTTTAAAACTTTCGACGCCCATTTCTGTCAATTTTAAAACCTGTTCGTGCCATTTGGTGTCGATTTTATCCTGCCAGCGATAGCCGAGCCTATAATGTCAAGAGGACCCGTCTTTCAGCCGTACATTTTTCTTCCGACAAATTTTACAAATTATTCTTGAAACGAGGGTCAAGGGGGTGTAATCTTAAGCTTGATGGATCTCTAGAGATCAAACTAAAAACCTCGACCCTTCCGTCAATTACACTATTTTTTACCTCCATACACACACCATGACATATGTACTAATATATGTGTTCAACTGTACTTTGTTATTTAAATCAAGTCGCAGTTTGGATCCGATTACTGTCTGGGTGATTTGACCAGGCTCCTATCAACTACAGTACTTTTTAACAGATGGTGTCCACAACAACATTAGTTGTTTTCAGTTCAGGTACAGTTTGCTTAATCTTGGCCCTTAACCCTTTGGCGCACCTATATTTCCAATCAAAGTTTTTCCCACTCCCTACGTATAGTCTCTCACTCAGAGCCAGTTTGTGCCCGGCGATAAGTTGTTTCTGTGACTTTTTATCCCACCAAAAAATCCTTCTATTTGGATTAATGAGGTACCATCGGCTTCGTTATTGATTGAACTTGCCAGATAAGCAAAGAAAAACATTAGAATAAAATACAAAACAACCACATTGGGGCACGTCGAAATAAATTTGTAAAAACACATTAAAATACTTTATCCTCCACTCGCGCTAGCTCAAATTTTGTGCCCCACAACTTTTTGTGTTGCATACATATATGGAAGTGGAATTTAACGAACTTCCACTGGTACTTCAGAATTACTATAAACCAATATTTACTGATATACACGAATAAACGAAAGTATCGAAAACAGACTGAGCTGTTAAAAACTCTGCTCCCTTCCCAGCCAGCTCGGAGTAAACCGTTGAAATAACTGAGGGGGTTGCCATTGTACCCATTGAACTCTACTTAATACTTAATATCTATGCCAAATATGACGCTCGTTAGACGAAAACTTAATTTTGGTCGAATATTTTAAGTTTAATGACTTGACAGTCATCGTGCGCCTAGGACAAAATACCTCATGACTCTGAACGAGTCCCCCCCTCGTGCGCCAAATGGTTATATGACACTCTATTCATGTTGCTTGATAGCAAATCCTCATCCCTGAAGGGAGATGGGCATATTTGATTTGCCATTTATGTATATTTTTTTGTAGTAGTTTTTCTAGTTTCCATCCCAAGACCTCCATCCATTTAAAAAAAAAAATCCATAGATACCCTTTAGATTAATTTGTACTTTTTTCGGTAGAAAAATGTCTGGCCGAAGGCCGGTTCTTCCAGCATTACCTGCCTCACTATCGTTCGCCAGGGGAACAATTGACACCCAAATAGCACAAATGTCTAATATTGGACGGAGAAATGGGGTGAAAGGTCTTAAAATCGCCTAACTAATGGTGCAAACATCTGAAACTAATGGGGCTAAACATAAGGGAGAAAGTGGTCCAGAAAACCGGCCCATCACCCCTTAATATGATTATAGTAAATATCATCGGTTGTCCGTGATGCAGATGGGGTTGTAGCAATACAGACTTGTATTTGACCCAAAGAATGAAGGATATTGAACTAAGAAAGAGAGAGAGAGAGAGAGAGAGAGAGAGAGAGAGAAGGAGATAGTGAGTGAGTGGTGAGTGTGGTGTGGTACTCACCTAATTGTACTCACCTAATTGTAGTAATACAGGATTTGAGCCTAAGCTCGTGTTGTCCTGTCTCTCTCTCCTACATTTATCCAATTTTGCTTTCAAAGTTTTGGATATTTCTTGCTCCCACCACCTCCCCATCCAACTTATTCCAACACTCCATGCTTCTATACCCGGGAAGCTGAACTTTCTTACATCAGACTTACAGATAACTTTCCTCAACTTACAATCATGAACCCTGGTTCTTGCCTCGTTTCCCTCACCACAAAATCTCCCCGTGTCGCTCTTCTCAAAACCTTTCACACACTTAAACCTCATGATCATGTCACCTCTCTCTCTCCTCTCCCTCAGCGTTGGCAGCTTTATCCTGTCCAATCTCTCCTCATAAGGCAGGTCCTCTAATGCTAGCTCTCATCTTAGTGGCAACTCTCTTAACTCTTTCCAGTTTTTTATTATGTTTTATAAGGTGTGGAGACCACACCACTGCTGCATACTCCAGTCTTGGTCGTATTATTGTCCCTATTATTTTTGCTAACATCTCTTCATCTAAATATGTCAGAGCTCTTCTCATGTTAGTCAACACTGCATATGTTTCACCAGGTTTATTTCTTTATATGCTGTTCAGGTGACAAGCTGTCCTGTCCACAACTACCCCTATGTCTTTTACTTTCACCCTGTACTAATTATTTCATCTCCTATTTTATATCCCCCAGAAGGTCTGATATTTAATTTTTCCCATCTCAAGAACCTGACACGTACGCGTGTTGAATTCCATTTTCGAAGTTGGACTCCACTCATATATCTTATATAGGTCTCTCTATGATCCTTCACAACCTCTCCTACTTGATAATATTTTCATTAATTTTGCCATCATCAGTCAAACATAGATATATATTATCCTATTCCCATTTGAGGGTCGTTGATGAAAAGCAAAAACATGATTGGGGCCAACACCGATCCTTGAGGGACTCCGGTTTTTACCCTTTTCCACAAAGCTCGAACCTTTCTTTTATTACTGTTCGCATTTCCCTCCCAATTAAATAGTTTTCCATCCACTTTTATACTACTCCCTCAACGTCCGCCCCACAGTCCTGAGCTTCCACACCAATCTCTTATGAGGCACCTTATCAAATGCCTTCTTGAAATCTAAGTAAATACAATCTACCCACCCCTCCCTCCCTTGGTCAATGTCAATTACCCTATCATAGTAACTCACCAAATTTGTGGTACACGAATTAACCTTTTCTGAACCCGAACTGTCTTGCTTGAAATTATTTCCCTCTCCTCCAACATACCCACCCATCTTTTTCTAATAATCTTTTCACAAAGCTTTTTTGGGCCCCATATAACACTCGTTTCGGATACCGGTCGATAATTTAGCGGGTCTGTCTTTATTTCCACTTTTATATCTTGGCGTTATATTTGCTTGTTTCCCTTCCTAAGGGAAGTTTTCCCCCCCTTGTTTTAATGAGTGTTTGAACAATATTAAAAATAGGTCTCACTAGTTGTTCATAACATTCTCTTAATACCCATCCATCAATGTTATCTGGGCCCATAGATTGTTCTCACGTCCAATTCTTCCCACAATTATTTTAGTTCATCCTTGTTGACTTCTATCGACTCTAGTCCCTGTATCTCGTTCAATTTCCACCACAGGTTCCCATAGTCATCCTCCTCCCAAAACACGGATGTTAATTTATCCTTCATAATTTTCCACTCACATACCCACTGTGTCTTCATATAATTGAACCCTCTACCCTAAGCTTTGTTATTTTGTCCTTTATTTTTGTTTTTTTGTCCCGGTTGATATAACTATAGAACATTTTGGGTTCTTTTATTACATTTGTTTACTATATCTTTTTCAAAGTTTCTTTCCCTCATCTCTTAATAGTCTTGACATAGTTGTTTCTAGCATTCTTATACTCCTATGAAACTAGATTCCATTTTTCCTCAGTGGTTCTCCTTCTCACTTTATTCCATGCAGAGTCCGTTTGTTCTGGGCAATGTGACATCGCATGTTTAACTATCTCTTTCCTCCTTAGCCATCTTTCTATCCTTAAATGTTGGTACATATTTTAATCTACCCCCTCCCTGTAAATGTCTAGTAACATGGTGTATTTTACCTGAATATTCTTTTCTTGCTCAATAAATGACCAATCTATATTTGGCAAGTATCCTCGTAATGATTCATAATCCGCCTGAACATAATTTAGTCTATATTCCCTAGGTTCCTCCTCTCTGCCTTCCAGAAAATTCGACTGTCAATTCAAATTCCATCACAGCATGATCGCTTTTTTTCCCCTGGGACTCAAATATTGTTAGGTTCTTTATTTCTTGGGGGTCTTTGGGGTGAATCATAAGTCGAGTCTTGATGGTTCATCACCTCCTCTAAATCTTGTATTTTTTTCCATAACGTGTTGTGTGTTAATAGAATACCTCCATTTGGTTAGTTCAAGACATTTGCTACCCCACCCCAAGGATTGTCATTTGAACCCGCATCCCAACATTCCCAATCCACCTACCCGCACATTAAAGTCCCCTGCAAGAATAAGCCCATTTTTCCTTTTACAACAAATAATTTCTAACATACGCAAGGTTTCCAGAATTAATTTCATTATATTCATCGTTTGCCTCCAAGATTTAGTCTTAGGAGGTAAATTACAGTACATTGATACAATTATTATGTCCTCCTGTCCAACAACCAACTATACTCCTAAAATCGATTAATGAATTTACAAACACCATGTGGCAGTCCGTGGATTCGAATCCAGGATGCTCACACTGAAACATCAACACCTTATGCATCGCACCACGTAGACATTTAAAGAATGGTGGACACTGCCTACGATTTATTATGCAACTTCGAATCCTTCATATCAATCTAATCATGTACACACCTCCCAAATGCAACATCACGGTAGGCAATGCATATGTGAAATGGAAAGAGCAATTAATGGGGCCTTAAACCACTAGGGAATTCCTCTCGATAATTAACCCCTGAACCAATATCAATTATTATGTTCCTTCCAACAACCGAAAAAGAACTATACTCCTAAAATCGATTTATTAAATTTACAGTCTGATGTGGCAGTCCGTGGATTCGAATCCAGGATGCCTCCACACCGAAAATCAACACCTTATGCATCGCACCACTTAGACAGTTTAAGAATGGTGGACACTGCCTACGATTTATTAGCAACTTCGAATCCTGCATCTCAATCTAAGCATGTACACACCTCCCAACTGCAACTCACGTATCATTATCCTCAATTTCAACTGCTACCACTTCAGCAATGCTATCACCAAGTTTTAATTCTTTAGCAGTAATTTTATTATCTACCATGATCCACACCGCCTCCATCCTACTTTTCCCCTTAACCTGTCTCTTCTCCATGTACTGTATCCCTGCACAACTAATTATATTCGTGTCTACCTCCTGGTTAAGCTTAGTTTCAGTCAAACATACTAGCCCGGCCCACTCTCTCTTTACATATTCGTCAAACTCCATCTTATTGGAAATTAACCCATCAATATTTTGTATACATGAGGCTTAGCGTTTTCCAGTATTTTCCCTATTTTTTTCGTCGGCCCTGCCCGTTCCTTTCTTTTTTGTACGTACCCCTCCCAACTTATTTCCTAGCTAGTCTCCTCTTCTCTTGTCTCCCACTGGACTGTTTTCTCAGCTCCGTTTCCACCGCCCCTCCCCCTCTGGCTCCACTTGGACTGTTTTCTCTCTCTAAGTTCTCCCCCTCCCCTCTCTCTGACTTCTCTCCCCCATCACCCTCATCCTCTCCCTTTCCCTCCCTACTTCGTCCCTATCGCTTTATATACCATCTCTTGAGTTTTCCCATCCCACACTCTCCAGAAACACTTCCTTTCGTCTTCTTTCGTCCTTTCTCCATTCTTTACATTTTGCCCCTCGGTTGTCCAATTCCTTTCTTCATGTTTTCGATCCTCAATACTCATGTCGTTTCCTAATTGTAATTTTCTTAAACTTGCTGGTCAAGTTAAGTCCTCCATGTTACGTTCATTATTGCATCGCCTGTTACCCGTAGACCTAAACTGGCACTCGCATTGGCCTTGTGTTTTCCCTTACTATATTTACCCATTCTCCGAACTTCTTCAAGATCATCTCTCCATTTGTTTTCCCTTCGTCATCGACATGGCTTGATCAATGTTTTTACCTTATTAATTTCTTCCTTATCCCCTCGATTTCCGCTCAATACTGTACTCCTCTATCTCCCCAAATACAATCATACACTTAGTTCTATCTCTTGTGTTCACGCAGGACCTGTTCAATTTCTCCTCATAGCTTTTACTACCACTGATTCTAAATCTTCTATTTTTCCCTTTCTGATTGTTTCTGGTTGTTCCTCCATGATTTCCTTTCATTGCCAACTGCAATGTGCCTTCACTGTTCCTCCTTCGTCATTAACCCATTTATTGTGTTCTTTTTCTCCTTAATCTCCTCCACATGTGTTCATTTTGCATTTCCTTGGTTTTGCCCTTTGTATTCGTCAAGTTGGCAATCTTACAGGTTCATTTTTCGTCCCGGAGTTGCCCCATATGAGTTTGAATTTCTTTTAGTCTAGCCCGCCTCAAATCTTGTCCAGGGCTCCGATGTCCCCAGCCTGATCACAGCACATATTTAACATATAGCCTCAATCTGTGAACTAACACTCACCTTCCCCTCCCTGCATATCCTCCTTCCAACCTTTTAAATGTCATGTCAGCTCACGTATAATTTTCCCTAGAATTCCCTCGGGTCTCACCGACTTCAAATCCGCAAAGTCAGCCATATTTTTGTTTACATCCACTCGCAGTCACCATCGCTTGAATTATTTTTATCACTCGAAATATCCTCACTTTGATTTTAATCTCAAATTGTTTTAATACTGCATTATAATACAGGACAACACAAAATATGCTTACACTCAAGTTTAGGTGA